>JARQOD010000006.1:73251672-73333323 GCA_033576555.1 Oophaga sylvatica | reverse complement strand
TTTACAGTTAACAAATTCACAATGACAGACTGGTACAGAGGGAGAGGACCCTGTCCTTGCGGACTTACATTCTACAGGATAATGGGGAAGAAACAGAAGGTCGGGGGTGCGGCAGCTCTGGTGGTGGTGGTGGCGAGGTGGCAGCTCTGGTGGTGGCGGCAGCTCTGGTGTTGGCGACGAGGCAGCAGCTCGGGTGGTGGCGGCGAGGTGGAAGCTCGGGTGGTGGCGGCGAGGCGGAATGGTTATTGCAGGCTGTAGGCTTTCCTGAAGAGATGGGTTTTCAGGTTCCATCTGAAGGATCCAAGGGTGGTGGATTTTTAGAGTATGTGCACATGGTGTCTTTTCCAGGAACCATGTTCCTGCACGATCAGACACAGACATTACACAGTACATAGCAGAGGCACATTTATAAGATTATCTCAGCACAGGAACATTTTTTTAAAGCAAATTGTGGAAGTTATTATTATTCCAAGATCTATTTATTAAAATTATCTTTGTTCATGAGACAACCCCCTTAAGTGTTCAGGCAGCATGAATCTATTAGCATAACCACTAGACATGGCATCTGTAATAACACTGAATAATTGTTGTCTTTCTCTTTGCTCCTAAATTAAAAACAAACAATTAGAAAAATATAAATTTTAACAAATAATGAACTATAATTACATTAGTGGTATCCTTTTCCATGATAATTATAGCATTGTCATCATTTTTTTATTTTTTTTTCCGCCTGAAGTCACTGATGAGGCTTGTCCAGGGTGTCCTGCTGTACAAGTAGTCACAACAGTGTTTTTGCCATTTGTCCATATATTCATGACCACATGATGGTCACAAGCATACAGTCACATACTTCCCACGCCCAATGGCAAATACATCCCATAGAGTCAGAAAAAAAATCAACTCTTGAAAATGGGGAGACTTTATTTTTGCATATAGAATAGGTTTCAACCCAATGAAATATCTCAATGTCTAAATGTCTTAATGTCATGAGTCAGATCATATAAATCATAATTATACTAATAGTATTCTGATTACAGAACCCCCACAAAAAATTAGATCTTGCTTGTTCACCGTCATAGACGTAATGATTGTCTACAATGAGCCTATAGTGAATGATAATTGTTTATAGTATTTTTTGTCAGATTTTGTCTTAAGAACATTTTCCTCTAATTAACATTTCTATATGCAATCAAGCGTATGTACAAAAATGTAATCAGCATCAGTGTTGTTTAGCTTTTGCTGTGGGCTTCTCTAATGTCTACATATTATAATCAACAGTGTAACAATCTATTTAGGGAGGAAGAGGACTTGAACTCTAGTGCCATTAGTTTTCGCTATCTTAAAAGTCAATTATCGACCCTTTAATGAGATTTGACACATAACTTAGCATAACAAGTTAAAACACACCATATTTTCAGAAATGTTTTGAGATGTTTGCTCCTCCTCAGTGCAAAGCAGGAGATCTGATTTGGCTAGGTGAGGAGTCTCTGACTGGGAATCTAAGGTGGAATGTTTCTTCTTGTGGAAAGTGCCAAGCCAGTGTAAAGAGTCTTATATGCCATGCTCCTCTTTGAATTTATTTATTGTGTGAGGGGTTGACTCACTCAGCTTCTTGCAAAGGTGAACACAGGAATGCTTCTTGTGGTAAATCACCTGCTGGTTTATTAGAGCACAGCATAAACCATGACAGGGTTTAACAAAATAAACGTGGCCTTTCTGGCAAAACAAAAGATAAAATATAGCAAAGTCCTTGTGTTGGCGGGATTCGCCCGCAGAGTACACCAAATGGGGCCACTGTCTCTCCAAACATACAGCGCAGAGAAAAAAACAGTGACTGAACATTTAATCCCCCAGTCACACCTTTGAGGTGGAGATATGGTGAGTAGGGATCCCTCACATCTCTCACCTAATCACCAAAAATCTCAGTCCCTTATCATGGCTGGATAACCCCTTCATCACATAGCATGCTGGAGAGAAACTTATGGGTTTTAAATCATGGAAGAAAGCAATCTTTGGGACACATATCTCCCCTCACATATTGTTGTGAATGTGTTAGAAATGAATTCTGAGCAGAAGCTCCCTCTGGTGGTTACAAACAGTACTGAACCATTCAATGAAGATTGGCAATCAGGAGTTACAGACAGGTCTTATATAAGGGAGTTTCCCTCCCATCATGGTTGCTGGTGATCAATTGTTCTTGTCTCAACTGTGGTTCCTGGTTCACTTGGAAGCTTGCTGAGTCTTGCCTCTTCTCCTGCTCTCAGATAAGATATTTTCTGTTTTTATTTTGTGCTTGCTTTTTGCATTGTTCCCTGCACTTCTGTGGAGGTCAGCCAGGTCCCCTCCGGGGGCTTGTGCTCCTCTCAGTTTATCTGAGCCACTGTTATTTGTTCATTTGCCTCTTCCAGTTTTTTCAGTGGCTGCGGCTTAGTTTTGTTACACCAGAGAACTAATTTAGGTGGTAGAGGTCGTGTGATCTCAGGTGTTTTTGCAATTAGTAGAGTTGGTAATTTTTAGGGTTGTTTTGGATTGCAGTAAGTGTCCTTCCTATCCTTTTTCTTTCTAGGCAGATTGGGCCCCAACGTTTGCTCTTACTATTTTCTGTCTGTGTCTGTATTTCCTCTTGTCTAACCGCCATTACATGTTTGGGGGCTTCCTATGTTCTTTGGGATCTGCTCCGGGGCAGATAGATTTCCTCTTTCTATCTTTAGGTGTAGTTAACCTCTCAGGCTGTGACGAGGCGTCTAGGACCATTGTAGGAACGCTCCATGGCTGCCTTTTAGTTGTGGTGGTTAGTCAGGGTACTGCAATCCAGTAGATTCCAACCTCTCTGGTGTATTGCCGTTTTTGCCTGCTCTCCTCAGCTACCAAATCATAACACATATAGTGCCAGTGACCCTGTCACAATAGGTTAAAAAGTCAAACCAGGCACTCCATTTGCAGATAAGTGTTTCACGGTGTTTGCCCCTCCTCAGTGTGAAGTCCCTCCTCTCTTCTAGCCAAATCAGATCTGTTGTTTTGCACTGAGGAGGTGCAAACATCCCAAAGTATGTGTCTGCAAATGGAGTGTTTGTTCTCCTAAGACATGTGTCAAGGCTTGTTAAAGGGTCGATATTGATTTTAGGATTGCAGCATCCACCAGGTGTGCTAAAGTTCAAGTTGTTTCCCTTTATGAAGAGGGTTTTTGCTTATTTATGTTTCAAGAGTAGTGTTGAGCATTCCGATACTGCAAATATCGGGTATCGGCCGATATTGGCTGTATCGGAATTCCGATTCCGAGTTCCGATATTTTCGTCTTATCGGATACCGGAATCGGGATGTCACTGTCACTGTCAGTGTCCGTCTGTCGGGTCTGTCAGGAGTCAGCGGCACTTACCTGGCAGAAGATCTCCGGCGGTCACGTCCTGGACTGCTTCATGGCCGCCATCCTCTTCTCCCCGGCGGTCACATGCAGTTTCTCGCGATAACTGCAGTGACTGCTGGGTAATCCCGGCCGTAAAGCAGTCAGTCCGATGACGTCACCGCCGGGGAAGCAGGTAATCAGCTGTGCTGCGTTGCAATGACAGGCTCTGCCTGTCATTGCGATGTAGCAGAGCTGGATCGTCGTGGGACTGTCGTTATGGACTGCGTCGGACAGGTGGTATACTGTTGGTTTGTTTTTTTTCTTTTTTTACAGGAGATCGATGGCGTCGCAGGAATGAGTGTATAATAAAAGAAATGAAAACTGTGTTGTCTCTTTTATTTCATTAAAATACTTTTTTCTTGCTTTGTCTTTTTTTTACACATTTAATAACTTTGGGATTAATAAAAAGGATCGGTGTCTTATTGACACCTCTCCATTATTAACCGGGCTTAGTGTCACCGTGCAATCAACGGTGACAATAACCCCTTATTACCCCGCTTGCCACCGCTACAGGGCAAGTGGGAAGAGCCGGGTAAAGTGCCACAATTGGCACATCTTTTGATGCGCCAAATGTGGGGCTGCTGTAGCCTGGTATTATCAGGCTGTTGAGGGCCAAAATCCATGGGCCTTGACAGTCTTTTAATACCAGGCCGCAGCAGTCTGCATTTTACTTGGCTGGTTAACAAAAATAGGGGGGATCCCCACGCCGTTTTTTTTTCGAGGGGATCCCCTATTTTTGTTAACCAGCCAAGCTAAGCAGACTGCTGTGGCCTGGTATTATCAGGCTTGCAAGGTCCATGGATATTGGATCCTTACCAGCCTGAAAAACCAGCGGTCTGCTTCATCTGGCTGGTTAACAAAAATAGGGGGGACCCCACGCTAATTTTTTTCGAGGGGATCCCCTATTTTTGTTAATCAGCCAAGATATGCAGACTGCTGTGGCCTGGTATTATCAGGCTGGCAAGGTCCATGGATCTTGGCTCCTTAACAGCCTGAAAATCCAGGCCTCAGCGGTCTGCTTCATCTGGCTGGTTAACAAAAATAGGGGGGACCCCACGCCAATTTTTTTCGAGGGGATCCCCTATTTTTGTTAATCAGCCAAGATATGCAGACTGCTGTGGCCTGGTATTATCAGGCTGGCAAGGTCCATGGATCTTGGCTCCTTAACAGCCTGAAAATCCAGGCCTCAGCGGTCTGCTTCATCTGGCTGGTTAACAAAAATAGGGGGGACCCCACGCCAATTTTTTTCGAGGGGATCCCCTATTTTTGTTAATCAGCCAAGATATGCAGACTGCTGTGGCCTGGTATTATCAGGCTGGCAAGGTCCATGGATCTTGGCTCCTTAACAGCCTGAAAATCCAGGCCTCAGCGGTCTGCTTCATCTGGCTGGTTAACAAAAATAGGGGGGACCCCACGCCATTTTTTTTTCGAAGGGAACCCCTATTTTTGTTAATCAGTTCCCTCTGACGTCACTGATTGTGTCCCTGGCTGACCTGAAGTGAAAGTGGAAAGCAATCAATTAAGCTTTCCACTTAAGGGCCCGTCTCACATAGCGATATCGCTACCGAGATCGCTGCTGAGTCACTAGTTTTGTGACGCAGCAGCGAGCTCTCCAGCGATATCGCTGTGTGTGACATTCAGCGACGATCAGCCCCCCTGCCGGGTATCGCTGATCGTCACTGAAATGTCAGGACCTTTGATCGCTGGTTTCCCGCCTGTCACACGCAGCGATGCGTGCCTGTCAGAGGGAAACCAGCGATCAAAAAAAGGTCCTGACATTTCTGCGACGATCAGCGATACCCGGCAGGGGGGCTGATCGTCGCTGAATGTCACACACAGCGATATCGCTGGTGAGCTCGCTGCTGCGTCACAAAACTAGTGACTCAGCAGCGATCTCGGTAGCGATATCGCTATGTGAGACGGGCCCTTAAGCGATGTTACCCGCAGTGTCGCTGTCCCAGATCGCTGCCTGAGCTGCCTGTTTGGCAGCTCAGCAGCGATCATGTAGCGATACACCAGCGATCCTGACAAGTGCATATCGTTGTCGGGATCGCTGGTGTATCGTTATGTGACACCCAGCCTTTACTCTCCTGTCAGGCAGGAGAGGAACTCATTCATTTGGGGTTTACTGTGAGGCTGCAGCATTAGCTGCGGTCCCTGCAGTAAACATTAACCCTTTCTGAAGGATTACACCGTGGGACCTGACTGTGCATGGGATAGGTAAGAATAATTTTGCTTTTTTATTTTATTTTTATTACAGGAAATGGTTTTTGCAGTAAAATAAAAGATGGTCAAAAACATGTGTCTTTATTTCATTAAAATGATTTTTAATTAAAGTGTGTGTGTTTTATTTTTATTTCATGCAATAGGATTAATAATTGATAGTTGTCTAATTGACAGCTCTCAATTATTAACCTGGCTTAAGGTCACCTTTCAATAGCAAGGTGGCTTTAACCCCATATTAACCCATTCGCCACCGCTACAGGGCAATGGGAATAGACGGGCAAAGTGCCAGAAAGGGCGAATCTAATTATAGATTTGTCTTTCCTGGGGTGTCTGGGGGCAGATGTTAGTAGCCGGGGGGGGCAAAAATAATGGTCCCTCTCTGGGCTATTATTATCTGCCCCCACTCACTGGCTTTGTCTGTCTGGTTGCGAAAATAGGGCGGGAGCCCACGCATTTTTTTTCAGCAATTTTACACCTCATATATATAATACATGTCATTGAATTTGTGACACATATATATATATATATTATATTTGTAGTTCATACACTTCTACATAGTATAATAGCCGCTAATTCAATTGCCGGCTTTTGTGAAAATGCAGAACCCGACATGAAATGACACTTGGTGTACATAGGGTTACCCATGTCTTTTCATGTCCTTTGCTATCTAATTTGCACAAACAATTAAATCAGACTATGTGTGCAAAATTTCACACCTCTAGGGGTTAATTAAAGGTGTAAATTCGTAGCAAAAAAGTCCGTTTTTTTTACAACGAATTTACACCTTTAATTAACCCCTAGAGGTGTGAAATTTGCACACATAGTCTGATTTAATTGTTTGTGCAAATTAGATAGCAAAGGACATGAAAAGAAATGTTTAACCCTATGTACACCAAGTGTCATTTCATGTCGGGTGCTTCTGTCTTTTCACTGAAGCCGGCTTTACCCGGCAATTGAATCAAAGGATATTTTACTATGTAGAAGTGTATAAACTATACATATATGTATATATATATGTCACAATGACATGTATATATATATATGTATTCTATGTGTGTATATTTAGTGTTTACAAGGAAAGAATGGGGTTTTTTTAGTTGCGATATTTTGTTCCCATAGACTTACATGGGACTTCCGGTATCGGTATCGGGTATCGCCGATATTTTAGTGATATCGGCGATACCATTCCGATTCCGATACTTTAGCATATCGGAAAGTATCGCTCAACTCTATTCAAGAGGTTCTTTTCATAGCCTAATTCTCTTTTCATCAGCTTGGCATTCTCCATAAGTAGAAGCATCCCCCCATAGACTGACAATGTATTTAAGTAGACTAATATTTGACAATTTTTGGACACCTCTTACACAGAAAGTGAGAAAACTTCTGATTGTTATTCATAAGACCTTATAGTAATTGAGAGCTAATTTATAAGTGATTATCAAGTTCAAATTCAAATTCTAATTACCATGGTTACCATCTACATTTGATTAATTACTTGTTAATAGTTTTGTTATATTTATATTTTCAAAACTACATTTCAGATCTGAATGAGGAGCTCAGATTTGACCTTTTCAACTATTCATCCCTCATTCATGCTTCATTACAGTAATGTAAAACATTGAAGATAAAGGAAGGAACCTTGTATTAACAGGGTTACATTCTTGGCAGTAATTTATAGTTATATCTGTCCAAGTGAATCCTGGTTGAATAGAGTCATATTTTTTTTATATATAACAATTACAGTATGCTATTTAGCCACTGACTGCACATTATACACATCAGTGCTGTAACCTAGAAAGACAAATGAAAAATATATATTTGCAGTGTCCGGAGACATAAAACATTGTAAAACATCCATTGGCTTGAAGGTGACTTTTCCAAACCATGGATTATCAGGTGCTGTCCATGATTCAAGTACAATCTTTTACTAGTTTCTATTCACTGGTTTATTAGACCACAAAACACATTGCTCAGTAACGTCTTCTTGAATCATTTCACAAGTAGTGAACGTAAGAGAGGATTTCTACCTAAGCAACTCTAATGTTGCTTCTTACCTTAACATTAATGTGGGCAAAATGCTAAAATGTAATTTAAAGCCTAATACATTTTAACACTAGAACTACTGATGGAGTCATTTTGACTCCTTTCGTTTTTTATTTCTCTTCTGTGACTACATTTTTCAGATTTCCGGCTTGAAACTCGGTGACTTTTCCTCAAATATGATGTGAAAAAAGATTTTGTGAGAATAAATAATTTTGGTGAAAAATTTGCGCGTTTTTTTTTAAATTTACCAAGAACTACTGAAGGGAGTCATTTTGACTCCCTACTATATTTTGAGGTCCTTTTGTCACTAAATGTTGCTCGTGACCATCCTCCTGGTCGTGGACAGAAAAAAATCAGCAAAACGTCCCAGAAATGAAAGAACAACAGATAACGATGGCGGCGAAGGTAATGCAACAACAAACACCAGAGAAGGCGAATCTGAAGGAATACTAGTTTCAGCGGATGGTATTCAATGGAAACCTGTTGAAATTGGAGAACACTTGCCTGGTAGGCGTGACAGCCAAAATATTCTTCGAGAAGCACCTGGCCCTACAGGATACGCCAGAAGAAATATCATTATCGATAGTCCTTTGAGCGCATGGCGTTTATTTTTTGATTCATATATATTGACACATATAAAGAACTGTACGCTTGCAGAAGCATGCAGGAACAATAATTTACAGTTTACTCTATCTGATGAGGAGCTAGATGCATTCATTGCGATATTCTATGCTCGTGGAATATCTGGCACGAACCGTCACTCGATTAGCAGTATTTGGTGTAATGACTGGGGAATACCGTTTTGCAAAGCGACAATGTCTAGGGACCGCTTTGTTGAAATTATGAGGTTTCTCAGATTTGATGAGAAATCTACTCGATCGGAGAGACTGCAAACGGACAAGTTTGCTCTATTTTCTACTGTGTGGGACAGGTTTATTGAAAATTGTATTGCGTGTTACAAACCTGGCCCATACATAATGGTGGATGAGCAACTTTTCCCAGGCAAAACTAGGTGTCCATTCACGCAGTACATGCCTTCCAAACCAGATAAATATGGCCACAAATATTGGCTAGCTGTTGATAAGGAGAGCAAATATCTGGCAAATGGCTTCCCTTATCTAGGCAAAGATGACACACGCCGTGCTGAGGACCGTTTAGCTGACCATGTGGTAATGAAGTTATTGGACCCGTTTTTGAAAAAAGGTCGCAATGTTACAACCGATAATTATTTTACTTCAGTAAAATTAGCTAAACAGCTAAAAAGCAAAGGAACAACCATCGTGGGAACACTGAACAAGATAAGGCGAGAAGTGCCTAAAGAAATAAAATCCATGAAAGAGGAATTGTACAACACTAAAGTGTTTAGAAATGAAGACAATTTTACACTTACAGTATATCAAGGAAAGCCCAACAAAAATGTTGTCATTTTGAGTTCCGTCCATCCAGATGTTGTTGTTGCGTCTGATTCCGCTAAAAAAACTCCAGAAACGGTAAAGTTTTACAATGAAACAAAATATGGAGTAGATGTAGTGGATCAGATGGCACGAAAATATACCACACGAACATGCACAAGGAGATGGCCTGTTCATGCATTTGAAAATGCCTTAGACTTTGCGGGTATAAATGCATGGATAATATTCAATGAGATAACCCACCAAAAAATGTCACGCAAGGCATTTTTGCAAACGCTTGTGAGAGAGTTGAGTGGTCCTTATGTCACAGATAGGGAAAAGGGTTCCACGTCCCAAGTTTCTACATGCTCAGAAGTGATGGTTCAAACAAAATTTTGCCAGATCAAAGAAAAGTGCAAGAAAAATAGATCTGTCGGCAATTGTAAGACTTGTGGTAAGTCTTTGTGTGGGCAATGTACTGCCATAAATCAAAGGCAATGCCTAAAATGCGAAACACCAAATGTTTAGAAGGTGAATTCTGCGCCATATTTTCATTTTTATGCTCCTCCACCTACATTTTCTCTGCTTTTTGTTCTTCAGTTGTTGTTTATATATGTGCACTTGAATAAAAAAAAATGTTTGAAAAACGTCTATTATAATTATTGTTATTTTCTGTAGAAAAATAAGAAAAGCAGAAAAAAAACAATCAAAAGCATTACTGTTGGATCTCACAATAATAATACATTACAAAAAATATAATTATTAATAAATAACCACAAATGAAACTCTAAAAATAAACGAAAACAAGCAAGGAGTCAAAATGACTCCTTTCAGTAGTTCTAGGCGGGGTCACGAGTCCAGTAGTCCTAGTGTTAAGATGTCACATTTCTATGCAAATAATTCTGTAGCATATTATTTGCATAATATTAATATAATATGGTATTTTTGAGAATTAATTGTATTTAGTTGTGAATTAGTTTGGTTGCCTTGTCAATTCATTATTAAAAGGCTCCAAGTGGCACAAAAAACAATAGAAACAATAGTGATCCACATGGATCCCATTCTAGATCTCAACTTGCCTGAGTTTTCTGATCCTTTTTGAGATGAGTCATCTGCGTCAGGAAACGATTTTTATTCAAACAAAAAAGGGTCTGTGGCATTTCAGTGAAAATCCTACTTTGAAAGCCACTGGAACCAAGCAGTACAGAAGATTAGTCGGATAGGCAGGTCCTTGGCAGCTTCCCCCCTCAGTGAAACGTCTCTCCATGTATGCCTGTATAGGAAGAGAAAAAAGAAAATGGTGCTACAAAATAGCTCACAAACATATCAACTTTTAAAATTTAAAATATTATAACTAATTTTGTTGTAAAAACAGAGTAGCTCAATGGAGGAATAACAACAAACCTACCAAGTCTATAAGCAGCATATAGTTAGTTTGCCCACATAGCTATTGCAGTACATTCCCTAGTGGTCAACATTATGCATCAGGTGAAAGAATGTAGGATGCAAAATTACATAGGGGTGATGTTCACACGCCCCTTGATGAAGTTGGGTGAAACGCGCATTGGGGTGCTGAGCTACACACCTAACAGAGCTCCATATAAACACTATGTAAGTTTGCATCCTAAACTCTTGTACTTGATGTACAATGTTGACGCCTAGGGAACATATTGCAATAGATATGTGGGCATACTAACTATATACTACTCATATCCTTGGTAGATTTGTTGTTAGCCCCCCATTGAGCTACTCTATTTTTTTTTTCAGCAAAATCACCTATAATATTATATATATATAAAATAGTTGATATTTTTAGCACAATGTTTCTTTTGGTTTATCTTGTGATATTTAGGTGCATCTCTCTTATTCAGCCAGATACTTTTGGTTATAGGAATATTGGTCGGTCCTAATATGATATAGGGAGAGATTTGTCATCCAGGTAAGTGGGCTGGAAGAAGTCTCGGGGTCTCACCTATCTAACTAATCTCCCTTGCGACTTGGTCTCTGGGGGTTTTTAAAGTATGTGTTTCTCTGAAATGCTGCAGCGTTCTAGAGTTAAACATCTCTAAGTGAAATCATGCAGCCACTGCCTCATACATGCTGACTTTTAATCGGTCAACATACATCACCTGTCAGGTTCAGTTTAAGTTGTTGCAACATATAGATTATAATTCGGCTAGCTGCTATGTGTATCCTCTCTTCCGAGAAAATTGGGTTGATTATGCAAATCAGGGTTCGCACAGATGACCGTATTATTGGTCCAAGTATGATCCAACAAAACATTAGATCACACTCAGACAAATATTATGCTATGGGACAATGCATATGTCAGAGTTTTTCCTTGGACCGGCTCACTGTATGCCTGAGTTTGATCTGGTATTTGAATCGCTCTCAACCGTGCAAGTAATAATAATAATCTTTATTTTTATATAGTGCTAACATATTCCGCAGCGCTTTACAGTTTGCACAAAAAATTATCGTCGCTGTCCCCAATGGGGCTCACAATCTAGATTCCCTATCAATATTTTTTTTGGAGTGTGGGAGGAAACCCACGCAAACACAGGCACAACATTCAAACTCCTTGCAGATGTTGTCCTTGGTGGGATTCGAACCCAGGACTCCAGCGCTGCAGTGCTACCCACTGAGCCACTGTGCAAGTCAATGAGACCATGGAAACCTCTGGATTGCACTCGGATGACATTTGAGTGTTGAGTGATTTCTATGGACTGACGTAATGGAGAATAAGAACTGTCAATTTTTATCTTTTCTATTTTTCTATAAGAGTTTTTCTGATCAGAAGTAGTTAAAAAAAAACACGAAAAAGCAAACATACAATATGCCTACCCTATTCATACTGTAGATGAAGCTTTAATAAGCAATGTACATCCGCCAAATATATGCAGATATATCAAATGCACCCATGTATTAAATGTATTTGTTAAAAGCACTCACTAATATCTTAAAGTATTAATTATAATTGATATAATTCAAAACAGTCTAAAAAATTTATGTAAAGAGTGTTTGGGAATATTTATATATTTATTTATTAGAAAAACATGATATTTTTCTTATTCTGTTTTTTTCCATTTACTATTTTCAGACTTTCTCACTCTTATTATCTCAATCTGTGCTAACATGAATGAGGATACGTTCAAACAAAGTGTGTTTTCACAGAGCCTTCATACTGTGCCCCAACAATTTGCTTTCTCTGTGTGCCTTTCATGCTCATTCTTAGTGAAACAATACCTTGGTTTTGATTCCTATTAAGGCTAAGATTTCACAGCACTTCCTCTATAAATGTGCTGTTCCTTTATCACGCTGTGATTCTTATGTCTCTATTGGAAAGGTTGCGTTATAAAAGCAAACATCATAGACGTAAACTTTAAAAAGTAAGACATTTTCATAGAAAGGAACAGAATTAAAGACATTGTGAGATTTCTTATATAATAATGCAGAATGCTCCGAAAGTTTTAATTCATTTTTTCTACACACTATGAACTGATAAAGAATATAATTAAAATAGCTACTATAATCCATAAATTGACAATTTATTTAGAGAATTAAGCACAAATATTTCCCAGATTAGGTCTAAACAAGTTGGATGGTAGATTAAACTCTAAAAATCAGTATTACAAATAATCTTTCTTCGTGCAGAAAAGTGAAGATCAAGAGTATTTTTAAACAAACATATCAATTTTTGACATAAATCACAAAGGATTATTATATCTGTTCAGAATATCGCAAACCAAGCAGGAAGATAGGGAAATTATACCAAGATATAGCAAAATGACAGAATCCCAAAATTATGCACTAAAAAGTATTATGACAGAGCAGCACAAAAAAGAGAAAATAAATAATTATATAGGGATCAGTTAAGATCCACCTATTGCTTATGCTTCGGTTATCCAGTAGAAAACAATTATATACAAGCGCAGGGGAGCCTCAGTACAATACTTCACAGTAAAAAGTGCTATACTGCATGTAGTGCAAATCAGCAGATAGTAAAGTGCATGTGCTATGCTATAACTCACATGCTAATGGAGACCTGGACCCCAGCCTGCCACTCCTACTCTTGTTTCGCCGTGTCTTCGTCAGGAGGCTTCCCCTATCTTTCTTCTTGGTTTGAGATACTCTGGATTGATTTATTAATCCTTTGTGATTTATGTAATAAATTGATATGTTTGTTTAAAAATACTCTTGACCTTCACTTTTTTGCACTAAGAGATGTTATTTGTGATATTAATATATTTAGAGATGAGCAAATATTTCAATGTATGGTTTGGTTTATGATCGCCAAATTTGCAATATGCGCCAATTTATTAGTCAAATATTTGCGAAACATAGTGAAACGCCATTAACCCCTTATCGACCGCCGATATGCCTTTTAATGGCAGCAGTTAAGGGCACTTAAACCACAGCGCTGAACAAGAGTATAGCGCCCCCAGAGTCAGAATTTCTCCAGTGTCTCAGCTACCTCAGACCCCAGAGAACATGATTCAGGTCAGTTCTTACCAACCCTGGTATTGCGATTGCCGTTATTAACGGTATAATGGCAGCAGCAAAAAAAGTCTGATATCCCATTTAATTTATCTCTCCTCTGATGTGATCGCACACCAGAGGAGAAATAGGGTCCCCCAATCCCCCGGTTCCTCTGTTGTCCCTGCCACCCTCTGTGAAGTCCCCATGGTCGCCGGTATCTTCTTCTGGGAGAAAATTTTGGGTGCATGTGCAGTGCACCCGCTGAGATCTGCTAGCTTACACCTAGCAACATTAGGAAATTTTTCCTATTGGTTCATTTTGATCACTGTGATAGACCCTATCACAGTGATCAAAATAAAAAAAATTGTAAATCAAACCTCCCTTTATCACCCCCTTAGTTAGCTAAAAACAATAAAATAAAAAATGTATTTATTTCCATTTTTCCTTTCGTGTTAGAGTTGGGCTAAATGAGTTGGGCTAAAGTTAGGGTTAGGGTTGGGCTAAAGTTAGGGTTAGGGTTGGGCTAGGGTTAGTGTTAGGGTTGGGGCTAGGGTTAGGGTTGGGCTAAAGTTAGGGTTGGGCTAAAGTTAGGGTTGGGGCTAAAGTCAGGGCTGGGGTTAAGTTAGGGTTGTGGTTGAGATTATGGCTAGGGTTGGGATCAGGGTGTCACGGGTGTGTCGCGGCGGAGATCGTCGCGATGCACACCTGACTTCGCACAGCTGAGTTTCTGGTGCTGGGTGTTTTTCAGCACTGAGGGAGTTAATTCTTTCTCTCTCGATGCTGGACAGACCAGCCTCGCCAGCTACGATTGATGTTTGTTAATTAGCTTCCTTCATATACCTGCTGGTCTGCTGGGTAAGTTGCCGGTGAAAGCATTCATTCAGACAGCAGAGCGGATCGATTCTGAGAAGACTTAAGCTAAGAGTGCTGTTGTGTTTTCCCTCCTCGCTTATTGTTTATCTCTTAACCTTTTGTGTTCCTCTGTAGTGGAAGTTTTGTATGCAAGGCAGTGTTTTCTTTACCCCTGTCTGTCTCGTTTGTATTTGACTGTGTGTAAGCGTTGCCTGCCCATTCCTGTGGTGGTAATCAGGTCCTCTCAGGACTAGATTAGTGGTCAGGGATCTACAGGAGACAGGGTTAGCTGGCAGCCTGGACTCTGTACATTAACAGTACCTCCAGGTAGAGGGACTAGTCAGGACCCAGTTCAGGGTCAGCATAGACCCCGGTCCACCTCTATCCTGAGACAGCGTTTCACGTGCACAGTATAGACCCACAATACATTGGATATTATGTCAGGTAAGACATTGCTGGCAGATTCTACGTATACATGTTGATATTTTCATATAGAAATATAGAGTGTTGTCTCATTAGATTATGTTACTATCATAGAATATATCTGTTATACGTCGTGACACAGGTTAGGGTGTGTTAGGGTATGTTAGGGTTAGGTTTGTTGGTAGGTTATGTTGGGTTGGGATTAGGGTTAGGGGTGTGTTGTAATTAATGTTGTTAGGTTATGGTTAGGGTTGGGATTAGGTTAGGTGTGTTGGGTTAGGGTTGGAATAAGAATTGGGGGTTTCCACTGTTTAGGTACCTCAGGGAGTCTCCAAATGCGACATGGTGCCACCATTGATTCCAGCCACTTTTGCATTCAAAAAGTCAAACTGTGCTCCCTCCCATCTGAGCTTTGTCATGCACCTAAACAGTGGCTTTTCCCCACATGTGGGGTATGGACATACTCAGGAGCAATTGCAGAAGAAATATTATGATCCCTTTTCACCCAATACCCTTGTGAAAATAAAAAAATTGGTTCCAAAGTAAATTTTTTGTGAAAAAAGTAAAGTGTTAATTTTTTCCTTTCAGACTGCTTTAGTTCTTGTGAAGCACCTGAAGGGTTAATAAACTTCTTGAATGTGGTTTTGCGCTCCTTAGGGGTGCAGTTTTTAGAATCGTGTCACCTTTGGGTATTTTCTGTTATATTGACCCCCCAAACTCACTTCAAATGTGAGGTGGTCCCTAAAAAAAAGGTTTTGTATATTTTGTTGGAAAAATAAGAAATCGCTGGACAAATTTTAACCCTTATAACATCCTAACAAAAAAATATGTTTCCAAAATTGTGCTGATGTAAAGTTGACATGTGAGAAATGTTATTTATTAACTACTTTGTGTGACACCACTCTTTGATTTAAGGGCACAAAAATTAAAAGTTTGAAAATTGCAAAATTCTCAAAATTTTTGCCAAATTTCCGTTTTTTTTCATAAATAAACGCAACTTATATCGAAAAATGTTACCACTAACATGAAATACAATATGTCACGAAAAATCATTCTCAGAATCAGTGGGATATGTTAAATCGTTCCAGAGCTATAATCTCATAAAATGACAGTGGTCAGAATTGTAAAAATTGGCTTGGTCATTAAGTACCAAATTGCTCTGTTACTAAGGGGTTAAATTCAACAGGAGGCAAAAATAAACGCCTACACAACACCTTCAAATGGGCCCAAAAGTTACCAAAACACATCAAATGACGGGCAGACACCAGGAAAGTGGCATTAATTCACCCACAGTACAAATTTTAGAAAGGCAAGGAAGCAATAATCTATGTCTGAGGTTTCTTGTCTGGGCCAGGATTTATAGCTTTGAATTGAACGTCAAATTGCAATGAATTGGGTGAGGAATTGGTGTAGACCTGCTGTGCTGGGAGTCCTGATACCACATGCAACAGCTCAACCTGCTTTCATGCTCAGCCACACTCAAGTGGCACAAATATCAGTTTCATAAACTATTACTGTCAGAAAAATCTAAGGATAGTAACACAGGTGATTAGCTCCAAGTAAATGGAGGCCTGACCGTCTCAGAGGCCTACTGCTACAGGCAACACATGTGAAAGGGACCCAACCAGGAGTCTACACATTTGCAAAAAATAGTGGCAGACACCAACAAAGTGGCATCAATCTCACCACAGTAGAAATAGTATAATAGGGACCAACACCTCTTACACTACAGCCAACTCAGCAGATGGAGAAAACAAATCAGGAGTGTTCACATTTCAAACAATTAGTGGCAGACACCACCAAAGTGGCATCAATTTCATCACAGTAAAAATAGTATAATGGGGATGCGACATCTTTTCCACGACAGCCAACTCAACAGATGGACACCCAACCAGGAGTGTACACATTTCTAAATATTAATGGCAGACAACAACAAAGTGGCATAAATTCACAAGAGTAGAAATAGTATAACAGGGACCGACACCTCTTCCACTACAGCCAACCCATCAGATGGAGAGACCGAATCAGGAGTGTTCACATTTCAAACAATTATTGGCAGACACCACCAAAGTGGCATCAATTTCACAACAGTAAAAATAGTATAATAGGGACCGACACATATTCCACTACAGCCAACCCAGCAAATGGACACCCAACCAGGAGTCTTCAAATTTCAAAATATTAGAGCCTGACACCACCGAAGTGGCATCAATTTCTTGAGAGTCGAAAAAGTATAATAAGGACCGACATGTCTTCCACCACAGCCAACCCAGCAGATGGAGACCCAATCAGGAGTCTTCAAATTTCAAAAAACGAGGGCCTGACACCACCGAAGTGGCAACAATGTCACAAGAGTAGAAATAGTATAATACGGACCTACAGTCTTCCACTACAGCCAACTCAGAGATGTAGACCAACCATGACTGTTAACATTTCCACAAATTTCTGTTAACATCTACAGCAGCAACAGCAGTAGCAACAGCAGGCATAGAAGCCAAACAAAGATATCACAGACTATAATTATGCGAGATCAATGCAGCACACTAAAAACTTCAACATCTAGTCTGTACAGTCTGCGATTGGGGTTCAAAAGTACTTGGAGATCCATGACTTGGTCATCTTGATAAAAGTTAGGCAGTTTACACTTTCAGGGCACAGCTGGCTGAACTTATCTGTCAGGACAATACCAGCAGCGCTGAAGACACGTTCTGAGAAAACACTGGCTGCTGAGCATGATAAAACCTCCAAGGCATGAGAGGCGAGCTCAGGCCACTCAATCATTTTTGAAGACCAAAATGTGAAATGGCCCAAACCCTCCCTGATGGTATTGATATTCAGTTCTAGATACTCCTGCACCATCCTCTTTATTCATTCATCCCATGTCAGACTTGGACTCTGTTGTGCTGGTCTAAAGAATGTGTCATAGGGCTCACAGAAATTACTTCTGCCACTTACACTACTGCTGGAGCTAATTTTTTGGCGTTGATGAATTGACATGTCAGAGGATGAAAGTCTAGAGCTGCGATGCACACTGTCTGCCTCACTGCTGTCTTGAGGAAAAGCTCTCTTAAGGTTGTGTAAAAGTATGTTTAGATACTCCAGCATTCGCGGGTCCCTTTCCAGGGTGAGACGCATCTGGCCAAATTTTGTCTTGCAGCATTGAGTGGCAACCGAGTAGTCAGCACTAATCCTAATCATAGTAATACGGGGATCATGTTGCAGATAGTGCAGCAACAAGGCTCTCATATGTCAGGCTCTTCCATGAAGTTCAAGCCTATGCTGTGTTGGTGGCTGGGTAACACTGATGCTTTTATCCTCCATTCCATCCCACCAACCACGAACAGCAGAGAGGGGATGATTATCCTCTTCATCTCCTGACAGTTGCTCACCCATCACCTCTTCCTCCTCCATTTGTTACTCTGATATTGTATCTTCACTAACAGTTTGTCCGTTATCACCAGCCCCCCTCGATCAAAATAATCCACCTTCCCTTTGCACTTGCCTGTGTGATGACAGTGTGGAACTTTGAGACAATGTTATCGCTTCCGCATCCTCCGCTTTCTCTGGTACCACCACCTCCTCCCACAGGCTATTCAAAGTCTGCTTCAGCATATAGATGACCGGAATAGTTATACTGATGAAGACATCATCAGCGCTAACCATCTTAGTAGCCATTTCAAAACTGTGCAAAAATGTGCAGACGTTCTTAATCTGTACTCACTCCATAAAAGTGACATGTGCCATGTCCATATTGTGTTGGCCCAGGCTATACGACATGACATACTACATCAGTTGCTGCAACATGTGCAGAGTTTTATTCCACCATGTCAGCACATTGCATATCAACTTGTTAACTGACATTGACAAAGACCTCTGCATTGATGCAAGTCGATTACCAGAGGGGTGCAAACAGGGGAAGTGAGCACACAGCTTCCATGCTTTCTGCCTCAACTCAACAAGGCCAGGATAGTGGTGGAGAAAACTCTGTACCACCAGGTTGAGGTTGTGAGCTATGCAAGGCATGTGTGTGAGCTTGCCTTGGAGCAGAGCCACCACCAGGTTTACATCATTATCAGACATGGCCTTCCCTGGATGCAGGCTCAGTGGAGACAGCCATTGCTAAAACTCAGCCTGGAGAGCTGTCCAAAACTCTTCAGCTGTATATGGCATCTCCAAGGCATATCAACTTTAACACTGTTGAGGACGCAGGTGGAGGACCTAGATGAGATAGAAGAGGAGACAGAAGCAGTGACGGAAGTGTGAAATATAGAGATTTGTCCTGCAAGCTTTGGGTATTCCAAGACTTGTAGAGAAGCACCTTCTCTGCCTGCCCTCACAGCCACCCAATGCCCAGTCAGCTAGATGTAACCCCTTGACCATGCTTACTTGTCCAAGTGTCTGTGGCAAAATGAACCCTGGCAGACATAGATTTAGCCAAGGAATGGGTGTTGTCTGCAACATGATGGTGTAGCACAAGCATAGCTTGCTGAGAGAAGTAATTACGACTGTTCAACTGGTACTGGGGGACTGCGATGGCCATCACAGTTTTCAGAAACCATCTATATCTACCAGGCAGAAAGGCAGCATTTCCATGGCTAACAGATTGGAGATGGTGGAATTCAACCTCTTAGCTTTTTCATGTGTACGAGGAAACAATCTTTTATGTGATCACAACTGTGGGACCATGGGCTGACTGCAGTGCTGAGAGAGGGTGGAGTACAGTGAACTGGACAATCTGTTGGACCGTGAGGGAGGTGCATGCTTAGATGTTACGGTGGATTGAGAAAGTTGTGGTGTGCTCGGTCTTTCAGATTGGTCAAAAACAGCAGACATGTCTGCTTCTGTAACAGCTGATAGGTTCTCACTCAGCCTGACTGGAGCAGGTAAGGAACCCGATGTTCTGCAGTTGGAGACCTGCATCACAATACTTGGTATGGTAACAGAGGGGGAGGAAGAAGCAGCAGATGTGATTGATGGGGCGGCTGATGATTGTTGAGGTCCGCTGGTCCACATTTTAGTGCAGTGTGATTTCCAGAGTAATGCATCTTGATTGCGCATATGAAGGTTCACACATATAGTAGTCAAAATTATTGCCTTTTTTTTCCTCTACTTAGTATTTTTTCAAAAAGTTGGCAGATTACAGGAGTTGGATCACCCTTTCTGGTGTCAAAAAGGCCCAGGCTAGTTAACCATTGTCACCCCTGCAAGCTGCAGAACTGCGAAGCCACAGTTGTGGCTGAGGATGCATTGCTCGTCATGGTTGCATCACTATGTGTCTGCGCCGTATGGCACAACATAACTTCCTCATCTTCTTCCTACTCCTCCACCTCCTCAGATGACCTACTCAGCAGTTTGCCTCTGTTTTCACGCCATCTGGAATCTACCACTTCATCATCATTCTCTGTGTTTTCACATTCCTCGCCCTGAAAGTCACCCTCCTCCTCGTCCTTTCCTGATACTATAGTACAGTCCTATGGAGCCTCAGATATCTGAGTCTCATTAGGATCACCTCCCCCCAGGGGTCAACGTCTGGTGATGAGGTTCAGGATGCTGCTTGAACCCTACTTTGTCCTTCCTCAGATCCAAGCTAAAAAAAAATTTGGGCATCCATGCAGATGATTTCCTCCTCTTGACTCTGTCAAACTTTTGAGTACACTTCTGATGCCCATGGCATAGAATGTGTGAACAGCTCTGCAGACTCAACTATCTGTGGTTACCTAGAGTCAGTTGGGCTGTTGAGAGTTGTGACGAGGGGGAAGCAAGGGTAATTGGGGTGCCATCTCTGTTGACTGTACTGGGTGTGATGTTGAGGTGGAGGAAGAAGAGGAGGAGGAGAGGCCACTTTAAGCTGCGCTTGCCATCCACTCGAATACATACTCTTTCTGGTCTCATCAAGAAGGTGTACCATGGTGTGTATGCCAAAGAAAGGTAGTGGAGTAGCCCGTCCAGTAACAGAAGTTATCAGTTGTCTTTGTGTAGGATGTGGCGTTGATGATTCACTAGTGCTTTCACAAACATTACCACCTACCCCACATACAGCTTGAAAACAAAGCCTAATCTCCCTTCCACTCCCTTCCACCACAACCTCTCTTTTTCTCAGTCATGTCACACAGATAGTGTAGTATGAGCACAGTATTAGCAACAAAAAAATTAGATTTTTTACTCCACCAGTTCTGCACACATCTGAATTTTATCCGCGCTAAATGACAAGGTGAAATATGGCATGCTGAATTGCGTTACTCACAGTATAAACAATTGTTTGAGTGTCAATGAGGCCTGTATGACAAAGAAGATATGCTCCAAACAATTTCAAAATGAGATCTCCCCAACTGTATGACATTAGTAACATCAGAAAGAATTGTTTGAAGGTGGATGAGGCCTGTACGACAAAGAAGATATGCTCAAAACAATTTGCATTCCAGCGATGTTGATCATAGAATCATAGAGTCATAGAATGGTAGAGTTGGAAGGGCCTCCTGGGCCATCTGGTCCAACCCCCTGCTCAAAGCAGGATTCTCTAAATCATCCCAGACAGATGTCTGTCCAGCCTCTGTTTGAAGACTTCCATTGAAGGAGAACTTACCACCTCTCGTGGCAGCCTGTTCCACTCCTTGATCACCCTAACTGTCAAAAAGTTTTTTCTAATATCTAATCTGTGTCTCCTCCCATTCAGTTTCATCCCATTGCTTCTAGTCTTTCCTTGTGCAAATGAGAATAAAGATGATCCTTCTACAATGTGACAGCCAATGAGATATTTGTAGACAGCTATTAAGTCTCCTCTCAGTCTTCTTTTTTGTAAGCTAAACATTCCCAAATCCTGCAACCGTTCCTCATATGACATGGTTTGCAGACCGGCGACAGGGAAGTGGACACTCAAATGCCGTGTACCTCCCGCAATCTGTCCATGAGAACACGCAACGAGGGGAAGAAGAGAGCCACATAGACCAGAGGAGCTTGGTGGTAAATATCTCATCTTACATGTTAACTGATGTGGACTATAATGTATTGTCCAAAGGACTGTCGTTTTGCCCCACCAACTATCCAGATTGGTTTAGTATAGAATGTGACCTATTTGCCTTTTACAGGAGACTAAGATTAGCGGTATATTTTAATGAGAGTGTTGATACACCCATTGCTACAATCAATGATGTCTCTGTGGGTTTTGCTTTACAGGATTTTGGTCTCTTTAACAAAAGCAACTTTCAACCTCCTGTTAAGAACAATTTTGTGGAAGCATATATCCAATTGGTTGAAAAAGATATAGCCAGATTGAGACGTAATGGTGCAGGTCCATTTAAAAGAGGGAATTTAACACACATTGAGAGACAGGTGCTGGATAAACTCTCAGGCAATACAGCTATCACCATCAGGGCAGCCGACAAAGGCGGGCCCTGGTGGTGATGGATACTCATAAATATAGGGCTGAAATTTGTGGTCAACTATTGGATACAGCAGTCTATGCAAAATTGTCTAAAGATCCCACACCAAGTTTTCAGAGTGAATTGAGAATATTGATTAATGATGCATTGTCTAATGGTTTGATAGACCAAAAACTTTCTGATTTTCTTTTGGTGGAATTTCCAGTGACTCCGATTCTGTACACCTTGCCTAAGATTCATGAAGATCTGATGAATCCCCCTGGGCGCCCAATAGTGTCGGGGCGTGGTTCTTTATGTAGTAAGGTATCCATTTTTCTTGACAAAGTGCTACGTTACTTTGCTATGGAGGCCAGATCCTATATTATGGACACTAACCATTTTCTGAGTAAGATTGAGGGTCTGAACATCACGGAAGACACAATTCTCATTTCGTTTGATGTTGTATCACTGTACACCTCTATTAAACACGAACGGGGTTTGGAAGCTGTTGGTATGGTGCTGTCGGGCTCTGACGTGGCCCCAGATGGTGCACAGCTGGTCCTGGCACTGTTGGAGTTTGTCCTCAGAAGGAATTTTTTCCTTTTTGGGGATGAATACTTCCTACAGTTGCGTGGGACTGCCATGGGGTCCAATGTGGCGCCCACTTATGCAAACATCTACATGGCGGTATTCGAGGACCAGCATGTGTACAGTTCCACCCACTGGCGCCATGTCAGAGCCTGGTGGCGCTATATTGATGATATTTTCTGTGTTTGGGAAGGCAACATGAATGATCTAGTAGCTTTCCATAATTATCTGAATACAGTTTTTTCTGAGCTGAATTTTACCATGACACACTCTTTTGACCAGATTCAGTTTCTGGATACTTTAGTGTACAAACACAATGGATTGTTGTGCACTGATTTATTCATAAAGGACACTGATAGGAATAGTCTCCTGGTATTTGATAGTAATCACCCAAGGAAAATGATAGAGTCTCTGCCTTGGAGTCAGATGCTGAGAGTACGTAGGATAGTGAAAGATGAGGCTATATTGGATAGAAGGCTTGATCAAATGTGTGAGAGATTCATCAGAAGGGGTTATCCTGAAAGGGATCTTAGAAAGTTCAAGGAGAAAGCTTTAAAGACAACATTGGAGGATGTGAGAAAAACGCGTATTAGAGATCTCCCTAAAAGAGTCCCTTTTGTTTCTACCTATTGCCCTATTAGTGGCAAAATAGGGAATATCTTGAACAAGCATTGGGGTCTGCTGCATAGAGGTTTACCGCAAGTGACTGAATTTACACATAAGCCACTACTATCATATAGGCGAGGGCGTAATTTGAAAGATAAGTTGGTCAAATCTGACATCGGCCCTTCAAAAGTACCTAGACAGTTGACTTTGGGCCCTCCGAAAAATGGAAATTTTCCGTGTTTGAACTGTGCATGCTGTGGTAATATGATCAAGGGTGATAGTTTTAACCACGCACGCACGGGCCAACGTTTCCTAATCCAGGCACGATATTCTTGCACATCTAGTTTTGTAATCTACATGCTCATGTGTCCGTGTGGACTTATGTACATAGGTGAGACGACGATGGAAGTTAAGGCCAGGATAAGTAAACACAAAAGTACTATCAGGACGAAATTGATGGAGCTGCCGGTATCTAAGCATTTCGTTGAATGTAGACACTTGGTTAATCAGTTGAGATTTAGAGTTATCGATGGGGTTCCACCCCTTAGAAGAGGGGGTGACAGGATTAAGTTACTCAAACAGAAAGAACTTCGTTGGATTTCCATCTTGGAGACATTGCAACCAAAGGGGTTGAATTTAGAATATAATCTACATATTTGTGCTAGGTAATTCTCACATCAGAATTCTGTGTTTGTTTTTAGATATATATTTTATTCATGTTTGTTGTTTTTTTAGGAAGATAATCTGAAGTGATCGGAGCATTTGGTGACCCAATAGTTCCTGATGGGAGCATGACATCACTTATGTTCTTTAGATTAATAATGTCTTTTGGTCGCTTTTTGTACATATTTTTTTTGTGTAGATTAGTGCATTAAATTTTTGGGATTTCTCTGCTTTTCTCTTATTTTCAGAGCTTGAGCATTATTTTATGATATATCATTCAATATGCATTAGTTAGCCAGCTACTGGTGCGTTTGTGTTGATTTTGTAATGCTGACGGTCATATGACCGGCTGATTCTCTGATGTGAGCCTCTATGCGGTATTGGAAATAGCAGGGTTCATTGCACATGCGCGATTGTGGCGACACAGTATGCCATGTGATCTGGTATCGGATGATGCCAGTAATCACGCGATATGCTGGACGTTTTGGCCATGACGTCTCTGAGATTAAGCTTGTGCTGGGGTTATCACATGACCTTACGTCGGATGACGCTGACGGTCACGTGATTTACCTAGCGTTTTGCTGCGATGACTTCCAGACATGTGCCTTTGTTTACCACTTAAGGGGCGTTAGTTAAGTGAGTTTCCCGATATGTATTCTTGCGAGCGATTGGAGGGAAGCTCTGGTTAAGCGCTGACAAGTTGCTGCGTATTGGCTATGGAAGATGCTGCAGTTAGTGAGAATACGATTGGAACAACACTACAATGGGATAAGGAAGTAGCGGATCATCTATTGGCTGATAAGGATTTGATATTGTTTACATGAGGTAATCTATTGAATATTACAAACATATTTAGAACATTGCTGTAATATTTTGTGATGTCACTATTCTGAGCTTTGATCACTGTTTTAAATTGAACAATGTTGTATAATATGCTATATATGTGTATTTGAATTGTGGGCGGTTCCTGGATGATGATTGGCTTCTCCACATCATTTAAGGACGCCATTTTGCCCTGTTTTGTATACTTGATAAAGGCCTTACAATGGCTGAAACGTCGTGTTTTATGGTGGCTGAATAAAGATTTGATATACTTCTACCTGGATGGGATGCTGTTCCTTTTTTCTCTTTGGACTTTGTTCATTTGGATCCCTGAACGTCTGAACGTGCATCCCTGAAAACTCCCGAGTGCTGTCAGCTGTTTGTATACTTATGGTTTGCAGACCGGTCACCATTCTGGTGGCTCTTCTCTGAACTTGCTCCAGTTTGTTGATGTCTTTTTTAAAATGTGGTGCACAAAACTGGACACAGTATTCCAGATGAGGTCTGACCAAAGAGGAGTAGAGGGCAATAATGACCTCACGTGATCTAGACTGTATGCTTCTGTTGATACATCCTAGAATTGTATTTGCCTTTTTTGCTGCTGCATCACACTGTTGACTCATGTTCAGTCTGTGATCAATTAGTATACCCAAGTCTTTTTCACATGTGCTGTTACTTAGCCCTATTCCTCCCATTTTGTATATGCTTTTTTCATTTTTATTGCCCAGATGTAGTACTTTGCATTTTTCCCTGTTAAAATCCATTCTGTTAGTTGCTGCCCACTGCTCCAGTTAATGTATATCTTTTTGAATCCTCTCTCTCTCTTCTCTAGTATTAGCTACCCCTCCTAGCTTTGTGTCATCAGCAAATTTGATCAGTTTACCCTCAATTCCTTCACTTAAATCATTGATAAAGATGTTGAACAATACAGGGCCCAAAACAGAGCCTTGTGGTACCCCACTTGAGACATTCTTCCAACTGGATGTGCAGCCATTTACGACCACTCTTTGAGTCCGATCACTAAGCCAGTTATGAATCCACCTAACAGTTGCCTTGTCCATTCCATACTTAGTCATTTTTTCAATAAGGATTGTGTGAGATACTTTGTCAAATGCTTTGCTGAAGTCAAGATATACTATATCTACAGCATTTCCCTGATCCACCCAGTCAGTGATTCTGTCATAGAAGGAAATTAAGTTAGTCTGACATGACTTATTAGTTATAAACCCATGCTGACTCTGTTTAATCACTTCATTCTTATTCAGGTACTTACATACATGTTCTTTAATAATTTGTTCAAAGATCTTTCCTGGTATAGAAGTCAGACTCACCGGCCTGTAGTTCCCTGGGTCCACCTTCTTCCCCTTTTTGAAGATAGGAACATTTGCTCTTCTCCAGTCTTCTGGGACTTCTCCTGTTCTCCAAGAATTTTCAAAGATTATGGACAGTGGTTCAAGAATTTCTTCTGCTATCTCCTTCAGTATTCTGGGTGTAATTCATCTGGACCTGGAGACTTGAATTCATTTAGGTTAGTTAAGTGTTTCCTCACTGTCTTTCTGTTTATAGATATCCTAGATTCTTCTATTGCTTTAATAGGACAGTGAAGATCAGTTGATGTTACATTTCCTTTCTGAGAGAAAATAGATGCAAAATAGGAATTTAAAAGTTCAGCCTTCTCAACATCCTTTCTTACCATTTCATCATTTTCATCCTGTAAAAATCCTATAGCATCTTTGAATTTTTTTTTACTTTTGACGTATCCCCAAAATCCTTTTTTGTTGCTTTTGACATCTCTTGCAAGCCTTAATTCATTGTCAGCTTTAGATAATCTGATTTGCGCCCTGCAGGTTCTGCAGACGGCATTATATTCTTCTTTAGATATGCCTCCCTCTTTCCATTTGATAAACATTTCTTTCTTCCTTTTTAGCATGTGTTTAAGTTCTGTGTTCATCCATCCTGGTTTCCTTAAATGCTTCCCATTCTTCCCTCTTTTTGGAATTGTTAACGATTGTGCTTTGAGAATCTCATTTTTCAAGATGTCCCATCCTTCCTGGACATTTTTGTCCTTAAGGATATCCTGCCATTGGATCCCTCCAATTCTCTTTCTGAGTCCCTTAAAATCTGCCTTTCTGAAATCTAACCTTGACGTCTGAGTCTTCACAGGTCTTCCTCCTCTTGTTATCCAAAATTCTAAAATAGCATGGTCACTACCTCCTAGGGTCCCAGCCACTCTTACATCCTCAACCATTTCCTCCCTGTTTATAAGGATTAGATCCAAGGTAGCAGATCCCCTTGTTTTCTCCTCTACCTTTTGAAAGATAAAGTTGTCAGCAAGAGAGGATAAGAATTTCCTTGACCTTTTAGTTTTGCCTGAGAGAGATTCCCAACAAATGTCTGGATAGTTGAAATCTCCCATGACCACTATGTCATATTTTTTGGAGAACTTGGCCATTTGATGCATAAAGAGTTCATCCATATCTTCAGCTTGCATAGGCGGCCTGTAGTAAATGCCTACAATGGTGTCCTTTCCATTGTTCTGTCCTTGTATTCTTACCCAAACAGTTTCCACAGAACTCCCAGTCTCTGAAGCGTCAATCTCTGTGCAGATATACGCTTTTCTAACATACAATGCGACACCTCCTCCTCGTTTATCAAGTCTGTTTCTTGCAAATAAGTTGTATCCTTCTAGCCTTGTATTCCAATCATGTGTATCGTCCCACCAAGTTTCAGTGATTCCAATGACATCATACTTCTTCTCCTGCGTTAGTAGTTCCAATTCTCCTTGTTTGTTGCCCATGCTTTGTGCATTTGTATAAAAACATTTTAGTTTGTGCTTGGTTTCTCTTCCTCCAATATTTTTATTATTTAGGTTGTTTTGTCTTCGTTCTTCATTTCCACTTCTAATAGCCGAGTTCTCAATAGCATTTGTCAGGTGTATGGCTTTTTCTGGCGTTTTGCTTCCCTTCCCACATTGTTCTAGTTTAAAGCTCTCCTGATGAGTGTAGCAAGGCGACTTCCAAATACATGTTTTCCAGTCTTCGTTAGGTGCACCCCATCTCTAGCAAGTAGTCCATCGTATAGGTAATTCACTCCGTGATCCAGAAATCCAAATCCTTGCTGACGGCACCATCGACGTAGCCAGTTGTTCACCTGCAGAATCTTATTCCACCTCCTTGTTCCATGGCCATCCACTGGGAGGATGGATGAGAAGACCACCTGCGCACCCAGTTCTTTCACTTTCTTGCCTAAGTTTTCAAAGTCACTGCAGATGGTTTCCAGGTCACTTCTTGTGGTGTCATTTGTCCCCACATGTATTAGCAGGAATGGGTAGTCATCTTTAGGTCTGAAGAGTCCTGGTATCCTGTCAGACACATCTTTAATTTTTGCACCTGGAAGACAGCACATTTCTCTTGAGGTTATATCCGGTCTGCAGATAGCGGCCTCTGTTCCTCTCAACAGGGAATCCCCCATGACAACAACTCTCCGTTTCTTCATCACAACAGTTTTCTTTCTCCATTCGGGAGGACTCTGAGGGCTTACAAGGTTGCTCTTTGTGGGCAAAGTCTTATCCTGATGTATTTCTTCATCATTCTCCTGTGTGAGAGCCTGGTGCTGGTTCCTGAGCAGTATGGGTGCTGACTGCTTCACGATCCTCCTGCTTCTCTGGGTCACATGCTTCCATTCCTCTGTTTGTTCAGGTGCAGGTCGAATTTCTTCTCTTTCTGCACCATGAAGAGATAATTCTGCTTTGTCTAAGAACTCTTCATCTTCCTTAATGATCTTCAATGTAGCTAACCTCTCTTCTAGATTTCGCAACTTTTCCTCCAACATGGACACAAGCTTGCATTTGTGGCATGTGAAATTTGGCTTTTCCACTGGTAAATCTGTGAACATGTAGCAAGAAATGCAACTCACCACATGGCTCCTAGCCTCTTCCATGCTCTTATTGTTAAAGAGATATCACAGTGGTGAAAAAAGTGCCAAAATTTGCGCGCCGCTAGGTGTGCGGTTTACTGATGTCCTCCTTTCAGCTGCAACAGCCAAAACCCAGTGTTCTTGGAGCTCGCGGAGACTCTTCACTTATCCCAGAATGAACTGGGAATATGCAAATGATCTCCTCAGGACTCCTCTCCTGGTCTACCGATGTCCTCCTTTCAGCTGCAACAGCCAAAACCCAGTGTTCTTGGAGCTCGCGGAGACTCTTCACTTATCCCAGAATGAACTGGGAATATGCAAATGATCTCCTCAGGACTCCTCCCCTGGTCTACCGATGTTCTCCTTTCAGCTGCAACAGCCAAAACCCAGTGTTCTTGGAGCTCGCGGAGACTCTTCACTTATCCCAGAATGAACTGGGAATATGCAAATGATCTCCTCAGGACTCCTCCCCTGGTTTACCGATGTCCTCCTTTCAGCTGCAACAGCCAAAACCCAGTGTTCTTGGAGCTCGCGGAGACTCTTCACTTATCCCAGAATGAACTGGGAATATGCAAATGATCTCCTCAGTACTCCTCCCCTGGTTTACCGATGTCCTCCTTTCAGCTGCAACAGCCAAAACCCAGTGTTCTTGGAGCTCGCGGAGACTTTTCACTTATCCCAGAATGAACTGGGAATATGCAAATGATCTCCTCAGGACTCCTCCCCTCCTCCATTTTCAGGAATGTGACCTTGATTGCAGCCATCAGCTCTTGCAGCCTTCGAGGTAAGTCTTCCGTCTCATCTGCTCGCTAATTGAACGAGATGTGATGATGGGTCCCAAGCTCTTCTATGGACACCCATCTCCACTGCAGGTCATATGTAATCACCTCCTCTGGGAAGCCAACTCTCAGAACTTTGCGGCTAGCGGTAGCTCTAGCATTTCTCCAGCCCTGGTCCTTGCTTGCCTCCTTCTTTCTTACAATCAGCCTAGGCCCGCAGTTTGTTCACTAATTCCTGGATCCTGGTCTCTAGTCTGCAGTCCGCAAGAACCCCAGTTGTGAAAGCTGGTCCTTTGTTTGGGCCTTGGTGGCTCTGGGAAAGATGCTAGTTGTTAGGGTTGGCGGAACGCACCAAATGAAATATATAATAATAATAATAATAAGGTGCGTTTGCAACCCGGGTCCACTGAGCAGATATGGAACCTGCTGCTAAGCAATGGCAGAGCAAGGTGGTGGTTGAACGCTGACAACACGTGGGTTAGATGTCACCCCAGTATGAACAGTGGCGAACTCTGCTACTTCACAGAGCCGCAGCAACAAAGTAATAGAACGCTGTTCCCTGTTACATGTCACAGGACACAGCTGATATGGTGTGAGTGGTCTCTGGGCTCAACCCCTAGAACACGGGGACTTGAGTCTGACCGGATGTGCACGGCGTCGCACTAGCGATGCCAATACTTGGTGCTCAGTGGTAGCAAACACAGCTAACTAAAAAACAAGAGCAAAAAGCTCAAATGACCGAAGAGCGCTACCAAAAGGTGTGTGCCAGAGCACGAGGATTGACTGTGCCCTGTAAACAGCATGTGCTAAGCAGCACACGTGGCCAAGACAGGCGCTAGGTCAAGCCAAGTAAAAACCTGCCTGACTAAGGAACACTAGACGGTCATACATGCAGACAGTGTGGCAGGTTCTCGGCCCAAACACCCGTGCATACACAGATTAGTAGCGTATCCACTCACTCACACACCATATGGTCTATACTACCATGCGGCAGTGCAATCCTTTTAGAACTGCAGCCTTCCAGGATCTTGCTGATGGCCCAATCCGAACTGCTTGAGGACCTGAGCATGTGACCTCCAACCACCAATGAATGGTCGTCTCACGGCATGATCAGATGGCGAAAAGCAGGACTTAGTCCCAGGAACATCTGCTCGCCGCTGACTAATGATGGTTGCTACAGCTGAACCTGGGGCGACAGCAGCAACCAAACGCATAGCATTAGCCTGAGCATGACACTGGTACCGATGTCTCCGCTGAGCAGGATCCTCTGCGGCTGAAGAAGAATAGGAGACCGCAGAGGACATGGCTTGAGATTCCCCCTGTGCAGGGCGAGATCTTGACGCCTAACACTAGTTAGGGACCACATGCTACTGCCACCTCCACTGTCGCACCAGTGTGGTCTGGCTCCAATATTCTTTCAGTTTCTTCCTCAGTAGTTTATTAGATTCTATTATTTTTGTCACCGTGTTGCCCACTAAGCACATTACACTGCATGGAATACTAATTCAATACAGAAATTTTTTTAAACTTTTTTTGAAGTGTTATAAGTCACTGAACTGTACCCCAGAGCACGTAGTACTCTACAAATGAGTAATTGAATACAGACAAATTTTTCAATGCTGTTTTGGAGTATTATATGCAACCGAAATGTAACAGAAAGCACCTAACACTGTATGGATGACTAACTAAATACAAATAAATTTTTCAACACTTTTTTGGAATGTTATATACCACCAAAATGTAACAGAATGCACATAGTACTGTATGGATGAATAATATACATGTAACACTCTATGTAAGAATAATTGAATAGACACATTTTTCAATGCTTTTTTGGAACCAACGAGAGGAAAGGGACCAGTATCGGTGCTCTATTATATTGGCATATAATATTATAAAGAAAGTATAAAATATAGTGCTCACCAAAAAAATTGGACAGTTGTAAACTATTGGACAATTGGGAACCAATCCACAAAAAAAACAAGAAAAAAACGATATGTAGTCCGTATAATGTATGTAAATATAAATTTTTATTGGTTTCACAGGTTAATAACAATATAAAAAAATCAATGTCAGATACATTCTCCAAAAAAGACAGTATACAAGGGCGCAAATGTCCAATTGTATAGAGAAAATTGATGTGGATAAATACGAATATTAATTTAATGACATGGTGTAAAAAATTTTTTAAAAATTTCAGTAAAAGCAGCAAATATGAAATATAAATTGCATGTAAAGGTGTATCATACAAAGTTTACAAGGTATGTGAACAACAAGTGTTGTAAAATATGCAAAGAACAATATAATATAATCAGAGTGAAATAAAGTGCAATGTGCAAAGGACACCACCGGGTGTCAGAATATCCACAACAATATCATATGACCAAGGAGTTAGTAAAAACAGAGAAGTTATATAAATATATATTGCTATCAATCATAAAAAAGTAACTTACAAAATAATGTCTCCTGGACAAGCGCCCTCCCCAACGCGCATTTCGGCACGCTGCCTTCATCGCAAAAATTTCTACATTTATGGTTTTTGTCAGTCAAGGTGGGGTGCAGAGTGTACATTAATGAGAAAAAGATGAACGTTTTTGCATTTTCCAAAAGGCTGCAATGAAACAAAGAGTGAAAAATCTAAAGGGGTCTGAATACTTTCTGTACCTACTGTAAAATATTTTGAAATTTTAGTTGATGTTCTTGTACACTTTAAGGCTTTGAAGAAAGTGCAAAGCTAGAAAAAAATTATAAGGAGGGTCATCCAGTGACCATAGACCCTTGAAATGCAACAACTGGTGGGCCTCATTCAAATATTTTTAAAGTGTAGTTGCTTTACTCCTACACTCATAAAAGCTGGGCACGAAGTTCAAAGCCAGGAAAAAATTATAAGGCGGATAATACATTAATCTTCTTCAGGTCTCCCCTTCTTATTCTCCTTCCTTTGGAGCCTGGGGGACTGCCTCCACCTGTTTCTTGGAGCCTGATTCTCACATGCCTGAGCTGTAAGTGACCCGGCTTCGGGTAGTGCCAGATCCCCCGACATGTAGAAGTCGGCAACAGCCTACTGTGCCACCTTCAACAAAGCCAGATCCCGCATAAGAGGTGGGGAACTCCAAGGACAGTACGATATTTCGGGTGGTAGTAGCCCCGTCTTGAGCCGCCTCAAGGAGCATCTCCCAGACCCATGCATTTCTCAAGAAGGATTTATCCTGCTTCCTTCCTTCTCGGATCACAGTCACCGCATACCAGTGATATTGTCTCTCCATTTTGGAGAACATGACTCTGGTGCCAGCTGTCATCTCCTGCAGCCTTCGAGGCAAGTGTTCAGTCCTTACTGCCCGCCGGTTGAACGAGATGTGATGACAGGTAATAACAAAATGGCAAGTCTGATCACAAAAGACTCAGGTCACGATTCATCAAAATGATTTACACCAGAATTCTGGTATAAATCATTTTCAAAAGTTAAAAATTTTTTGAGAACTTCAGAGTTTTACAAAAAAAAAAATAACTTTTGGCATTTTCACACCAGTTTCCCCATGCTTAGGGACTTAGGGTGAGATGGAATGGGACATAGGCCTGGTGCCACAGTTCGTGTAATTCATGATGAGCTATGGTGTTCCTAATGCCAGAAATCTTACTCCAGTCTGTGAGTGCAATAAGATTTGTGGTGAGGCGCACAGTGGTGGAAACCACTTGTCAGATGCTCCTGATATTTTAGGAGATGCATAGATTAAGAGTTTTCATGTCCAGCACACCCCCTTATGCAGACCAAAACAAAAAATGCCATTCTTGATGAATATGGGACTGAGATTAATCATTTTTGAATAGTTTTTCTTATTTTAAAATGCACGGAACATTTGTCTGCACTATGTGTCAATAAACAGGCTATTGGTTACCACCAGTTACCATGACTTTACCAATAGTGAAATATGTTGAGATCAATTGGATATTATTAAGGCTGTATTTTTTTGCTAATGAGCTTCAAAGGGGTTCAATGCAGTCCTAGGAGACCTTTGAGTGTTATACACATATTTTCCAGGCAGTTAAAAGCTTTGCATTTGTGGGAAATAATTTTTTTTTAGGAAAAATATGTTAAACCTGGCAAATTCAAATTTCAAAAGATTTCATATTCTTTAGTCCTCACATCATAACATACGTTATGGCCTACTCAGCAGTAAAACCTCCTGCAAAATGATTGGAATAGAACTGGCAGGGAGATATGGTGGCAAGAATAGGTGTGGGAAGAGGTGAGCATGATATTTTTTTCTTTTTTTTTAACTTCAGTGATCCAAAACACACCAGCAAATTCACCTCTGAATGGCTTAAGAAAAACAAAATTAAGACTTTGAAGAGGTTTATTTATTGTCCTGACCGTAATCAGATTGATATGCTGTGGAATGACCTTAAAAAGGCTGTTCATGCTCGGAATCCCTTCAATGTGGCTGAATTTCAACAATTCTGCAAGGATGAGTGGGCTAAAATTCCTCCAGAGCATTGTAAAAGACTCATTGCCAGTCATCGCAAATGCTTGATTGCAATTGTTGCTGCTAAGGGTGGCCCAACCAGTTATTAGATTTAGGGTTCAATCACTTTTTAACACAGGACCCTATAGGTTTGGATTTCATTTTCCTTTAATAATAAAGACCTTCATTTAAAAACTGCATTTTGTGTTTACTTGTGTTATCTATGTCTAATTTTTAAGTTTGGTGATGTGAAAAATATTTAGAATTGAGAGTCCTCAGTGGTTGATACCTTTTAATGGCTAACTGAAAAGATGATAACAAATTGCAAGCTTTCGAGACTACTCAGGTCTCTTCATCAGGCAAATACTAAAACAAAAACTGAAGAATCACATATTTATACACAACACAGCACAGAAATAATGCAATAGGTAAGACAAGTGACGTGAAGCAGAACTGTCATTATGGGAGAGGGATGAACATAAATATTGGAACAGTTCATAGATAAGGAGTGTGAAAGTTTTATTGCTGTCTGATTGGGGTCTGGTATTGAGTTTTGATGCCCCCAGAAGGTCAGAGAAGCAGATTCCTTAATTGATGTAAAAAGACATAAATCAATGGGATACATTCATTCCAGCACTGAGAGTGTCAAAGGTCGTCATGAGCTTATATTCCCAAATTTTCTATCTCTCTCAGATTTAAAGTTAGATTTTAATACAAGTAATTTCATGTCCATCATGCTATGACCAGGGATACAAAAGTGTTTTGCCACAGGTAAGTGGGGAGACAGGGCAAAAACTGAGAACAAGGATAAATTCCCATCGCCACTAGTGTTGAGCGATACGATACCGCAAGTATCGGGTATCGGCCGATATTAGCTCTATCGGCCTTTCGATACTTAGTTCCGATATTTTCGTCTTATCGATACTGGAATCGGGATTGTCACTGTCACTGTCAGTGTCCGTCGGTCGGGTCTGTCAGGAGTCAGCGGCACTTACCTGGCAGAAGATCTCCGGCGGTCACGGGCTGGACTGCTTCATGGCCGCCATCATCTTTCCCCGGCGGTCACATGCAGTTTCTCGCGATAACTGCAGTGACTGCTGGGTAATCCCGGCCGTAAAGCAGTCAGTCCGATGACGTCACCGCCGGGGAAGCAGGTAATCAGCTGTGCTGCATTGCGAGCCTGTCATTGCGATGTAGCAGAGCTGGATCGTCGTGGGACTGTCGTTACTATGGACTGCGTCGGACAGGTGGTATACTGTTGGTTTGTTTTTTTTCTTTTTTTACAGGAGATCGATGGCGTCGCAGGAATGAGTGTATAATAAAATTAATGAAAACTGTGTTGTCTCTTTTATTTCATTAAAAGACTTTTTTCTTGCTTTGTCTTTTTTTTATACATTTAATAACTTTGGGATTAATAATGGATCGGTGTCTTATTGACACCTCTCCATTATTAACGGGGCTTATTGTCACCGTGCAATCAACGGTGACATTAACCCCTTATTACCCCACTTGCCACCGCTACAGGGCAGTGGGAAGAGCCGGGTAAAGTGCCACAATTGGCACATCTTTTGATGCGCCAAATGTGGGGCTGCTGTAGCCTGGTATTATCAGGCTGTTGAGGGCCAAAATCCATGGGCCTTGACAGTCTTTTAATACCAGGCCGCAGCAGTCTGCATTTTACTTGGCTGGTTAACAAAAATAGGGGACCCCTACGCCGTTTTTTTTTCGAGGGGATCCCCTATTTTTGTTAACCAGCCAAGCTAAGCAGACTGCTGTGGCCTGGTATTATCAGGCTTGCAAGGTCCATGGATATTGGATCCTTACCAGCCTGAAAAACCAGGCCTCAGCGGTCTGCTTCATCTGGCTGGTTAACAAAAATAGGGGGGACCCCACGCCAATTTTTTTCGAGGGGATCCCCTATTTTTGTTAATCAGCCAAGATATGCAGACTGCTGTGGCCTGGTATTATCAGGCTGGCAAGGTCCATGGATCTTGGCTCCTTAACAGCCTGAAAATCCAGGCCTCAGCGGTCTGCTTCATCTGGCTGGTTAACAAAAATAGGGGGGACCCCACGCCAATTTTTTTCGAGGGGATCCCCTATTTTTGTTAATCAGTTCCCTCTGACGTCACTGATTGTGTCCCTGGCTGACCTGAAGTGAAAGTGGAAAGCAATCAATTAAGCTTTCCACTTCCTCTCCTGTCAGCCAGGAGAGGAACTCATTCATTTGGGGGTTTACTGTGAGGCTGCAGCATTAGCTGCGGTCCCTGCAGTAAACATTAACCCTTTCTGAAGGATTACACCGTGGGACCTGACTGTGCATGGGATAGGTAAGAATAATTTTGCTTTTTTATTTTATTTTTATTACAGGAAATGGTTTTTGCAGTCAAATAAAAGATGGTCAAAAACATGTGTCTTTATTTCATTAAAATGATTTTTAATTAAAGTGTGTGTGTTTTATTTTTATTTCATGCAATAGGATTAATAATTGATAGTTGTCTAATTGACAGCTCTCAATTATTAACCTGGCTTAAGGTCACCTTTCAATTGCAATGTGTCTTTAACCCCATATTAACCCATTCGCCACTCCTACAGGGCAATGGGAATAGACGGGCAAAGTGCCAGAAAGGGCGAATCTAATTAGAGATTTGTCTTTTCTGGGGTGTCTTGGGGCAGATGTTAGTAGCCAGGGGGGCCAAAAATAATGGTCCCTCTCTGGGCTATTATTATCTGCCCCCATTCGCTGGCTTTGTCTGTCTGGTTGCGAAAATAGGGCGGGAGCCCACGCATTTTTTTTAAACAATTTTACACCTCATATATATATATATACATGTCATTGAATTTGTGACACATATATATATATATTTATATTTATAGTTCATACACTTCTACATAGTATAATAGCCGCTAATTCAATTGACGGCTTTTGTGAAAATGCAGAACCTGACATGAAATGACACTTGGTGTACATAGGGTTAACCATGTCTTTTCATGTCCTTTGCTATCTGATTTGCACAAACAATTACATCAGTCTATGTGTGCAAAATTTCACACCTGTAGGGTTAATTAAAGGTGTAAATTCGTAGCAAAAAAGTCCGTTTTTTTTACAACGAATTTACACCTTTAATTAACCCCTACAGGTGTGAAATTTTGCACACATAGACTGATGTAATTGTTTGTGCAAATCAGATTGCAAACGACATGAAAAGACATGGTTAACCCTATGTACACCAAGTGTCATTTCATGTCGGGTGCTTCTGTCTTTTCACAGAAGCCGGCTTTACCCGGCAATTGAATCAGAGGATATTTTACTATGTAGAAGTGTATAAACTATACATATATGTATATATATATATGTCACAATGACATGTAATATATATATATATATATATATGTATTCTATGTGTGTATATTTAGTGTTTACAAGGAAATAAAGGTTTTTTTTAGTTGCGATATTTTGTTCCCATAGACTTACATGGGACTTCCGGTATCGGAATCGGATATCGCCGATATTTAGTGATATTGGCGATACCATTCCGATCCGATATTTTTAGATATCGAGCAGTATCGCTCAACACTAATCGCCACACAATAAGAGAAAAAAGAATGTATCTACCTGTGGCAAAACACTTTTGCATCCCCGGTCATAGCATGATGGACATGAAATTACTTGTATTAAAATCTAACTTTAAATCTGAGAGAGAGAGAAAAGTTTTGGAATATAAGCTCATGACGACCTTTCACACTCTCAGTGCTGGAATGATTGTATTCAATGGATTTATGTCTTTTTACATCAATTAAGGAATCTGCTTCTCTGACCTTCTGGACGCATCAAAACAATACCAGACTCCAATCAGAGGGAAATAAAACTTTCACACTCCTTATCTATGAACTGTTCCGATATTTATGTTCATCCCTCTCCCATAATGACATAATGACAGTTCTGCTTCACATCACTTGTCTAACCTATTGCATTATTTCTGTGCTGTGTTGAGTAAAAATATGTGTGTTCAGGGCCTGCGGAACGCACCTAATAGATATTAAGGAGAGGTGCGTTCCCAGCCCGGGGTCCACCGTGCAGGCAGAGCCTGCTGCTAGTAAGATGGCGCAAATAGGCAGTATGAGCGAACTCTGTTATCCCACAGAGTCGCACATGTAAACGCCGTAGCACTATATGGGAGTATGGGCGAACTCTGTTATTCCACAGAGTCGCTAACTAAAATGCTGTAGCGCTATATGGCGATATAAGCGGATTCTGTTAATTCACAGAGCCGCTGTGACAAAGACTGTGTCCTGTCAGACTCACAGGGGAAACAGATGACTGCTAAGCGGATTGCAGTCTGTGGTCATGCAATCAGAACACAAGCAATAATCTCCTCACCGGAGTAGCTGGTATTCTAATGGCGTTTTCAGCCGAGCCCTGAACACGTGCATACAAAACTCCTCACTGGAGGTGCCGGTATTCTAGGGGCTTATTTCAGCTGGACCTAACCACATGCATACATGACCACACTGGCGCAAGCACGTAACAGATTTGATACTAGCGCACGGCCGTGCGGTCATGCACACCTTTTATAGTAGCAGCTACAGGACCTTCCAGAAAAGGACCAATGGGAAATCTGTTCCAGAACTAAAGCAGCTTCAGGACCTTCCTGGAGCACCAATGGGAGTCGCTGCAGTACCCGAACATGTGACCCCTGATCTCCTATGAAAAATCTTACCCTGAGCATGCTCAGAAGGGAACACACAGGACTTAGTCCCAACTACATCTGCTTGCTGCTGACCCGCACTGGTTACAATGGCAGGACCTGGGGAGGCAGCAGTCATCCTCTGCACAGTATTAGACATGGCGAGACGCTGGGACCGACGTCTCTGCTGAGCAGGCTCCACTGCGGCCGGAAACGAATGGGAGACCGCAGCGGAGATGGCTCGAGATACCCCTTGTGCAGCAGTGGGAACTCGATCCCTAACATTACCACCCCTCCTAGGGCCCCTCCTTCTCTGGGCCTCGCTACATTCAAAGGCAGCGATGAGCTGCGGAGCGTGAATATGCTCGGCAGACTCCCAGGACCTATCCTCAGGCCCATAACCCCTCCAATCCACCAAATAAAATTTTTTGCCCCGTACCACCTTGCACCCTACAATGGCGTTTACATCGTGATCGTCCGTAGACGAACCCGATGTCCCGGCAGATGACTAGAAAAACCGGGACATGACCACGGGTTTCAGGAGGGACACATGAAAGGTGTCGGAGATACCTAAGCGAGGTGGAAGGCTAAGCGATAAACCACAGGGTTGACCTGCTTGAGGACCTTGAAGGGACCCAAAAAGCGGGTGCCAACTTAGTGGACTCCACTCGCAGCCTGATGTTTTGGGCGGAGAGCCACACTAGGTCGCCAGGAGCAAATGTCAGAGCGGGGCACCGATGTGCGTCGGCAGAAGACCTCATCCTCTCTTTGGAGGCCTGAATGGCATCCTGAGTGCGGTCCCAAATGTCCTGTGCCTCCACGGCCCAGTCTGCCACCCTGGAGTCGGCGGAAGACACGGGCATGGGCACCGGTACCCGCGGATGCTGAAGAGGAATGGGGTCTGTCCGGTGGAGTCAGCCACAGAATTATTTAGAGCAAACTCAGCCCACGGTAGCAAGGATGCCCAGTCATCCTGCCTGGCTGAGACAAAATGTCGCAAATATGTGACCAAGGTCTGGTTGGCCCTCTCTACCAACCCATTCGTCTCGGGATGATATGCCGAGGAGAGATTTAACTTAATGCTGAGTAGACGACACAGCTCTCTCCAGAACTGAGACGCAAATTGGGGACCTCGATCACTGACAATTTTGTATGGCATTCCGTGTAGATGGAAAATGTGCCTGATAATTAATGCTGCCAAGGCCCATGCAGAAGGTAACTGTGGTAACGGCACCAAGTGCACCATTTTGGAGAAGTGGTCGGTTTCACCCAGATGATGGTGCAGCCCCGAGACTTGGGTAAGCCCACCACAAAATCCATCTCAACCATCTCCCAAGGCCTGTCTGCCATCAGTAAAGGGAAAAGTAGCCCAGCTGGCCATTGTCGAGGGGACTTATTCTTGGCGCAGGAGACGCACGCCTGATAGCATTCCCTGACGTCACGGACCATTTCTGGTCACCAGTATGTCTTCGCCAGCAACTCAGATGTCCTCTTTTACCCAAAATGTCCACCCACCCTGGATGAATGTGCCCAAGAGAGAACCTCTGGTCACAAATTGGTGGGCACAAAAGTCTTGCCCGGAGGCACAGACTCAAATGAAACCGGAGCCACAGTTCTTAGGCTCTCTGTGGGGACAATCAGCCGAGGATCTTCCTCCACCTCCTCAGAGGACACCACGGAGAGAGAGCGTCAGCCCGAATGTTCTTCTCACCGGAGTGGAAATGAAGGGTGAAATGGAACCGGGAGAAGAACAGGGACCATCTGGCCTGACGAGAATTTAGCCGCTGGGCTATCTGTAGGTACACCAAATTTTTGTGGTCAGTGAAGACTTGGAAGGGAAAGCGAGCCCCCTCTAAAGATGTCGCCACACAGAGAAGGCCAACTTCATGGCTAGCAACTCCCTGTCCCCGATGGAATAATTCCTCTCCGCTGGTGTGAAGGTCTTAGAAAAGAAGAAGCAGGGATGCTTCCGACCTTGAGCATCCTTTTGGAAGAGGACCGCTCCAGCACCAACAGATGAGGCATCCACCTCCAATATAAACGGTTTATCAACATCGGGGAGATGTAGGATGGGAGCACTACCAAAATGAGACTTAATAGAAGAGAAAGCCTTGGAGACCTCCTCAGACCACAATTTGAGATTTGCTCCCTTCTTGGTGAGGGCTACCAAGGGAGCTACCAAAGTTGAGAAATGGGGAATGAACTGGCGATAGTAATTAATGAACCTCATAAAGCGCTGCACCGCTTTAAGAGAATGGAGTTCTTGCCAGTCCATCACAGCCTGTAGTTTGGCAGGATCCATAGCGAATCCCTGGGTGGAGATGATATAGCCCAGGAAAGGTTAAGACTCCTGCTGAAACACACATTTCTCTAACTTTGCATAAAGGGAATTTGCCTGTAAGAGGTCGAAGACTCTGCAGTAGTGTTGAGCATTCCGATACCGCAAGTATCGGGTATCGGCCGATATTCGCGTTATCGGAATTCCGATACTTAATTCCGATACTTTTTCAATATCGTATACCGGAATCGGAAGTTCCCATAATTCTTTGAGAGGCAATGTGATTTTAGTCAGCCAATGATGAATCTTATGAAGTGTGGGCACATCCTGTAATGCTGCGGTCATCTTAACTAATGGCATGGCTGTGATTGGCTGCTGAAATGATGTCAGAATGCACTATAAAAGGCGCCGCAGCCATTTTAGCGTCACTGTGCTGTGAACTCAGTTAGGGACAGAACGCTACTCTGCTCACTCTGAGGGACAGTTAGATATTGCGATTTTGTGTACTACTGTGCTTGAGGCAGGCTAGTTTACCAACCGCTGTGTAAAGCTTCATTTTGCCAGTGTTGTTTTAACAGCTCTGTGCAAGGTGTGGTGTGTGACAGTGCAGGTGACGCTGCAGTTTGCTCTGCATCCACCGCTGTTTGTAGGCATCTGCACGTGTCACTGACTCTTTTTTTTTTTATTTTATTTTGTGGAATTGGTGCAGCTCCATTATATTAGAAAAAAATCTATTAGTGTGACGTGCTTCCATCCGTATACAATACATTGATTGCAAACACTATAGAAGTACAGAAAGGAGCCTTTCACAGCTACTGAACAGTTGTCTGCAGGGTTTACTGTAGTCTGTGAGCTTTTAATTTTGTGAGTGCAGATTACGCTCCAGTTAGTTCTTCAACCACTGCCGGTTGTAGTCTGCTGAGCGTGTGTCACTGCCTCATGCTTCACATTTTTCTCTAATTGGTGCTGCTCCATTTTAGTGGAAAAAAATCTAATCTATTAGTGTGACGCGCTTCCATCCGTATACAATACATTGGTTGCAAACACTATAGAAGTAGACAAAAGGGCCTTTAACAGCTACTGAACAGTTGTGTTTCAGTGTTCACTGTAGTCTGTGAGCTTTTCATTTTTTGAGTGCAGATTACGCTCCAGTTTGTTCTTCAACCACTGCCGGTTGTAGTCTGCTGAGCGTGTGTCACTGCCTCATCCTTCACATTTTTCTCTAATTGGTGCTGCTCCATTTTAGTGGAAAAAAATCTAATCTATTAGTGTGACGCGCTTCCATCCGTATACAATACATTGGTTGCAAACACTATAGAAGTAGACAAAAGGGCCTTTAACAGCTACTGAACAGTTGTGTTTCAGTGTTCACTGTAGTCTGTGAGCTTTTCATTTTTTGAGTGCAGATTACGCTCCAGTTTGTTCTTCAACCACTGCCGGTTGTAGTCTGCTGAGCGTGTGTCACTGCCTCATCCTTCACATTTTTCTCTAATTGGTGCTGCTCCATTTTAGTGGAAAAAAATCTAATCTATTAGTGTGACGCGCTTCCATCCGTATACAATACATTGGTTGCAAACACTATAGAAGTAGACAAAGGGGCCTTTAACAGCTACTGAACAGTTGTGTTTCAGTGTTCACTGTAGTCTGTGAGCTTTTCATTTTTTGAGTGCAGATTACGCTCCAGTTTGTTCTTCAACCACTGCCGGTTGTAGTCTGCTGAGCGTGTGTCACTGCCTCATCCTTCACATTTTTCTCTAATTGGTGCTGCTCCATTTTAGTGGAAAAAAATCTAATCTATTAGTGTGACGCGCTTCCATCCGTATACAATACATTGGTTGCAAACACTATAGAAGTAGACAAAGGGGCCTTTAACAGCTACTGAACAGTTGTGTTTCAGTGTTCACTGTAGTCTGTGAGCTTTTCATTTTTTGAGTGCAGATTACGCTCCAGTTTGTTCTTCAACCACTGCCGGTTGTAGTCTGCTGAGCGTGTGTCACTGCCTCATCCTTCACATTTTTCTCTAATTGGTGCTGCTCCATTTTAGTGGAAAAAAATCTAATCTATTAGTGTGACGCGCTTCCATCCGTATACAATACATTGGTTGCAAACACTATAGAAGTAGACAAAAGGGCCTTTAACAGCTACTGAACAGTTGTGTTTCAGTGTTCACTGTAGTCTGTGAGCTTTTCATTTTTTGAGTGCAGATTACGCTCCAGTTTGTTCTTCAACCACTGCCGGTTGTAGTCTGCTGAGCGTGTGTCACTGCCTCATCCTTCACATTTTTCTCTAATTGGTGCTGCTCCATTTTAGTGGAAAAAAATCTAATCTATTAGTGTGACGCGCTTCCATCCGTATACAATACATTGGTTGCAAACACTATAGAAGTAGACAAAGGGGCCTTTAACAGCTACTGAACAGTTGTGTTTCAGTGTTCACTGTAGTCTGTGAGCTTTTCATTTTGTGAGTGCAGATTACGCTCCAGTTTGTTCTTCAACCACTGCCGGGTTGTAGTCTGCTGAGCGTGTGTCACTGCCTCATCCTTCACATTTTTCTCTAATTGGTGCTGCTCCATTTTAGTGGAAAAAAATCTAATCTATTAGTGTGACGAGCTTCCATCCGTATACAATACATTGGTTGCAAACACTATAGAAGTACACAAAGGGGCTTTTCACAGATACTGAACAGTTGTCTGCAGGGTTCACTGTAGTCTGTGAGGAATAACCACACTTAGGCCTTATAACTTTTCTGACTTTCTTTATCAATCTACCAAGATGAAGAAGTCAGTGAGTAAGGCACGTAGTCGTGGTCGAGGCCGTGGATTTGCAGCAGGGAGAGGACGTGGGGATTCTGTGGCTGCTGCCGCACCCAGTGACACAGCATCCACCAGTTTTCCCCGTGAGCGTTCCTTTATGCGCACTTTTGTAGGAGCTCAGCGTACCCCCTGCTGCGTGAAGAACAAATTGAAGCCGTTGTTGGTTGGATGGCAGCCAATGCATCGACTTCAATAGCTTCCACCTCCTCTCAGGACCACAGCACTGTTGAACAACCATCAGTCTCTTCACCGCCTGCCAAATTGCCCAGGCAGTCAGAGAGCTCTGTACAGGAGCCAGCTGAGTCTCTGCTTCTGTTCTCAGAATCTGTTGGCTTGCAAACAGGGGCCCAGCCAAGCAGCATTCTGGAATGTGAAGAAGAGGCAGTATGCAGTGATGCGCAACAGCTGTGTCTCTCTGAATCTGAAGAGGCGGGTGAGCCAGTGCCGATGGTCAGCACACCGCAGAACGCATCTGATGATGATGAGACTCAGTTGCCAGTTTCTGTTGAGCATGGTGCTGGCCAGACCACCCAACAACAGCAGGTGTTGGAAGAGGGTAGTGGTGGAGATGATGAGGTCCAAGACCCAACATGGCGTGAGGAACAGGAAGGTGGTGGGAGCAGCTCTGAGGAAGAGATTGCCCCAACGGTCCAAACAGTAGGGAGAGGTAGGCTGCAGACTCGCTTGCCTGTAGCCTCCAGTTTGGCACCCGTTCGGAGCAGTTCTCTTCCAACAGCCAAACCGGGCGCTCCCAGGACTTGCTCTGCGTGGTCCTTTTTTGATACAGTTGCAGATGATATTTGCTATGTCAAATGCAAGCTGTGTAATCAAAAAATTAAAAGAGGTAAAAGTGTCAGTAACCTTAATACAACAAATATGTGGAAACATGTGCGGTCAAAGCACTTTGTTGAGTTACAAAGACACACTGGAGATGTAGGCCAACCTACAGCAGCACCTACATCTTCAGCTCGTGTTGGAGCCTCTTCCTCCAGTTCACACACAGCTGGTTCGGCTTCCTCACAGGATCGCCATGGAAGAACCTCTGTCACTGTTGTCCAGAGACACAGTGTTATTCCACCCACAGCTGCAAGTTCCCTGTCATCCTCACACACCCAGGCCACAAAACAGCCATCGGTAGCACAGGCATGGGATAAAAGACGGCCATACTCGGCAAACCATCCACGAGCACAGGCTCTGAATGCTGGCATTGCAAAACTCCTGTCCCTTGAAATGCTGTCATTCAGGCTGGTGGAGACTGACAGTTTCCGTGAATTAATGGCATTGGCAGTCCCACAATACAATGTGCCCAGCCAATTTTATTTCAGCAGGCAAGCCGTCCCTGGTCTGCAAAAGCATGTTGAGGCAAAAATTAAACATGCGCTACTAAACGCCGTCAGTAGCAAGGTCCACCTGACCACCGATGCGTGGACCAGTACCCATGGCCAGGGACGATACCTTTCACTCACTGCCCATTGGGTGAATGTTGTGGAGCCGGGTACACATTTTGCGAGTGGCGCTGTACGTGTTCTGCCAACTCCAAGGATTGCCGGAATAAAGTCTGTCCACATTGACTCCTCCTCCTACTCCAGTTCCTCAGAATCATCGCTGCAGGAGCCGTCACGGTCTACCTCCACATGGACCCGTGGACGCTTACCTGATGCGACCGATATGAGCACAGCCGTGGCCAAACGGCAACAGGCCGTTCTGAAATTAATTCCCATGGGGAATCGAAGCCACACAGCGCAGGAGGTCTGGAATGCCATCAAGCAGGAGAGCGACGTGTGGTTTTTGCCAGCGAATCTCCAGCCAGGCTTGGTAGTGTGTGACAATGGCCGAAATCTGGTGGCAGCTCTGGGCCTTGGCAAACTCACTCACATACCATGTCTGGCACATGTGCTCAACTTGGTCGTGCAGAGTTTTTTGAGGGACTATCCGGATCTTGATGCACTGCTGCACAAGGTCCGCCTAGAGTGCGCTCACTTGCGACGTTCCAGCATGGCCAGATCGCGCATTGCAGCTCTGCAACGCAGATTGCGCCTTCCTGAACATCGCATCATATGTGACGTATCCACCAGGTGGAATTCAACGTTACATATGTTGGAGCGGTTGTGTGAGCAGCAGCCAGCAGTTATGGAGTATCAGATGCATCAGGCGCAATCAACACGCAATTTGCGCCGTCCACACTTCACCATTAATGAGTGGGCCACTATGAAGGACATGTGCCACGTTTTGCGTGCGTTTGATGAGTCAACGCGGATGGCGAGTGCAGATGATGCACTAGTCAGCCTGACTGTCCCCCTTATCTGCCTGCTTCAAAAAACACTGCAAGCAATAAGGGATGAGGTTTTGGAAGAGGTGGAGGATGAGGAGTCACAAATTCCATCACCTTCTGGAAAGTCAGCGCAACGTGGTTCCTCACAAAGGGCTGGTCAGGGCTCACTTTGTGAGGAGGATGAGGAGGAGGAGTCAATGGAGGAGGAAGACATCGCTCCAGAGGGAGGTACACAACGCTCTAGTCAGTATGTAGAGCGAGGGTGAGGTGATGCAGAGCAGGCAGAGATAACGCCTCTTGCAGAGGACAGCGTTTCTTTGCCAGTTGGGAGTCTGCAGCACATGGTTGATTTAATGCTGCAGTGCCTAAGAAACGACCGCCGCATCGCCCACATTCTCACGACGTCTGATTATTGGGTGTACACCCTCCTAGACCCTCGCTACCGGGACAACGTCAAAAGCCTCATCACACCGTTGAACCGGAGCGTAAAATGCGGGAGTACCAAGACACACTGGTGCAATCCCTAATGTTCTACCTTACTGCCGAGAGCACTGCTGCTGCTACTGCTTTACAAAGCAGCTCTGTGCGTCGAGGCAGTGTAGAGAGCTCTGCAACAAGAGGGAGCACACGCAGTGCCTCTGCACAGGGAAAGACCAGTATGTTAAAAATGTGGCAAAGTTTTGTGGCAGCGCCACAAATGTCTACACCATCCGAGAGGGCTCCAGTCAACGGGAGGCAACGTATCCGTCAGATGGTGACAGACTACTTGGCTTTGCCTCTCAGTGTACTCCCAGATGGCTCTTCCCCATTCAAGTTTTGGGTCTCTAAGCTGGATACATGGCCAGAGCTTAGCCAGTATGCATTGGAGGTGCTGGCTTGCCCTGCTGCCAGTGTATTATCGGAGCGCGTCTTTAGTGCTGCAGGTGGTGTACTAACAGACCGTCGCATGCGACTATCCTCCGATAATGTAGACCGGCTTACTTTTCTGAAAATGAACAAGGCATGGATCTCGCCAGAATTTGTCTGTCCGTTTTCAGATTAAATAACTGGTTCGCAACGTTATCCATGTCTCCTGTTATGTTCATCTTTCTACCACCTGAACTCTACTCCCTGGGCTCCAACACTGCCAGTTGCTGCTCAGAAGTGTCGTGTCCACAGAACAAAACACAAGCTCTACTGTTAGTGGGGTTCAGTAACGCCAGCTGTTCCCCTGCTGTGTGAACGGCAAGAAGTCTCCTGTTCCCGACACATGGACAGAAAAACACATGACCAACATGCTCCAAATAGGGAAGAGCCGTCACCCTGCTTGTTATGCTGAAAACATGAAATTGTGAAGTTTTGCAGGCCTAGAATGAGAAATTTTTATGACAAATATGGACAAATAATAATTTGTCATCACAGCGCATATCTGCACATGTCTATTAGAAATGGTAACAAAAAATAAAACATAGTCTACTCTTCACATTTTGAAATTAATGCATAAAAGTACATTTCAGACTTATGAATTAATGCTTTTTAAGGAACTTTATCTGTACCTGTAAGATAATGCAGTCAATGGATGTACGAATCATTAAATCCTCATCATCATCATCACGAGTTTTATTTATGACAGACATTATAAAATACACATACTGATGCCAACTGTAACTTCAAACACCATATATGAAATGGCCAGCATGTAAACATGGTAATAATGTCCAATAATAAATTATTACATCTAGAAAGTGCATCATGCATACTGACAATAGGTAGTTATACCTGCAAGTGCTGTTGAAACAACCACAAGAGATATAAATTAATACTGGTATATAGGTATCACATTCACAGTGCATAGTTACTCATGGACAATGTTGATGTAATACTGTATCTCAATTAAGTCAGCGTGAACCATTAGGCTTGTTAGTCTTGTACATTGTTAAAGAAGGAACGTAATTTTTTTGTTTGTCATAGGTGGAGTATTACACATTAAATTATTACTGCTGTATTTTTTTTTTGCGTCCCTAGTGCGCAATAACGCAGCCTAACCTCACATTTTATAGTCAGCTAATTGCCACACGCTACCCTACCCTACGCGTGACAGTAGGAAGGTAGTGTTGTTGGATAAAGCTTTGCGCAACCAGACATTCTTTTACCCTCTTCAACACTCTACAAGCAAAAAATGCATGATTTCAGCCACAGACTTTATTGACGTACAGTATAACATCGGCATTACCCATCAGAGGCTGTCCACTGTCTGATACAGACATAGAATATACCTTTGCTATCCGTAGCCTTTGTTTCACCTACACTTGCAGGCACACACTTAAATTGTGACAAACAATGTTTTTTTAAATGGTTATTTTTTATCGTACATTATTGTGTCATCAATCATCACATTGATGAGTCCATGCTGGACATGTCATACATGCTATAGAAAGTTACGATTTTATGAACTTAAATAATTGAAATGTCTGTGACTGTCACATAAAATTTGCGATGATGATGATGAGTGACTATTACAAAATCCATTGTCTTCACTATGTTATGGTTTAACATAGCGTTCCTTAAGCATTATTCATAAAAAAAAAAAGGACTTTTATTCTTCAATTTACAACACTATATTTTGTTACCAATTTTTTGGGTGTTGTGTTGTTCCATTTATTTTTGGCATGTGCATATATGCGTTTATATTTGTATTTTCTTTATTTTTCCTTCTTGAAATTAGAAAACATGTGTATCTTTGTACCGTGTTAGCCAGTAGATAGAAAAATATTTAGACTTCAGAGTCAGCAGTGGTTGATACCTTTTAATGGATAACTGAAAAGATGGAAACAAATTGCAAGCTTTCAAGGCTACTCACGTCTCTTCATCAGGCAAAGACTAAATAAAAAAATTAAGCATCACATATTTCTATACACAACAGGACACAGGAATAGTGCAATAGGTAAGACAAGTAAGTGACGTGTATCAGAACTGTCATTATCTCACAGGGATGAACATAAATATTGGAACAGTTCCTAGATAAGGATAGAAAGTTTGATTGCCCTCTCATTGGCGTCTTTTTTTGGGTTTTCATGACCCTGGAAGGGCATAGACGCAGATTCCTTAATTGATATAGAATGACATAAATCCATGTGATCTATTCATTCCATCACTAACAGTATCAAAGGTCATGATGAGCTTATATTCTGAAACCTTTGTACGTTTCTCATATTTGAAGTTATATTTTAATACCAGTAATTCCATATCCATGATGCTATGACCGGGCATACAAAAGTCTTTTGCCACAGGTAAATTCATTAATTTATCTGTAATTGTGTGGCGCTGATAATTCATCCTTGTTCTCCTTTTTGTTGCCGGTCTCCCCTCACTTGTCCCTCCCTCACTTGTCTTAGCTATTCCTGTGTCCTGTTGTGTGTAGAAATATGTGATTCTTCATTTTTGGCTTTACTCTTAGCCTGATGAAGACACCTGAGTAGTCTCGAAAGCTTTGAATTTGTTACCATATTTTCAGTTAGCCATTAAACGTTATCAACCACAGAGGACTGTCAAGTATAAATATTTTTCTATTCTTGTAATTGAAATTCATCATTTTATTGTCGTAGTAAAACTTCATTTATTCTTGTTTGAAGTACATACATTTGCAATGGCCACGTAACAAGGCAATAACTCAATATTTTGTGCCTACACCCTCCTTGACCCTGGGCTTCAACAGCGCCAGTTGCTGCTCAGAAGTGTTAGATGCACAGATGAAAACAATCGCTGATGTGTTTGTGGGGTTCAGTAACGCCTGCTGTTCCCCTGCTGTGTGTCTGGCAAAAATTACTGCTGCTAACTACAACTTCAACTTCAAACGTCTCATACTAGGCCTCTGCCTACACCCTCCTTGACCCTGGGCTTCAACAGCGCCAGTTGCTGCTCAGAAGTGTTAGATGCACAGATGAAAACAATCGCTGATGTGTTTGTGGGGTTCAGTAACGCCTGCTGTTCCCTGCTGTGTGTCTGGCAAAAATTACTGCTGCTAACTACACCTTCAACTTCAAACGTCTCATACTAGGCCTCTGCCTACACCCTCCTTGACCCTGGGCTTCAACAGCGCCAGTTGCTGCTCAGAAGTGTTAGATGCACAGATGAAAACAATCGCTGATGTGTTTGTGAGGTTCAGTAACGCCTGCTGTTCCCCTGCTGTGTGTCTGGCAAAAATTACTGCTGCTAACTACAACTTCAACTTCAAACGTCTCATACTAGGCCTCTGCCTACACCCTCCTTGACCCTGGGCTTCAACAGCGCCAGTTGCTGCTCAGAAGTGTTAGATGCACAGATGAAAACAATCGCTGATGTGTTTGTGGGGTTCAGTAACGCCTGCTGTTCCCCTGCTGTGTGTCTGGCAAAAATTACTGCTGCTAACTACAACTTCAACTTCAAACGTCTCATACTAGGCCTCTGCCTACACCCTCCTTGACCCTGGGCTTCAACAGCGCCAGTTGCTGCTCAGAAGTGTTAGATGCACAGATGAAAACAATCGCTGATGTGTTTGTGGGGTTCAGTAACGCCTGCTGTTCCCCTGCTGTGTGTCCGGCAAAAATTACTGCTAGCTACCTAATCATGGTGAAAAAACATGACATCTCAAAGTGTCTAGTGCTACACATAGATATGAGGCTACACCATGATTTCTAAGCTGTAAACATTTGAAACGTCAACTTTCAAACCATAAAATGATTTGTCTTTGTCACAAATCTGTAACAAAATAATTGTGACATATTATTACAGATATGCACATGTCGAAAACAAATGCAAACACAAAAGCCTACTTATGCTATAGGATACTGATGGTCAACCTTGTCACTCCATAGCTTAGACAAATCCAACTCACATCATGATGACTCAAATACTGCAATGTTGGAAGTGCATAATGTGGGTTGAACTTTGACAACTGCTGCAGTGCGAAGGTTATACTTCAGTGTTCTTGCCTTTGAAATAAAAGCATACAAGTAAATATAATATCCAATGTTGATTAAGGGACGTGATGTACACCTGTAATATTGTGCAAACAATGCATGTAGGAATAGTCCTCTTCAACATTACTTATATTTGTGTCATTTTAAAAAATACATATTTAATTAGAAAGTTAACAGCCCATATCATAAAGGTCCTTCATGTAAACATGATAATCGCTAACAAAAATCATGCATTACCTTGGTAAAGTCAATAGTGCATAGTCACAATAGCAAAATATATACCTGTAAGTGGTGCTGAAAGAACGACAACTGATAGAATAGGTGAATGATATCTATTTATCAGACTGAATAGCGACACCTGTACAATGTCGATATAATACTGTACCTTAACAAAACAGCTGTGTCACACCTCACACGCATTTTTCTTGTAGCTTGTTATGTAATAGGGCACATGCGTGTATGTTTCATCATAGGTGCATGTTTACTGAGTAAAGCAGTCATGACAACGCCTTTGTGTTGTCGGTACGCTTGCGATGATGAACGATGCGCACCGTGAATGTTAGTCTGCGTCATAAGACGCACAGACGCTCCAATACCCAACGCGTCACAGCTAGAGTTGAGCGATACTTTCCGATATCCTAAAGTATCGGAATCGGAATGGTATCGCCGATATCACTAAAATATCGGCGATACCCGATATCGATACCGGAAGTCCCATGTAAGTCTATGGGAACAAAATATCGAAATTAAAAAAAACCCATTCTTGCCTTGTTGGTTAATTGTACATGAAGGAAAACAACAAAGAGTAATGTAGAATGTATTGTGGAAGGTTGAGGAGACATTAAAGGCATAGATGTTTAACCCAATCAAATGGAATAGCATAAATATTTTTTTTTTTAAAGATGTTCGGATTGACGAAGAAATTGACAATGTTAACGTTTTTTATATTTTGGCAAATATGTATATTACACAACTTCCATGCTCTTCATCTTCACCTTTTTAACTTTTCACACACTTTCTCCTTCATAATCTTCTGCAGCATCATCTTTTTCATCAAATTATTCTTCATCTTCACCTTCTTTATCTTCTTCTTAAACTTCTTGCTATTCATCTTTTTGTTAACATTACTCATATTCTTCTTATTAAACTATTATTCTTATTCATATTCTACTTCATCTTCTTCATCATATTCTTATTTGTGACAGAGAATCCTGTACTTGTAATCTGTCAAAGTATGAATTTTTCATCCTTCCGTTCTTGCTGTCACAAAAGATTTAAATTACAACAGTATTTGTCCGTGTTCAGTTTAGCCTGCAGCAGCAGGCATTTTCCAGGGGCACCACGAGGAGGAACGGACTCACCCCCATACACTGCTTAGTCTTCTTCTGCTTAGAATTTAGAGCATATATTTTGCTCTTCATTTTGGTCTTATACTTCATGTTCTTCTGCTTTTAGATCTTCTGCTTATTGTTCTTGTGTCTCTTGTTCCGTATCTTGTATTTGTAGCACAATCTTGTACCAGCTGATGTTACTGGGACACGGTTACTAAGCAGGAGGTACCTGTGCTCCAAAGCACTACCAAGGACCAGCAGACGTTGCTGGAACTCGGATACCGAGATGGAGGCACCTAGGCCAAAGGCACTGCGGAGAACCAGCTGACGGTACTGGAACCCGGAGGGGCAGCAGAAGGAAAAGAGCCAATGGCACAACCGAGGACCAGCTGACGTTACTGGGACACGGTTACTAAGCAGGAGGTACCTGTGCTCCAAAGCACTACCAAGGACCAGCAGACGTTGCTGGAACTCGGATACCGAGATGGAGGCACCTAGGCCAAAGGCACTGCGGAGAACCAGCTGACGGTACTGGAACCCGGAGGGGCAGCAGAAGGAAAAGAGCCAATGGCACAACCGAGGACCAGCTGACGTTACTGGGACACGGTTACTAAGCAGGAGGTACCTGTGCTCCAAAGCACTACCAAGGACCAGCAGACGTTGCTGGAACTCGGATACCGAGATGGAGGCACCTAGGCCAAAGGCACTGCGGAGAACCAGCTGACGGTACTGGAACCCGGAGGGGCAGCAGAAGGAAAAGAGCCAATGGCACAACCGAGGACCAGCTGACGTTACTGGGACACGGTTACTAAGCAGGAGGTACCTGTGCTCCAAAGCACTACCAAGGACCAGCAGACGTTGCTGGAACTCGGATACCGAGATGGAGGCACCTAGGCCAAAGGCACTGCGGAGAACCAGCTGACGGTACTGGAACCCGGAGGGGCAGCAGAAGGAAAAGAGCCAATGGCACAACCGAGGACCAGCTGACGTTACTGGGACACGGTTACTAAGCAGGAGGTACCTGTGCTCCAAAGCACTACCAAGGACCAGCAGACGTTGCTGGAACTCGGATACCAAGATGGAGGCACCTAGGCCAAAGGCACTGCGGAGAACCAGCTGACGGTACTGGAACCCGGAGGGGCAGCAGAAGGAAAAGGCCAATGGCACAACCGAGGACCAGCTGACGTTACTGAACCCCAGTAACACAGGAGCAAGTGTTGACTGTGCTAACAGCACTTCCGAGCAACAACTGGCGGTGTTGGAGCCCAGGGTCAAGGAGGATGTTTAAATACTAGATCAAGTAATTTCCTTGTTACCTGTCAATTTTAAATGTCTATACTTCAAACAAGAGAAAGATAACCTTTACTACCATAAGATGATGATTTCATTTAAACTAATATCTAGATAAATAAAGAATTGACAAACATAAACACATACATTAACATGTTGAACAGCAATGCAAACCACAAAATAAATTAGTTAAGGAATCTGCTATACGGTTGTACATAAAAGCATACAAGTACATATCTGAATCCATTAATGATGGATAAGTAACAGTATGTACACCATTTTTATTGTATAGACAATGAATGTCTGACTTCAAAACATCATCAGCATTACAAGTTATCTGTGACATTACTAAAATGTTACATTTGCTGAATAATGTCACTAAACAGTTTATACAAAATTATACAATTTCCATCATGTAATACTCATAATATGTGGCAATAATCATGTTTATTAACAAACATAACCTTTAAAAAGTGCATAGTGCATAGTGAAAATTGCTATTTATGCCTGACTGTCGACTTGCAAGCATGACAACGGATAGATAAGGTATATATAGATGAGACTGCATAGCCACAGATGGTGAATGGCGATGTAATACTGTACCTCAATAAAGTGTGCGTCACTACTACATAATTTTTTTTTATATAGCTTTATAAACAGGGTACGTGGATGTATGCTTGCGCCTTTGTTTTGACGCACAGACTGCCTTCCTGCTGAGACGCGTTGGGTAGTGAACAGTTGTGTGCAGTGTTCACTGTAGTCTGAGGTTTTCCTTTTTGGAGTGCAGATCACGCTCCAGTTAGTTCTTCAACCACTGCTGGTTGTAGTCTGCTGAGCGTGTGTCACTGGCACATCCTTGAAATTTTTCTCTAATTGTTGCTGCTCCACTCTATTACAAATAAATAAAATCTATTAGTGTGACGTGCTTCCATCCGTATACAATACATTGGTTGCAAACACTATAGAAGTACACAAAGGGGCCTTTCACACCTACTGAACAGTTGTGTGCAGTGTTCACTGCAGTCTCTGCGGAATAACCACACTTAGGCCTTATAACTTTTCAGACTTTCTTTATCAATCTACCAAGATGAAGAAGGCAGGGAGTAAGGCATGTGGTCGTGGAGTTTCTTCAGGGAGAGGACGTGGGGATTCTGTGGCTGCTGCGGCCCCCAGTGACACAGCATCCACCAGTTTTCCCCGGGCCGTGAGCGTTCCTTTATGCGCACTTTTGTAGGAGCTCGGAGTACCCCCCTGCTGCGGGAAGAACAAATTGAAGCCGTTGTTGTTTGGATCTCAGCCAATGCATCGACTTCAATTGCTTCCACCTCCTCTCAGGACCACAGCACTGTTGGGCAACCATCTGTCTCTTCACCGCCTGGCAAATTGCCCAGGCAGTCAGAGAGTTCTGTACAGGAGCCAGCTGAGTGTCTGCTTCTGTTCTCAGAATCTATTGGCTTGCAAACAGGGGCCCAGCCAAGCAGCATTCTGTAATGTGAAGAAGAGGGAGTATGCAGTGATGCGCAACAGCTGTGTCTCTCTGAATCTGAAGAGGCGGGTGAGACAGTGCCGATGGTCAGCACACCGCAGAACGCATCTGATGATGATGATGAGACCCAGGTGCCAGTTTCTGTTGAGCATGGTGCTGGCCAGACCACCCAACAGCAGGTGTTGGAAGAGGGTAGTGGAGATGATGAGGTCCAATACCCAACATGGCATGAAGAACAGGAAGGTGGTGGGAGCAGCTCAGAGGAATAATAATAATATTTATTTATATAGCGCCATCATATTCCGCAGCGCTTTACAGTTTAGCAGTTTCAGAACACAAGTCATAAGTAACAACGTTAACAATACAATAATTTAAGCTAAATAAGTCGCCCCTGCTCGTGACAGCTTACAATGTACAATGAGATGGGGGAGATACAAAGTATAGGTGTTTATATACAATGGTGCATTTACAATGATGTTCCAGCCATCTTAAGGGACTGAGGGATGGAGATAGTGAATGGGCTAGAGAGACACACACACTTACACAGAATACATAGAATGACTTTGATTAGTGAATGTGATAGGCCGCTCTGAACAAATGTGTTTTGAGGGAGCGCCTGAAACCATGCAAATTGTGGATAGTCCTAATTTCTTGGGGTACAGCATTCCAGAGGATTGGCGTAGAGCAGGAGAAGTCTTGGAGTCGGGAGTGGGAGGTACGTATTAGTGCAGAGGTTAGTCGAAAGTCGTTTGCAGAGCGCAGCAGTCGGTTAGGCCGATAGATAGAAATGAGGGAGGAGATGTAGGAGGGGTGCTGCACTGTGGAGAGCTTTGTGGGTGAGAACCAGTACTTTGGTTGAAAGCTGGGAGAGGCCTAGAGAAATGGTTAGTGATAGAAGGAAGATAGAGGAAGACATTGCCCCAACGGTACAAACAGGAGGGAGAGTTAGGCTGCAGACTCGGTTGCCTGTAGCCTCCAGTTTGGCACCTGTTCGGAGCAGTTGTCTTCCAAAAGTCAAAACGTGCGCTCCCAGGACTTGCACTGCGTGGTCCTTTTTCACACACTTGCACATGATATTTGCTATGTGAAATGCAAGCTGTGTAATCAAAAATTTAAAATAGCTAAAAGTGTCAGTCACCTCAATACCACAATATGTGTAAACATGTGCGGACAAAGCACGTAGTTGAGTTACAAAGACACACTGGAGATGTAGGCCAACCTACAGCAGCACCTACATCTTCAGGTTGTGTTGAAGCCTCTTCATCGAGCTCACACACAGCTGGTTATGCTTCCTCACAGGATCGCCATGGAAGAACCTCGGCCACTGTTGTCCAGAGACAAACTGTTATTCCACACACAGCAGCAAGTTCCCTGTCATCCTCACACTCCCAGGCCACAAAACAGCCAGCGGTAGCACAGGCATGGGATAAAAGACGGCCATACTCCGCAAACCATGCACGAGCACAGGCTCTGAATGCTGGCATTGCAAAACTCCTGTCCCTTGAAATGCTGTCATTCAGGCTGGTGGAGACAGACAGTTTCCGTAACTGAATATCATTGTCAATCCCACAATACAATGTGCCAAGCCGATTTCATTTCAGCAGGCAAGCCGTCCCTGGTCTGCAAAAGCATGTTGAGGGAAAAATTAAACATGCGCTACTAAAAGCCCTCAGTAGCAAGGTCCACCTGACCACCGATGCGTGGACCAGTACCCATTGTTATGATCTGCTACAACCAGTAAGGAAAGAAGGGAATTCTGTCCCTACAATACAACTAAGCTGAATCCCTACGATGTAACGGGGAACCTGATCCTGCGACCAGACCCGCTAAAGTCCTCATCTAGTGTGAACGAAGACCTATAGTTGCGAGGGAGTAATCCCTACAAGATCTAGGGACTGGGAGAAAAGGTGGACACCTCCTAGTCCTAACATAAATTGTAGCATGGATAATTAAACAGAAAAATAAATACTTTGTGATCCTAACATCAAGCAAAACTCACAGATTAAGGCACCTAAGCACCCGGCTAGCTTAACACTAGATAATACAATGAAGTCAAGCAAAGCCAGAAGGGCGGAGCCAGACTAAATAGGGAAAAAAGGTCATGTGACCAGCAAACTGAAACAAAACCTAACAAGAGGGTTCTAACACCCATGGCCAGGGACAATACCTTTCCCTCACTGCCCATTGGGTCAATGTTGTGCAGCCGGGTACTGATCTTGCGAGTGGCGCTGTACGTGTTCTGCCAACTCCAAGGATTGCAGGAATCAAGTCTGTACACATTGATTCCTCCTCCTATTCCAGTTCCTCAGAATCATCGCTGCAGGAGCCGTCACGGTCTACTCCACATGGACCCGTGAACGTTTACCTGTTGCGACCGATATGAGCACAGCCGTGTCCAAATGTCAACAGGCCATCCTGAAATTAATTTCCATGGGGAATCTTAGCCACACAGCGCAGGAGCTCTGTAATGCCATAAAGCAGGAGAGCGACGTGTGGTTTTTGGAAGAGAATCTACAGGCAGGCTTGGTAGTGTGTGACAATGGCCGAAATCTGGTGTCAGCTCTGGGCCTTGGCAACCTCACTCACATACCATGTCTGTCATATGTGCTCAACTTGGTCGTGCAGAGTTTTTTGAGGGACTATCCGGATCTTGATGCACTGCTGCACAAGGTCCGCCTAGAGTGCGCTCACTTGCGACGTTCCAGCATGGCCAGATCGCTGATTGCAGCTCTGTAACGCAGATTTCACCTTCATGAACATCGCATTATATGTGACGTACCCACCAGGTGGAATTCCTCGTTACATATGTTGGAGCGGTTGTGTGAGCAGCAGCCAACAGTAATGGAGTATCAGCTGCATCAGGCGCAGTCAACTCGCAATTTGCGGCGTTCACACTTCACCACTACTGAGTGGGCCTCTATAATAAGAATAATAATATTATTTATTTATATAGCGCCATAATATTCCGCAGTGCTTTACAGTTTAACAGTTTCAAAACACGAGTCATAAGTAACAACGTTAACAATACAATAATTAAAGCAAAATCAGCCGCCCCTGCTGGTGAAAGCTTACAATCTACAATGAGGTGTGGGAGATACAAAGTACAGGTGTTTATATACAATGGTGTTTTTACAATGATGGTCCAGCCATTTTAAGGAAGTGAGGGATGCATGGAGATAGTGAATGGGCTACACACAGAATTACACATAGAATGACTTTGATTAGTGAATGTGATAGGCCACTGTGAACAAATGTGTTTTGAGGGAGCGCCTGAAACCATCCAAATTGCGGATAGTCCTAATTTGTTGGGGTAGAGCATTCCAGAGGATTGGCGCAGCGCGGGTGAAGTCTTGGAGTTGGGAGTGGGAGGTACGGATTAGTGCAGAGGTTTAGTCGAAGGTCGTTTGCAGAGTGCAGCAGTCGGTTAGGCCGATAAAATATAAATAAGGGAGGAGATGTAGGGGGGGTGCTGCGCTGTGGAGAGCTATGTTGGTGAGAACCAGTAATTAGAATTGGATCCTATAATGAATGGGCAGCCACTGCCAGTTGTAATGAGTGGCGAATAACTCTATGAAGGATATCTGCCACGTTTTGCGTGCGTTTGATGAGTCAACGCGGATGGCGAGTGCAGATGATGCACTAGTCCGCCTGACTGTCCCCTTATCTGCCTGCTTCAAAAAACATGCAAGCACTAAGGCATGAGGTGGAGGATGAGGAGTCAAAAAATTCCATCACCTTCTGGACAGTCAGCGAAACGTGGTTCCTCACAAAAGGGCTGGAGGACTTTCAAAGTACCATGCTGTATCAACAATTGAACCTCCAGAGTCGCTGTCTATATTTTCATAACCATTACAAACTTTTAATGAAATTTACAAAGCACATAATGTACATTTTTTGTCTATCCTTTTGTAATGCTATTGTGTTCCATAAATGATTTTTACAGAATTATGAAAACAAAGTTTTTAAATTTTGAGTTTTAAATTTTGTAAATTTATATGTATTTGAAGGACTTTTTGAGGGAGGAGTCAATGGAGGAGGAAGACATCGCTCCAGGGGAGGTAGACAATGCTTAGTCAGTATGTAGACAAGGGTGGGGTGATGCACAGCAGGCGGAGATGGACGCCTCTTGCAGGGGGACAACGTTTCTTGGCCGTTGGGAGTCTGCAGCACATGGTTGATTTCATGCTGCAGTGGCTGAGAAACGACCCCCCGAAATCGAACACATTCACACCACGTCTGATTATTGGGTGTACACCCTCCTAGACCCTCGCTACCGGGACAACTTACAAAGCCTCATCACACCGTTAAACCCGGGAGCGTAAATGCGGAAGTACCAAGACACACTGGGGGCAATCCATAATGTTCTCCATTCCAGCCGAGAGCACGCTGCTGCTACTGATTTACAAAGCAGCTCTGTGCGTCGAGGCAGTGGAGACAGCTCTGCAACAAGAGGGAGCCAAGCAGCGCCTCTGCACAGGGCAAGAACAGTATGTTCCAAATGTGTCGAAGTTTTGTGGCAGCGCCACCAATGTCTACACCATCCGAGACGGCTCCAGTCAGCAGGAGGCAACATTTCCCGTAAGATGGTTACAGACTACATGTCTTGCCCTTCAGTGTACTCTCAGATGGCTCTTCCCCATTCAAGTTTTGTGTCTCTAAGCTGGATACATGGCCAGAGCTTAGCCATTTATGCATTGGAGGTGCTGGCTTGATCTGCTGCCGTGTATTATCGGAGCGCGTCTTTACTGCTGCAGGTGGTGTACTACAGACCGTTGATGCCACTATTCCTACGATAATGTAGAACGGCTTACTTTTCTGAAAATGAACTAGGCATGGATCTCGCCTGAATTTGCCTGTCCGGTTTCAGATTAACTAACTGGTTGACAACGTTTTTCCATGTCTCTGTTATGTTCATCTTTCTACCACCTGAGCTATACTCCCTGGGCTACAACACTGCCAGTTGCTGCTCAGAAGTGTCGTGTCCACAGACCAATACACAAGCTATAGTAATAGTGGGGTTCAGTAACGCCTGCTGTTCCCCTGCTGTGTGTCCCGGGAAAAATTACTGCTACCTAGCTACACATGTTTAAAAAAAACATGACATGTTAAAGTGGCTAGTGCTACACATAGATATCAGGCTACACCCTTATTTTTAAGCTGTAAACAAGTGAAACGTCAAATTTAAAACCATTCAATGATTAGTGTTGGTAACAAATCTGTAACTAAATAATTGTGACATATTATGGCAGATATCCCACATGTCTAACACAAATGCTAACACAAAGCATACTTATGCTATAGGGTATGATGGTGAACCTTCTCACTCCATAACTTTGACCAATCCAACTCCAATCATGCCTCAAATGCTGCAATGTTGGAAGTGCATAATGTGGGTTGAACTTTGACAACAGCTGCAGTGCGAAGGTTATCCTTCTGTGTTCTTGGCTTTTAAATAAAAGCATACAAGTAAATATAATAATACATTGTTGATTAAGGGACATGATGTACACCTGTAATATTGTGCAAACAATGGATGTAGGACTATTCCTCTTCAACATTATTATATTTGTGTCATTTGAAAAAATACATATTTTACTTAAAAAAAAATAAAAACCCATGTTCAGTTTGCTGTGAAAGGCCCCTTTGTGTACTTTATATTGTTTGCAACCAATGTATTGTATACGGATGGAAGCGCGTCACACTAATAGATTAGATTTATTTTAAATGGAATGTAGCAGAACCAATTGGAGATAAATGAAAAGGATGAGCCACTGAGACACGCTCAGCAGAGTACAAGCAGCAGTGCTTGAACATGTAATGGAGCGTGATCTGCACTCAAAAAAAGTAAAAAACACAGACTGAAGTGAAACTGAAACACAACTGTCCACAATCTGTGAAAAGCTCCTTTCTGTACTTCTATAGTGTTTGCAACCAATGTATTGTATACGGATGGAAGCGCGTCACACTAATAGATTAGATTTATTTTTAAATGGAATGTAGCAGAACAATTGGAGATAAATGAAAGGATGAGCCACTGAGACACGCTCAGCAGAGTACAAGCAGCAGTGCTTGAACATGTAACTGGAGCGTGATCTGCACTCAAAAAAGTAAAAAACACAGACTGCAGTGAACACTGAAACACAAATGTCCACAATCTGTGAAAAGCTCCTTTCTGTACTTCTTAGTGTTTGCAACCAATGTATTGTATACGGATGGAAGCGCGTCACACTAATAGATTAGATTTATTTTAAATGGAATGTAGCAGAACCAATTGGAAGATAAATGAAAGGATGAGCCACTGAGACACGCTCAGCAGAGTACAAGCAGCAGTGCTTGAACATGTAACTGGAGCGTGATCTGCACTAAAAAAAGTAAAAAACACAGACTGAAGTGAACACTGAAACACAACTGTCCACAATCTGTGAAAAGCTCCTTTCTGTACTTCTTAGTGTTTGCAACCAATGTATTGTTTTACGGATGGAAGCGCGTCACACTAATAGATTAGATTATTTTAAATGGAATGTAGCAGAACCAATTGGAGATAAATGAAAAGGATGAGCCACTGAGACACGCTCAGCAGAGTACAAGCAGCAGTGCTTGAACATGTAACTGGAGCGTGATCTGCACTCAAAAAAGTAAAAAACACAGACTGAAGTGAACACTGAAACACAACTGTCCACAATCTGTGAAAAGCTCCTTTCTGTACTTCTATAGTGTTTGCAACCAATGTATTGTATACGGATGGAAGCGCGTCACACTAATACTATTAGTGTGACGCGTTCCAATCCGTATACAATACATTGGTTGCAAACACATAGAAGTACAGAAAGGAGCTTTCACACATTTGGACAGTTGTGTTTCAATGTTCACTTGAGTCTGTGTTTTTTTACTTTTTTGAGTGCAGATCACGCTCCAGTTACTTGTTCAAGCACTGCTGCTTGTTACTCTGTGAGCGTGTCTCAGTGGCTCATCCTTTTAAATTTTCTCAATTGTTCTGCTACATTCCATTTAAAATAAATCTAATCTATTAGTCTAATAGATTAATTTATTTTAAATGGAATGTAGCAGAACCAATTGGAGATAAATGAAAAGGATGAGCCACTGAGACACGCTCAGAGAGTACAAGCAGCAGTGCTTAAACATGTAACTGGAGCGTGATCTGCACTAAAAAAAGTAAAAAACACAGACTCAAGTGAACACTGAAACACAACTGTCCACAATCTGTGAAAAGCTCCTTTGTGTAGTTCTATAGTGTTTGCAACCAATGTATTGTATACGGATGGAAGCACGCCCACACTAATAGATTTTTTTTTTCTAATATAATGGAGCTGCACCAATTCACAAAATAAAAAAAAAAAAAAAAAAAAGAGTCAGTGACACGTGCAGATGCCTACAAACCGCGGTGGATGCAGAGCAAACTGCAGCGTCACCTGCACGTCACCACACACACCTTGCACAGAGCTGTTAAAACAACACTGGCAAAATGAAGCTTTACACAGCGGTTGGTAAACTAGCCTGCCTCAAGCACAGTAGTACACAAATCGCAATATCTAACTGTCCCTCAGAGTGAGCAGAGTAGCGTTCTGTCCCTTACTGAGTTCACAGCACAGTGCGCTAAAATGGCGGCGGCGCCTTTTATAGTGCATTCTGACATCATTTCAGCAGCCAATCACAGCCATGCCATTAGTTAAGATGACCGCAGCATTACAGGATGTGCCCACACTTCGTAGGATTCCTCATTGGCTGACTAAAATCACATTGCCTCTCAAAGAATTATGGGAACTTCCGATTCCGGTATACGATATGGAAAAAGTATCGGAATTAAGTATCGGAATTCCGATAACGCGAATATCGGCCCATACCCGATATTGCGGCATGAATCCGGGAATTGTCCCAAACAAACCAAATTTAAAACGTATTTTAACATAAAAAAAATTTTAAGAATTTTTAAAAACTTTTTGTGAATTTTATTTCCCACCGGCACCAACCAAAGGAAAATGGGTACCTTGTTTTTTTTTTATTTAAAATTTGGAAAATTTTATTACTTGGATTTTAATTTTTTAAAAAACTTTTTAAAAGCAGAAAATTAATTTTAACCATTTTTATTTGTTTATTGTTGCTTTTAAAAACCGTTAATTTACCCTTTTTTTTGTTTGTCCAATTAATTTTAAATTTTTACTATATTTTTTAAAGTAAAATCATCATCTTATTGGTTACTAAAGGTTTATATTTCTCTTGTTTGGAGTTAGAATTTTAAATTTACACCCTAACAGGAAAATACTTGATCTAGTATTTAAACATCCTCCTTGACCCTGGGCCCAACACCCCCAGTTTTTTGCTTGGAAGTGCTGTTAGCACGTTTACACTTGTCCTGTGTTACTGGGGGTTTTTAGTAAGTCAGCTGTTCCCTGGGGTGTGAACGGAAAAAGTTCCCGGGTGCCTCCACCATTTTCTTTCATCCCCGGGTTAAAAACACCGCCCGTTGTTTTCGGAAGTGCTGTTAGCACAGTTAACACTTGCTCCCGGTGTTTCTTTGGGGGTTTAGTAAAGTCAGTTTCCCCTGCTGTGTGAACGGCAAAAGTCCCGCTGCCTCCACCCATGTTTCTTTCCATCCCCGGGCTACAACCCGCCAGTTGTTGCTCGGAAAGTGCTGTTAGCACAGGGCAACACTTGCTCCTGTGGGTTTTGGGGGGTTTAGTAGTCAGTTTTCCCCTGCTGTGTGAATGGAAAAAGTCCTGCTGCCTCCACCATGTTTCTTCTCTCCTGGGTTACAACACCGCCAGTTGTTTCTCGGAAGTGCTTTAGCACAGCTACACTTGCTCCTGTGTTTAATGGGGTTTTAGTAAGGTCAGCTGTTCCCCTGTGTGTGAAGGCAAAAAGTCCTGTGCCTCCCCCCATGTTCTCTTTCAACCCTGGGTTTCAACACCGCCAGTTGTTTCTTGGAAGTGTGTTGCCCAGTTAAACTTGTTGTTTTGGGTTAGTAAAATTAAACCCGGTTTTCCCGCTGTGTGAGGCAAAAAAACCCCCTGCCCCCCATGTTTTTCATCCCGGGCACAACACCCCAAATTTTTCTTGGAAGTGCTGTTAGCACCGCAACTTGTCCTGTTTTTCTGGGGTTATAATGCAGCTGTTCCCCTGCTGTGTGAATGGCAAAAAGTCCTGCTGCCTCCACCATGTTCTCTTCCATCCTGGGGGGGACAACACCGCCGTTGTTTCTCGGAAAATGCTGTTGCACAGTTAACACTTGCTCCCGTGTTACTGGGGTTTTAGTAAATGTAGCTTTCCCCGCTGTGTGAACGGCAAAAAGTCCTGCTGCCTCCACCATGTTTCTTCTCTCCCTGGGTAAACACCGCCAGTTGTTCTGGAATGCTGTTACACCAGTCAAAAACTTGCTCCTGTGTTTTCTGGGGTTCGTAATGTCAGCTGTTCCCCTGTGTGTGAATCGCAAAAAAGTCCTGCTGCCTCCACATGTTCTCCTTTATCCCGGGGACAAACCGCCAGTTGTTTCGGAAGTGCTGTTTGCACAGTCAACCCCTTGCTCCTGTGTTACTGGGGTTCAAATAATGTCAGCTGTTCCCTGCTGGTGTGAACGGCAAAAAGTCCTGCTGCCTCCACCATGTTCTCCTTCTCATCCCTGGGGTACAACACCGCCGTTGTTCTCCCGGAAGTGCTGTTGCACAGTCAAAACCCTTGGTCCGTGTTATGGGGTTCCCGTAATGTCAGCTGTTCCCCTGCTGTGTGAAGGCAAAAAATCCTGCTGCCTCCACCATGTTCTCTTCTCATCCCTGGGTTAACAACACCGCCAGTTGTTTTGCGGAAGTGTGTTGCACAGTCTAAAACTTGCCCGTGTTACTGGGTTTTAGTAATGTCAGCTGTTCCCGCTGTGTGAAAGCCAAAAAGGTCCTGCTGCCTCCACCTGTTCTCCTTTTTCATCCCTGGGAAACACCGCCAGTTGTTTCCTCGGAAGTGCTGTTAGCCCCCGTTAACCCTTTTCCTGGTTTTTGGGGGTTCAGTAAGTCAGCTGTTCCCCTGCTGTGTGAAGGCAAAAAGCCTGGGTGCCTCCACCATGTTCCCCTTCTCATCCCTGGGTTACAACACCGCCAGGTTTTTTCGGAAAAATGTGTTAGCACAGTTACCCCTTTGTCCTGTGTTTTGGGGTTTGTAATGTCAGCCTGTTCCCCCGCTGTTGTGAACGGCACAGTCCTGCTGCCTCCACCATGTTTCTTCTCATCCCCGGGTAAAAACCGCCGTTGTTTCTCGGAAGTGCTGTTAGCACAGTCTACACTTGCTCCTGTTTACTGGGGTTCAGTAAGGGCAGCTGTTCCCCTGCTGTGTGAACGGAAAAAGTCCTGCTGCCTCCCCATGTTCTTCTTCTCATCCCTGGGTTACAAAACCGCCAGTTGTTTCCGGAAGTGCTGTTAGAAAAGTCTACACTGCTCCGTGTTTTTGGGGTTCAGTAATGTCAGCGTTCCCCTGCGTTGGAAAGGCAAAAAGTCCTCTGCCTCCACCTGTTTCTTCTCATCCCCGGGTACAACACCGCCAGTTTGTTGCTTGGAAGTGTGTTAGCACAGTCTAACTTGCTCCTGTGTTACTGGGGTTTTAGTAAGTCAGCTGTTCCCCTGCTGTGTGAAACCGGGGAAAAAGTCCTCTGCCTCCACCAGTTCTCTTCTCATCCCTGGGCTACAACACCGCCAGTTGTTGCTTGGAAGTGCTGTTTTGACAGTCACCTTGCTCCTGTGTTCTGGGGTTCAGTAATGCAGCTTTCCCCTGCTGTGTGAATGGCAAAAAAGTCCTGCTCCCCCACCATGTTCTCTTCTCATCCCTGGGTTACAACACCCCAGTTGTTTCTCGGAAGTGCTGTTAGCACAGTTAACACTTGTCCCGGTTGGGGTTCAGTAATGTCAGCTGTTCCCTGCCCGTGTGAACGGCCCAAAAGTCTGCTGCCCCACCATGTTTCTTCTCACCCGGGGTACAACCCCGCCGTTGTTGCTTGGAAGTGGTTAGCACATCAAACTTGTCCTGTGTTTTCTGGGGGTTATAAGTCAGGTTCCCCTTCGTGGGCCCAAAAAAGGGGCCGCGCCCCCCCCCCTGTTCTCTTTTCTCCCCGGGTTTCAACACCGCCAGTTGTTGCTGGAATGCTTTGCCCGGGGCCAAAAAATTTCCCTGTTTACTGGGGTTCAGAATTCAGCTGTTCCCCCCTGTGTGGGCAAAAGTCCCCCGGGCCCCCAAACCTGTTCTCTTCTCATCCCTGGGTACAACACCGCCCGTTTTGCCGGGGTGCTTTAGCACAGTCAAAACTTCCGTGTTACTGGGGTTTTATAATTTTAGGTTTCCCCGCTGTGTGAAGGGAAAAGTCCCGGGGCCCCCCCCCCGTTCTCTTCTCATCCCCGGGTTACAACACCCCCAGTTTTTTCTGGAAGTGCTGTTTTGGGGCCGTTACCTTTCCTTGTTACTGGGGTTTTAATGTCAGCTGTTCCCGCTTTTGGAAGGGGAAAAGTCGCTTTTTTCCCCCACCATGTTTTCCTTTTATCCCTGGGTTACAACACCCCCCTTGTTTTTCGGAAGTCTTTTTAAAAACAGTTTAAAATTCTCCTGGTTACGGGGTTTAGTAAGTCAGCTTTCCCCCCGTGTGAAAACAAAAAATCCCGCTGCCTCCCCTTTTCTCTTTTTTATCCCCCCGGGGTTCAACACCCCAGTTTTTTTCCGGAATGCTTTAGCACAGTTACATTTGGTCCTGGTTACGGGGGTTTAGTAAAATTTCCGTTTCCCCCCTGGTGAAGGCAAAAGTCCGTGCCTCCACCATGTTTCTTCCCTCCCGGTCAACCCCGCCCTTGTTTTTTGGAAGTGCTGTTAGCACAGTTACACTTGCTCCTGTTTATGGGGTTCAGTAATGTCGCTGTTCCCGCTGTGGTGAAAAAAAAAACAGTCCCCCCCGCCTCCACCATGTTCTCTTCTCATCCCCCCGGGTTTTTTAAAAACCCCCAGTTGTTTCTCGGAAGTGCTGTTTGCCCCCAGTTTTAAAAATTTTTTTCCCCGGGTTTCTGGGGTTCAGTAATGTCAGCTTTTCCCCCCTGTTTTTTGGGGAAAAACAAAAGCCTGCTGCCCCACCTGTTCTCTTTTTTCCCTGGGGTACAACACCGCATTTTTTTCTTGGAAGTCTGTTAGCACAGTTTTTCACTTGCTCCCCCGGGGGCCCGGGGTTTCCCGTAATGTCAGCTGTTCCCCCCCCCGTGTGAATGGGGAAAATTTTCCCCCCCGCCTCCCCCCTGTTCTCTTCTAACCCTGGGGGTTTTTAAAAACCCCCCGTTGTTTTCGGAAAAGGGGGTTAACAGCTACACTTGCTCTGTGTTTTCTGGGGGGGTTTCCCCCAATTTTTCCCCCGTTCCCCCCCCGTTTTTAAAAAAAAAGTCCTCTGCCTCCACCCTGTTTTTTTTCATCCCTGGGGGTTTTTAAAAAACCCCCAGTTGTTTTTCCCTGCTGTTACAAAGTTTTAAAAACCCCTTTTTTTCCCCGGGTTTTTTTGGGGTTTTTTAAAAACAAATGTTCCCCTGCTGTGGGGGAAAAAGGGCCCCCAAACCCCCTTTTTTTCCTCCCCCATGTTCTTTCTCATCCCTGGGGTACAACACCGCCCTTGTTGCTTGGGGAAAAACTGTTAGACAGTCTACACTTTTTTCCCGTGTTACTGGGGGGGTTTTTTAATGTCAGGTTTTTTCCCCCGATGGTGAACGGCAAACAGTCCCCCCCGCCCCCAAAACCCCCCTTTTCTTCTCCCCTGGGTTACCCCAAAAACCCCCAGTTGTTTTTTCGGAAATGCTGTTTTCACAGTTAGCACTTGCTTTTCCCCCCTTTAAAAAGGGGGTTTTTTAATGGGAGTGTTCCCCCCCTTTTTTAACGGCAAACAGTTGTGCCCCACCCCGGGTTTTTTCTAAACCCCCCGGGTACAACACCCAATTTTTTTTCCGGAAATTTCTGTTTGCACCCGGCCAAAACCCCGCTCCTGTTTAATGGGGTTCCCGTAATGTCCCCCCCGTTCCCCCTTTTGGGGAAAAAAAAAAATCCCCCCCGGGCCCCCCCCAGTTTTTTTTCTCATCCCCCCGGGTACAACACCCCCGTTTTGCCGGGAAAAAACTGTTAGAAAAGAAAAACCCCCCTCCCCCGTTAAAAAGGGGGTTTAGTAATGGGGGGGTGTTCCCCCCCCCGGGGGGAACGGGAAAAATCCCCCCCGCCTCCACCAAGTTCCTTCTCTTCCCCCCGGGTTAAAACACGCCCTTGTTTTTTCGGAAAATGCTGTTAGCACAGTTAAACACCCCTTTCCCCCGGGGTTTTTTTGGGGGTTTGTTAAAAACAGCGGTTCCCCGCGTGTGAACGGAAAAATCCTGCGCCTCCCCCCCTTTTTTTCATCCCCCGGGTACAACACCGGCCCCCTTTTTTTTTTCGGGGGAAAAATGGGGGTTTTTACAGTCTACACTTGCCCCCCTTGGGGGTTTCTTTTGGGGGGGGGGTAATTCAGCTGTTCCCCCCTGTGTTTTTCGGCCAAAAAAAACCCCCCCCACCCCCTTCTCTTTCAACCCTGGGGGAAACCCCCGCCAGTTGTTTCCCCCAAATGCTGGGGTTTCACCCGTCAAAAAATTTCTCCTGTGGGAAAGGGGTTAGTAATGCAGCTGTTTCCCCCCCGGGTTTTTAATGGGGGAAAAAAACCCGCTGCCTCCAACCCCCCTTTCTCTCATTTTCCCGGGGGGCAAACCGCCAAAAAAATTTTTTTGGAAAAAATTTTTTTGCACAGTTCCAAAAAATTCTCCTTTTTTTTCTGGGGTTCAGTAATGTCAGTGTTTTTCCCCCTTTTGGAAAACCCCCCCAAAAAATCCTGTGCCCACCCCGTTCTCTTTTTTTTTTTATCCCTGGGGGTACCCCAAAAACCCCGGGGGTTTTTTCTTCGGAAGTGCTGGGGTTTTTACAGTCAACACTTGCCCCCCGTGTTATGGGGTTCAGAAATTTTTAGCTGTTCCCAGCGTGTGAAAAAAAAAAGTCCCCCCCGCCTCCCCCCTGTTCTTTTTCATCCCCGGGGTTTCAACACCGCCCCCTTTTTTTTCGGAAGTGCGTTAACAGTTTTAAAAATTTCCCTTTTTTTGGGGTTCAGTAAAAGTCAAGGGTTTTTCCGGGTGTGTGAAGGCAAAAAGTTGCTGCCTCCCCAGTTTTTTTCATCCCCCCGGGTTTTTCCCCCCCCCGGTTTTTTTTTTCGGAATTTTGTTGACCGTTTAAAATTGCTCCCTTTTTGGGGTTCATAAAGTCAGCTGTTCCCCCGCTGTTTTAAGGCAAAAAGTCCTGGGTGCCCCCCCCAGGGTTTTTCTCCCCTTTTGGGTTTTTAAAACCCCGGGGGTTGGGTTTTTAAAAAGGGTTTGCCCCGTCACACCCTTTCTTTTGTTATTGGGGGGCGTAAAGTTGCTTTCCCCCGGGGTTGGGGGAAAGGGGAAAACCCCCCCTGCTGCCTTTTTCCCCTGTTCTTTTTACCCCGGGCCCCAAAACCCCCGTTGTTTTTGGAAATCTGTTGCACAGTTACACTTTCTCCCTTTTTATGGGGGGGTTTTTTAAGGGGTTTCCCCCCTGTGGAAGGAAAAATTTGCTGCCTCCACCATGGGGTTTTTTTATCCCCGGGGTTTTTAAAACCGCCCGGGTTGGGGTTTTTGGGGAAAAACTGTTTGCACCGTCAAAACCCTTTCTCCGTGTTATGGGGGGTTTGTAATGTCACTGTTCCCCTGCTTGTGGGAAAGGCCAAAAAAAACCCCCCTCCCCCTGTTCTCTTTCCCCCGGGCACCACCCCCCCCTTTTTGCTCGGAGTTTTTTAGCACAGTCAAAATTTTTTTCCCCCTTTTCTGGGGGGTTTTTTAAACAGCTGTTCCCCCGCTGTTTGAACGGCAAAAATCCCCCCCGCCTACCATGTTTTTTTCACCCTGGGGTTTAAAACCCCCAGTTGTTTTTCGGGGGAAAGGGGTTAGCACCCGTTAAAAACTTGTCCGTGTTATGGGGTTCAGTAATGTCAGCTTTCCCCCCCGTGTGAACGGGCCAAAAAAATCCTTTCTGCCTCCCCCGTCCTTTTTTCCCCCGGTACAACACCGCCAGTTGGGGTTTTTTGGAAGTGTGTTAAACACAGTCACCTTTCTCTGTGTTTGGGGGTTCAGTAATGTCAGTTTTTTCCCCCGCTTTTGGAAAGGCAAAAAGTCCTGCTGCCCCCCCTGTTCTTCTCATCCCCCGGGTTTTAACACCGCAGTTTTTTCTCGGAAAAATGTACACAGTCAACACTTGGGTTTTTCCCTAATGTTTAGTGTTCCCCCCCCGTGTGAACGGCAAAAAGCCCCCTGCCCCCCATGTTTTTTTTATCCCGGGGGCCCCCAAAAAACCCCCCTTTGTTGCTCGGAAGTGTGTTGCAAGTCAACATTTTCCTGTTTATGGGGTTCAGTAATGTACTGTTTTCCCCCTTTGTGAAGGCAAAAAGTCCCCCCGCCCCCCCCATGTTCTTTCTCTCCCTGGGGTTTAAAAACCCCAGTTGTTTCTCGGAAGTGTGTTGCACAGTCTCATTTTCTCCCCTTTTTACTGGGGGGTTTGTAATTAGCTGTTTTTTCCCCCCTGTGTGAATGGGAAAAAAGTTTCCCCCCCGCCCCCACCAGTTCTCTTTTCATCCCCCCGGGCAAAAACCCCCCGTTTTTTCCGGAAGTGGTTACACAAAGGGGGAAAACTTGCTCCTGTTTTGGGGTTCAGTAATGTCCCCCGGGTTTCCCGCTGTTTTTAAAAGGGAAAAAGCCCCCCCGCCTCCCCATGTTTTCCCCTCATCCCCGGGGTACAACCCCCCGTTTTTTTTCCCCGGGGTTTTGTTAGCACCCTCCAAAATTGCTCCCCCGTTACTGGGGTTCAGTAATGTCACGTTCCCTGCTGGGGGAATGGGAAAAAGTCCTCTGCCCCCCCTGTTTCCTCAAACCCCGGGTTTTTAAAAACCCCCGTTGTTTCTCCGGGGAAAAATGTTCCCCGTTACCTTTCTACTGTGTTTCTGGGGGGGTTTGTAAAAACACGTTTTCCCCCGTGTGGCGGCAAAAAACGGGGTGCCTCAAAATTTAAATTTTTCCCCCGGGTTTCCTTTGCTACCCTCCGGGGTTTTCCCCCCCGTGGTTCTCCGCTGCCTTTGGGGTGGTGCCTCCCTGCGGTATCCGGTTCCAGCAACGTCTGCTGGCCTTTTGGGGGGGCTTTGGGGGAAAGGGGGGCCCCCCGCTTTTGTAACCCCCTCCGTAACGTCAGCTGGGCCTGGTTTTTTTGTCCCTTGGTCTTTTCCTTCTCTGACCTCCCCGGGTTTTCCCCAAACCCGTACTGGGCCCCGTTTCTTTCTTGGCTCTTTTACCCCTTTTCTACCCCCCCCGGGTTTTCCCGTACCGTATGGGTTTTTCCCCCAGTGCCTTTGGCCCAGGTGCCTCCATGTCGGTATCCCAGTTCCCCCCCAAAGTTGCTGGTCCCCTTTTGGAGTGCTTTTTGGGACAGGGACCCCCCGCTTTTTAACCCGGGGGCCCGTAACGTCAGCTGGCCTCCGGGGGTTTTTCCCCCGGCTCTTTTCCCCTTTCTGGGCCCCCCCGGGGTTTTCCGCAAGTCAGCGGGCCTCGTTACTTTCATTGGCTTTTTGTACCTTCTGTACCCCCCCCCGGGGTTTCCGACCGTCCCCTGGGGTTTTTCCCCCGTGCCTTTGGCCTAGGTCCTCCATGTCGGGGGCCGAGTTCCCCCCCAAAGTCTGCTGGGGTTTTTGGAGTGCTTTTTGGGGGACCCGGGACCTCCTGGTTAGTAAAGTGTCCATAAATCAGTGGTTTCGGTTTTGCCATTGGCTCTTTTCCCCTTTTCTGCCCCCCCGGGTTTTCCCCCCCCAGTCAGTTGCCTCGTTACTTTCCCCCGGCTTTTTTTCCCCCACCAAAGGACAAGAAAATTTTTAAAAAAAACTACAAAACAGAACCCAAAAGAAGAAGAACCCAAAAAGAAAAGATCAAAAAGCAGAAGAACTTTTTTTAAGGGCCAAAAGGGGAAAGGGAAAAAATGCCCAAATTCTAACAAAAAAGCTAAACAGTGGGTTTGGGGGGAGTTTTCCCCCCTCGTGGTGCCCCGGGAAAAAGCCTGTGCTCTGCAGGCAAAAAGGGGCGGACAAATACTGTTGTAATAAAAATTTTTTTCGTGCCCGCAAAAGGAAGGATAAAAATTCGAGTTTTACGATTAAAAAAAAAGGGGAAGTCTGTCCAAATAAAATTGTTTGAAAAGGGGGAATAAAAAAGAAGTGAAGAAGTAATATGAGAATAAAAAACTGTTTAAAAAAAAAAATTTAAAAATTTTTAAAACAAAAGATGAATAGCAAAAAATTTTTTGGGAGTTTAAGAAGGTGAAAAAGAAGAATAATTTGTGAGAAAGATGTTGGGGCTAAAAAAAAAAAGGGGGGGGAAAAAAAGGTTTAAAAAAAAGGTGAAGACAGGGAAAAGTTGTAAACGCTATTTGACAAAATAGAAAAAAGGTTAACAACATTGTAAATTTTCCCTTCGTCAACCCAAAGTAAAAAAAAAAGAAATTTTAAAAGCTTTTCCCCGATTGTGTTAAACATCTATCCTTTAATGCCCCCCCCAACCCCCCCCCTAAATTTAATTACTTTTGTTGTTTTCCTTCTTTTACAATTAAAAACCAAGGCAAAAGGGTTTTTTTTTTTAATTTCCCAATTTTTTTTTCCCCTGGGACTTACATTGTATTTGGGTTTACCCGGTATGGGGTTTTTCCCCCAAAATTTTTTTGTTTTACGGGATACATTCCGCCCCCCCGAATTTTGGTATCGGAAGTATCGTTCAATTATTTTGGGTTTTTTGTAAAATAGGTAAGTTTTCATATCTTACCCAAAAATTGCATTTTTTTACATTTTTTTGGGAGCAGAAAGTCCTTTTTTTTCCCCCAATTTTTTAAAACCCCTTTGGTGCAAAAATTTTGGGGAAAAATTTTTTCCAGAGTTTTTTTTTAAATGAGGACCTTAAAAAATTTTATAGGGGTTTGAGATTTATTTCATGTTACAAAGACCCCCGGGGTGCAAGACTATTTTTTGAATTTTGTAAAAAAAAAAATAACATTTTTTTGTTTGGTCCAATTTGCATAAAAAATTTGGGAAATTTTTCATATGAGGGGGGTGCCCAATTTCCCCCCATCATAAATTTTTCCCAAAAGTTTTCCCGAAACTTGTGGGATGAGTCTCTCAGTCAGGGCTTTAAAACCCCTGGGGGTGAAAAAAAACAGTCCAGTCCCCCCGGCCCGACCTATCAAAAAAAAGGGGGGAGGTTTTCCCCAAAAAAGAACCTTGCTGCTCTAAAGGGTTTTAATTTTTTACCAGCCTGTGTGATGGGGGATCTGCACAACATTGTAAAAATACTACTAACCATATTTTTTTATTTCCCAACCACACGAGGGGAATTTTTTTACCTAAGCAAACGTAAGTTTTTTAAAAAAAGGGGTTAATGGTTTTCACTGAGCCTTGCAAAATTGGGGGCTTTGGGCCCCAAAACCCCCCCCGGGGAAACTGCAAGGAGTTTGTAATTTTTTTGTTTTATGGGGGTTTCCCCCGGTTTTTCCCCCGGTTTTTTTTTTCTCCACATTTTCCCAAACCCTAATGATGGAAATTTGTTGTGAGCCCCCTTGGGGAAATAAAAAATTTTTTAAGCCTGCGGGGGAAAAAATAACAAAATTTTAAGCAAAGCTAAAAATAAAAATTTTAAAAACTTTGGATGACAAGTCTTGGATTTTGGTCGCTTCGGGTTTCTGGGGTTTGGGCCCCTGTTTCATGATTCCTTCCAAAAAACTTTGTGTTTTGTGACCCTGAAACCCCTAAACCGTTTTAAAAGGGTTTAAAAGGGAAAAAAAAATCATCCATATGCAGGTTAAAAAAAAAAAAATCCATTCCCGTGACCCCCTGCTCCAGCATCCCCTAATAGAAGTGCCCCCAAGAATAAAGCCCTAAAAAGGAAGCCCATATTAATTGTGGGATCAGGGGTTTTTCAGATGCCCCCCTGTAGCTGCAGCCCGGGGTGGGGGGCCCGACTCCGCCCAAAAAAAATTTTAAAAAAAAAGGTTTCCCAAAAATTTGGGGCTGCTGAATTTTTCTCACGAACTATAGTCGACCCCCCTGCCCCCTAACAGGCCCCGAAAAAGGCTAAAATTTTTTTTGCGGGCCCGGCCCCCTTACAAAGTACGGGGTTTTCTATTTTTTTAAAAAGTGAATTACCCGAAATTAGACAAGAGTTGGATTTCTTACAAATTTTTTTTATTTTTTCCAAAAATTTTTCCATGAATTTTTTTAAAACCCAAAAAATTTTTTTTTTTAATGTATATTCCTTAGGGAAAAAACACCCGTATAAGTATAGTTAAAATATGTTCCCTTCTAAAATGAAAAAGTATTGAAACTTCAGTGTGAAAATTAAAAAGGTGAAATTTTGTTCAGCCCTCTGTAAAAGGGTTTTTTGAAAATTCCTGCAAATTATGGTTAAAGGGAAAAACAAATTTGGTTTTCCCCCTTGCCTTTCCCCTTTAGACTGTTAATTATTACAAAAAAATAATAAAAATTTAAATTCAAAAATTTTCAGTTTCTAATGGTATCGGGTTTTAGTTTAAAAAAAGACAAAAGTTTTTTCTAAAAACCCCCAAAACCTTTTTTGCCCCCCTTTAAAATTTTTTTTTCACTCACCGATAAATAATTTTTGGGGGGGTTTTATGTTACAGCATACAATAGCATCTTTGGAAAAAGGGTATTACTTTGTTACTGTTTAAAAAAATTTTTTTTCAAGTAAAAATTCCATAATAGGCCCAAAAACATGAAATTTGAGTTTAAACCCCCCCCAAACCCACCCCACGTACTTTTTTCCCCCCAAATGCCCCGGTACTTAACCCCCGGGGGGAAAAAGTACGTCAATGCATCAGCTGCCCCCCGGGGGGAGCGCAGCTACGCGGCCCGGGGTCAGCTGATTACACAGTGACACCGGGGCCCATGGCCAGGGGCCCTCAGGGGACTTTAAACCCCCGGCCCCACGCGATAAAAAAGATCGGAGTAGGGGGACGGGGAAAAAATCGCGAGGGGGGGGGGCCCCTGGTGCCCCCCAGGGGCCCTGAACAGCGAAAATGATCGCGCTGTTCTGAGGGGCCTTTTCCCCCCGGGAGACCCCGGGCCAAAATTTTGGGCCCCCGGGGGTTTTTCCCCGGGGGGCGGCTTCCTCAGGCCTGCGGAGCGGCGCTGGGAAGCCGCAGCGGTGGGCTATGAGACGTGGTCTCACGGGGCCTGTTCACACTGTAAGCCCCGTGAAATAGTATTATACAGTGGGTGCCCCCCCCGGGGGCAAAGTAAAAAAAAGTAAAAAAAATAAAAATTAGAAAGTGTAAAAAAAAATCCAAAAAAAAGGAAAAAAAAAATTTCCCCCCAAATTCTTTTCTTTTTAAAAAAAAAAACAAAAATAAAAGTACACATATTTTATTTTCCCCCGTCCGTAATGACCCCCCTAAAACCCCTGTCCCATTATTTAAAACCCCTTTAAAAAACCCCCTTAAAAAAAAAAAAAAGGGCCAAAAAAAAAAAGTTTATCTTTTCTGGCGAAAAAAAAGTGGAATAACAGGGTTTTTAAAAAGCGGATAAAAATAAGTATGGTACCCGCTAAAAAATTTTCTTGCCCGCAAATAAAAGTCCCCTAAAGCTTTTAGAAAAAAACCCCAAAAAAAATTAAGCTCGCTTTTTAAAAAACGATGCAAAAAAAATTTAAAATTTTTTTTATATTTTTTTTTGTAAAAAACCCCCCAAAAAATAAAAAAGTTTTCAAGAGGCATCGCTGTAATGTACCCCCCAAAAAAAATGCTTTTTTTTTTACCCCAGGGGAAAAGGTATAAACCCCCAAAAACCCTAAAAGAATTCAAAAAATTGGGTTTTTGTTATTTTTGCCCCCCAAAAAAATCGTAATAAAAAGCGATCAAAATATTTTCATGGCCCCTTAAAAAGGTTTAAAAAAAAAAGAAAATGCCCCCCAAAAAATAAACCTCACATGCCTTTTTGGGCCCCCAAAAATGGAAAAATTTTTAAACTCTCAAAATTGGTGATGAAAAAAATATTTTTTCAAAAAAAAACATTTTTTTGTGTTTTGGGCCCGCTGCCAAAAAAAAACCCAATATAAAAAACCCTTTTTAAAAACTAAATAAACCCCCCTTTTTCCCCCCTTTTAAGGGAAAAAAAAAAAAATTTAAAAAAAAATTATTTATTTCTTTTCCCCCCTTTGGTTAGGGTTGGGGCAAGTGGGGTTTTTGGGTTTTGGGGGAAAAGTTGGGTTTTTGGGGTTGGGGGACTAGGGTTATGGGGGTTGGGGGGGTGTTTGGGGTTTAAAGGGTTTGTTGGGGGGTTTGGGGGTTAGGGTTAGGGGGTTTTTTGGGGGTTTTGGTTTTTGGAGTTAGAATGGGGGGTTTCCACTTTTTAGGCCCCGGGGGGCTCCCCAAACGTGAATGGGGGTCGATAAAAATTTTCTACCCAATTCGGCGAAAAAAAATAAATTTGGTGTCCTCCCTTTTCCTTCCATGCCCCCAAAACCCTTTATTTTAACCCCCAAAAAAGGGGGGGTATCAGATCTCAGGACAAATTTAAAAAAAAATTTGGGGGCCAATTTCTTCTTTCCCCCCTGGGAATAAAAAAAATTTTGGGGGAAAAAATATCATTTTTATGGAAAAAAAATATGATTTTTTTTATTTAGGCTCTTTTTTATAAACTTCTGTGAAGAAATGTCAAAGTCTTTCCCCCCTCTAGATAAGTTCCTTTTTTGGGGGGTTTTTCCATACGGGGGCACTTGTGGGGGGTTCCCTGTTTAGGAATTTAGGGGTCTAAAAACGCCACAAAACCCCGGGCCCTCCCCCATCAAAGCCCCGCAATGCCCAAACGTCAAAATTCCTTTCACCCCGTTTTCCCCACAGTTTTTTCCCCATGTAGGGTATCAGGTATCAGGACAAATTGGACAACAATTTTTTGGGGGCCAAATTTTTTTCCTATTTCCCCTTTGGGAAAAAAAAAAAAACTTTTGGACTAAAAGTCTGGGTTTTTGGGGAAAAAAAAATTTTTTATTTTTTTTCCCCCGGGCTTAAAAAACTTTGTGAAGCATTTGGGGGGTTTAAAGTTCTCCCCCAAATTGATAAGTTCTTTGGGTTGTTTCCCCAAAAAGAGGTACTTGGGGGGTTTTTTCTGTTTGGGAAAACGGGGGCCCCCCCCCCAAAAAACCCCATGCCCCGGGAGATTTTCCCCCCCAAAATCTGCCCCCCGCAAAGTACTTTAAATTAAAATTTTCCCCCCCCCACGTTTCCCCCTCCCGTTTTTTTTTCCCCCCTGTGGGTATCAGCGTACTCGGGGGAAAAATTTGGGCAACAACTTTTGGGTCCCCAAATTTTTCTATTCCCCTTTTGGGGAAAAAAAAAAACTATGGACAAAAAAATCATTTTGTAAAAAAAAATGTTTTTTTTATTTTCACCCCCGGGGGTATAAACTTCTGTAAAACACTTTGGGGTTCCCAAAATTCTCACCCACATCTAGATAATTTTCCCTTTTGGGGCTAGATTCCCCAAAAAGAGGTCCCCCTTTTGGGGTTTCTACTTTTTGGAAAAATAGGGGCCCCCAAAATGACATGACCCCGCAGACCTTCTGTTATGATTGGTGCTGAGGGGGCAGGCAAAAAGGCAATTTCACAGGGGTGGCCCCCCTGGATTGCAGTCCCCCGGGAAAAACCAAACTAAAGGCAGCCGTGGAGCGACCTACTTGGCCCCCACGCCTGTCACGCCCCCGAAGCTAAATACACCTAAAGATAGGGAAAAAGGGGGGGGGAAAAAAAGCCCGGGGCCCATCCCCCCCAAAAAAATGGAAGCCCCCCCAAAAATGTAATGGCGGGTTGGGCCCAAAGGGAAAAACCAAAAAAGACAGAAAAAAGTAGGGGCAAACGTTGGGGGGCCCAAACTTCTAGAAAAAAAAGGATAGGAAAACACTTTCTGCAAACCCCAAAAAACCCTAAAAAAATACCAATCATTAATTGCAAAAACACCAATTAAACCCCACCTCTACCATCTAAATTATTTTTCGGGGGTAACAAAATAAGCAGCAGCCACTGAAAAAAAGGGAAAAAAGGCAAAGAAAAAAACAGTGGCTAAAATAAATGAGGGGAGCACAAGCCCCGGAGGGGACCTGGTGACCTCCACAGAAGGGCGGAAAAATGCAAAAAAAAAAAGACAAAAATAAAACCCCCAGAAAATATCTTATGGTTAGCAAAGATGCGGCAAGACACACCCTTTTTCCCCAAAATAAACCCGGGAAACCCCAAAAGTTGAGCCCAAAGACATTAAATCCTGGAAAACCTGGGGGGGAAACCCCTCCCTTAAAAAAGACCGTCTGAAAAAACTGACCCCCAATTTTCAAATCTTCATTGAATGTTCATTTTATGTTTGTAACCCCAGAGGGGTTCTGCTCAGAATTCATTTCAAACCCAAAATTCCCCCCCCAGTACCCCCTTGAGGGGGGGCACAAACCCCCTTTTGGGCAACCGGCCCCGGTCAGGATGGCTCTGTGATCGCAGGGTCAGTCCCCACAGGGGTGCCGAAGAAAACCCCCCAAAAAAATTGTCCTCCCCTAACCTCTCCATTTTAAACCAAAAAAGGATTTCCGTCTAAAAAAGAAACCCCAATTTTTTTTTAAAAACCCCATACCCCGATTGCCCCCAACCAAAAAAGGGTCAGGGGGCGCAGCCATGGGAACTACTGGTCGAAAACCTTTTTAATAAGGACTTGGGGGAAAACTTTGGATTTTTAAAAGCCCCCCGGAAAAGAAGTAAACAAAAGGGGGAAACGGATTAAAAATCCCCCTGATCTTTTAAGGCCAATGAACCTGGGGTTAAAGGGTACTCCCCCAAATAAACAATCCCCCTAGCGATCTCTTTTACTTTTCCCCTCTATAAACCAGGGGGAAATGTTTCAAAAATGCAAAAATGCTGCCGCTTTAGCGATATAGTTAACGACGCTATCCCCCTTTGCGATCTTTTTAAAACGAATTTAGCGGTACAAAAGTACCGTAAATCGCTAAGAAAAGGGGCCACACAGCGAAAAGATACTTACCCGGGGGGGGGGAGCGCCACGATGAATAGGGCCCAGCGTTCCCCACGACGAGCGAGATCACAGCAGGAAGCTCGTCGCGGGAAGCTCCCGCAGGGAACAACATCGTAACGGGATGCTAATAGTGCGTTTTTTAGGTCCCGTTAGCGTTTTGTTTAGTGTGGTCCCCTTTAAACTTGGACATGCAACTCTAAAAGGGATATTTTTGAGGCCCCCAGAAAATTTCCCCCACAAAAAAAACCCGGGGCCATCAGTCAGGGGTTGGCAAACCGGGGGCCTCCCCTGGGGAGGGGAAAAAACCCTAAACCCTGGCCCCAAAATTTGGGTGCATACGCCCCAAACAACGAGTCAAACCTGGAACCCAGAACCCCCCCGTCTGTCCTGAAAAAAATGGGGTAAAACCCCCCAAAATTTTCAAAAAAAAGGGCCCCCCCATCAAGTGGCGAGCACCCCTATTATTAAGAGCAAACTCACCCAAAAGGGGAAAAAAGGGGCCAGTACCCGATCAGAGACAAAAAAATTTCAGAAAAAATCTCCAATGTCTGTTTGTTTCTCGTTTTTCCTTTTGGGTTTGGGAAAAAAACCCCGGGGGGGAAAGAAATTGAACCCCAAAATTTAAAAAAAAAGTCCCCCAAAATCAGGAAAAAAACTGGCCCCCCTGTGGGACACAATTTTTTAGGAATGCCCCCTAAGCGAAAAAAGTGCTGAAGGAACAAGGGGGCCCCAAATTTTTGGGGGGAAGGGAATTAGGTAATGGCACAAGATGTATCATTTTGGAAAAAAAACCCCCCACAAATACCCCCCTAACGGTCATTTTAGAAACAGGGGGGTCGGAAATGAAATCCATGAGATTGGGGCTGGGGGCTTTGGGGAAGGCCAAAAACTTTAAAAAAACCCAGAGCGAGAGCAAGTTGGAGCAAGAGCCCGTCCCCCAGGGGCTGCCCCAAAAACCCCCCCCTCCCCAGACAAAGAGGGGCCCCCCAAAAAGGCCCACTAACCAAGTCTTTGGTACCCCAAAAATTCCGGGGGGGCCGGCCAACGCGGAACAATGAATCTCAGACATCAACTCTTTTTCCCCCCGGCTGGGAAAACAATTTCCCCCAAAAAGGGGGGGGGCTCGGGGGTTTTTCCCCTGACACCTTCAGAGCCCCCCCAATTGGGGCGAATGGCGGAAAAACTACACCCTCTTTTTTAAAAAACAGCGGACAGATAATCAGGAGAGTCCCAAAGGGGGAAAAAAACCCCGAGAGGGCATTTCCCCCTTTTTCTTCTTTTGTGCCAGGGGAAAAAAAAAAACCACAAAATTAAAAGTGTGAAAACAAGGGCCCGGGCCCTTTTTAGGTTTTAAATCGTTTGGGGTGATTCCAAAAAACCGTTCTTAGGGGCCGTGAGGACCACCACTTTTTTTGGCTCCTCTCCCAAATTTTCCCCCCTTTCAAAAGTTTTGGGGCCCCCCAACCCCGAATACCCCCCTTAATTTTTTTCAGTTTGGGGGAAAAAATTTTGAGAGAAAAAGGCACAAGGGTTTCTTTTAGAGGTCTTTGGGGGTCTTTTTGGGGCAAACGGCACCCGCCCCAATTTTTTTAGGCATCAACCCCACCTGAAATGGCAGAGAAAAAATCAAACGCCGTAGAACAGGAGCAGAAGTTTAATCCTGCTTTAAATTCCCGAAACCAGAGATGCCTCAGGAGGCCATTAACCACATCAAACCCTTTTGGTCAAAAGTCAATGGTTTAACAAAACAGAAAATTACCAAAAAATTTACGTAAAATTTGGGAAAAACCAAGAATCTCTGAAGACCCTTTAAGAGTGGTGGCCCCTCACAGATGGCCTGAACCTTGACCGGTCCATTTTAATAACAGTGGGACAAAATGAATCCAGAAATGGATCCTTGTCGCCCAAAAAAACATGATCCCTTTACTAAGGCTTCTCCCTCTTGGCACAGTCCCCAAAAGTTTCACATGAGAGTCCCAGTATTGGAAAAAACAGTTTATCCCAAAAACAATCAGAAATTTATCCCCAAAAATCCTGAAAATGTTTATTCAGAGGAGGAGATAAAGGGGCATTTTGTTGAGCCCAAAAGGGCTCTAGGTATCAAAAATGCCCCTTTTAGGTATTAAATGCCCTTTTTTCACCCGGGAAAAAGGAAAAAGTTATTGCCCCCCCGAGGGCAAACTTGGGAACCCAGTGCATTTTCACCCTGGAAAAAAGGTCGAAAACAAGGGAACGGATATTGATATTTCACAGGATATTGTTTAAGGACATACATAAAAGGCCTAAAGAACCCCTCCTTTTTGGCCCAAAAAAAAAAAACCGGCCCCCGGGTGAAGAGGATGGTTGATATACCCTTCCAAAAGACTCCCTTTTATAAGACCCCATAGCGTATGTTGGTACAG
>JARQOD010000006.1:73095610-73251572 GCA_033576555.1 Oophaga sylvatica | reverse complement strand
TTTGATTGAAAGGTGACAATAAGCCCTGTTAATAATGGAGAGGAGTCAATAAGACACTGATCCATTATTAATCATAAAGGTTGTAAATTTTTAAAAAAATACACAGCCAGAAAAAAGTCTCTTAATGAAATAAAACACCACACAGTTTTCATTATTTTTATTTCACGCTCATCCTGCGACGCCATCGTTCTCCTGTAAAAAAACAAAAATAACAAACCAACACAAATACTCCCTGTCCGACGTAGTCCAAAATCACGAGTGTCCCACGACGAGTCCAGCTCTGCTACATCTGGATGCCAGGCTGAGTCTGGCATCCAGATGTAGCAGAGCTGCTTACCTGAGGAGATTCCCCGGCGGTGACGTCATCGGACTGGTTTACGGCCAGCTATCACGAGAGTACAGCTGGCCGAGATTACCCAGTACCCGGCATCACGTGCAGTTATCGCGAGAAGCTGCACGTGACCGCCAGGGAGAGGGTAATGGTGGCCATCCAGGAGGACGTGACCACCGGGGATCTTCTGCCAGGTAAGTGCTGATTCTGCTGAGTCCTGACTCCTGACAGACACGAGCGACACTGACAGTGACACTTTCGGGAAGTTCCTGTGTCACGTACTTCGTTCTGTGACACAGGAACTCCCCATATACTTTACAGGAAAACTCAGATTCTGGTATCCGATATGCAAAAAATATCGGATCTCTGAATCGGAATTCCGATACAGCGAATATTGGCCGATACCCGATATTTGCAGTATCCGAATGCTCAACACTAGTCATGGTTTATTTTATCCATTATAAGTACAGCTAAGTAATTGTGTATTGCTTACAGTACATGGAGAAAGTATGAGGCCAGGATCTCTTGGTTTAGGCACTGTGATATTACAGTCAATGTTTTGCTGCATTTATGTGGATGTTACCCTCACATAATAGTTGTCTAAAATGGAACAATGTTGTTCATTGCAATGCCATTTTTAACAGATGGAAGAAACCAGGAGACCAAATATTTTTATGCAGTTTATTATCAAAGCATTGCAAAGTTATCCAACTTCTTCATCAATGCAAATCACAAGTGCATGTTGTGCTGTGGCCACTACATCTGAATTCGCTCTTAACCCCTTTACCGCCTCAAGCCTGTTTTCATCTTTATGACCAGGCCAAATTTTACAATTCTGACCAGTGTCATTTCATGAGGAAATAACTTTGGAACATTTCAACAGATAACACTGATTCCAAGACTGTTTTTAGAGACATATTGTAGTGGTAAAATTTCTTCAATGTGATTTTCGTTTATTTGTGAAAAAAATGGAAATTTGGCAAAAATTTTGCAATTTTCAAACTTTTATGCCCTGAAACCAGAGAGTTATGTAACACTAAATAGCTAAGTAATAACATTTTACACATATCTACTTTATATCAGCACAATTTTTGAAATATTTTGTTTTGTTAGGAAGTTAGAAGAGTTAAAAGTTGACCAGCAATTTCTCATTTTTTCAACAAAATTTATAAAACCTATTTTTAGGGACCATATCACATTTGAAGTGACTTTGAGGGGTCTATATCACAGTAAATACCCAAAAGTGACACCATTCTGAAAACTGCACCCCTTATGGTGTTCAAAACCACAGTCAAGAAGTTTATTAACCCTTCAGGTGCTTCATAGTAATTAATGGAACGTGGAAGGAAAAAATAAACATTTGACTTTTTTCACAAAAAAATGACTTTAGATCCACATTTTTTTTATTTTTTCAAGGATAACAGGAATGTTGGAACCCAAAATTGTTGTGCAATTTCTCCTGAGCATGCCTTGTACTCCATATGTGGGGAAAACCACTGCTTGGGCACACAACAGAGCTCGGAAGGGAAGGTGCACCATTTGAATTTTTTAATTTAACATTTGCTAAAATAATTAGAGGACACCATGTCTTTTTTGGAGAGCCCCTGATGCACCTAAACAGTGGGAACCCCCAACAAGTGACACCATTTTGGAAACTAGACCACTCAGGGAACTTACCTAAATGTGTGGTGAAAAACTTGAGTCCCCAGGTGTTTCACAGAAGTTTATAATGTAGAGAAGTGAAGATAAAAAAAATCTAATTTTTCCCACAAAAATGTTTTCTAGCCCCAAATTTTACATTTACAAAAGGGTAACAGGAGAAATTGCAATGTACAATTTGTGGTTCAACTTCTGAGTATGCTGATACCCAATATGTGGAGGAGAACTACTGTTTGGGGTGCACGGCAGGACTCGGAAGGGAAAGAGTGCCATTTGACTTTTTTAATGCAAAATTTGCTGGAATTATTTTGAAATAACATTTGCTGAAATAATTAGCGGATGCCATATCGTGTTTGGAGAACCCTTGATTTGCCTAAACAGTGGAAACCCCCCACAAGAAACTATTTTAGAGACTAGACCCCTCAAGGAACTTATTTACATGTGTGGTGAGCACCTTAAATTGCCAGGTGCTTCACAGAAGTTTATAACATTGAAATAAAAAAAAAAATCACATTTTTATAACTACCTCTTGAAGCTCATCAAGAAAATGCCAAGAGTGTGCAAAGCAGTAATCAAAGCAAAAAGTGGCTACTTTGAAGAACCTAGAATATAAGACATATTTTCAGTTGTTTCACACTTTTTTGTTAAGTATATAATTCCACATGTGTTAATTCATAGTTTTGATGCCTTCAGTGTGAATGTACAATTTTCATAGTCATGAAAATACAGAAAAATCTTTGAATGAGAAGGTGTGTCCAAACTTTTGGTCTGTACGGTATATACTGTATAATACTATACATGTACATACTGTATATATAACATATATGCATATACATATATATATATATATATATATATATACATATATATACAGTATATTCACTTATATTTGTTTTATGTGTGTAAACATTTAATTTGAACATGGTATCTGGCTGACTATATATATATATATATATATATATATATATATATACGTATATATATATATGTATATATATATATATATGTATATGTCAGCCAGATACACTCATTAATAAAATGGTACGTAGAGAGTTAAATAAAAGACACACAGGGGAAGTTTACAGGGGAACTCCAGAAATAAATTGACATTGGGTCCCTCTATAAAATCGAAACTGCAAAGACTAGGCCGACAGCTGTGGGATGATATTAATAGTCTGGGAAGGGACTATGTATATTGGCACCCCCTGGCTGAAAACATCATCTCTCAGCCACCCCAGAAATGGCCCATCTTATATATGTGCCAATTCCGGCACTTAGCCTTGCTCTTCCCACTTGCCCTGTAGCAGTGGCAAATGGGGTTCATATTTGTGGAGTTGCTGTCACCTTTTTATTGTGCGGTAACATCAAGCCCACGGCTTAGTAATGAAGAGGCGTCTATAAGTATATGGTTATATGGTAAATAAAGACACAGCCAGAATAAAGTCCTTTATTTTAAATAAGACTAAATACAGTTTCCCATTTTTACTTAAATGCCTAATCCCAGAGAAGCCCTCCATCTCCTGTAATAAAAATAAAATAATAAACCAACACAAATACTCCCTGGTCCACCTTAGTACTAAATAATGAGTGTCCCACGGCGATCTCACGTGTAGAACAGTCACATCAGGGGATGAGACTGCTCTACCTGCCTCTGATGACACACTGACAGGAGATAATAGCTCCCGCAGTGTATCACTGAGAGGTCACTGGCGTTCGTGCTCTGACTTTAAGGCACTCCCGCTGTGTGAAAATTTTCTCACGCAGCGGTACCGCTAGTGACAGCACGAACTCCAGTGACCTCTGATGGTGTCGGGGTGATACACTGCGGGAGATTACCTTCTGTCAGTGAGTCACTGTAGCCGTGTAAAGCGGTCACATCTCCAGATGTACTCAGAACGTGCAGTGAAGGTATTTAATGTGAGGTATATACAGTAGTCACAACAGTGTTACTACTGAATGTACCTCACATTAAATACCTTCACTGAACGTTCTGAGTGTGCCCAGTCTTCTATGCTACATGTCACGGTTTGGGAACCTACTGGAGGCACCTCGTCCTTTAAGGGCTGTGCTAGCGGTTTTTCCTTATACATCTCCAGATGTGACTGTTCTACAAGTGAGATCTTTGGGGGACATTCGTTATTTAGGACTATGGCAGACCAGGGTGTATTTGTGTTGGTTTATTATTTTATTTTTATTACAGGATATCGAGGGATTCAGGGATTAGCTGTTTGGTGAGTTTGGTGAGTATGAATGTGTTTTTTTTGTTTTTACACTTGAACACAGTCACCAGATGATGGGAATACTACTGTCCCATTATCGGCTCATGCTGTCACTGTTCTATGTGACAGCAGACATAGCAGGATGGGACTAGTAGTGTTCAATTGATGCCTGGCTGCACACAGACACCCACAGATAGACACACACGCAGACACACGTAGACACCAGCACAGACACCTATAGACAGATGCGCATATATTCTCTGCTCACACATAGTCTCCGCCCACACATATTCTCCGCCCACACACTCTTCTTCCTTCCTTTCCGCAGTGTTTTTATCACAGAAATCAGCAGCAAATCCGCAGTCCTTTTTACACCTGTGGTTTTGCTGCGGATTTTACTGACTCAATGTAAGTCAACGGGTGCAGAAACGCTGCAGATCCGCAAAAAGAATTGACATGCTGCGGAAAATAAAATTCTGTAAATACACGTGAAATTTTCCACAGCATGTGCACAGCAATTCTGGATTCCCTTTGGTTTACATTGGTTGATCAACATATTGCGGATTTGCTGCAATTCCTAGCGGAAAAAGCGCTGCGGATCTGCAATAAAATCCGCAACGTGTGCACATAGCCTTAATCTTCTTAAGTGAGATAACCTTTAGTGACAAAATATTAATACTGTTGCGTTGTCAATTTAAACTTTACTACAACCGTTTAACCCTCAATATAATATTTTCATTAGATATCATCTGACCTGGTTTTAAATGCTTGTATACTTTTTGCAGTTACTATCTCCTGGAATAGGGATGATATTCCATAGTTTGACAATTTATTCATTTTTTATTTATTATATTTTGCTGACATAGCATCATCATATTCCGCAGTGCTATATAGAAATTTTCATCACTGTCTCCTTTCAGGCTCACAATATAAACTCCCTATCAGTATGTCTTTGGAGTGTGAGAGGAAACTGGAGAACCCAGAGGAAACTCCAAGCAATTATGGGGTGAACATACAAACTACTTGCAGATGTGGTCCTTGGTGGGATTTGAACACAGGACCCCAGTGGTGCAAAGCAACAGTGCTAACTGTTAAATTATTATTTTACGATAATGATGTCTAGCTCACCACTCTTCACCCTTTCACATTTCATTTTTATTTATATACGATCTAAAATCATATTTATATTTGCTACTGTAGCTTGACATTGAATATTTTGGTTGAACTTCCTGGTAACCACAATACCAAAGTCCTTCACTTGTAGTTTATTCACCATAAGGCTGTTTTTTAAGTATCCAGCAATGTTTAACTGAAACTGACACTCTCAATTACAACTACAAGGTCATTAATAAAAAAAAATCATAATATGAAAATGACCTAAAAAAGATCTTTGTGGTAACCCACTGCTGATTTTAGCCCATTTTGAAAGTATATCAGCTTCAATGTCTCTTTTTTTTCCATCCCGGAACTAGTTCTTATCTAGTTCTTTATTAAAGTGGATATTTTGCTCCAATATTTTGGCTCTGCATCCTTAGCTTCAGTACAATGTTGTTGTTAAATTTAAATAATAGCTGCTAACACCCTCATGCCATGGGCATTTTCCATTTTGTGATGCTATTCAGTACTCACGGACAAGCAGAGAGGCACAAACACCCCTGTGTTTGAAGAGCTGAACCCGAATAGTAACATGGACTTCCTGGTGAAGTCCGTGTTCGGTGTCCGTGCCCAAACAGTAGATGTTCAGTGTGGACACCGAACTTAAGGCTGGGGTCACACTGGCAACAAAATCGCACCACTGCAAAGCGATGAAATATCGCATTGCAGTCGGATCAATGGTAATCTATGGAGCCATGGGCGTACCCAGGATCAAAACTAGGGGGGGCAAGCCAAGGTCACATCTTATACAGGTCACATTGTATACACCGTACATTATCCTGCATATTAGGTATGGAGCATTAGAACTGTTGTACATTGTATAATACAGCAGTGTATGCGACACTACGCTGTATATACCATATATTATACATGGCACACTAGCCTCTATACAAAGAATTATAACCTGTATATGAAAAGTATAATACAGCAGTGTATATACACTCTATATACCGCACACAATGTGTATGACCCTGTATACACCATATACTACACTCTATATACCGCACACGATTTATATGGCCTATATACCGCACACGATGTGAAAATAGTCATTTTTCATTAAGCTGGGGCTATACGTCAACTTTGGCCATGAAACAGCTGCTTGTATAAAAATGCAGGTAAATGGGGTCGCATTGTGACCCGGCTAGGTACCGCGACAAAGAATCAGAACCAGTTGGATTTTTTTTGCAACTTGATTGTCGGAGTTGCAATACCTTGTGGGTCATAATGCAACCCCATCGATGGAGCAGCAGCAGCCTAGAGCAATTTTTGGCCGTTTGTGTCACAGCCAATGTCGCCTTCTTTGATGTAATGGACGAGAAATGTATATAAATACTATTCAAAACAATGTACATATTTTATGACATGAGAGAGAGACCTGTGCACTTCACTGTGCACTATAGAGCCATATCATGAGAGACCTGTGCTCTTCACTGTGCACTATAGAGCCGTACATGTGAGAGAGACCTGTGCACTTCACTGTGCACTATAGAGCCATATCATGAGAGAGGCTTGTGCATTTCACTGTGCACTATAGAGCCGTATCATGAGAGACCTGTGCTCTTCACTGTGCACTATAGAGCCGTACATGAGAGAGAGACCTGTGCATTTCACTGTGCACTATAGAGCCGTATCATGAGACCTGTGCACTATAGAGCCGTATCATGAGACCTGTGCACTATAGAGCCATATCATGAGACCTGTGCACTATAGAGCCGTATCATGAGAGACCTGTGCACTATAGAGCCATATCATGAGACCTGTGCACTATAGAGCCGTATCATGAGACCTATGCACTATAGAGCCATATCATGAGAGACCTGTGCACTATAGAGCCATATCATGAGAGACCTGTGCATTTCACTGTGCACTATAGAGCCATATCATGAGACCTGTGCACTATAGAGCCATATCATGAGACCTGTGCACTATAGAGCCATATCATGAGAGACCTGTGCATTTCACTGTGCACTATAAAGCCATATAGAGAGCGAGAGACCTGTGCACTATAGAGCCATATCATGAGAGACCTGTGCACTATAGAGCCATATCATAAGAGACCTGTGCATTTCACTGTGCACTATAGAGCCATATCATGAGAGACCTGTGCACTATATAGCCATATCATGAGACCTGTGCACTATAGAGCCATATCATGAGAGACCTGTTGCACTATAGAGCCATATCATGAGAGACATGTGCACTATAGAGCCATATCATTAGAGACCTGTGCACTATAGAGCCATATCATGAGAGACATGTGCATTTCACTGTGCACTATAGAGCCATACAGAGAGAGAGACCTCCGACGCAGAAGCTTCCGCCACTACTCACCCCGGCACAGAGTGGCTCCTAATAACAGGTCTCACAGGACAGGTGCAGATCTGTGGGACCCTTGGCCAGCAACAGGATGAAGCAGCCATAGCTAGCAGCTGCACTCACACACTCAAGCAGCTGGGCGGCTGAAAGACCTGTGGACACGCCTCTCTCTAGATCATGTGACCCTGTGACTGCATTCAATCCATCCTGATTTTTCACATATGTAACTAGAGGACCTTCGGTGACACCTCCCTGCTGCGGGTCACATGGTTGGGTGACGTCCTCCTCTCTTTCACTATGGGTGGACTGATCGGTGGCAGAGTCTCAGCCTGTGCTGCAGTGAGTCCCGCCCCTGTCAGCTTTGTGTGTCTGCCTGCTCTCCAAGTTCTTTGTGTGCCCCTGCTTCTAGGGGGGGGCAGTTGCCCCCCCTGCCCCACGGTGGGTACGCCCATGTATGGAGCAGCTCCCAGTATCAGATTTTTTGTGGTCCGTTCTAAACGTGTGAGTGCAATCGCAGCATGCTGCGATTGTCACCGATTGTGGGTCGACTATCGCCAATGCAAGTCTATGGGTAGGGAAAATCGGATGCTAGACGCATCAATGTTCATGAAACTTTTCTGCGATAATCGTCCCACTAAAACGGTCAGATTTAGTTGATGGTGTGTGTGACCCCAGCCTTACTGTTCGGGTTCATCCATCTCTACCCAAGATGTCACACTATCATTCATTAGTTACATAGGTAGCTTTTTGTGTGTTTTTTTTTTGTTTTGTGTTCTTTTTTGCTAAACACAGATTTTAAAATACAATTCTGTTTATTTGTTTTACATTTCTTCATCTTAACACTAACCAAATGATTTCCACTTAACAAAACCAACAAAAATTTTTGGAGTTATTTTTCTTATCCTACTTTAACATTACACTTCACATCAAATAATGTTTGAAATGTTAAAGAAAATTGTCATCCAAGCCTACATTCTAAAACAGGCAGGAAAATGTAATTTCCTTACTGCAATAGTCCCAACATATAAGAAAATGGTATGCCTGTAGCATAAATCATGTTGTGACATATCATAATATACATTCTGCTGATAAGTTTGTAATGTGTTGTAAATTTAGTACCATGAGCCACATTATGTTTGATTTCTGGAGCTTTAACCCCTTCATGACCCAGCCTATTTTGACCTTAAAGACCTTGCCATTTTTTGCAATTCTGATCAGTGTCACTTTATGAGGTAATAACTCAGGAACGCTTCAACGGATCCTAGCGATTCTGAGATTGTTTTTTCGTGACATATTGGGCTTCATGTTAGTGGTAAATTTAGGTCGATAATTTTTGCGTTTATATGTGAAAAAAATGGAAATTTGGCGAAAATTTTGAAAATTTTGTAATTTTCAAATTTTTAATTTTTATTCTGTTAAACCAGAGAGCTATGTGGCACAAAATAGTTAATAAATAACATTTCCCACATGTCTACTTTACATCAGCACAATTTTGGGAACAACATTTTTTTTTGTTAGGAAGTTATAAGGGTTAAAAGTTGACCAGCGATTTCTCATTTTTACAGCAAAATGTACAAAACCATTTATTTTAGGGACCACCTCACATTTGAAGTCACTTTGAGGGGTCTATATGGCAGAAAATACCCAAAAGTGACACCTTTATAAAAACTGCACCCCTCAAGATACTCAAAACTACATTCAAGAAGATTATTAACCCTTCAGGTGCTTCACAGGAACTAAAGCAACGTGGAAGGAAAAAATGGACATTTTAATTTTTCCAACAAAAATTTTCTTTTAGCATCAATTTTTTCATTTTTACATGGGCAACAGGATAAAATGGATCCTAAAATTTGTTGAGCAATTTCTCCTGAGTACACAGATACCTCATATGTGGTCATAAACCACGGTATGGGCGCACGGCAGGGCTCAGAAGGGAAAGAGCGCCATTTGACTTTTTGAATGGAAAATATGCTGGAATATTTAGCGGTTTTCCATGTTGCATTTGGAGAGTCCCTGTGTGCCTAAACATTGGAGCTCCCCCACAAGTGACCCCATTTTGGAAACTAGACCCCCTAAGGAACTTATCTAGATGCTTAGTGATCACTTTGAACCCCCAGGTGCTTCACAAATTGATCTGTAAAAAAAAGAAAGTACTTTTTTTTCACAAAAATTTTATTTAAGCCTCAGTTTTTTCATTTTCATATGGGCAACAGTATAAATTGGATCCTAAAATTTGTTGGGCAATTTCTCCTGAGTACACAGATACCTCATATGTGGTCATAAACCATTGTTTGGGCGCACGGCAGGGCTCAGAAGGGAAGGAGCGCCATTTGACTTTTTGAATGGAAAATATACTGGAATATTTAGCGGTTGCCATGTCGCATTTGGAGAGTCCCTGTGTGCCTAAACATTAGAGCTCCCCCACAAGTGACCCCATTTTGGAAACTAGACCCCCTAAGGAACTTAACTAGATGCATAGTGAGCACTTTGAACCCCCAGGTGCTTCAAAATTGATCCTTAAAAAAAAGAAAGTACTTTTTTTTCACAAAAAATTTCTTTTAGCCTCAGTTTTTTTCATTTTCACATGGGCAACAGTATAAATTGGATCCTAAAATTTGTTGGGCAATTTCTCCTGAGTACACAGATACCTCATATGTGGTCATAAACCACTGTTTGGGCGCACGGCAGGGCTCAGAAGGGAAGGAGCGCCATTTGACTTTTTTAATGGAAAATATGCTGGAATATTTAGCTGTTGCCATGTCGCATTTGGAGAGTCCCTGTGTGCCTAAACATTGGAGCTCCCCCACAAGTGACCCCATTTTGGAAACTAGACCCCCTAAGGAACTTATCTAGATGCATAGTGAGCACTTTGAACCCCCAGGTGCTTCACAAATTGATCCTTAAAAAAAAAAGTACTTTTTTTCACAAAAATTTTCTTTTAGCCTCAGTTTTTTTCATTTTCACATGGGCAACAGTATAAATTGGATCCTAAAATTTGTTGGGCAATTTCTCCTGAGTACACAGATACCTCATATGTGGTCATAAACCACTGTTTGGGCGCACGGCAGGGCTCAGAAGGGAAGGAGCGCCATTTGACTTTTTTAATGGAAAATATGCTGGAATATTTAGCTGTTGCCATGTCGCATTTGGAGAGTCCCTGTGTGCCTAAACATTGGAGCTCCCCCACAAGTGACCCCATTTTGGAAACTAGACCCCTAAGGAACTTATCTAGATGCATAGTGAGCACTTTGAACCCCCAGGTGCTTCACAGAAGTTTATAACGCAGAGCCGTGAAAATAAAAAATCATTTTTTTTCTCAAAAAATTATTTTTTAGCCCACTATTTTTTATTTTCACAATGGTTACAGGAGAAATTGGACCCCAAAAGTTGTTGTCCAGTTTTTCCTGAGTACGCTAGTACCCCATATGTGGGGGGAACCACTGTTCGGGCACACGTCAGGGCTCGGAAGGGATGTAGTGACGCTTTGAAATGCCGACTTGATGGAATGGTCTGCGGGCATCTTGTTACGTTTGCAGAGACCATGATGTGCCTAAACAGTAGAAACCCCCCCAAGTGACCCCATTTTGGAAACTAGACCCTGCAAAGAAGTATCTAGATGTGTGGTGAGCACTTTGAACCCCTAAGGGCTACACAGAAGTTTATAACGTCCGAGCATGAAAATAAAAAAAATCATATTTTTTCCACAATCAGGATCTTTTAGTCCCCAATTTTTTTATTTTCCCAAGGGTAACATGAGAAATTAGACCCCAAAAGTTGTTGTCCAATTTGTCCTGAGTACGCTGATATCCCATATGTGGGAGAAAACTACTGTATGGGCACACGTCGGGGCTCAGATGGGAAGTAGTGACTTTTTGAAATGCCCACTTGATGGAATGGTCTTCGGGCGTCATGTTACGTTTGCAGAGTCCCTGATGTGCCTAAACAGTAGAAACTCCCCACAAGTGACCCCATTTTGGAAACTAGATCCCCTAAGGAACTCCTATAGATGTGTGATAAGCACTTTGAATCTCCAAGTCCTTCACAGAAGTTTATAACGCAGAGCCGTGAAAATATGAAATCATTTTTTTTCCACAAAAATAATTTTTTAGTCCCCAATTTTTTTTCCCAATGTTAACAGGAGAATTTAGAACCCCCAAACTTGTTGTGCAATTTTTCCCGAGTACGCTGATACCCCATATGTGGGGATAAACCACTGTTTGGGCATACGTCGGGGCTTGGAAAAAGGGAGCACTGTTTGACTTTTTGAACGCAAAATTTGCAGGAATCAATGGTGGCGCCATGTCGCGTATGGAGACCCCCTGATGTGCCTAAATAGTGGAAACCCTCAATTCTAACTCCAACCCTAACCCCAACACACCCCTAACCCCAACCCTAACCCTTACACACACCTAACCCTAATACAAACCCTAACCATAACCCTAACCCCAACACACCCCTAACCCTAATCCCAACTCTAATCATAAACCTAACCACAAGCCTAACCCTAATTCCAACCCTAACCCTAATTCCAACCCTAACCCAAATTCCAGCCCTAACCCTAATTCTAACCTTAACCCTAATGCTAACCCTAACCCTAGTTCTAACCCTAAGGCTGGGTTCATATTGTGTTTTACCAGCCCGTTCAACACGTAGCGTTGACCGGCTGGTAACGGTATAGCATAACGTGATCGCGTTATGCTATACCCGCTAGCGCAGATGAATCAGCAGATGATTCATCTGTGCTAGCGGTGACGGAGCCCACACGCTGCAGCCCATGTCCGAGGCTCCGTCACTGAATGACGGCACGTCACGAGGATCACCAGCAAAATCCGCCGAGGATCCCCAGCAAAATCCGCCGCGGATCAGCAGCAAAATCCGCCACGGATCCGCAGCAAAATCCGCCGCGGATCCACAGCAAAATCCGCCGCAGATAAGCAGCAAAATCTGCCGCGGATCAGCAGCAATATCCGCCGCGGATCAACAGCAATATCCGCTGCGGATCCGCAGCAAAATCAGCCGCGGATCAGCAGCAAAATCAGCCGCGGATCAGCAGCAAAATCAGCCGCGGATCAGCAGCAAAATCCGCCGCGGATCCGCAGCAAAATCAGCCGCGGATCAGCAGCAAAATCAGCCGCGGATCAGCAGCAAAATCAGCCGCGGATCAGCAGCAATATCCGCCGCGTCCGCAGCAAATCGCGATCCAGCAAAATCCGCCGCAGATACGCAGCAAAATCAGCCGCGGATCAGCAGCAATATCCGCCGCGGATCGCAGCAATAGCGGGTCGCGCAATCAGCGGATCAGCAGCAAAATCCGCCGCGGATCAGCAGCAAAATCGCCGCGGATCAGCAGCAAAATCCGCCGCGGATCAGCAGCAATATCGCTGCGGATCAGCAGCAAAATCAGCCGCGGATCAGCAGCAAAATCCGCCGCGTATCCGCAGCAATATCCGGCGGATCCGCAGCAAAATCAGCCGCGGATCAGCAGCAAAATCCGCCGCGGATCAGCAGCAATATCCGCCGCGGATACGCAGCAATATCCGCCGCGGATCAGCAGCAAAAAATAGCAGCCGCGGATCAGCAGCAAAATCCGCCGCGGATCAGCAGCAAAATCCGCCGCGGATCAGCAGCAATATCCGCCGCGGATCGCAGCAAAATCAGCCGCGGATCAGCAGCAAAATGCCGCGGAATCAGCAGCAAAATCAGCCGCGGATCAGCAGCAAAATCCGCCGCGGATCAGCAGCAAAATCCGCCGCGGATCAGCAGCAAAATCCGCCGCGGATCCGCAGCAAAATCCGCCGCGGATCCGCAGCAATATCCGCCGCGGATCCGCAGCAAAATCAGCCGCGGATCCGCAGCAAAATCCGCCGCGGATCAGCAGCAAAATCCGCCGCGGATCAGCATCAAAATCCGCCGCGGATCAGCAGCAAAATCCGCCGCGGATCAGCAGCAATATCCGCCCGGATCCGCAACAAAATCCGCTGCGGATCAGCAGCAAAATCCGCTAGGAAAAAAAAAAAAATTCTTTATTTTTTTATTTGTCCCTACATATGATAAAGGGGGGGTTCATTTACTTTTTTTTATTTTGATCACTGTGACAGTTTATCACAGTGATCAAAATACATTTTTGGACACTGGGGGGCGCACTGCGCATGCGCCGGCCGGCGGGCGCACTGCGCATGCGCCCGCCATTTTCCAAGATGGCGGCGCCCATGAAGAGGCCTGGGCGAACGCCGGGACCGATCCAGGGACATCGGTGGACCGGGAGAGGTGAGTAGGGGTGTCGGAAGGTTAGGGGGGGATCGGAAGGTGGGGGCAGCGGAGCAAAGGAGGAGGGGAGCAGATAGTGACGGCGGTGACCGATCACCGCCATCTTTTGGTGGTGGCGGCCGATCGCTGCCGTGACTACGTGTGGGGGGGTCAGGGCTCGGTGTCAAGCCATGGCAGATTCTATTGCAGCATCGGCCATGGCTGGATTGTAATATTTCACCAATTAAATTGGTGAAATATTACACATTGCTCTGATTGGCTGTTTCACTTTTAACAGCCAATCAGAGCGATCGTGGCCATGGGGGGGTTAAGCCAACCCCCCTGTGGTGAAGCACAAAGGGTCCTGTGCCTGTGGGTCGGGTGACCTTTGAGTGACCCCGGTCTCCCGGCCCGCAGGAACGCGATCCTTTCATGACGCCACATAGGCGTCATGGGTCGGATTGGCACTGACTTTCATGATGCCTACGTGGCGTCACAGGTCGGGAAGGGGTTAAACAAATCTATATCAACTTGTTTATCAGAAAATTTAAATTATACCTATGTGTCAGCATTTATACTGAGGCATACTGAAAATATGACATATTAATTTAAGCTATAAATAAAGTTAAATTAAAACAAATCCTAATTGTGAAATTAATTATTAATAAAATTAAATTTCCCAAACGTTTCTACATAATAAGAAAATATTATTACTATGCCATCCAGTACTATCCAAAGTAATCATATCAACTACTCAATCTATCTTGTGTGTGTTCATGTCCAATTTTACCCTGGAAGTACAGATCTGCAACAATTTTCATAAATTGCAGTTGATTTCAATTATTTATGGAAGTATAAATATGTATAAAAGCACAAAGATTTATAGGCCTAAAATAGTGCATCCATGAACTTTTCTAAAGGCCCCATTTTATCTCAGTATTGCTTCGCTTTCATATAGGGTTAAACAATAGAGATGAATGAGCAATAAAATGCTCTAATGCTAATGCTCGTTACTGAAAATGAGTAATTCCTAATGCTTGGATGCTCATTTTGAGTAAGGCTGGGGTCACACTGGCGACAAAATCGGACGACTGCAATGCGATGAAAAATCGCATTGCAGTCGGACCTATGTTAATCTATGGAGCAGCTCCCAGTATCAGATTTTTTGTGGTCCGTTTTAAACGTCCGAGTGCAATCGCAGCATGCTGCGATTGTCACCGATTGTGGGTCGACTATCGCCAATGCAAGTCTATGAGAGCGATGAAAATCGGATTACAAACGGACCGCACTGTGTGACTTGCGATTAAATCGCATCAGTGTCCTTTAGAAAAGCCGGCAATTCATCCCTGCCTATACTGTAAAAGCACACTGACAGCTTTAATAAAGAATCGAATCAATACATATCCACACATAGAATCCACATTATATATATATATATTCATTGTGACATATATATATATATTATTATATATATATATTTATGGTTGCTAGACTTCTACATACTGTACTAGCCGCTAATTCAATTGCCGGCTTTAGTGAAATCCCAGAAGCCGACATGAAATGATACATTGTTTTGACACAGTTAACCATGTAATTTCAAGTATTTTGATATATGTTTTTAACTTACAATTACATAAGTATATTTGTGCAAAATTTCAGACATGTAGGGGTTAATTAAAGGTGTAAATTCGTTGTAAAAAAACCCATTTTTTTACAACGAAATTACACCTTTAATTAACCCCTACATGTCTGAAATTTTTCACAAATATACTTATGTAATTGTAAGTTAAAAACATATATCAAAATACTTGAAGTTACATGGTTAACTGTGTCAAAACAATGTATCATTTCATGTCGGCTTCTGGGATTTCACTAAAGCCGGCAATTGAATTAGCGGCTAGTACAGTATGTAGAAGTCTAGCAACTATAAATATATATATATATTCATGTCACAATGACATATTATATATATATATATATATATATATATATTGTGTTCTATGTGTATATATCTATTCTTTCTTTTGTGATTTAAATAATATTATTTTGGATCCATTATATGTCAGTTTTGCAAGCCTGCGATAAATTATCACAAGTCGGATGTAAATCGGATGTTACAACTATGGTCAGATGCGACTAAATCGCATCTTTCCTGGAAAATCGCATGCCAGACGGATGACTGTTCATGACATTTTGCTGCGATAATCGTCCCACTAAAACGGTCAGATTTTTTAATCGGTGTGTGTGATCCCAGCCAAACAAGTATAATGGGAGTCAATGGGAAATCCTAGCATTTTTCTGGCAGTCTCTACAAAGAGTCTGGGGGGCTGTGAAGATGTTGAAATAGATGGAAAAAGTGCTGAATGGAAGGAGAACAGCATGGAGAAGACCACTGGAAGCATCTCTGACTCCAAGATTGCTGCTAAGAATAATAATGTCACACTTTTACTCCACTGTAAGGACTGACAATAAAACATTCAAAATTGATGAGAAATTGGAGTTTACAGGAAAAAATGTTAAGAAACATTCTTTCCTGTAAAATGACTTCTATATGAGGCAAAATTTAAACAAAGGATTTAAGAAAATAATAATTTACCGTATTTTGCAGTTTATAAGACGCATCAAATTATAAGACGCACCCCAAATTTTGAGGTGAAATGTAGAAAACAACTTTTTTAATATAATGATGGTGCATATTATAATCCATGCGTATTATTGCTTACCAGGGGTGATGGCTGCGGTGAAGCGGGGTCCCAGGGTCGCTGCCAGTGGAGGCAGGAGTGGGGCGATGCTGCGGACCCCAGACTAGGAGAAAGTGGTGTTCAGATGTGCGACGCTGTGGGTGTTCGGTAGTGTGGGGACTTGCCGACATTTTGTGAAAGCCCGCAGCACCCGCACTTCCATGGTTTACTATGCAGTGGACTCCGGGAAAATGGCTGCCTGGGCTGCTCAAGCTCAGATGGAGATCTTGGTGCTGAGATCTCATCTCCTGAGATCATTGTGCCGAGATCTCCATCTGTGCATGAGCTGCTTCAGGCAGCCATTTTCCCGGAGTCCACCTTATAGTAAACCATGGAAACACCCGCAGCGTCTCACATGCGAACACCCCTTCATCCCAGCCTGTGGCCTGCAGCAACGCTCCACTCTTGCCTCCTCCAGCAGCAACCCAGGGACCCTGCTCCACCACGGCTGGTAAGGTATATTTGCATTATTAGATGTACCCCCATTTTCCACCCAAATTTGGGGGAAAAAAGTGCATCTCATAATCTGAAAAATACGGTAAGTAAGCCAAAATTGAAATCTTTATTGAAAATTGGAAATTTCACGGACTTTATGAAGGTAGAAAGAACTGCCAAAAATTTGATGGAAGAGGGACACAGATACCCCCTGTATTATACATAAAGGAGGACCTCATACACAATATGTTCAAATTGTCACATAGTGGTACTTCTAAACTTATAAAAGCTGTGTACTAAGTGCAAAGGCTGCCAAAAATTACAAGCAGGGTCAACCATAAACCCTTGAAGGTAGCAACTGTAGTACCTCATTTGAATATTGTGAACAAAGTGTAGTTGTGGTACTCATTTATGAAAGATCTGCACTCAGTGCAAATCCTGCCAAAAACTACAAGCTGGGTCATTCATACACCCTTCAAAGCATTAACTGTAATATCTCATTCAAATATTGTAAACAAAGCATAGCTGTTGTGCTCCCACACTCATAACAGGTCTGCACTGAGTGGAAGACCTGCCAAAACTTACAAGGAGGGTCATCCACACACCATTCAAGGCACAACTGTAGATTTTCATTCAAATATTGTGAACAAAGTGTACAGTATTTTTCTGACTATAAGACCACTTTTTCCCCAAAAAAATTGTGAGGAAAATGGGGGGTGCGTCTTATAGTCCAAACGCAGGCTTACCGGGGGGTGGCGGCAGTGGTGTGGCGGTGGCAGAGGTGTGGCATTGCAGAGGCGTGGTGGACGGCGTGCACTTGAGCAGGGTCCCTTCCTCAGGTGAGGTGGCGCCGTGGCACGGTGTCCACGGAGAGCAGAGAGGAGAGCAGAGCCGGGTTTCTCGGTGGTGGTGGCCATCTTCCTGAGGCGGCGCGTGTGCAGTTAGAGTACTCTGCTTCCTGGGGCTTCAGGAAAATGGCCGTGGGAAGCCGCACGTGCGCAGATAGAGATCGCGGCAGCCATTATCCTGAAGCCGAGTTCACAGATTTTCCTGAAGCCCCAGGAAGCAGAGTACTCTATTTGAGCATGCGCCACCTCAGGAAGATGGCCGCCACCACCGACAAACCCGGCTCTGCTCTCCTCTCTGCTCTCCGTGTACACCGTGCTGCAGCGTCACCTCACCTGAGGAAGGGACCATGCTCAGGTGCACGCCACCAACCGCGCCTCTGTAACACCGCACCTCTGCCACCGCCACACCACTGCCACAACCCCCCGGTAACTTGTGGTTAACCCGGCTTTCCTGCTTGCCTTGGACACCGGGCCACGGCATCACCTCACCTGAGGAAGGGACCCTGTATCAACATCACCGCACCTCTGCCACACCACTGCCGCAACCCTGCTGAACCACCGCCGGCCCTCAAATACCTTAAAATTCGGACAATAAGACGGACCCCCATATTGTAAAAATCTTTTTTTCTGCTATTTTCACCCCAAAATTTGGGGTGCGTCTTATGGTCCGGTGCGTCTTATAGTCCGAAAAATACGGTAGATGAGGTACTCCTACATTCATAGCAGGTCTTCCCTAACTGCAAAGCTTGCAGAAAAGTAGAAGGAGGGTCATCGATAAACCCTTCAAGGCACCAACTGTTGTATCTCATTCAAATATTGTGAACAAAGTGTAGTTGAGACACTCTCAAACTCATAAAAGGTCTGGATTAAGTGCAAAGCCTACCAAAAATTGCATGCAGGGTCATTCATACACCTGCAAGACACCAACTGTAGTATATATTTCAAATAATATGAACAAATTGTATTTGTGATAATCCCATAACCATAAAGGTCTGCACTAGTGTTGAGCGATACGATACTGCAAGTATCGGGTATCGGCCGATATTGGCTGTATCGGAATTACGATCCCGAGTTCCGATATTTTCGTCTTATCGGATACCGGAATCGGAATTGTCACTGTCACTGTCAGTGTCCGTCGGTCGGGTCTGTCAGGAGTCAGCGGCACTTACCCGGCAGAAGATCTCTGGCGGTCACATCCCGGGCTGCTTAATGGCCGCCATCCTCTTCTCCCCGGCGGTCACATGCAGTATCTCGCGATAACTGCAGTGACTGCTGGGTAATCGCGGCCGTAAAGCAGTCCGATGACGTCACCGCCGGGGAAGCTGGTAAGCAGCTGTGCTGCGCCGGGATGACAGGCTCTGCCTGTCATTCCGATGTAGCAGAGCTGGATCGTCGTGGGACAATCGTTACTATGGACTGCGTCGGACAGGTGGTATACTGTTGGTTTGTTTTTTTTTATTTTTTACAGGAGATCGATGGCGTCGCAGGAATGAGAGAGTAATAAAAAAAATGAAAACTGTGTTGTCTCTTTTATTTCATTAAAAGACTTTTTTCTTGCTGTGTCTTTTTTTTAAACATTTAATAACTTTGGGATTAATAATGGATCGGTGTCTTATTGATGCCTCTCCATTATTAACCGGGCTTATTGTCACCGTGCAATCAACGGTGACAATAACCCCTTATTACCCCGCTTGCCACCGCTACAGGGCAAGTGGGAAGAGCCGGGTAAAGTGCCACAATTGGCACATCTTTTGATGCGCCAAATGTGGGGCTGCTGTAGCCTGGTATTATCAGGCTGTTGAGGGCCAAAATCCATGGGCCTTGACAGTCTTTTAATACCAGGCCGCAGCAGTCTGCATTTTACTTGGCTGGTTAACAAAAATAGGGGGGATCCCCACGCCGTTTTTTTTTCGAGGGGATTCCCTATTTTTGTTAACCAGCCAAGCTAAGCAGACTGCTGTGGCCTGGTATTATCAGGCTTGCAAGGTCCATGGATATTGGATCCTTACCAGCCTGAAAAACCAGGCCTCAGCGGTCTGCTTCATCTGGCTGGTTAACAAAAATAGGGGGGACCCCACGCCAATTTTTTTCGAGGGGATCCCCTATTTTTGTTAATCAGCCAAGATATGCAGACTGCTGTGGCCTGGTATTATCAGGCTGGCAAGGTCCATGGATCTTGGCTCCTTAACAGCCTGAAAATCCAGGCCTCAGCGGTCTGCTTCATCTGGCTGGTTAACAAAAATAGGGGGACCCCACGCCATTTTTTTTTCGAAGGGAACCCCTATTTTTGTTAATCAGTTCCCTCTGACGTCACTGATGGTGTCCCTGGCTGACCTGAAGTGAAAGTGGAAAGCAATCAATTAAGCTTTCCACTTCCTCTCCTGTCAGCCAGGAGAGGAACTCATTCATTTGGGGGTTTACTGTGAGGCTGCAGCATTAGCTGCGGTCCCTGCAGTAAACATTAACCCTTTCTGAAGGATTACACCGTGGGACCTGACTGTGCATCGGATTGGTAAGAATAATTTTGCTTTATTATTTTATTTTTATTACAGGAAATGGTTTTAGCAGGTAAATAAAATATGGTCAAAAACTGTGTGATTATTTCATTAAACTTCTTTTTTATTAAAGTGTGTGTGTTTGATTTTTCTTTCATACAATAGGATTAATAATTGATAGTTGTCTAATTGACAGCTCTCAATTATTAACCTGGCTTAAAGTGACCTTTCAATTGCAAGGTCATTTTAACCCCTTATTAACCCATTCGCCACCGCTACAGGGCAATGGGAATAGACGGGCAAAGTGCCAGAAAGGGCAAATCTAATTAGAGATTTGCCCTTTCTGGGGTGTCTGGGGCAGATGTTAGTAGCCGGGGGGGGCCAAAAATAATGGTCCCTCTCTGGGCTATTATTATCTGCCCCCACTCACTGGCTTTGTCTGTCTGGTTGCGAAAATAGGGCGGGAGCCCACGCATTTTTTTTCAGCAATTTTACACCTCATATATATATATACATGTCATTGAGTTTGTGACACATATATATATATATATTTATAGTTCATACACTTCTACATAGTATAATAGCCGCTAATTCAATTGCCGGCTTTTGTGAAAATGCAGAACCCGACATGAAATGACATTTGGTGTACATAGGGTTAACCATGTCCTTTGCTATCTGATTTGCACAAACAATTAAATCAGTCTATGTGTGCAAAATTTCACACCTGTAGGGGTTAATTAAAGGTGTAAATTCGTAGCAAAAAAGTCCGTTTTTTTACAACGAATTTACACCTTTAATTAACCCCTACAGGTGTGAAATTTTGCAAACATAGACTGATTTAATTGTTTGTGCAAATCAGATAGCAAACGACATGAAAAGACATGGTTAACCCTATGTACACCAAGTGTCATTTCATGTCGGGTGCTTCTGTCTTTTCACTGAAGCCGGCTTTACCCGGCAATTGAATCAGAGGATATTTTACTATGTAGAAGTGTATAAACTATACATATATGTATATATATGTCACAATGACATGTATATATATATATATGTATTCTATGTGTGTATATTTAGTGTTTACAAGGAAAGAATGGTTTTTTTTAGTTCCGATATTTTGTTCCCGTAGACTTACATGGGACTTCCGGTATCGGTATCGGGTATCGCCGATATTTTAATGGTATCGGCGATACCATTCCGATTCCGATACTTAGGGGTATCGGAAAGTATCGCTCAACTCTAGTCTGCACTAAGTGCAAAGCCTGCCAAAAATTTCAAGCTGGGTCATGCATAAACCCTTGAAGACATCAAATGAAGACAGTGCAAAGCCAGAAAAAAAATATAAGGATTGTCATCGATACACCCTTGAAGGAACCAACTGGAATGCCTCATAAAAAATATGAAAGCATAGCTGTGCAACGTTTGCACTCATAAAGGTTTTTGCACACAGTGCAAAGCCAGTAAAAATTATAATGAGGGACGTTCAGTCATCCATAGACTTTTGAAGCCATCAATCGGTAGGCCCCATTCAAATATTTTGAAAGTGTATTTGATCTACTCCCACAGTCATGAAGGCATTGCACAAAGTACAAAGCCAGGAAAAAATTATAAGGAATGTAATACAGTAACCCTTAGACACTTGAAGGCAACAACTGGCAGGCCTCATTCAAATATTGAAGGTTAAAAATACTTTATGTGCTGCTGTCATCTGGTGATGTGGAAAAGACAGGGCTAATCCAGGCTTTGTTCATTTGTATCATAGTAAGGCTGTAAGCATTTTATGTGGACAGCCAAAAGCACCTGTCTGTTATGACCTCCCCCGCAGCACTAAAAACCCGCTCAGACAAAATGAAAGTGGCAGTACAGAACAGCACCTTCAAGGCAAAGAGGGGAAGCTCATGCCAGTTGTCCAGCTTTGACACCCAATAGTTGAAGGTCACAGAGGAATTAGGAAGTATGCTGATTTTGTCAGCAAGGTATTGCTTGTCCATCTTTACAAACTTTTCCTTCCTTATCAAAAATACCTGGTCATCAAGGCATGGATGCCATGAAATTGACCCAGGCCTTTGACAGTGTACCCCTACCTCTGTTGTATCTGGTGTGTGTCTCCCTCGCCTCTCCTCCTTGGTTGAGCAAGGAAGCTTGTCCCTTGCCACTAGCATTATTGCATGGGAATTTTTTCAACACATTTTCGACAATGGCCTTCTGGTATACCACCATGTTGGTAGACCTCTCCACATCAAGAAGGAGAGATGCAAGGTTCTACTTGTATTATGAGTTTAGCAGGGTGAACAATGAGTACTCTATTTCCATGCAACATGAATGTAAAGCGAGGGTCACAGGAAAGGCAGTAGTACATAAAGATGGTAATATGTACCACGCTCCCTACAACCAACATTTACCTGTTTCCGTCATGATTAGAGTTGAGCGAAACAGGTCGGTCAGATTCAAAAGTTGACGACTTTAGCCAAAGTCGAGTTTCGTCAACCGAAACCCGACCATAGCGTGAGGTCGGCCATGCGGTCGTCGAAACGAGCGCCAAAGTCGTATTTTCCAGAATGCTTGCTGATGCCTTTTTTCAGCCAATGAGCAAGGACGTACACTGTGGGCAACAAGATGACATGTGCAGCGTCTACCACCATCGTAGAGAAGGGCATTGCAGTGATTGGCTTGCTTTTTGGGGCGTCATAGTGTCTATAAAAGCCCTAACCGCCGACCTCCATTTTACTTCAGGCGATCATCACAGTAGGGAGAGGTTGCTGTTTATCAGTAGGGAGAGAGATAGGGCTGTAAAGATAGAAGAAGTTATGTGCTTGTGCTGATTGCAATTGTGCTGTACAGTTAGTGTGCAGTGACAGGGGAGCATTTTTTTGTGTGCAGCAGCGTTGGTTATTAGGCTACCTGCCAGTGACAGAGGAGGATTTTTTTGTGTGCAGCAGCGCTGGTTATTAGGCTGCCTGATAGCTGTATTGCTGTGTGTACACTGCTGTGCAGACTGCTTTTTATACAGCACTAATACTTTTATTCTTTTTTTTTGCACAGTTATCGAGCGTTTTATTTTTTACCACACCGTATAGAACTGTACGCTCCTCACACACTACCGTGTACCGGCTGGTAGCATGGACAAATACATGCTGACTATCTGTGAGTGACTCCGGAAATAAATAGGGAGATTTAAATTTTCCCCTACACCGTATACAGCTGTACGCTTCTCATACAGTACCATATATCTGCTGGTATTTTTGGTACATTTTCCCAAACATGAGGAAGTATGGTGGAACAGGCCGTGGACATGGGTGGGGGGGCCAGCTGGTACTGATGGTGGTGGTGGTGCATCTGCTGGTAGTGCCAAAAGCACAATAGCACCTAAGGCACGAGGTGTTGAGCCTGCGTCATCGTCTGGCTCCAGAAAGCCTGGAAGGCTCCCTTTTTGGGAGTAGGTAAACCGCTTTTAAAGCCGGAGCATCAGGAACAGGTTTTGGCTTACATTGCCAAAACAGCCTCCAGCTCTATCGCCTCCTCTTCTGAAGTTTCAAAAACTGCATGCACTGAGTCATCAGTGCAGGCTTCTGGTCAAGAACAACACCTTTCCTTGTGTCCTTCACCCCCACCAAAAGTGAAGGATGCGGCAGGCCACACTTCAGATTACTCCCTGGAGCTCTTTTCACATACCATGCCTAATTTATCAAGTGAAATCCTGAATTCCCCAGTCCAAGATGAATATGACATGGAGTGCGCTGATGCACAGCCAGTGCTGTATGATTCTGATGGTACATTCACCCAGAGCACTGAATTGCCCTCATAGTCTTCTGAGCCAGATTCTGACCCTGATGAAACTCAGGTGCCCCTTCCCGCATACTATACCACCTTACACGGTGACACAGAGGAAGGTGCAGATTAAATTAAAGAGGCGGTGATGAATGACCCAGTTGTTGACCTGGATTGACATCCATTAGGGAAAAAGGGTGCCGCTGGCAATACCTCAGAAGAGGAGGATGATCCGCAGCAGGCATTGACATCGCAGCTGCGGTTATCTGACAGCCCCGTAGCAGTCCAAAAACGTGTTAAAAAAACAAAAAAAGAATTGCAGTACAGCTTGGCCAGATGGTCAAATTAGCACAGCGTGCAAGCCCTGAAAAGTTTGCCCATAGTAGGAAGAGTGCAGTGTGGCACTTTTTTGACCAAAATCCAATTGATGAGGCAAAGGTTATCTGTAAGAAGTGTGGAAGGACCTTTAGCCGAGGGAAAAATCTCTGACATTTGACTACCAGTTGCATGCTTAGACATGTAAACACCATGCACTTGCAAACGTGGACGGACTACAAAACCTCACTGGCTTTGAACACCTACATTGCCAAACTGATCTCATTAGAGATGTTGCCCTTCTGTTTGGTTGAAAACGCAGCGTTCTGAGAGTTCATGGCCTATGCTGTCCCACGCTATGACCTACCCAATCGGCACTTTTCTAGAAATGCCATCCCTGCCCTCCACCTGCATGTGAAAGACCGCATTGTCCATGCACTCAAACAATCAGTGACTGGAAAGGGGCACCTCACAACAGATGCATGGGCCAGTAGGCATGGCCAGGGCCGTTACGTGTCCATCACTGCACACTGGGTGAATGTGGTGGATGCAGGGTCCACAGGGGACAGCGGCGGTGGAACAGTGCTGCTTAGCCCATGGTACAGTCAACAGTTGGCTCTAGGTGTTCGACCCTCCTCCTCCTCCAGAAGCGAAAGATCGTCGAAAGAGAGCAGTCGCATGAACACTCCATCCGCAGATGCCATTGTTGCACACGATATGTCCCACTATCGAACAGCTAGTGGTAAGCGTCAGCAGGCTGTTTTAGAGATGATGTCTTTGGGTGACAACAGACACACAGCGGAGGTACTGGCCGACTACTTGCAGCGAGAAACTGAGTCATGGCTGGGCAGTCTACATCTTGAGCCAGGCAAGGTAGTCTGTTGTGAATATGCTGGATGCGGCTTCTGAGCTGGGGCTCCCTCGGGTGGTTGCTGAGGGTTCAACCTACCTCATTGAAGGCTCTTCAGAGATTTTTGGGTTTTGCCAATTTTTATCGTAAATTTATTGGTAATTTCTCTGGTATTGTTAAATCATTGACTGATTTGACCAAAAAGGGTTCCGATGTGGTGAATTGGCCTCCTGAGGCAGTTTCTGCATTTCAGGAACTTAAGCAGAGATTCATTTCTGCTCCTGTTCTACGGCAGCCTGATGTTTCTCTACCGTTTCAGGTGGAGGTTGATGCCTCTGAGATTGGGGCAGGTGCCGTTTTGTCCCAAAGGGATCCAGAGACCTCTAAGAGTAACCCTTGTGCCTTTTTCCCTCGAAAATTTTCTCCAACTGAACGTAATTATGACGTGGGTTATCGGGAGTTATTGGCCATGAAGTGGGCCTTTGAAGAGTGGAGACATTGGCTGGAAGGAGCCAAACATCAGGTGGTAGTCCTCACGGACCATAAGAACCTGATTTATCTTGAATCAGCCAAGCGACTTAATCCTAGACAGGCCAGGTGGGCCTTGTTTTTCACACGTTTTAATTTTGTGGTTTCTTTTCTTCCTGGCACTAAGAATGTCAAGGCGGATGCCCTCTCGAGGAGTTTCTTTACAGATTCTCCTGAGTTATCTGATCCTGCTGTTATTTTGAAAGAGGGTGTGGTTCTTTCCGCCATTTCGCCCAATTTGAGACTGGCTCTGGAAGGGTGTCAGGAGGATAAACCTGAGCACTGCCCTGTTGGGAAGTTGTTTGTTCCAGACCAGTGGAAAAAGAGTGTAATGTCTGAGATTTATTTGGGAAGAGAAAAAAAAAAAAAAAAACAGCGAGAAGGTTGCAGTCTAAAAGATAACCTTTAATCCATTAGGTTAAAACATAAGTGGCACAGGATTGTCGGGCATAGGAAAAAACACTTCAAAAACAGATGACGCGTTTCGACTTAGCAGTCTTCATCAAGATCTATGTTCTGATTACAGAGATTTTAGAAACTATGGTGTATTCATTATTCAAATGATGCTGATTGTCTGACCAATCATGTTTGACTTCCTAGCATATATTCTCACACTCTGTAATCAGAACATAGATCTTGATGAAGACTGCTAAGTCGAAACGCGTCATCTGTTTTTGAAGTGTTTTTTCCTATGCCCGACAATCCTGTGCCACTTATGTTTTAACCTAATGGATTAAAGGTTATCTTTTAGACTGCAACCTTCTCGCTGGTTTTTTTTTTTTTCTCTTCCCAAGTACGTTTGCTTCATGGAACCGTGCTGAGCACCAGCTGTCTAATGAAGATTTCACAGAAGGGTGAGCTGACTATATATTTTTTGAGTCTGAGATTTATTGTTCCACGTTGGCTGGTCATCCCGGGATTTTTGGTACCAGAGACTTAGTGAGTCGCTCCTTTTGATGGCCTACCTTGTCTCGTGACGTCAGGAGAAGGCCCAGCGGTTTGCCAACTGGCATAGGACTGATGGTCCTCGTTTTAAAGTGGGGGACATGGTTTGGTTGTCCTCAAGGAATATCCCTATGAAGGTTGCATCTCCAAAATTTAAGCCAAGGTTCATTGGACCTTATAAGATCATGGAAATTATTAATCCGGTTTCCTTCCGTTTGCTTCTTCCAGGGACATTTAAGATCCATAACGTGTTCCACAAGTCCTTATTGAAGAGGTTTGTCGAACCAGTGGTTCCTATGGCTGCACCTCCCAACCCTGTTTTGGTTGAGGGCAATTTGGAGTATATGGTTGAGAAGATATTGGATTCTCGTTTTGCTAGATGGAAACTCCAGTATTTGGTTAAGTGGAGAGGTTATGGTCAGGAGGACAATTCTTGGGTGTTTGCTTCGGACATTCATGCTGGGAGACTTATCCGTGCCTATCATCGAGCCCATCCTGATCGGCCTGGTTGCGCAGGTGAGGATTCGGAGACCCCTCCTCAAGGGGGGTACTGTTGTGAATATGCTGGATGCGGCTTCTGAGCAGGGGCTCCCTCCGGTGGTTGCTGAGGGTAATGAACTGATTAATGAATGGCCTTCAGCTGGCACTGAATGGTAGGATATAAGTGGCCTGAGTTCCCAGCAGCCTTGCTGGTTATCAATTGTTCCTTCTGGCCTTGTTTGAAGCACTGCTAGGTTCCTGGTCTCCTTCAGATAAGTGTTTGCTGTTTTTTTTTCCTCTGTTTCATTTTCATTGCTGGTTTGCTGCTTGCAGTGACTGCAGCCTGTCCCCTTTTGGGGGTCTGGCGCTGCAATTGTGCTCCGTTTTTGTCTGTACTTTCGCTTCGCTCCTTTGTTACTTTTTATTTGCTGAACTGCGTTTGTTACACCAGAGATCTGATTTAGGTGGATGAGATCGTGTGATCTCAGGTTTTTTGGCAATCAGAAGTGTTGGTATTTTTTAGGGTTTTTGTTGGATTGCAGTCAGAATTCTTTCCTGTACTTTTCTGTCTAGACAGATTGGGCCCCAGCGTTTGCTCATTCTATTTTTTGTCTGTGTCCGTGCTTTCTTCTTGTCTAACCACCATTACATGTTTGGGGGCTTCCTATATTCTTTGGGGATCTGCTCGGGGGCAGATAGCTTTTATCTTTCTGCCTTTAGGTGTAGTTATCTCTCAGGCTGTGACGAGGCGTCTAGGATCAACGTAGGAACGCTCCACGGCTACCTCTAGTTGTGTGGTTAGTTCAGGGTACTGCAATCCAATAGGTTCCAGACTCTCTGGTGTATTACCGTTCTTGCTATTTCTCCTCAGTTACCGAAACATAACAGCAGTCAGTAAAAATGGCCGTAATTTTGTGGCGGCCATAGCCATGGCAAAACTCAGACAAATACCTTGCCTGGCTCACACATTGAACCTGCTGGTGCAGTGCTTCATAAATAATTATCCGGGGTTACCAGCCCTGCTCCATAACGTACGAAGACTGTGCTCACACATCCATCGCTCGCCCGTAGACTCAAGTCGTATGCAGAGGCTGCAGCGATCGCTCCACCTCCCCAAGCACCGCCTAATCATGGACGTTGCAATAAGATGGAACTCCACCATGCACATGGTTGAGAGACTATGCGAACAGAGGCAGGCTGTAATGCGTTTGTGGGAGGATACATGGGAAGGCAGTTTGAGGGCAGACATGGAGTTGTCGGGTGAGCAGTGGTCAAAGCTGAAAGACCTCTGTAAAGTCCTTCAGTGTTTTGAGGAATGCACACAGCTGGTAAGCGCAGACGACGCCATCATAAGCATGAGCATCCCACTTATGCGTCTGCTCATGCAAACTTTGATGCACATTAAGGATCAGGTGTCTGCAGCGGAGGAGGAGGAGGGAAGTCTTGATGACAGTCAGGCATTGTCTGCTCAGGGAACTGTCCTGGATGAGGTGGAGGAAGAAGAGGATAAGCGGGATGCTTATTTTGGGGAGGAGGATGCTTCTCAGGGGACAAGAGAAAATGTTGGCTTGCCAAGGTCAGGTACAGGGTTTGTGTGTGACTGGAGGGATGTGGATTTGGCAGAAAGCGCTCCTCCACCCACCACTGACAGTGCATCATTGACACCTGGAACATTGGCCCACATGTGTGATTATGTCTTGCGGATCCTAAAATGGGACCTCCGCATTGCCAAAATTATGAATGATGACGACTACTGGTTGGCCAGCATCCTCGATCCACACTATAAAGGCAAATTACAGAACATCATGTCACATGAGAACCTAGAGCTAATATTGGCGAACAAACAAGCAACTCTGGTAAACCGTTTGTTAGAGGCATTCCCAGCACACAGCAGCGTTGCAGGTTCTACCACGAGCCATACTGGGCAACATGGAAGAGGTGTTCTTGGTGCACACAGCTGAAGTGGCGTTGGAGACAGGGGTTTCATAATCATGTTGTAGTCTGATTTCACGAGTACTGCTCACACGATGGGTAATACTGAATCGATTGCAACAGACAGGCGACAGCCGTTGTCAACTTTGGTTCAAAACTACCTCTCCTCGATGTTCTCCCTCACAGTTCATTCCCCTTTGATTACGGAACTTGTAAACTGGACACCTGGCCTGAATTGGCACAATATGCCTTACAGGAGCTCGCTTGCCCTGCTGGTAGTGTGCTATCAGAAAGAGTCTTCAGTGCTGCTCGATCAATCCTGACAGAAAGAAGGACCCGGCTGTCGACCCAAAATGTAGGTGACCTCACCTTCATTAAAATGAGCCATGCCTGGGTTTCAAAGGATTTTGTACCACCTTACCCTGATGACACATATGTTGCCAGCAAAATGGCTAGCTTTGTCCTCCTCTTCCTCCGACTTCTCCAATTCCTCCATTTTCAACTGCTGAACGTCCAGCCTACTCCTCAACATATGCCAGTTTTTCCACCTCCCTAACTAGGCTGGTCCCCCCACAACTTTAGCCAAATAACCCTCAGTTTTCAATGCGTTACTATTATTATAATGTAAATTAAGATTGACAGGCTTAAGTAATAAGAATTGATGTTGTTGGCATTGAAATGGGCACTGTACAGTCATGGCCAAAAGTTTTGAGAATGACACAAATATTATATTTTCACATGATCTGCTGCCCTCTGGTTTTTATGTGTGTTTGACAGATGTTTTTATCACAGACATAAATATAATTGCAAACATATGAGTAACAAAAGCTTATATTGACAGATAGAATGAATTAATGCAGCAAGTCAATATTTGCAGTGTTGACCCTTCTTCTTCAGGACCTCTGCAATTCTCCCTGACATGCTCTCAATCAACTTCTGGACCAAATCCTGACTGATAGCAGTCTTGCACAACCAATGCTTTCATTTTGTCAGAATTTTTAGGTTTTTGTTTGTCCACCCGTCTCTTGATGATTGACCACAAGTTCTCAATGGGATTAAGATCTGGGGAGTTTCCAGGCCATGGACCCAAAATCTCTATGTTTTGTTCCCTGAGCCATTTAGTTATCACCTTTGCTTTATGGCAAGGTGCTCCATCATGCTGGAAAAGGCATTGTTGATCGCCAAACTGCTCTTGGAGGGTTGGGAGAAGTTGCTCTTGGAGGACATTCTGGTACCATTCTTTATTCATGGCTGTGTTTTTAGGCAAGACTGTGAGAGAGCCGATTCCCTTGGCTGAGAAGCAACCCCACACATGAATGGTTTCAGGATGCTTAACAGTTGGCATGAGACAAGACTGGTGGTAGCGCTCACCTTGTCTTCTCCGAATGAGGCGTTTTCCTGATGTCCCAAACAATCGAAAAGGGGATTCATCAGAGAAAATAACTTTACCCCAGTCCTCATCAGTCCACTGCCTGTACCTTTTGCAGAATATCAGTCTGTCCATGATGTTTTTTCTGGAGAGAAGTGGCTTCTTTGCTGCCCTCCTTGAGACCAGGCCTTGCTCCAAGAGTCTCCGCCTCACAGTGCATGCAGATGCACTCACACCTGCCTGCTGCCATTCCTGAGCAAGCTCTGCACTGCTGGTAGCCCGATCCCGCAGCTGAAACACTTTTAAGAGATGGTCCTGGCGCTTGCTGGTCTTTCTTGGGCGCCCTGGAGCCTTTTTGGCAACAATGGAACCTCTCTCCTTGAAGTTCTTGATGATGCGATAGATTGTTGACTGAGGTGCAATCTTTCTAGCTGCGATACTCTTCCCTGTTAGGCCATTTTTGTGCATTGCAATGATGACTGCACGTGTTTCTTCAGAGATAACCATGGTTAACAGAAGAGAAACAATGATGCCAAGCACCAGCCTCCTTTTACAGTGTCCAGTGGTGTCATTCTTACTTAACCCCTTACTGCCATCGGACGTACTATCCCGTCCATGGTACCTGGGCCCGTATGACCGGGACGGGATAGTACGTCATAGGCGATCAGCTGCGCTCCTGAGGGGAGCGCAGCTAATCGCCGCCGGGTGTCAGCTGATTATCACAGCTGACACCCATGACTGTGTGTCAGGAGCGGTCACGGACCGCTCCCGGCACATTAACCCCTTGCACACCGCGATCAAACATGATCGCGGTGTACTGGGGGCACAGGGGAGGATCGCGCAGGGTGGGGGCTCCCTGCGCGCCCCCCTGAGACCCTCAGAGCAGCGCGATGTGATCGCGCTGTTCTGAGGGCTTCCTCCCTCCCAGGACCCGGATCCAAGATGGCGCCGGGGTCCTGGAGGGAGGCGGCTACTTCAGTGCCTGCCGAGAGCAGGCACTGAGAAGCCTGCATCTATGCCTGTGCGATCGCTGGTGTGACAGAGTGCTGTGCACACTGTCACACCAGCGATCTGATAAAATACTGTGATGTCCCACCCTGGGACAAAGTAAAAAAGTTAAAAAAGTAAAAATAAACATGTGTAAAAAAAAAATCCAAAATAAATAAAAAAAAAAAAAATATTCCCCAATAAATTCACTTCTTCCTGTAAATAAAAAAAAAAATAATAAAAGTACACATATTTGGTATCGCCGCGTCCGTAACGACCCCCCCTATAAAATTGTCCCACTAGTTAACCCCTTTAGTGAACCCCTTAAAAAAAAAAAAAAAAAACGAAGCAAAAAATCAATGCTTTATCATCATACCGTCGAACAAAAAGTGGAATAACACGCGATCAAAAAGACCGATATAAAAAAACATGGTACCACTGAAAACGTCATCTTGTCCCGCAAAAAAACGAGCCGTCATAAAGCATCATCAGCGAAAAAATAAAAAAGTTATAGCTCGCAGAATAAAGCGATGCAAAATAATTATTTTTTATATAAAATTGTTTTTATTCTATAAAAGCGCCAAAACATGAAAAAATGATATAAATGAGGTATCGCCATAATCGTACTGACCCAAAGAATAAAACGGCTTTATCAATTTTACCACACGCGGAACGGTATAAACGCCTCCCCCAAAAGAAATTCATGAATTGCTGATTTTTGTTCATTCTAACCTCCCAAAAATCGAAATAAAAAGCGATCAAAAAACGTCACGTGCTCAAAAATGGTACCAATAAAAACGTCAACTCGTCCCGCAAAAAATAAGACCTCACATGACTCTGTGGGCCAAAATATGCAAAAATTATAGCTCTCAAAATGTGATGATGCAAAAACTATTTTTGCAATAAAAAGCGTCTTTTAGCGTGACAGCTGCCAATCATAAAAACCCGCTATAAATAGTAAATCAAACCCCCCTTTATCACCCCCTTAGTAAGGGAAAAATAATAAAATTAAAAAAAAGTATTTATTTCCATTTTCCCATTAGGGTTAGGGTTAGGGTTGCGGCTAAAGTTAGGGTTAGGGTTGGCGCTAAAGTTAGGATTAGGGTTAGGGTTGGGATTAGGGGTGTGTTAGGGTTAGGTTTGTGGTTAGGGTTGGGACTAGGGTTAGGGGTGTGTTGGGGTTAGGGTTGGAGTTAGAATTGGGGGGTTTCAGCTGTTTAGGCACATCAGGGGCTCTCCAAATGTGACATGGCGTCTGATCTCAATTCCAGCCAATTCTGCGTTGAAAAAGTCAAACGGTGCTCCTTCACTTCTCAGCTCTGCCATGCGTCCAAACAGTAGTTTATCCCCACATATGGGGTATCAGCGTACTCTGGACCCCAAGAGTTATTGTGCAATTTGTCCTATTTCTTCTGCTACCCTTGGGAAAATAAAAAACTGGGGGCGAAAATATCATTTTTGTACAAAAAAAAATATTTTTTTGTTTTTACGGCTGTACATTATAAACTTCTGTGAAGCACTTGGGGCTTCATAGCGCTCACCACACATCTAGATAAGTTCCTTGTGGGGTCTATTTTCCAAAATGGGGTCACTTGTTGGGGATTTCCACTGTTTAGGCGCATCAGGGGCTCTCCAAATGCGACATGACGCCCCCAGACCATTCCATCAAAGTCTGCAATCCAAAACGTCACTACTTCCCTTCCGAGCCCCAACGTGTACCCATACAGTAGTTTTCTCCCACATATTGGATATCAGCGTACTCAGGACAAATTGGACAACAACTTTTGGGGTCCAATTTCTCCTGTTACCCTTGTAAAAATAAAATATTGGGGCAAAAAATCATTTTTGTAAAAAAAAAAAGATTTTTTATTTTTACGGCTGTACGTTATAAACTTCTGTGAACACTTCGGGGTTCAAAGTGCTCACCACACATCTAGATAAGTTCCTTGTGGGTCTATTTCCAAAATGGGTCACTTTGGGGGGTTTCCACTGTTTAGGCAGATCAGGGCTCTCCAAAAGGACATGAGCCCCAGACCATTCCATCAAATCTGCAATCCAAACGGTCCACTCTTCCCTTCCGAGCCCCTGATGTGCCCCATACAGTGTTTTCCCCACATATGGGTATCAGCGTACTCAGGACAAATTGGACAAAACTTTTGGGTTCATTTCTTTGTTACCCTTGTGAAAATAAAAATTGGGGCGAAAAATCATTTTTGTGAAAAAAAAAAAGATTTTTTATTTTACGGCTGTACGTTATAAACTTTGTGAAGCACTTGGGGTTCAAAGTTGCTCACCACACATCTAGAAAAGTTCCTTGATGGGGTCTAGTTTCCAAAATGGGTCATTTGTGGGGGTTTCCACTGTTTAGGCAATCAGGGCTCTCCAAATGCAGACATGGCTCCACCAATTTCCCAGCATTGGAAAAAGTCAAGGGCTCCTTCCCTTCCAGACTCTGCCATGCGCCCAAACAGTGGTTTCCCACCCACATATGGGGTATCAGCGTACTCAGGACAAATTGGACAACAACTTATGTGGTCCAATTTCTCCTGTTACCCTTGAGAAAATAAAAAATTAGTGACTAAAATATAATTTTTGTGGAAAAAAATAGGATTTTTTATTTTCATCCCCGGGGCATTATAAACTTGTGTGAAGCACTTGGGGGTTCAAAGTGCTCACCAAAGATCTAGATAAGTTCCTTAGGGGGTTATAGTTTCCAAAATGGTGTCACTTGTGGGGGTTTCCACTGTTTAGGCTCATCTGGGGCACTGCAAACGAACATGACCCCATCAACTCTGCATTCCAAAACGTACTACTTCCTTTCCAAGCCCTGCCGTGCACCCAAACAGTTCCCCCCCCACATATGGGGTATCAGCGTACTCAGGACAAATTGGACAACAACTTTTGGGGTCCAATTTCCTTGGGAAAATTCAAAAATTGGGACTAAAATATAATTTTTGTGGAAAAATAGGATTTTTTTTTTTCACCCAGGCATTATAAACTTGTGTGAAGCACTTGGGAGTTCAAAGTGCTCACAACAGATCTAGATAAGTACCTTAGGGGGTATAGTTTCCAAAAGGTGTCACTTGTGGGGGTTTCCACTGTTTAGGCTCATCTGGGGCTCTGCAAACGACATGCCCCAATCAAGTCTCATTCCAAAAGTTAAAAAAAAGCTCCTTCCAAGCCTGCCGTGCCCAAACAGTTTTCCCCCACATATGGGTATTGCGTACTCGGGGAACAAATTGACAACAACTTTTGTCCACCCTTTTACCTTGGAAATAACAAAAAATTTGTAAAAAATCATTTTTGTGGAAAATTGTTTTTTTTTTTTTCACACCCAGGCATTATAAGCTTTTGTGAAACACTTGGGAGTTCAAAGTGCTCACAACAGATCTAGATAAGTACCTTAGGGGGTCTAGTTTCCAAAAGAGGTGTCACTTGTGGGGTTTCCACTGTTTAGGCGCATCAGGGGCTCTCCAAACACGACATGGCGTCCAATCTCAATTCCAGCCAATTTTAGTTTGAAAAAGTCAAACGGCGCTCCTTCCCTTACGAGCTCTGCCGTGTGCCCAAACAGTGGTTTTCCCCCACATATTGGGTATTGGTGTACTCAGGAGAAATTGCATAACAACCTTATCTGTCCATTTTCTCCTTTTACCCTTGTGAAAATAAAAAAAAAGTTTGTAAAAGATCATTTTTGTGGCTAAAAAGTTAAATATTCATTTTTTCCTTCCACGTTGCTTTAGTTCCTGTGAAGCACCTGAAGGGTTAATAATCTTCTTGAATGTGGTTTTGAGTACCTTGAGGGGTGCAGTTTTTAGAATGGTGTCACTTTTGGGTATTTTCTGCCATATAGACCCCTCAAAGTGACTTCAAATGAGAGGTGGTCCCTAAAAAAAATGGCTTTGTAAATTTTGTTGTAAAAATGAGAAATCGCTGGTCAACTTTTAACCCTTATAACTTCCTAACAAAAAAAAATTTGGTTCCAAAATTGTGCTAATGTAAAGTAGACATGTGGGAAATGTTATTTCTTAACTATTTTATGTGACATATTTCTCTGTTTTAAGGGAATAAAAATTCAAAGTTGAAAATTGCAAAATTTCAAAATTTTCGCCATATTTGCGTTTTTTTCAAAAATAAACGCAAGTTATATCGAAGAAATTTTACTTCTAACGTGAAGTACAATATGTCACGAGAAAACAATCTCAGAATCGCGAAGATCCGTTGAAGCGTTCCAGAGTTATAACCTCATAAAGAGACAGTGGTCAGAATTGTAAAAATTGGCCCGGTCATTAACGTGCAAACCACCCTTGGGGGTGAAGGGGTTAATCATGACAGATTGATCTCCAGCCATGTCCTCATCAACACCCACACCTGTGTTAATGGAGCAATCACTGAAAAGAGGTTAGCTGGTCCTTTTAAGGCAGGGCTGCAATGATGTTGAAATGTATTTTGGGGATAAAGTTCATTTTCTAGCCAAATATTGACTTTGCAAGTAATTGCTGTTAAGCTGATCACTCTTTATAACATTCTGGAGTATATGCAAATTGCCATTAGAAAAAGTGAAGCAGTAGACTTTGCAAAAATTAATATTTGTGTCATTCTCAAAACTTTTGGCCATGACTGTAGTGTGTTTACTGTCCTCCACTCACTGGCGACTTTTATTCCCCTTTGACTTGCATTGGGGTCGGGTCTCCAACTGTTGATGAAACCCGGCCGATAGTGGGCCGACTTCGTTCGACTCGACTTTTGGAAAAGTCGAGCCGACCGAAACCCAACTCGACCCTCCCGGAGGCAAAGTCGCTCATCTCTAGTCATGATGACTACTCTACATCTTCTCCTCCTCTTTCATCTTTTCCTCCTCATTCCTCTCCTCAGCTGATCTCTGTATTAGTGACAGCACAAAGCTTGTGTGGGTATTAGCCTCTGTTGCGCTAGAACCCAGCTCCTGTTCCTTCTCGTTTTCTTCAGCCTCCACCTCCTCATTGTTTCCCAATCTGTGCTGAGCAGATGAGATGAGGATGAGTTGGGTAGTATCTCCCTGTCTCATGTCTTCCTCCATCTCCACTTGGTATGCATGCAAAGCTTCAGACTGGGTCATGTGACTGGGGAAGGTGAGGTGGGACTATATAGCACTGCTCGAGGAAAAAGACAAAGCTCGCGTGGGAAAACTGTGTGGCAGGTCGGGCTCTGTGACGAATGTTAAAGCAGAGCTTGTTGTTGGTGCAGGCAGTCCTGACAGAGGATTACTGTGGGTAGACGACCAGTTGTCAGCTCCCCGCTACCTACCTCGCTAGGAGGTGACTCAAGGCCGACGCCGCAGACTGTGCCGTTAATAGAACTCCGTGAGAGACGCCCGGCTAGGCCTGGACCTACTAAACAAGGACTTGTGCACACCACGGAGGGAAGTCTCGTTCTGGCGGTTCCTCACATTAGACTCAGTACCATGCCAGATACCACTGAGTACGGGAAATCCACCCGCTCCTCAGAAACTGCGTCGAGACATCAAGCGCTGCTGTTGTCGGTGCCACCGTTCGATCCTCCCCTACCGCAGCCAGCATTGAGACTAACCTCGCCGCTGCTGTCAGTGCCGCCGTTGGAACCCTAAGACTCTGCATAACAAAAGGCATCAATCTGATAAGTGTCACCTTTTTTTCCCATACTGAACTATCGTTCACCCTATACCCATCCTTCCTCCTTCCCAGTTCTGCCCCATTCCTGCTAACCCTCACTCCCTGCGTTGTTTAATAAAATCCTTAACCCTTGTTCTGCCTCCTGTCCTTAGTGACATCCAGCGTTCCTGCAGTTTCTATAGAACCACCATATTTAGCATGAAGGCCAAGCATTGTGCGTGCACCCTCAGCACTGCTGGCCTCGCTCTGCATGTCAGGTTTCTAGGTTGGGTCAGTGACTTTGTCATCTATAACCTCGTCTTCCACCACCGCACTCTGGTCCTCCTGACTTGGTGACTTAGCAACAGCCTGTACTATCAGCAACTGTGTCTCATCATCATCTACCCCCTGAGACTTAATTTGCAGTTCCCCACCATCATCTGTTTATGACCATGGCTGCTCTAAGTTTTGGGAATCATTACACAGCATCTCCTTCTGTACCTGACCCTCTTGGAACATGCAGGGTGAGAGGAAAAATCAAGAAATGATGTTGTTAAGAGCTCCTCCCTCTAATGTGGGATCATTGGTCTCCTGGGATTCAACATGGTGGGAGGAAGGAGGATCAGTGTGAGAATTAAATGATTCAGACTGTTAACTGGTGAAACTGTACCATGTGGAGGACTGGGTGATGTTGGCAAGCATGCTCGATGCATTATCTGCTATCCAACCGATGACCTGTGCGCACTGGTGTGGCTTCAGGAGTGGTGTCCTGTGCGTCCCTGCAAAGTGGGACAGGAAGCTATGTGTCATGGATGGGCATGTTTCTTGTACTTCAGCAACATGCTTAGTTGCACCTGCCCCATGTCCTCAGCCTCTGCATGCACCATCATCAGCACTTCCATTTCCCCATCCCTTACTGCATGCCTTATGTATTTTCAAATTGATAGGTCTTTGTAAACCAAGTTTCCATTGTTAATTGAAACTACATTTTTTTTAATGAGCCCAAAAATTTGGTCAACTGTAGCATTCCAAGCGGTTTTCAAATATTTTAAACTACCATCATTTTACACAGAGCACGTTAAAATATTACATACCACCGTAATGTAACATTAACCATGTTAAACTCTATGCATGACTAATTCAATCCAGAAAATTTTTTAATTTTTTGGAATTTTATATACCACCAATGTAGAAAAAAAATTCAACTTTTTTTGAAGTTTTAAACACCACAGTAATGAAACACTAACCACAATAATCTCCATGGATGACTAATTCCATCCAGTAAAAAAATTGAACTTTTTTTGAGTTTTATATACCACCACAATGTAACACTAACCACGTTAAAGTGTACGAATGATAATATAGTTAATTTTTTCACATTCAAAAAAGGATGTGGTCACGTGCAGCTGCTATATATTTAGCAACAGTCTGCAAAGCCCAAAGTTCTGCCTAGAGGCTGTATTCTGCCATTCTCTCTGCTCATGCAATTGTCCCTAGGCTAAATGCAGAATAAATCTAATACAAACAGCAAAGTACAAGGTTATCCCTTAGAAGGACTGTTACTATGATGGTTCAGGATCAGCACCAGTGTCAACACTGGAGGGATCTAATTATTTAAACCATGCACACAAGGCCTGGATATCTGTTCTCTCCCTCCAATAATAATTTTCCCTGAGCTGTGCAATTGTGTCAGTGAGCCGAGATTGGTGGAGCAGATTCTTTTATAACCTCTGATGAGGTAATGCGGCCAGTCAATCAGCAATACAACCAAGTTTACTATGGCATTACAGTGACTGGTGGGCAATCCCTGCATGCTTATTAGCTGTGTAACAGGAGTTAAACATGCGGAACGGGGATTCGAGCTTCAAATCCGAGCACCAGCCAATGCTAGTTGAGTGCCGAGCATATCTGTGCACCCAGATACTGGAGTGATATCCATCTATCAGCGAGCATGTTTGCTCATCCCCTACTAAACACATTTTATATCGGATTTTGTGGATGTAAAGTGTTTCTCCGATTCCTATCTGAGGAATTCTGGCTGTTAATGGCTTCCACACTCCTGCAGGTGGTGATGCATGATTATTAGAGATGAGCAGACTGGAGTACATTTCTGGCGTAGGCACATGCCAGTTAAGAGATGTGCCTAATTCATTAAGTGTCGTGTTCCTCTTAATGAATTAGGAGCATCAGACTCCAGTGAGCCTGTTCATTAAAGGAAACCTGTCATACAAAAAATCTAATTAACCTGCAAATATGGGTTAATCTGCAGTTCAAAAGCATTCTGAAGGTGCCCAGTGTCAGCACCGAGAGCCCAGCTGTCGGCAGACATGAACTTTATTACTGCCGGTAAGCATGATAAAACACTGACTGACAGACGGCTCAGCATTAGAGCTGGCTGTCAGTCAGTGCCTGGGACACGGCTACAGCTGACGCTCACTATATACTGACCGGTGACTGCAGGTGCATAGACCACACCCCTATGACTGAAAGACTGATGCTGCCAGCAAGAAGAAAGGTAATTTCCTCCGTGCAGTGGGGCCATCTGTGTATGCATCCAGAACATTCAGAATGCTATTAACCTTCAGATTAACCACATATTTGCAGGTTACTTGCGTTTTTACCATGACAGGTTCCCTTTCAGACTAACATGTGCTACTCCAGTCTTAATTAATAAACCGTAAATTATATTAGATAATCTAATAACTTCATGCTCTACAATTCATAGATTAATGAGATTATTACTTTATTCCAAAAATAGCAAAACTCTTGTTTAAAAGGCAGTTGGCATTATTTTTTTACTGTAGATCAGTCCTATAATAATTTTATTTCTATAGTGTCAATAAATTCCACAGCACTTTTCCATTGAATAGGCATAAGTTTCTAAGCCAGATAGAGCCCAATGCTTACAGTATATAGCTGACTATGGATGCTCCACACTAATAACTGTTCTGGAAGAGAAGTGTATATGTATATTGTAACTCAAAATAGATGATATTAAAATGTATATGAAATAACTGTATTGCTATTGTGTGTGTATCATTCATTCAAAAATGATAATAAAAGAACAGTAAAGTATTAAATATATGAAATATAGCCTATACCTCATTATCTAAAATGTGCTTCTCGTATGAAATCTGTAAAAAAATGCTGAGCCCTAGCTCATTTGCCGCACCAGTAGTCTTTATTGAAAAACAATACGGCTGTACATCAATAGATTTTGCTTTATTATTCTGTATATTGCTGAATGATATTGTAGACCTGGCAGTCAGTAGACATAAAATTTGCTGCATTTGTTCCAAGTTTCACAGCTCAAGGGATCATGAACTTAAAACAGGTACTGAGTATATTATATTGCTTGCAATTAAATCTCACTGTAATTTCTTGGGCTGAAATAGACAATTTGAAAAGATTAAGAGGAGTTTAGAGACGACAAATATCCATTTACAAGTGATTATTAGTGATAGAATGCATTTGCAACCATGCTTTTGTAGAATTTTTATTTATACACAAATTCAGCACATCTTTATAATTTACTTATATACAGTTATGCTCAAAAGTTTACATACCACGGCAAAATTTTTGATTTCTTGTCCTTTTTTCAGAGAATATGAATACTCATGGTTAGTGGTTGGGTGAAGCCATTTATTGTCAAACTACTGTGTTTTCTCTTTTAAATTATGACAACCCAAAACATCCAAATGACCCTGATCAAAAGTTTACATACACTGGGGATTTGGCCTGATAACATGCACAGAAGTTGACACAAATGGGTTTCAATGGCTACTAAAGGTAACATCCTCACCTGTGACCTGTTTGCTTTGTGATCAGTGTGAGTGCATAAAAGCTGAGTGAGTTTCTGGGATCCAGACAGACTCTTGCATCTTTCATCCAGCCACTGATGTTTCTGGATTGTGAGTCATGGGGAAAGCAAAAGAATTGTCAATGTATCTACAGGAAAAGGTAGTTGAACTGTATAAAACAGGAAAGGGATACAAAAAGATATCCAAGGAATTGATAATGTCAGTCAGCAGTGTTCAAACTGTGATTAACAAATGGAAAATCAGGGGCTCAGTAAAAGCAAAACCAGGGTCAGGTAGACCAACAAAAATTTTGTTCACAACTTCCAGGGAAATTGTTCGTAATGCAAAGAAAAACCCACAAATAATATCAGCTAAAATACTGGACTCTCTGAAAACTAGCGGTGTGGCTGTTTCAAGATGCACAATAAGGAGGCACATGAAGAAAAATGGGCTGCATGGTCCAATCGCCAGAAGAAAGCCATTACTGCTCAAATGCCACAAAGTATCTCGCCTACAATGTGCAAAACAGCACAGAGACAAGCCTCAAAACTTCTGGAATAAGGTAATTTGGAGTGATGAGACCAAAATTTAACTTTTTGGCCACAACCAAAAACTTTACATTTGGAGAGAGGTCAACAAGGCTTATGATGAAAGGAACACCATTCCTACTGTTAAGCATGGAGGTGGATCGCTGATGTTTTGGGATGTGTGAGATACAAAGGCACAGGAAACTTGGTCAAAGTTGATGGAAAGATGAATGCAGCACGTTATCAGCAAATACTGGAGGCAAATTTGCAATCATCTGCCCGGAAGCTGCGCATGGGACATACTTGGACATTCCAACATGACAACGACCCAAAACATAAGGCCAAGTCAACCTGTCATTGGCTATAGCAGAACAAAGTGAAGATTCTGGAATGGCCATCTCAGTCTCCTGACTTCAAAATCATTGAGCCACTCTGGGGAGATCTCAAGTTTTACAGGAACTGGAAACTTTTTGCCAAAAAGAGTGGGCAGCTTTACCATTTGAGAAAATAAAGAACCTCATCCACAACTATCACAAAAGACAAGCTGTCATTGATGTTAGAGGGGGCAATACATGGTATTAAGAAATGGGGTATGTAAACATTTGATCAGGGTCATTTGGATATTTTGGTTTGTCATTTTGATTTAAAAAGAGAAAACAAAGTAGTATGACAATAAATGGCTCCACCCAACCACTAACCATGAGTGGAGAAAAATTTTGGTGTGATATCATTCATATTCTCTGAAAAAGGGCCAAGAAAGTAAAAATTCTGCCGGGCATGTGTACTTTTAAGCACAACTGTACACATGATGCCACTATTACTACAATGCAATAAACCATGAATTAAATTTGGTAATCCAGACTTTAAGGAACATTTTTAAACCAATTCTAATTTAACTTAAAAAAAACATTAATAGTGCACTGTAGAAATCAATTTATTTGAGTACAATTGAATTCTCTTTGAATCTCACAAAACTCCATATTCTCCAGAATACATATTTTTTTTGCAATTCACTGTATATAAAGGGCAAGACAAACAGTTAAAAAAAACAATGCTCACCTCATCCATCACCAGTCTTGCCACCCACAGCTTACAATTCAGTTCCTGGCACCTACTCTTTATCCCATTTTCTATCTCTTCGGCCTTCTTCACTAAATGCCAAGTCTTCCAGCTGAATGACCTCAGACATTACCATGCACCATATCATTACCATGAATTTCATGACATCACAATGTTACAACACTCGTCATTTGTGTGATGACACGCACACATTAATGTCAGTCAGAGACCTTGTTGAGTCTGAAATCATGATCTGGAATGAAGGAAGCTAAAGAGAATGCATGTAATGTTGGAAGGAGAAAATAAGAGACTCCAAGGACCGGACATCTGGCTGCAGAGATGGCAGTATATGAGCAGTGAGATGAATAGTAATGTTTTTTTTATCATGTTTCTTATACTCAGAGCATAATGAGTAGCATTCAATTCACAGAGAATAATTTTACTAATTTTTAGTGCACTATGAACTAAGTTTCAATGGAGATTGGCCTCCAGTGGTTGCCCAGACCCTGGCCAAGAGTTACATTCCAGGAGATAGATTAACTCCTAATATCACAGCCACCTCTTTCTAGCCCATTGATTTCTATACAGCAGTTAGCTTCTCATCTTCCTTCCTTTCCCTTTCAACTCCTGACAAACTGCTGTTATAAATCTTGCAAGATCACTAGCCCCCAGCATCAGATACTTTTAGAGCTGGTCTTCTAACTATAGCTCTCACTGAGCTGTGTATTTGTTCATCTCTATGTGTAAATAATGTTTCCCCTAATTCTTAAGCCCCCCACCACACTAAGTGAGTTCGCTAGCGAGATCGCTGAAGCATCACCGATTTTGTGACGCAACAGCAACCTAGCCAGCGATCTCGCTTAGTGTGACATGCAGCGATGACCAGCCCCCCTGCTGGGTATTGCTGATCGTCGTTGAATGTCCTGGACCATTTTTTTATCGCTGGTCTCCCGCTGGTCAGCGGTCTTCGTTGCGTGTGACAGCGGGAGATCAAAGATCATCGAGCTGGGAGCTGGTATCCAATGTACATATCGGGTAACTAAGCACCGCGCGGCACCTAGTTACCTGATATGTACCCTGGTTACCGGCTCCCAGCTTCTGCTGTAGAGCGCTGAGAGCCGATATCTAGGGTACATATCAGGTAACTAGGCGCCGCGCGGTGCTTAGTTACTCGATGTGTACATTGGATACCATCTCCCAGCGCGTACAGCAGAAGTTGAGAGCCGGTATCTAGGGTATATATCGGGTAACTAGGTGCCGCGTGGTGCTTAGTTACCCGATGTGTACATTGGATACCAGCGTGCTTGCTGGTCCTGATCGCTGGTGAGTCTGCCCATGTGACAGCTCACCAGCGATCAGCTAACGATGTCCAAGCGTTCCCATCCACGTTGTATCGTTGGTGGGATCGCTGGGACAGTGAAGAGTGTGACGGGACCCTTAGCCTATTGACTGCGCTATCTCAGATTTAGTGATTGTGAATTTAAGAAACACTGGAAATCGGATTATGTGGATAAAATATTAAAATGGCTGTCCTACATAGACAATTGGTGTTCATACAAATTTTTAGACACAGGGATATCATGAAGGTGAGAAGCATCTAACTCTCTTAGCCAGCTACTACAAAGGATGGCTTTTGCTCCAAAAAATTAACATTTTATTTAATTGTATAATGTGAGAACCAACATGTATCCACTGAAGTACAGCTCTGGCAAAAATTAAGAGACCACTGCAAAATTTTCAGTTTGTCTGTGTGTTCTCTTTATAGGTATATTTTTGTGTGAAATGTAATTGCTCTTTTATTCTATAAAATACTGACTACATGTGTTCTGCGCTCGGTTGCAACAACTTTAATATATAATGGATTGCAACCGAACACGGGGTCCGCGATGCAGTTATAGTCACTGCTGCCGAACACCCCTTGGGTATAAGGGTAAAACTGACAACAGAAATATAATATTAGATCTCGCCTGTGTTACTTCACACCAGGGGAGATGTAGATTTGGCACTATCTCCGTTAACGTAACGGGAGATGTGCTATGACTGGCGTAGATATAGCCCTGTTAATGGCACAGAAGCCACTTGCCAGATATTAGGTTTGCACTATGTGCAGCAAGCTGGTATAGACATAGCCCTGTTGACTGCACAAAAGCTACGTGCCATCCGATAGGAAGTGCGTGCGACTAACGCCAGGCGTACGTGCTACCAGCCGGCGTAAGACCAGACTTAGCAACTCTCTGTTCAGCTTGGCAGGCGATGCCAAGGTTATGCGCTCCGCAGTCTGCTCAGGGTGTATAGCTACCCTATATTCATAGCAAGACTGCGCCACATTGGCTACCTGCGTGACATAAGCTAAACCTGCCTGAAGGACCTGTGCTAATTAGCCGAGCGAACTCTGGCATCGGCAGGTCCCAGAGAGCAAAGCTAGAGAGCACGTGGAGCCTAGATTCTGGTACGTCCAAACATGAGCACTGCCTATTTTAGTACGATCTGGCCGCGCTGCGCCGCGGACAGACAAGCTATTTAAAGGCTAAGCTCCGCCCCCAGCCATCTCGTCAATCGCATCACCGATGACGTCATCCGTGACCAATCAATCAATGCCAGGTCAGAGGATCAGCTGACATTAACCACCAATCACGGTTCGCCATGTCACGGACATGCTCAGTGCAGGTATTTCTGGACTTAGGCTATACCAGCCCTGTCTCCTTCTGTAACCTATGCTTAAGGCTACTATTAACAAAGACCCTGGCGACAGCTTGTACTCTCTTGTACTGGCTAGGTGTTGGGATCGACAGCAAAGCTAAGCAATATCTGCCCTGGCTGAAACCTGGGTGGGGGACCACTGATGCCTCAGATCCAGGTTCAAATCCAGCCATCGCCCGACGCCTCGCAACATGTCTCCAAATTTCCAAGCAATAAATTGTGTATTCATTTTGAGAAATGGTCAAAATAACAAAAAAAGCAGTGCTTGCAGACCTCAAATAATGCTAAGAAAACAAGTTCATAATCATTTAGAAACAACAATACAAATGTTTTAACTCAGGAAAAGTTCAGAAATCAATATTGTGTGGAATAACCATGATTTTTAATCATAGTTTTCATACGTCTTGACATGCTTTCCATCAGTCTTTCACACTGCTTCTGGGTGACCTTATGCCACTCCTGGTACAAAAAATGTAAGCAGTTCTTCTTTGTTTAATGGCTTGTGACTATCCATCTTCCTCTTGATTACATTCCAGAGGTTTTCAATGGGGTTCAGGTCTGGAGATTGGGCTGACCATGACAGGGATTTGATGTGGTTGTCCTTCATCCACACATTGATTGGCCTTACTGTGTGCCATGGTGCATTGTCCTGCTGGAAAAAACAGTCCTCAGAGTTGAGGGAACATTGCCTGAGCATAATGAATCAACCAGGATAACCTTGTATGCAGCTTGATCCATATGACCTTTGCAAAGATTAACCTGCCCAATTCCAGGCTTGCTGAAGCATCCCTAGATCATCACCGATCTTCTACCAAATTTCACAGTGGGTGCAAGACACTGTGACTTGTACGCCTCTCCAGGTCTCCGTGTAACCATTAGACAACAAGGTGTTGGGCAAAGCTGAAAATTAGACTCATCAGAGAAGATTACCTTACTACAGTCCTCTATGGTCTAATCCTTATGGTCTTTGGCAATCTTCAGCCTGGCTCTCCTTTGCTTCTCATTGATGAAAGGCTTTTTTTTAGCTTTACATGACTTGAGCCCTTGCTCTAGGAGCCTGTTACGAACTGTTCTTGACGTGCACATCACCCCAGCTGCCATTTGCCATTCCTTTTGTAGGTCACTTGATGTCATCCTGCGGTTGCTGAGTGACATTCAAATAAGATGACAGTCATCCCGGGCAGTGCAGAGTCATTTTCACCCTCTGCCGGTCGGTAGCTTTGTAGTCCCCAATGTCTGCTGCTTGACCTTGTTGTAATGGACTGCCGTCTTAGAATTTTAAGGATGGAGGCAACATGACACTCACTGTATCCCTCTGCTAGTAAAGCCAGAATTGAACCTTTCTTTTCCTCACTCAAGACTTTTAATTTCAACTCCTTTGGCATGGCTAAAAGTTATTTTGTCATTCCTATTACTTTTGAGATATTACTAGCACTTGTTTTGCCATCCGGCTTGTCCTTTTGCAAAAGGATTGTGAACACCACAGCAGTGTTTTTTAAACTTTCCTTCATTAAATAAGATTTGGTTCAGGTGATCACCTAATCAGAAGCACATTAAGTAGAATGAGGTGTACTCTGGTTGGAATTCAACTGACACTGAAATAGAACGACTGTCAGACATGTAGAGAAGCTGATTTTTATAAAATTGTGCAGTAGTCTCTTAATTTTTGCCAGAGCTCTATATAATACATTGCAAATGTGTGTTTTTTCTTGAAATAATGTGGTCAAATTGAGGTAACCCCTCTTCATCAAGCAGTGAAAGTTCTATTATTTCCTCTACACTTTCATACAGGGCCGGCAATAGGGGCAAGCAGACTAGGCATCTGCCTAGGGCTCCCACTACCACAACGACCCCCAGCCAGTGGTGTGCCACTAATAGCGGCAGACAATGTGGCTGCTATGGGGAAAATAAGTCAGGGGGACCCGGAGCCAGTGCCTCCCCACATCGAGCATTCAACTGTATCGGCATTTATGATGAAAGCAATGATGGGGATGTGACGCCTCCTCTCCCATCATGTCACTCTGTCTCTGACACAGCAGAAGCGCACACTTGTAGCATTGTGCACTACACTTTGCCAGGCAGGGGAGCTACTGAGGTCAGGAGAAGTGCTGCAGTGGGGAGCGTAGAGATGTAAGCATATATTTATTTTTGAAATCATTAAGAATGTGGAGGACATAATACTGCAGGATTGTGGGGCTGCATTAAATTACCATGCTGCAACATTAAACTCCTATAGGGCTGCTTTAATCTCTTATGGAGCTGCATTATACTCCTGTGGAGGACTATGGAGTGCATTGTACTATGGTATGTGTATTTTACTGTATGAAGCACTATGGGGTGTGTATTATACTATATGGAGGACTATAGTGCATGCATTGCTCTATATGTAGGACTATAGGGTGTGTATTATACTGTATGGAGCACTAAGGGGTGTGTATTATACTATGTGGAGGACTATAGTGCATGCATTATGCTATATGGAGGACTATGGGATGTGTATTATACTGTATGGAACCCTATGGATGTGCATTACACTATATGGTGGACTATGGGGTGTGTTTTATACTGTATGGAGCCCTATGGGGTGTGTATTTTACTATGGGATGCATTATACTAAATGAGCAAAATACTGCCTGTTCAACAAGTGATTGGATTGTTTACAAAAATAATTGTTCTCAGCAGCACATCACCCAGTAAATACTGCAGATGTGCTGCTGATGACATAATACTGTATGGGGACAGATTGATCTACTAGTGATCATTCTGTGCCTATTATTCTTCCTCAGCCAGTGTAAAGAGGTCGGGAAACAAGCATTGAACGACTTCAATATTGTTGATCGCGCTCGTTTAACGGCCTGAACTCAGCGCATGTAAATACAACCAAAATGTTTGTGTGATGGTGCAATATGTTAGCATTTGGGGCCCCACTTTGTCTAAAACTGGCCCTATTTTCCCAGTAGTGTATTTCCTTTACATTGGCAAAGCAAATGAGTTAAAAATAATTAATTATGTTTTTGTAGCTTTTTTTTATGTTTCTAGCACTGCAGTTTGTTGTTAACAGTGTTTTCTCTAGATGAATATTCAGGAGCACTGTGAAGATCTGAGGTTGTGGATTGTAATAATTACCTAGGCAAGCTAACGATGCAACTATTTTTTATTCCTTACAGGCACATTGCTCCAAGTTCCCAAATTCCTGGATTAAGCACAGGGGTACTGAAGCTGAACAAAGCTAGGCATCTTCAGAGTTGTGTACAACCTTTATGTGACACATACACTTAGTTTTGCCAATCAGCCATTTTGGGACTGGTCAGTAAGCTACACCACAAGCTATACACTATAAAATTAAAAATCCCTTTTCATGAAAATGGAGGAGTATTAACCCCTTTCCGACGTTGTGCATATTAGTACGCCCTCATCGGAATCCCTCCTTTTAATTTGGGCTCCGGCACTGAGCCCACATCTTTCCCAACACATGTCAGCTGTTTTGAACAGCTGACATGGGCCTCTAACAGCCACAGGTGGAATCACGGTCCACCCATGGCTTGTTAACCTGCTAAATGCCGCTGTCAATCTCTGACAGTGGTATTTAACTCGCACAGCAAGCGTGCTGGAAATCCCGCCCATCGGTGACCCGTCATGTGATCGTGGGTCACCGATGGGTTCGCATGACAACCAGGTGGCTCCAGCAGACCTCCATGGTTGTCATAGCCAGATTGCTATGAGCGCAATTTTGACAGAAAAATAAAAAAGTTATCGCTCTGGGAAGAAGGGTAGCAAAACATGAAAAAGCAAAAACGGAAAATGGCCCAGGGGTTAAGGGGTTAATGAGGAGTAAATTATATTGTTTTTAAAAGCACTTAAATTTTACCCATTTATGAACATGAAACAACCCTTTTACCAAATATTCTGTATTACACGTCTTATCTATGTAATATCATGGTTACATTTCTTAACTAGTCTGCCTTCTTTACAATTAAAAATAAAAAAAATGACTGTCATTTGAGAGGAGAACAAATTGGATAAAGCTTATTGTGTTTTATATATTTGCATTCATCTCTTATTTTCAAAGAATGGCTACTTTACTATTTTCTAGGTAGATGTAAACACTGCATAATTGTTTAAAACAAAAGAACGCAAACATATTTGAAGCTGTAAAACCTCAATATCAACCATTCTAGATTAACTGTGTTCCGTGAAGAACTTGTGGCAATCAAGTGGAACACATAATTGAATCTAAGCTCTCGGGATAGAACCTGTGTGAAGGGTAAGACAGCTTGCTGCAAACTGTGATCCAAATTTCCTAGCTCTCGAGAGACTATTTGATCTCCTTGCAAAAATGCATTAACCGCGCTCTCCATGGAGAACTGCATAGAGTTTATTTTCAAACACCTTTTCAAAATTAAAAACATAGCACAAGAGAAAGAAAAAAGTAATTTAAAACTATACTTTAGGCACAGAAATAGATAGTTTGATAGATATATATTCCTAATTGCAATGGCTTATGCATTAAAGCCATACACAAATCCATGTGATCTGTAGAATGTATATGCCTCCAATTTTATCTGCAGGATGTAGAACCAGGGTGTCATTTCTTCTGTACCCTGGGCAGATTCCTGGGGACCACAGAAATTGGGCCACTGGTCACGTTTGGCTAGCCTATTGATTCTTTCTTAGACTAAGAGACTGTGAGCACAAAGCATTAACTACTGAATGCTGCAGCACATGCAATGAAGGATTATGTCCTAACTCTGGCCGGTGCCAGTGTCAGCACATTCTTTGTGGGCAAAGTTAACATGCTCTTCGCTCTCATCCCATTCCTGATGAAGAAGGTGAGGGCTGCATGCCCAATGTATCCTATGTAATGCATATAGCAGTCCCATTGTATCCTTTCTGATGTTTATATATTCCAGTCCCAGTGTATCCTTTGTAAAGTAAGTAAATCAGTCCGTTTCTCCTATGTGATGTACAGTATATGCACCAGTCTCAGTATCTCCTATGTGATGCATAGAGCAGTTCCAGTAAGTCCTATATGCTATGTGATGTATATACACCAGACTCAGGGTATCCTATGTGATATATATGCAGAAGTAATATATATGCAGTCATAGCCAAAAATATTGAGAATGACACAAATATTAATTTTTACAAAGTCTACTGCTTCACTTTTTCTAATGGCAATTTGCATATACTCCAGAATGTTATAAAGAGTGATCAGCTTAACAGCAATTACTTGCAAAGTCAATATTTGGCTAGAAAATGAACTTTATCCCCCAAAACACATTTCAACATCATTGCAGCCCTGCCTTAAAAGGACCAGCTAACCTCTTTTCAGTGATTGCTCCATTAACACAGGTGTGGGTGTTGATGAGGACATGGCTGGAGATCAATCTGTCATGATTAAGTAAGAATGACACCACTGGACACTTTAAAAGGAGGCTGGTGCTTGGCATCATTGTTTCTCTTCTGTTAACCATGGTTATCTCTAAAGAAACACGTGCAGTCATCATTGCATTGCACAAAAATAGCCTAACAGGGAAGAGTATCGCTGCTAGAAAGATTGCACCTCAGTCAACAATCTATCGCATCATCAAGAACTTCAAGGAGAGAGGTACCATTGTTGCCAAAAAGGCTTCAGGGCGCCCAAGAAAGACCAGCAAGCGCCAGGACCGTCTCTTAAAAGTGTTTCAGCTGCGGGATCTGGCTACCAGCAGTGCAGAGCTTGCTCAGGAATAGGAGCAGGCAGGTGTGAGTGCATCTGCACGCACTGAGAGGCGGAGACTCTTGGAGTAAGGCCTGGTCTCAAGGAGGGCAGCAAAGAAGCCACTTTTCTCCAGAAAAAACATCATGGACAGACTGATATTCTGCAAAAGGTACAGGCAGTGGACTGCTGAGGACTGGGGTAAAGTTATTTTCTCTGATGAATCCCCTTTTCGATTGTTTGGGACATCAGGAAAACGCCTCATTCGGAGAAGACAAGGTGAGCGCTACCACCAGTCTTGTCTCATGCCAACTGTTAAGCATCCTGAAACCATTCATGTGTGGGGTTGCTTCTCAGCCAAGGGAATCGGCTCTCTCACAGTCTTGTCTAAAAACACAGCCATGAATAAAGAATGGTACCAGAATGTCCTCCAAGAGCAACTTCTCCCAACCCTCCAAGAGCAGTTTGGCGATCAACAATGCCTTTTCCAGCATGATGGAGCACCTTGCCATAAAGCAAAGGTGATAACTAAATGGCTCAGGGAACAAAACATAGAGATTTTGGGTCCATGGCCTGGAAACTCCCCAGATCTTAATCCCATTGAGAACTTGTGGTCAATCATCAAGAGACGGGTGGACAAACAAAAACCTAAAAATTCTGACAAAATGAAAGCATTGATTGTGCAAGAATGGACTGCTATCAGTCAGGATTTGGTCCAGAAGTTGATTGAGAGCATGCCAGGGAGAATTGCAGAGGTCCTGAAGAAGAAGAGTCAACACTGCAAATATTGACTTGCTGCATTAACTCATTCTAACTGTCAATATAAGCTTTTGTTACTCATATGTTTGCAATTAAATTTCTGTCTGTGATAAAAACATCTGTCAAACACACACATAAAAACCAGAGGGCAGCAGATCATGTGAAAATATAATATTTGTGTCATTCTCAAAACTTTTGGCCATGACTGTACACCAGTCACAATGATCCTATGTGATGTATATATACCACCAGTCACAGTGTCTCCCATGTGATGCATAGAGCAGTTCCAGTAAATCCTATATGATGCATATACACCAGACCCAAGGTATCGCTTATGTAGTGTATATGCAGAAGTTATAGTGTATAATTTGTAATGTATACACACCAGTCACAATGTATCCTATGTGATGTATATACACCCGTCCCAGTGTTTCCCATGTAATATATAAACAGCAATCCCAGTGTATTTTATGGACCATTTTTAAGTAGATGGTTTTATATGGCCTGTGAATGCTGCTATAAATATCCAAAAGGTCTTTGGCAGAAAAAAATATTCTCCATCCCTGGTGTAGAAAAGAAAGTCAAACCACTGGGCACTACTGGAAAAATTTGGCTTGTGGGCAAATCATATAATGTGGCTTGATGAAGGTACCCGTATGTTGCTAAAATGCATAACTTCAATAAAGTGAGCGTACCTCTACTTATGTACCATCCTTTCTCTATTAGCTCCCAGTAGTTCTTTGTTTTTCTTCTACATCCTGCATTACTCATTGCGGCTACCATTATGCATAACTGGCACAAAGAGGAGCCTTATGCCACTAGTCTGGATATCAATACGTTTTCCTATTGCAACTGGAGCGCCCCCTAGGGCCATGGGACACTCGGTACCGGGCCGGGCAGTTCTAAAAGGGATGGTCACAGTGGGAGTGACCCGGTCCGTGGCCTCGGGCGTCCATGGAAGATATGCATAAAATAATAAAGCTGTTTGTGGGGGATTAAGGGGAAAATGTTTGTGACGCCACCTGTGGTGTTTCGTCAGAGTGAGCAACGCTGCAGTACAGGTCCTCTGGGATTGGTGGTGGTGCAGCAAAGTTATTTAAACTCTCCACAGGCAGAGCTTTGTCCCAGGGCAGATGTTATGAGGTGGAAGGATGGCGGTTTTTAATGGTGCTGGCAGATGATGCAGGAAGGATTCCAGGGACACAGCAAAGTGCAGTTTTCCAATGCTTTTACTTACAGTTCAATTGTATACATATGCCCGTTTAGTGCTGTGTCCTCTTGGTGAGGGGACCAGTAAACTCCCAGGTATATTGGGGTACACCACTCCAGGACTCCTTTCTTATGCTCCTACTCTGGCTGTCTCCCTGCGTTGGCTACCGCCTCTCCTGCCTAACGCCTTCAAACACACACGGTCCCAAGCCGGCAGCCTTGAATCTTGTTGGGCAACGTAATTTAGGTCCCCTTGATCCTATTCGTTTACCTTTTCAGCAAATGTCTGTGGATGTGGCTGTGGCACATACAGTTACTTGTTATGAATGTTTTAGAAATGAATTCTGAGCAGAAGCTCCCTCTGGTGGTTGCAAACAGTACTGAACCATTCAATGAGGATTGGCAATCAGGGATCACAGACTGGCTGGATATAAGGGAGGTTTCCCCCCCATCATGGCTGCCGGTGATCAATTGTTCTTGTCTCAACGTTGTTTCCTGGTTCACTTGGAAGCTTGCTGAGTCTTGCCTCTTCTCCTGCTCTCAGATAAGATATTTTCTGTTTTTTGTTTTTGTGCTTGCCATTTGTATATTTCTCTGCATTTCTGTGAGGTTGGCCAGGTTCCCCTCCCCGGGGGGCTTGGTCTCCTCTCGGTTCCTCTGGAGCCATTGTTGTTTGTTCATTTGCCTTTTCCAGTTTTTTTCTGTGGCTGCGGCTTAGTTTTGTTACACCAGAGAACTAATTTAGGTGGTAGAGGTCGTGTGATCTCAGGTGTTTTTGCAATTAGTAGCGTTGGCTTTTTTTAGGGTTTTTTTTGGATTGCAGTAAGTATCCTTCCTATCCTTTTCTGTCTAAGTCAGATTTGGCCCCAGCATTTGCTCATACTATTTTCTGCCTGTGTCTGTATTTTCTCTTGTCTAACCGCCATTATATGTTTGGGGGCTTCCTATGTTCCTTGGGGATCTGCTCCGGGGCAGATAGCTTTCCTCTTTCTATCTTTAGGTGTAGTTAGCCTCTCAGGCTGTGACGAGGCGTCTAGGACCAACGTAGGAACGCTCCACGGCTGCCTTTAGTTGTGGTGGTTAGTCAGGGTACTGCAATCCAGTAGATTCCAACCTCTCTGGTGTATTGCTGTTTTTGCCTGCTCTCCTCAGCTACCAAAACATAACAGTATCACCGGCCAAACTGAAAATTATATGGTACTCACAGAAGGGAAAAATAGTGTGGGAAAAAAAAAGTTGTCAGAGTTGTCAGAGATTTTTTTTTTTTCTGTTGTTGCATTTTTTTTCCCTCTTTTTCTCTGGTGCTGGGGATGATTTTTTTTTCTCATGAGTTTTGCACAGTTGTCTGCGTGTGGATCAGCTTGCCACTGAAGTTCGGAGTATTGCTACCTATCTTGCAGGTTGCCGGTTGTGGAACCTAGGATTCCCCATGCCAGATTTGTTTTTAGGGGATCGAGCTAAATTTCTGAATTTCAAAAATAACTGTAAGTTGTTTTTTGCCTTAAAACCTAAGTCCTCAGGGAACGCAGCACAGCAGGTTCAAATTGTCATCTCTCTCCTGCGCGGCGATCCTCAGGATTGGGCTTTTTCCCTGACACCTGGGGACCCTGTTTTGAGTAATGTTGATGCATTTTTTCTGGCTCTGGGGTTATTGTACGATGAACCTAATGTCACTGATCAAGCTGAAAAAACCTTGTTGGCATTAAATCAGGGGCTTGAGGACGCTGAGTTGTACTGTCAGAAATTCCGAAAGTGGGCAGTTCTGACCAAATGGAATGATGATGCTTTGGCAGCTCTTTTTGGAAGGGTCTGTCAGAGAATGTAAAAGATGTTATGGTGGGTTTCCCTGCCCCCTCTGGTCTCAATGATTCTATGTCATTGGCGATTCAAATTGACAGACGTTTGCGTGAGCGTAGAGGTATGCGTGGAATGGTGTTGCCTTGTGAACCAGCTTCTGAGCCCATGCAGTGTGATAGAGTGGCTTCTGGGGCACAGCGTCACGAGTTTCGAAAACGCATTGGGTTATGTTTCTACTGTGGTGATTAGTGTTGAGCGATACTGCTCGATATCTAAAAATATCGGATCGGAATGGCATCGCCGATATCACTAAATATCGGCGATATCCGATTCCGATACCGGAAGTCCCATGTAAGTCTATGGGAACAAAATATCGCAACTAAAAAAACACTTTCTTTCCTTGTAAACACAAAATATACACACATAGAATACATATATATATATATATATACATGTCATTGTGACATATATATATATATACATATATTTATAGTTTATTCACTTCTACATAGTAAAATAGCCTCTAATTCAATTGCCGGGTAAAGCCGGCATTTGTGAAAAGACAGAAGCACCCGAGGGTCCAGTCGCCACAGAGATGTTGCATCGCACCCAGCGGTGTGACAACTTACTCTCAGGTAAGGAGGAAACACCCCATTGACTCCAACCACTGCATTCAACAGTACACTATGCCAGCTGAGTGTAGGCGGACCCAATGGGATGGTCTAGCTCAGGCTGGTTAGAACAGGGTGTAGCTAGTTGGATGGGAGGGGTTGAGGCAGCCTTATGCTGCATGTCTTTGTAGTAAGAATTGTTTCCTTTCCTGCTTTCTTACTACGTCGCATACTCCACTCTGCTACATCACTCTGCACCATTGTTCTATCTCACATCTATCTGCCCTGGAAGGATACCGTCTTACCTGTACAAGACTTATCACCTAGCTGCACTACACCATCCCTGCCAGAAGACCTGCACAGCAGCGCTGGTCACCCTGACCAGGTACTACAGGTGGTGTCACGACAAACTACACAAACATTCTATCATCCCCTGGAAATATCCCACATTCCAGTGAGTGACCAGGGCACGGACATAGCTGTGCTACCCGTCACATCCCCATAGAAGTCGACGGGCTTGGTGCCGAGTACCCCCAAAACCTGTGGCTCTGTGCGACTCAACTTTGGCGTCACGAACAGGATTCAGAAGCTCGCTATAAGCGAGTCCTGTGTGCCTTAATTGAACTGTTTTTTTGCTTGAGAATTGCAAAAATCATCATAGACTGTATTTGCCATTTTTCCGTCATATCTGCGCCACGAGGCACAGGTGAAGAATAAGGGCGTGCTTCGTGGCGTACACCCACTCCGTGGCACGAAAACGATGTCCGCACACTCTAAATGTTACTGCAATGTAAGATCGTTCCCCACAGCTCTGGAGTTCCGCCTCCTCATCCTCCTCAGTGGGGGAAACGAACGCGAAGGTCCCGCCTCCCTACAAAAGATGTCGCCTCTCCTGATGCTAATGACACATGTGACTTGGCAGAGATGGCGAATGGACGTGAGCAGAAGTGGGAAGGGATGGAGGAGTCAGAGCTCTCCCCCCACGGAAGCGACCCGATCGCCACGGAGCCACCGTTTGGCACCCGGCCTGGAAACCCTCCTACGCTGGAAGAAGCGGAGGATACCCTGAGAGACCTGGCCCGGCACCGGGAGGAGGTCGCCAGGATGGAAGCGAGCTGGGGGGCACTAAAACTACAATTGGAGCGGCGCCAATCCCTCTTACCCCCTGAAGTGTCTGTACCGGAAGGTGAGGCACCCGTTCCAGTAGAGGAGGCCGTGCGGGCATCCCAGCCCTTGCAATCTGAACCGGTTGCCAGTATCTCAGTGGAGGCACCCGTTCCAGTAGAGAAGGCCGTGCGGGCATCCCAGCCCTTGCAATCTGAACCGGTTGCCAGTATCACAGTGGAGGCACCCGTTCCTGCTGGAAACGCCGCACCAGCACCCCAGATCCCGCTGTCTGCCCCCATCGCTGAGGCAGAAGAAGCGACACCCGTCCTCATGGAGGAGGCCGCGCAGGCACCAGAGCTCTACCTGCCTGTACCGGAGCCCCGACCGTCATCTGTTCCAGAGCCGGCTGCTTCCGCCACAGGTGAGCGCCGCCAGGACTGGCGGGCGCCAGGAGAGCTGCCACAAACCGGACATCGTAAGCTGGCGTTTGATGTTGGAGACATGGAGCTGCTGGTGGAGGAGAATTACAACCGGCGTCAGGAGGAAGAGTGGAGACGTTGGGAGCGGGAAGCAGAGCGACAAAGGGAGCAGCGAGAATCCCAAAAGCTTCGGCAACGTCACCTGGAGAAGGACCTGGCAGAGAAGGCACGTATGAGAAAGGATAAAAGTACGGTGAGGGAGCCGCGGCGTAAGGGTGCAGTACGGAACTTTAAGTTAAAAGGTGGTTGGGGCTTCATCCAGGAGCATGGACTTTATTTAGAAGTTTTTGTAACCCGGCGGGACGTGGAGGCTCACCTCCCAGAAGGACACCCGGGGAGGGACCTGTTGCCAGGAGACTTGGTGACTTACACCCGACACTGGGGTTACAATGGATGGTACGCCCTAAATGTTACCAGGTGCGACCCCTACTCCCCAGAGTGTCAGGAAACTGACAGACCCTACGAGCCTTCAGCCTCCCCCAACCAGGCCTCTGCACAAGTGCCCACCCCACGCCGTAAATCTCCCCAGCCTCCCTCAGTGGTCTCCTCAGCAGCCCCAGCTATGGACATGATAATGATAGATGGCCCGTACCCGGCGCCTGTTTGGCCCCCTGGGGTTCGTACAGTCCGGGACATAGGGTTCCAGACCCGGAGGGAGACGAAAGAGGTGGCCACACAGACCCAGATAGCGGGTCACGACGTCACTGTACAGGCCACACGACGTCATCAGGTCTGGGTGGACCCTCCTGTCACGGATGTTTGGCAAGCTCCAGAAAAGTACCAGGTGGTACCTGGAAGAGGCCAGCCAAAGAAGTCTAAATAACCCGGACAGGGTCTCTGTATGTAAATAGTTAAATTATTGATGTACCCGGACGGGTGAATGTTCATAAAAAGAAGTTTATTGTTGCCTTAATATACCCAGGTTGGGTAATGGTTTGATGTACCTGGACGGGTGAATGTTCAGAAGAACAAGTTTATTGTTGCCTTAATATACCCAGGTTGGGTAATGGTGTTTCACTGTAATGAAAATGTTGAACTTTGAAGCCATGAACTGTACTGGCTCACAAACTTTTCTGTAAATAGTTGGCACTTCGGTGCTCCATCTTGGTTTTACAAAAAACTTTACTGTGCACTATTTTCAACTACCTCAGAAACTAAAAACCCGTTTGGTGTGGCCGAAAGTGAGGTCTGCTCAAGGAAAGTCTTGCAGCCCACCCAAGACCACAGTTGGAGGTTTGGAGCGGGTCCTCCACAAGCACAAGTAAAGGACACTGTGAAGTTACCCCGGTGGGGTTGTAGTCCTAAGAAGTCTCCACGAACTTCGGCACTAATGCTATTTGCACTTTTGTTGAATATGTATTTATTAACACACATGTATAACACATATCAAGGGTATGAACAGTAACAAAACATGTCACATAATATAAGCCATTTGCACTTTTGTAATGTTATTATTAAAAATTTTATTATGCAACGTTTAACTTGAAGTGTTTCCTGCTTTCTTACTACGTCGCATAGTCCACTCTGCTACATCACTTTGCACCATTGCTCTATCTCACATCTATCTGCCCTGGAAGGATAGCGTGTTACCTGTAGAAGACTTTTCACCTACCTGCACTACACCATCCCTTCCAGAGGACCTGCACAGCAGCGCTGGACACCCTGACCAGGTACTACAGGTGGCGTCACGACAAACTACACGAACATTCTATCATCCCCTGGAAATATCCCACATTCCAGTGATCGCCCAGGTCACGGACCGAGCTGTGCTACTCGTGACATCCCCCATAGAAGTCGACGTGATCGGTGCCGAGTACCACCAAAACCCCTGTCTCTGTGCGACTCAACTTCCCTCACTGTGCTGGCACTTTACATTTACAATGCCTCTGGGTTTTTTTTTTGGGGGGTGGGGAACATTCTGACTTTTGCTACGGGGCCCCATGATTTATATGTACGCCCCTGCTGCTGAGGCATGGTATTTAAGGCTGTTAAGGAGCCAATATCCATGGACCTTGCCAGCAGCGTCGGACTGGAGTACCTTGGGCCCACCAGAGAAAAATTATTCTTGGGGCCCACCATCATACTTCCCAACCTTTGAAGAAGGGAAAGAGGGACAAAGGCTGTGGCACGCTGTGCCTGCTGCAGCGAATTTTAGGCCATGCCACGTTGCACCACAGACTGTCCAGGAGTTGGTGGATGCTTTAGTCCAGGTGTGGGAGGAGATCCCTCACGAGACCATCCGTCGCGCTCATCAGGAGCATGGCCAGAAGTTGTAGGGAGGTCATACAGCATACCTCCCAAATTTGGAAGACAGGAAAGAGGATTAAAGGCTGCGGCGCGTGTTGCGCGCCGCTGAAAATTTTAGGCCACGCCCCGACAACACCCATTTCACAGCTAATCACACCCATATCCTCGCCCCAAGCGTAACCATTTAGCACTGCTGATCACACTGACTGGTAATGAGGGCACAGTGGCTGGTACTGAGGAAAAGAAAGAAAGAGCAGCGAGAGAGAAAGAACAAACAGAGAAAGAAAGAGAGGAAAGAAAGAACAGAGAGAAAAAAGAACAGAGAGCGAGAAGGAAAGAACAGAAAGCGAGAAAGAAAGACTAGAGAGAGAGACATAGGCGTAGCTAGGGTTTTGGTTTAGTGGGGGCAAAACTTCTGAGTGGGCCCATCATCAGAGAACCTCAGCAAATGACCGCGCTGTTGGCCAAAATAATCTATATATAAAAAGACCAATATTGATATTACCGCCATATGGTCTGTGTTAAATAATACCAGTCCTACAGAACATATAATAGATTACAGCACAGGTACAGATAATGACTTACCGCTGATGTTCTTTCTAATTGAATTGTTCACTTTTCATGTCTTTTCCATCTGGCCCACACCGACATGACGACTTCTCCAGCCAGGACTCGACTGCACCCCCATTAAAAAAAAATAAAAAAAAAACTCACCTCCCGGCTCCTGTGCTGCTCACTGTTCTCCCCTCTCAGCGTCTGACAGCGGGCGCCGGCAGGTGATGTTATTGCGCCCGCTGTAATACGCTGAGAGGGGGATTATGGGAGAGAAGGAGCGCTCGCTCCTTCTCTCTCCATGCGGTCAGCTTTATCGGCTGGATGCCGATACAGCTGACCCTCCGATGATGGGTGGGGGGCCCACTGCTGGCACCTGACCCCCCCAACGCCTGTTCAGGCCCCATAGCTTCCGGGCGGCGGAGCAGGGAGAGCGATTCTCCCTGCTCTGCCGCAGAATGTAACTGTATCGTAGCTCCGGGTGGGCCCCCTCAGAGCGCGGGCCCCGGGGCCACTGCTCCCTCTGCCCCGCGACCTATCCTTTCAAATCAGGGCCCACCACGCAGGAGCTGGGGCCCACCGTAGGTTTTCTCCGGTGTCCCGGTGCCTCAGTCCGACCCTGCTTGCCAGCCTGATAATACCAGGCCACAGCAGTCTGCATATCTTGGCTGGTTAACAAAAATAGGGGATCCCCTCGAAAAAAATTTGGCGTGGGGTCCCCCCTATTTTTGTTAACCAGCCAGATGAAGCAGACTGCTGAGGCCTGGTTTTTCAGGCTGGTAAGGATCCAATATCCATGGACCTTGCCAGCCTGATAATACCAGGCCACAGCAGTCTGCATATCTTGGCTGGTTAACAAAAATAGGGGATCCCCTCGAAAAAAAAACGGCGTAGGGGTCCCCCTATTTTTGTTAACCAGCCAAGTAAAATGCAGACTGCTGCGGCCTGGTATTAAAAGACTGTCAAGGCCCATGGATTTTGGCCCTCAACAGCCTGATAATACCAGGCTACAGCAGCCCCACATTTGGCGCATCAAAAGATGTGCCAATTGTGGCACTTTATCCGGCTCTTCCCACTGCCCTGTAGCGGTGGCAAGTTGGGTAATAAGGGGTTAATGTCACCGTTGATTGCACGGTGAGAATAAGCCCGGTTAATAATGGAGAGGTGTCAATAAGACACCGATCCATTATTAATCCCAAAGTTTTTAAATGTATAAAAAAAAGACACAGCAAGAAAAAAGTATTTTAATGAAATAAAAGAGACAACACAGTTTTCATTAATTTTATTATACTCTCATTCCTGCGACGCCATCGATCTCCTGTAAAAAAAGAAAAAAAACAAAACAACAGTATACCACCTGTCCGACGCAGTCCATAGTAACGAGTGTCCCACGACGATCCAGCTCTGCTACATCGCAATGACAGGCAGAGCCTGTCATCGCGACGCATCACAGCTGATTACCTGCTTCCCCGGCGGTGACGTCATCGGACTGACTGCTTTACGGCCGGGATTACCCAGCAGTCACTGCAGTTATCGCGAGAAACTGCATGTGACCGCCGGGGAAAGATGATGGCGGCCATCAAGCAGTCCAGCCTGTGACCGCCGGAGATCTTCTGCCAGGTAAGTGCCGCTGACTCCTGACAGACCCGACCGACGGACACTGACAGTGACAGTGTGTAATGTATGTAGTACAGTTCATATAGCGTCTTGTGCTTGGGTGCGATGAAAACACAGGAGTCACAGGTTTGATATAGAAAAGTCCTGTATTACTTCATACAAGTTGGCAGAAATAGTCACACAGTTTGCAGACACAGAAACAGGAGACACAGCAGGCCAGAGTAATCCAAGCTCAGCAATCACTCTCCAATACAGATTCAGGATCTTCTTCTCTGTTACCGTAAGTCCATGCAAACGTGGGTCTTTCAAAGAGCAGGGTTCAGAGTCCACAAGTGCTTCAGAGTTCCTCAGTAGGAATAGCTGGAGTACAAGGTCCAAGGCTTACAGGAGTCAAGTCACAGGTTCACTGCAGGCTAGATTCTGAAGCACTGATTGCTCAGCTGTGGCTGCTTAAGAAGCAAAGGAGAGAATCAGGGCGGGAACATGCAAGCTGGAAACTCCATTTTGACTGAGGGCAAGATAGCTGCAGCAAGACAGAAAGTAAAATGGCTGACGAACAAACTGAGTTTCAGGAATATATACATAGAACCTTACATTACTCCCCCCTTAAGGACAACCTCCGGATGACCTCAGACCAGGCTTGTGTGGGTACCTCTGATGAAACTGACGGAGCAAGCGAGGAGCATTAACGTTATTGACCGGTTCCCATGAGTTGTCCTCCACTGGGTAGCCCTGCCATTTAATCAGATATTGTAACTGATTTCTATACAACCTGGAATCTAAAATCCTTTCCACCACAAATTCTTCCTGACCATCGACTAGCACTGGGTCAGGGCAAGGAGAGGAACGTCCAGGAAACGTATTGGGTGTCGCAGCCTTTAGTAGGGATACATGAAAGACAGGGTGGATTCTCATAGTTCTGGGCAGTTGAAGACGACAAGCAACGACACTTATAATTTTACTGATTTTATAGGGTCCAATGTACTTATGTCCCAACTTAGACGATGGAATCCTTAACTTAAGATTTCTGGTTGACAGCCAGACCAAGTCTCCTACCTTGAAAGCTGGTGCAGGTTTACGAAATTTATCTGCTGCTTTCTTGTACCTTTCTTGAGCCGATTCCAGATTTTCCTTTAGAAGATCCATATTCTTCTGTAAAGACGTGATTCTTTCAGCCACTGCTGGTAAAGGCGTTTCTATGGGAAATCGTGGTAGAATGTTAGGATGATAACCTAGATTAGAGTAAAAAGGAGACTGTTTAGTGGAGGCACTCTGAGAGTTGTTATACGAGAACTCAGCTAATGGAAGTAGATCCACCCAATCATCCTGTAGGTGGCAGATAAAGCAGCGGAGATACTGCTCCAGGGTTTGATTGGTTCGTTCGGTCTGTCCATTAGTCTGGGGATGAAAAGCAGAAGAAAGGTTTACTTTAATGTCCAATGCTGCACAGAAATTTTGCCAAAACCTAGAAGTGAATTGCACCCCTCGATCCGAAATAACCTCATCCGGTACTCCATGTAAGCGAAACACATCTTTAATCATCAAATCTGATGTCTGTTTTGCAGTGGGTAAGCCGACACAAGGGATAAAATGAGCTGCCTTTGTTAACGGTCAACCACCACTAGAATGGTGTTCTTCCCCTGAGAGGTTGGTAACTCCACAATGAAGTCCATAGAAATGGATCCCCACGGGCGGGACGGGGTGGGAAGAGGCTGTAACAGACCAGTTGGTGAGGAGCGAGGTGTTTTGCATCTTGCACAAACCTCACATGAAGTGACATAATTCAAAACATCCTTCCTGCAAGTGGGCCACCAAAAGAAACGAGAAAGAAATTCCTGTGTCTTTAGAATTCCTCTATGCCCAGCTATCTTGGAATCGTGAATGAGTTGCAATACTCTTAATCTGACTGTTTCAGGAATATACAGACGTTGTCCCTGAATCCACACACCATTCTTAAAGACAAGACTTACGTCCCTTGGGGTTGTGCCAAAAAGGAATCCGCATGGTATGCTTCCTTGATGTCCTTAAGTAGGTCTTGATTATGAATTACTCCTAGGAATCTAGAGTCAGGAAGAATAGTCTTAGGAGGAGTAATTGGACGTGTCTCTGCTGAGTAAATCCTAGAGAGTGCATCAGCCTTTCCATTGCGCGATCCTGGTCTATAAGAGATGATAAAATTAAATTGGTTTAAGAAAAGATTCCAGCGAGCCTGGCGAGGAGTCAGGCACTTAGCCGACCTGATAAACTCAAGGTTACGATGGTCTGTCAGGACGACTATTTGCTGTGCAGCTCCCTGAAGAAGGTGTCTCCATTCTTTGAAGGCGGCAATAATGGCCAACAACTCTCTATTGCCCACATCGTAGTTCCTCTCAGCCGAAGACAACTGCTGGGAAAAGAAGGCACAGTGTTGCAAGACATTCTTCTCACCTGTTCTCTGAGAGAGTATAGCTCCAACGGCACAGTCTGAAGCATCCACCTCTATTATGAAGGCAAGCTCGGGGTTGGGATGTACTAGGATAGGTGCAGTGGTAAATTTATCTTTTAGACGGGAAAATGCTTCCTGGGCTTGGGGAGTCCAGGAAAACCTAGACTCTTTCCGGGTAAGTTGAGTGATAGGTGACACTACCTCAGAGAAATTTCTAATGAAACGTCTATAGAAGTTGGCAAACCCGATGAAGCGCTGTACCTCCTTCACATTTCTAGGACTTGGCCAATCCTTGATGGCTTGGGTTTTGCTTCCATCCATACTAATTCCTTGTGTAGACAGTACATACCCCAGAAATTGAATTTCGGTCCTATGGAATTCACACTTTTCAAGTTTGATGTAAAGATGATTTTGTCTTAGACGTTCCAAGACCATTCTCACATGTCCATGATGTTCCTCTGTGGAGTTAGAAAAAATTAGAATATCATCCAAATAAATTACCACGAATGTATCTAGGAGATCCCTGAAGATGTCATTCACCAAGTGTTGGAAAGTGGCTGGGGCGGTACTCAGACCAAAAGGCATAACTAGATATTCAAAGTGTCCATAGCGTGACCTGAATGCAGTCTTCCATTCATCCCCAGGTCTAATACGGACTAAGTTATAGGCCCCACGAAGATCTAGTTTAGAAAAAATTTTGGCATGTCGCACTCTCTCCAATAACTCAGGGATTAAAGGCAATGGATAACGGTTTCTAATAGTAACCTTATTGAGTTCACTATAGTCTACGCATGGTCTCAGAGATCCATCTTTCTTCTTTACAAAGAAGATGAGTGCACCTGCAGGAGATGAAGAGGGGCGTATGAAGCCCTTGGCTAGATTTTCATCTATGTAATCCTTTAAAGCCTTTAGCTCGGGCCCCGCCAGGGGTAGATCTTACCAAAAGGTATCTCTGCTCCAGGCAATAATTCAATTGGACAATCATATGGACGGTGAGGAGGAAGCTGGTCAGCGTTCTTCTTGTCACATAAATCCACATAGTCCTGGTATACAGCTGGTAGTTCAGGGACTGACATGATTCCTTTAGGAACAGAGCAAGCTGAAACTTTTGGACTCATCTGTTTCTCTGGAAAGTGTAATTCCTTGGTCTCCCAGTTAATGGTAGGATTCTGAGCCTGCAGCCATGGTAGCCCTAGAATAATGGGAAAGTGGGGAGAAGAGATAAGCATAAAGGACAGTTTCTCTTGATGATCTTTACCCATAAGAACCCTCAAAGGCTCTGTTTCCTGATCCACTGGTCCAGAGGTCAGCAGGGAGCCATCCACAGTTTCCATCTGTACTGGAGTAGCCTTCTTCACTGAACGTATTCCCTGTTTCAGAGCAAAGGAGACATCCATAAAATTTCCACTTGCCCCTGAGTCGATCATAGCAGAGCTAGACACCCAAGCTGAGTCAACCCAGAGTTTGATGGAAAGAAAGCAATGAGAATTGTTTTTCTTACAACTCAGCTGGGACACCGCTGAGGAAACTTGAAAAATGGCAGCGTTTACACAGTCAACGTCCTCAGAGGTAACGGAGTTTAAGTCCGAGAAATCAAGATCTGTTGCTGCAGATCTCTCTGGAGCCTGAGGCTCGGACCTGACAGATCCCCTCTCGCAACACTCACAATGAATGAGTGCTGCAGTAGTCTTACGAGAACGGCTGGGGCAGTTTATAATGAAGTGCCCTGACTTACCACAATAGAAACATAGATTCTCCTTAAAACGATGTTCCTTGCGTGCATCACTAACCCGTCGTTGTAAAGAGTCTACCTGCATGGGTTCAGGTTCAGGTTCCCGTGTAATCCTACTCAAAGGTTCCTTAGCTGGAGAGGAAGGTAGGAAAAGGTTAGTACGATTGCTTTCGAACCATCTCTCTTGCCTGCGTTCAGTCAGACGAGTATCAATACGGATGCAGTAGTTAATAAAGTCACCTAACGCAGTGGGAGGGTCGGCACGAGCAAGTTCATCCTTAATCAGTGGAGATAACCCCTTTCGAAAAATAGATTTTTTGGCGGAACTGTCCCAGGTGGTATCAAGGGCCCATCTCCTGAAATCCAAGGCATATTCAGCTACTGAGTGCTTACCTTGGCGCAAAGCTAACATGGCTGCTTCAGCTGTTGCACCTCGATTGGGGTCATCAAACACCTGCCCCATGGCTGAAATAAAATCATCAAGGTGATTCAAACAATCATCCTCAGTCTCAATCAGAGGGTTTGCCCACATTAAAGCCTTGTTGGTAAGCAACATAATTATAGTAAGCACCTTAGATCGTTCAGTGGGAAATTGTGAAGCATGTGCAGAAAAAAAAAGATTGCATTGATTAATAAATCCCCTGAATTTCTCACGTTCACCGCCAAAACGAAAAGGGGGCAACTTGGGAATCCCAGCACTCGGGGCTACGGCAGGAGCCTGGACTCGCCCCTCTAGAACCTCAATCCTGGCTCGCAAATCCTGGGTAGTCTGTCCAACCACTTGCAAATTGTGATTATTGAGGTCCTGTAGATTTGTAAAACGGGTCTTTATATTCTGCAAATCTGCAAGGATATTATCAGTCACTCCGCAAAGTTCCTTTATGGGGCCTCCATCTTCCAGATCTTTTAAGACAGGATTACTGGAAGAAGAGGAGAGAAAAAAAACAATAGTGTTCACCTGTGGCAACACTGCAGAGAGAAAAAAAAATTAAGGGAACTGCTCACCTGGAATGGTTGTGAGAAGTCACAACCACTATCATCACAGAAAGTTTCAACCAGACATCTGATATCCAGAGTTACAGCAGACAAAAAAGAGAAAAGAAAGGAAAAAAAAAAAAAAAAACAATAGTGTTTACCTGTGGTAACACTGCAAAAAGAAAAAACTTAAGGAATTGCTCACCTGGAATGGTTGTGAGAAGTCACAACCACTGTCATCACAGAAAGTACAACCGGACGTCTGATATCCACAGTACAGCAGACACAGCCTTCCAGACCCAGCAGACACTGGGCTTCAGAATCTTGTAATGTATGTAGTACAGTTCATATAGCGTCTTGTGCTTGGGTGCGATGAAAACACAGGAGTCACAGGTTTGATACAGAAAAGTCCTGTATTACTTCATACAAGTTGGCAGAAATAGTCACACAGTTTGCAGACACAGAAACAGGAGACACAGCAGGCCAGAGTAATCCAAGCTCAGCAATCACTCTCCAATACAGATTCAGGATCTTCTTCTCTGTTACCGTAAGTCCATGCAAACGTGGGTCTTTCAAAGAGCAGGGTTCAGAGTCCACAAGTGCTTCAGAGTTCCTCAGTAGGAATAGCTGGAGTACAAGGTCCAAGGCTTACAGGAGTCAAGTCACAGGTTCACTGCAGGCTAGATTCTGAAGCACTGATTGCTCAGCTGTGGCTGCTTAAGAAGCAAAGGAGAGAATCAGGGCGGGAACATGCAAGCTGGAAACTCCATTTTGACTGAGGGCAAGATAGCTGCAGCAAGACAGAAAGTAAAATGGCTGACGAACAAACTGAGTTTCAGGAATATATACATAGAACCTTACACAGTGACAAATCCGATTCCGGTATCCGATAAGACGAAAATATCGGAACTAAGTATCGAAAGTCCGATAGAGCTAATATCGGCCGATACCCGATACTTGCGGTATCGTATCGCTCAACACTAGTGGTGATGCCTCTCATGCTATTTCTGTCTGCCCTGAGCGGGGAAGACGTTTTGCACGCTCAGTTGTCTTGGGTAGTGTTCAGACTAAATTTCTGTTGACTGTTACCCTGATTTGCTCCCTGTCCACATTTTCTGCTCAGGCTTTTGTTGATTCGGGAGCAGCTATTAACCTGATGGATTTTGATTTTGCTAAACGTTGTGGGTTTCCCTTGATACCCCTACGGAAGTCTATTCCCCTACTGGGGATTGATTCTACCCCTTTGGCTGAGAATAAACCCCAGTTCTCTACTCAGGTGATAATGAGGGTTGAACCTGATCATCAGGAGAGTTGCAAATTTTTGGTGCTGTATAATCTGCATGACATTATTGTACTAGGTTTCCCTTGGTTGCAGTCTCATAATCCTGTTTTGGATTGGAAATCTGTGTCTGTAACCAGTTGGGGCTGCCAATGTGTTAATGCCAACACTCCTGTTTTTTCTGCCTCTCCCCAGGCTCAAGATGTGCCTGACTTTTTGACTGATTTTTCTGATGTGTTTAGCGAAAGTAAATCTGCATCCTTGCCCCCATAGGAGCTATGACTGCGCTATTGAATTAGTGCCTGGTAGTAAATTCCCTAAAGGTCGCCTTTTTAACTTGTCTGTACCTGAACATGACGCTATGCGGTGTTATATCAAGGAGTCATTGGAGAAGGGTCATATCAGACCATCCTCTTCACCCTTGGGTGCCGTTTTTTTTCTTTGTGGCCAAAAAGGATGGTTCATTAAGGCCGTGTATTGATTATCGTCTCTTGAACAATATCACTGTGAAATATCAATATCCGTTACCCTTGATTTCTGACCTGTTTTCCAGGGTGAAAAGTGCTACTTGGTTTACCAAGCTTGACCTCAGGGGGCGTATAACCTTATTCGCATTAAGCACGGGAATGAATGGAAGACGGCGTTTAATACCCCAGAGGGGCATTTTGAGTACCTAGTGATGCCCTTTGGGCTCACTAATGCTCCTTCCGTCTTCCAGTCCTTCATGAATGACATTTTCAGGGATTTTGTGGATAAATTTCTGATTGTTTATTTGGATGATATCTTGATTTTTTCCAATACTGGGACTCTCATGTGAAACATGTTCGGACTGTGTTCCAGATTTTGAGAGAGAATGCTCTGTATGTGAAGGGATCAAAGTGTCTTTTGGGCGTACAGAGGATCTCATTTCTGGGATTCATTTTGTCTCCATCTGTTATTGAAATGGACCCGGTCAAGGTTCAGGCCATCTGTGATTGGGTCCAACCTACTTCATTAAAGGCTCTTCAGAGATTCTTGGGTTTTGCCAATTTTTATCGTAAATTTATTGGTAATTTTTCTGTTATTGTTAAACCATTGACTGATTTGACCAAAAAGAGTTCTGATGTGGTGAATTGGCCTCCTGAGGCAGTCTCTGCGTTTCAGGAACTTAAGCAGAGATTCACTTCTGCTCCTGTTCTACGGCAGCCTGATGTTTCTCTGCCATTTCAGGTGGAGGTTGATGCCTCTGAAATTGGGGCAGATGCCGTTTTGTCCCAAAGAGATCCTGAGACCTCTAAAAGTAACCCTTGTGCTTTTTTCTCTTGAAAATTTTCTCCAACTGAACGTAATTATGACGTGGGTAATCGGGAGTTATTGGCCATGAAGTGGGCTTTTGAAGAGTGGAGACATTGGCTGGAGGGAGCCAAACATCAGGTGGTGGTCCTCTCGAACCATAAGAATCTGGCTTATCTGGAATCAGCCAAGCGACTTAATCCTAGACAGGCCAGGTGGGCCTTGTTTTTCACACGTTTTAATTTTGTGGTTTCCTTTCTTCCTGGCACTAAGAATATTAAGGCGGATGCCCTCTCGAGGAGTTTCCTTGCGGACTCTCCTGAGTTATCTGATCCTGCGGTTATTTTGAAAGAGGGTGTAGTTCTTTCCGCCATCTCACCCAATTTGAGACTGGCTCTGGAGGGGTGTCAGGAGGATGAACCCGAGTGCTGCCCTGTTGGGAAATTGTTTGTCCCAGACCAGTGGAAGAAGAGTGTGATGTCTGAGATTCATTGTTCTGCGTTGGCCGGTCATCCCGGAATTTTTGGTACCAGAGACTTGGTGAGGCGATCCTTTTGGTGGCCTACTTTGTCTCGTGACGTCAGGGAGTTTGTGCAGTCGTGTGGGACTTGCTCTCGCTCCAAGCCTTGCTCTCGCTCTAGTGGTTTGTTGATGCCATTGCCTGTGCCCAAGAGACCATGGACCCATATCTCTATGGATTTTATTTCCGACCTCCCTGTTTCTCAGAGAATGACGGTTATCTGGGTGATTTGTGATAGGTTTTCCAAGATGATACATCTTGTGCCATTACCTAAGTTGCCTTCCTCCTCCGAATTGGTGCCTTTGTTCCTTCAGCACGTGGTTCGGTTACACGGCATTCCTGAGAACATTGTGTCTGACAGAGGAGTCCAGTTTGTTTCCAGATTTTGGAGGACTTTTTGTTCTAAACTTGGTGTTTAATTGTCTTTCTCCTCTGCTTTTCATCCTCAGACCAATGGACAAACTGAGAGAACAAACCAGACATTGGAGACTTATCTGAGATGCTTTGTGTCTGCTGATCAAGATGACTGGGTCTCTTTTTTGCCTTTGGCTGAGTTTGCTCTTAATAATAGGGAAAGCTCTGCCACTTTGATGTCTCCATTTTTCTGCAATTTTGGGTTTCACCCTCGATTTTCTTTGGGACAGACGGAGGCTTCTGTCTGTCCGGGTGTTGACTCTGTTGTGGAGCGTATGCAGAAGATTTGGGACAAGGTAGTGGAGAGGTTGTCCCTCTCTCAGGAGAAGGCCCAGCGTTTGCCAACCGGCATAGGACTGATGGTCCTCGGTTTAAAGTGGGGGACTTGGTCTGGTTGTCCTCAAGAAATATCCCTATGAGAGTTGCATCTCCTAAGTTTAAGCCTAGGTTTATTGGACCTTATAAGATCATGGAGATTCTTAATCCTGTTTCCTTTCGTTTATTTCTTCCAGGGACATTTAAGATCCATAACGTGTTCCACAAATCCTTATTGAAGAGGTTTGTTGAGCCAGTGGTTCCTATGGCTGCGCCCCCTGACCCTGTTTTGGTTGAGGGCAATCTGGAGTATGTGGTTGAGAAAATATTGGATTCTCATTTTTCTAGACGGAAACTCCAGTATTTGGTTAAGTGGAGAGGTTATGGTCAGGAGGACAATTCTTGGGTGTTTGCTTCGGACATCCATGCTAGGAGACTGATCCGTGCGTATCACAGAGCTCATCCTGACCGACCTGGTTGCACAAATGAGGGTTCGGTGACCCCTCCTCAAGGGGGGGTACTGTTATGAATGTTTTAGAAATGAATTCTGAGCAGAAGCTCCCTCTGGTGGTTGCAAACAGTACTGAACCATTCAATGAGGATTGGCAATCAGGGATCACAGACTGGCTGGATATAAGGGAGGTTTCCCCATCATGGTTGCCGGTGATCAATTGTTCTTGTCTCAACGTTGTTTCCTGGTTCACTTGGAAGCTTGCTGAGTCTTGCCTCTTCTCCTGCTCTCAGATAAGATATTTTCTGTTTTTGTTTTTGTGCTTGCCATTTGTATATTTCTCTGCATTTCTGTGAGGTTGGCCAGGTTCGCCTCCCCGGGGGGCTTGGTCTCCTCTCGGTTCCTCTGGAGCCATTGTTGTTTGTTCATTTGCCTTTTCCATTTTTTTTCTGTGGCTGCGGCTTAGTTTTGTTACACCAGAGAACTAATTTAGGTGGTAGAGGTCGTGTGATCTCAGGTGTTTTTGCAATTAGTAGCGTTGGCGTTTTTTAGGGGTTTTTTTTGGAATGCAGTAAGTATCCTTCCTATCCTTTTCTGTCTAAGTCAGATTGGGCCCCAGCGTTTGCTCATACTATTTTCTGCCTGTGTCTGTATTTCCTCTTGTCTAACCGCCATTATATGTTTGAGGGCTTCCTATGTTCTTTGGGGATCTGCTCCGGGGCAGATAGCTTTCCTCTTTCTATCTTTAGGTGCAGTTAGCCTCTCAGGCTGTGACGAGGCGTCTAGGACCAACGTAGGAACGCTCCACGGCTGCCTTTAGTTGTGGTGGTTAGTCAGGGTACTGCAATCCAGTAGATTCCAACCTCTCTGGTGTATTGCCGTTTTTGCCTGCTCTCCTCATCTACCAAAACATAACAGTTGCCACAGCCTCAGGTTTAAGAACTGAGTCTTGTAGTCTTGTAGTCCATCCATTAGTCTTGGGGGCCGATTCCCCTGCTGCGACCTGGTCCCTCCACCTGACTCCGGTCAGCGTGTATTCGGGCGCTCAGGGTGGATTCCTCACTTCCCTGGCTCCTAGAATCCCTTCTTCCTTCCAGAAGCTTCTCTCCTCACTGCTCCTGGCTGGAGCTCCTCTCCAGCTGTCCACCTCTGACTGACTGACTGACTGACTCTTTCCAGAACAATCTCCTCACCTCAGCACAGACTCCTCCCACCAACTGTCACTCCTCAAGCTCCACCCCTTCTACTCTCTCCACCCACACCCTCTACCTAGTTACCCTCTCCAACCTGAGTTGAGGCCATCCTCCCATAGGGTACGCCCAGATGCCCTGACTTGAGTGGTGTTGGATGCTGGTGTTAGAGTCTTGGGTAGTGCCCCCTCCTTACCCGAGAGTGGGATACCACACCTCTGGCTGATGTGCAGCACCTCTGTGGCACCACACAACCACCAAACAGGAGTGTTTTTTTCATCTGAGCCGAGAATTCACTGGCTACTTGAACATGGGTGAGCTGGAGCACACGCTCTTATTTATTAGAGGAGTATATGACTAGACCTGTCCATCAGTTTCCTCCACTTGAAAAACACCTCATATGGGAAAACCTCTTTTTTGCTAGAGGAAGATGATAGTCAGCTCTGGTTACATGCTCATACATCAGCAGCTATTTTATGGACAGAGAGCGGTGCAGTTGGTGGAGAAGGCTTCACTAGCAAGAGCAGAAGAAGAACTTATAAAGTAGCCAGCTAATTTCACTGCAGAGCAAACAATAGAAATAGCTTTGTGTCCTGCTAGTCTGGAAAGCAACAGAGCCTCTGCAATAGAATGGCAATGTACCAGAGAAGTCTCCATCCAGAGTAAAAGTAAAAGGGACAATATGATCAGATGCTAGAGAGAAAAGGAGATTGATTCTGTCCAGAGATTGCACCTTGGATTAGAAGCTGAGCCACTAAATTGGACTAATGAAAGCAAAAAATGATGAAAATAGTATTTTTATACATGCTGTGATAGTCCCTCCTGATTAGTTGTGCTATACCATGTGATGTGATAGCCACGAGGCATTTTGAGGAAGCCAAGGTCATGTGAGACTAATGCAAAGTTTAGAATGGCAGCAGCCATTTTAGGCTTTTCATGTGATGCCAGTCTCTAATTGCTTGTATTTGCTGGGTTCAGCAAATTATCTAAAATTCAACACACATTTGATTTACATTGAAACAGTTTAATGAGCTCTAGGGATAACACCATTAATTGATAATAAGTAGCTAAACTGAATTAAGACAAGATAAGTGATTATACAAGCAGAAAAAAAGATAATTACAGTATTCTGAAAAATAGAAAACTTCAAGCTGTAAAGTGCTTATATGAACTTGTCTACATCAATGTGAAAATAAATTATGCTTGATTCAAAGAAATGTATAAGACATGTTGGCTTTACAGATTGTAACTTAAATGAAAGGTTTTTCTTTTGAATAGAATGGTAAAAATGAAAGATGAAAATCAACTTCTGTAGTTCGCATGAGGTCTGAAAACAAGGAAAAAGAACTGAAAAGATGAAAATTGCTATTAATGTACAATATTCTGACTGCGTAGATTGTGCAGCTATCAAAGATAAAAAGCTTTGCTTATGGTGCTCTAAAAGCTTTTGTTAAAGAATGGACTGTATGAAAGTGTACACAATTTTCTATATTATTTTCTTCATTTATTAAGACAACAGAAATGTGAAATGGCTATTTTTTATTGTTTTTACTGACTTTCAGTATTTAATTCAAAGAAGCAATATGGTAAAAGCACACCTTCAAACAAAATGTAAAAGGGTGCATGTCAAATAAAACAATTCTGTTTTTATTTATGTATTAGACTTTATTAAATTGATTTGATGTAAATCAAATTCATATAGAATTTTTAAGAATTTACTGAACCCAGTGAATTCAAACAACTTGCAATTTGCTTTGCAACCCTTTTACACATTACAGAAGATTATATCAGTCAGAAAAGGACCATATGACCATTAGTGGACTTCCATGTAATGCCTTGTATCAATCACTTCACATGGTACAGCTAAGGCAATCAGGAGGGACTTTAATAACCTGTTTAACAGCAGAAGTTTGAATTGCAGTAGGCATTAAGTGGTGAATCTGGACAGTGAGATGACATCACAGATTAGCCATAGAAACAGGAAGAGAAAGGCATAAAATGCTAAACAAATTGTACAGAGAGTGGGTGACAGCAAAGAAAATAGTGACATACATTCTTTTCAGGGCAATTGGAGGCTTTCGAGTACTTTCAAAATGCGAAGAATTGATGTATCACAAACTGAATTTCCTGAGAAGGTTCAGCAATATCTGGTGCATTCAAATTTCAAAAGATTCACTCATTTTTATTATGTTTATTTACATATGTACAGTATAAATAATGGCCATAACTTTATAAATTATGATGAAAAAAGCAGAAATTTAAAGGAGTTGTTCACTAATACAACAGAGCACTTCTCATTCCTATAAAAACACCTATATTCATCTCCTGTGCAGGCGCTGTTCCAGCGGTGTCGTCACTTACTTTTCCTGAGCTCATGTTGTTACATTATGTGAGCTCTGCACTCAATCAGCGCTGCCGTCACTGTCCCCAAATCGGAAATGTGTTGAACATTAACAGGAAGTCAGGGCTCTGGCTGCCCTCTGAAGTCATCTTGATGTTCGATTTGTCTGAAGGTGGGACGGTAACACCAGCGCTGATTGGGCGCAGGACTCATGTGACATAGCAACCTATCATGAGCCCGGGGATCGCGAGTGTGACGCTGCTGGAAAGGCACCGGCACCAGATGTGAGTACAGGTGTTTTTATTTTTAACGAGGCAATCATGGAAAATGAGAATACCAGCTAAATTACAATATACGAGGCAACAACAAAGCCTATCTTTGTTTGATATTGGCCCAGAAATCTTGCTTTGTACTATACAGTTTATATCACTTAACTTGTCAGAATACTCTTGTAATAATAAACTAGGACTACCAAACATCTGTTAACAATGCTTCTGCGTTCAGGCAGTTGCTAGGAAACTTTGAGAGATCCATAATGACATCACAAGGATTCCCTGTGCGAGTTTGGAGTTATGCCGAGAAGTCAATATCCATTTCTTTTTTTCAAGGCTATGTACCTAAGTATGATCTAATAAGCTGTTACTATTAAATTATTGTTATTAGTGATCTTTAGATGAAGACAGCAGGGATCAAACATGTAATATATTCCCTTTTCACCTATGCCATGATAGTAAATAAAGCTACCTTATTTAAACAAAATAAATAATGGCAGTAAAGTAATAAATTAGCAAGGCAAAGTAAGTGAAATCCAAAAATTAGAAGAAAAACAGAGAAAAAAAAAATCCTCATTCTCAAAAAAGTGTAACCCTCTCCAAACTAACATGTACCAATTGTAGTTTTAGAAAATGCTTTGAACAGATGTAAGGAGCTTTGTCAATAATAGGTTCACATCAATTAAAATGATTAAACCACATTAAAATGATTAAACTGACCACCAAATTAAACGGGTTGTCTTTTACTAGGACAACCCCTTTTTTTATCTAAATGTTTAGCCCCAATAAAATAAAAAATCTTATACCTTCCTCCTGAGCATGGCATCCAATCAGTGCTGGCATCACTGTCTCCATATTTGGACAAATCGAACATCAAGAGAAAGTGAGAGAGCAGTCGCAGCCTTGACTTCCTCTTGATGTTCGATTTCTCCCAAGGCAGGGCCAGTGATGCAGCGCTGATTGGTGCCAGACTCACATGTTATAATAACCGCACAGGAGCCCCAGGAAAGTGAGTGCCAACACTGCTGGAATGGCGCCTGCATGGGAGGTGAGTGAAAGCATTTTTATTTTATCAAGGCAAGCGCTGGGTATGAGAAGGGGTTGTCCAAGTAGTGGACAACTTCTTTAACTGTTTCTTTACTTCAACCTTATCTGTTTTTCCAGCTTTACAGAAAAGGTGTCACGCGGTCTTATGATATGTGTACGATGTCAGTAAACTATTCTTAAAAGAACAACACTCTATACAACATATAGATTAGCAACATCAGCATGTAAATATAGAATAGATTTACCTGACACGATATCCGTTGAACTCAGGGTTAATCTTGAAGACTTGATACACTGTCACAGGAAAGAGGAGGAGCGGGGGTCTAACCTGACCCTAAACTGGGGTCCTAACTAATCCCTCACCTTGGAGGTACTGATAATGGTTCAGAGGTCCAAGTCTCCAGCCTAACCCTGTCTCCTATCAGTCCCTGAACCCTGTAATCAGTCCTTAGAAGGATTCTGATTACCACCAAAGGGATATGGGCTGATCTCTGCTAAATACACAGATTAGACATATAAGACAGACTGGAGAAAACACAGACTTGCATACACACTCAAACACAGAAGGAACATAAATGATCTGGGATATTAAACTCTAAGCAAGGTGAGCTTAAAACAACTAAGGAGCTCTTTAACTTAAGTCTATACAGATACAATCCTATCTGTGGTCTGCATGAAGAATTTCACTGGCAACTCCCAACACAGACAACCAGAGATTTAAAGGAAACCAATCAACAAATAATTAATTGCAGCCGGAAGAAACTGCACCCAGTCCCAGAACTGAGCACAGACAGAATTAACTCCCTAACTGCCAAACACAAAGAAACAGCAATTCAGCTGTGAGAAGTCAGAATGTGCAACCGCGACGATCTTCGTGGCGATGCACACATGACAGTACCCCCCCTTCTACGAGGGGCCTCCGGACCCTCAGGGCCAGGTTTGCCCGGGTGAGTTCTGTGGAAGGTCCGCACCAAACGATCTGCGTTAATGTCAGACGCAGGAACCCACGTCCTCTCCTCTGGACCATACCCCTTCCAATGCACCAAGTACTGAAGGGACCGGCGATTCAGACGTGAGTCAATGATCTTTGACACTTGAAACTCCAAGTTACCATTGACCACCACTGGAGGAGGAGGTAGAGGTGATGGTATGACTGGTGCCACGTACCTCTTAAGTAATGACTTGTGGAACACATTATGAATTTTAAACGTAGGAGGGAGGTCCAGACGAAATGCCACAGGATTAATTATGGAACTGATCCTGTACGGCCCGATGAATCTGGGGCCCAGCTTCCAGGAGGGAACTTTAAGTTTTATATTCCTGGTAGACAACCATACCAGATCGTTCACATTAAGATCTGGACCAGAAACTCTCCTCCTATCAGCCATACGTTTATAACGGTTCCCCATAGCACTCAGATTATTCAATACACCTCTCCACACTGAAGCAAGTGACGACGAGAAACGCTCCTCCTCAGGAACCCCAGAAGGGCCCCCCCCATGAATGTACAAAACTGGGGATGAAAACCATATGCCCCAAAAAACGGGGACTTACCAGTGGACTCGCTCCGCCTGTTGTTAAGAGCGAACTCTGCCAGAGGCAAGAAAGAAGACCAGTCCTCCTGGTTCTCTGAGACAAAACACCGAAGATAAGTCTCTAGGCTTTGATTCAGACGCTCTGTCTGACCATTGGTCTGCGGATGAAAAGCCGAGGAAAATGACAATTGCATCCCCCGACGTAAACAAAATGCCCTCCAAAACTTGGACACAAACTGAGACCCCTATCTGACACCACATCAGAAGGCAACCCATGAAGTCTCACAATCTCCCCAATGAACACCTGCGCCAGAGTTTTAGCATTAGGGAGGGCAGGAAGAGCAATGAAATGTGCCATCTTACTGAACCTGTCAACAACCACCAGTATGACAGTCTTCCCTGACGACTGAGGAAGGTCCGTGATGAAGTCCATAGACAAATGAGTCCATGGATGCTCCGGAAGTTTCAAGGGTAAGAGGGTCCCAGACGGACGGGTATGAGGGGTCTTAGAGCGAGCACAAACCCCACAGGACGCGACAAAAGTTAAAACATCTTTATTAACGTTAGGCCACCAAAACCGGCGAGAAAGGAGATCTAAAGTAGCCTTACTCCCTGGATGTCCTGCTAAAGCAGAATTATGATGTGCCTCAATAACCTTTTGTCTCAACTGATTTGGGACAAACAGTCTCCCTGGAGGTCCTGCAGGGGCGTCCCCCTGAGCCTCTAACACCTCCTCCTCAAGCTCAGAACATACAGCCGACACTACCACCCCTCCTGAAGGATAGGAATCGGGTCATCCATTTTCCCGGCCCCTGGGAAACTGCGAGACAAGGCATCCGCCTTAACATTCTTAGATCCAGGGCGATAAGTGACAACAAAATTAAACCTGGTAAAAAACAACGACCATCGAGCTTGTCTGGAATTCAGACGCTTAGCAGATTCCAAATACAGCAGGTTCTTGTGATCAGTAATGACGGTGACCGGGTGGACTGCCCCCTCCAAAAAGTGACGCCATTCTTCAAAAGCCAACTTAATGGCCAAAAGTTCCCTATTGCCGATATCATAATTCCTTTCGGCGGACGACAATTTTTTAGAAAAGAAAGCGCACGGATGCCATTTACCAGGGGACGGACCCTGGGACAATATTGCACCCACCCCTACGTCAGACGCGTCCACCTCCACAACGAACGGCTGTGATGCATCTGGTTGGATGAGAACGGGTGCCGAAGCAAAACATTTTTTCAAAGAGGAAAAAGCTTGGCAAGCTTTTGTCCGACCATTTAGAAAAATCCGTCCCTTTTTTTGTCATGTCAGTGAGAGGTTTGACAACAGATGAGAAATTACAAATAAATTTCCGGTAGTAGTTAGCAAACCCCAGAAAACCTGCAGAGCCTTAAGATCCTCTGGCTGATCCCATTCAAGCACTGCTCTCACCTTTTCAGGGTCCATACGGAAACCGGAGGCTGACACCAAGAAACCCAAAAACTGAAGTTCCTGTACGGCGAATACACACTTTTCCAGTTTGGCGTATAGTTTATTGTCTCGCAAGATCTGCAACACCTGTCTCACATGTTCCTGGTGAGACACAAGATCTGGTGAGTAAATTAAAATGTCATCCAAATATACGACCACAAACAGCCCCACCAGATGACGAAAAATGTCATTAACAAAATGTTGGAATACTGCTGGTGCAGTAGTCAGACCAAAAGGCATGACAAGGTTCTCATAATGTCCCTCCGGCGTGTTAAACGCCGTTTTCCACTCATCCCCCTCTTTTATCCTAATCAGATTATACGCCCCCTGAGATCCAATTTAGAGAACCATTTGGCGCCAACAATTTGATTGAAGAGATCAGGAATCAGAGGGAGTGGATACGGATCTCGAACAGTAATCCGATTAAGTTCGCGGAAATCCAAGCAAGGGCGTAGGCCTCCATCTTTTTTCTTCACAAAGAAGAACCCCGCGGCCACTGGGGAAGATGAAGGTCTAATATGCCCTTTGGCCAGACTTTCCGAAATATAATCTTTCATAGCCTGCCTCTCAGGACCAGAAAGGTTATATAACCTAGCTTTAGGTAACTTAGCATCAGGAAGTAAATTAATAGAGCAGTCATACACGCGATGAGGAGGCAACTCCTGACACCCCTCCTCAGAGAACACATCCCCAAAGTCCTCCAAAAAAGGAGGCAAAGTACTAGGCACGACCGCACTGATGACTGTGTTCATGCAGTTACTTTTGCAAAACTCCCCCCATTGGCTTATATCTCTGGACTGCCAATTAATCACAGGGTTATGTTTAACCAACCAAGGAAGTCCCAACACAATAGGAGTAGGTAGACCCTCCAACACATAACAAGATAATAGTTCCCTATGTATTGCCCCTACCCGAAGGTCAATGTTATGAACCTCATGAACAAAGCTACCTTGGCCGAGAGGCCTGGCGTCAATGGAGAATATAGGGATCGGTTTGACCAATACACTCAGATGCATACCTTGAGCCTGAGAAAACTGAGCGTCAACCAGATTAGCCCGGACCCACTATCAAGAAGAACAGAAAATCTCTCCACTCTCGTACCAACCACCACCTCCACTGGTACAAGGAACTGAGAAGAACTAGCGGACGAAATACATACTCCCAGGTTGTCGTCCACCACACAACCTGGGATTAACAGTTTTCCGGCGACTTTTTGCTCAACAAGGCACGGGATGGACATCCCCCAACAAAATGTCCCTCTTTCGCGCAGAAGAAACACCTTCTAGTCCTGCGGCGTACCGCCAATCCCCTCCTACGAAATGATGTCCCTCCCAACTGCATAGGCTCCTCCGAACAGACAAGGGGAACCTAAACATAAGGGACTTTAGTAGTAGGTGGAGTAACAACAGGGGGCGGAGTTACCTCGCACCTCTCCCGGAGCCGTCTATCAGTACGGATAGCTAGGGCCATAGCAGCCTCCAGTGATGGAGGAGAATCATACTGAGCCAAAACGTCCTTTAATTTGTCAGAAAGCCCATGACAAAACTGGCTCCTAAGAGCTGGGTCATTCCACTGAGTATCTGTGGCCCATCTACGGAACTCAGAAGCAAATTCTTCCGCCGGACGATCTCCCTGCTGTATCTTACGTAATTTTGTCTCAGCAAGAGAGACCCGATCTGGGTCATCATATACCAAACCCAGGGCAGTAAAAATCGATCTACTGACTGTAGAGCCGGGGATCCCGGAGGAAGGGAGAAGGCCCAGGATTGAGGGTCCCTTGTAGGAGCGAGATAACAATTCCCACTCTCTGCTCTTCACTCCCTGATGATCGAGGCCGAACCGAAAATACAATTTACATGCTTCCCTGAAGGTAAAAAATTTGTCTCGCCCACCAGTGAACCTGTCCGGGAGAGCTACTTTAGGTTCAAATCTGGTTTGCTCCGAGGGAGACAAAACTTTGGACTTAATGTCCGTCAGCTCCATGGATAATCCCTGCAACTGCAGAGCCAGCTGGGCTACTGGATCCATGGCAACTGGGAATAATTTTATGGGCCAGTGAAAATGTCACGCGGTCTTATGATATGTGTACGATGTCAGTAAACTATTCTTAAAAGAACAACACTCTATACAACATATAGATTAGCAACATCAGCATGTAAATATAGAATAGATTTACCTGACACGATATCCGTTGAACTCAGGGTTAATCTTGAAGACTTGATACACTGTCACAGGAAAGAGGAGGACCGGGGGTCTAACCTGACCCTAAACTGGGGTCCTAACTAATCCCTCACCTTGGAGGTACTGATAATGGTTCAGAGGTCCAAGTCTCCAGCCTAACCCTGTCTCCTATCAGTCCCTGAACCCTGTAATCAGTCCTAAGAAGGATTCTGATTACCACCAAAGGGATATGGGCTGATCTCTGCTAAATACACAGATTAGACATATAAGACAGACTGGAGAAAACACAGACTTGCATACACACTCAAACACAGAAGGAACATAAATGATCTGGGATATTAAACTCTAAGCAAGGTGAGCTTAAAACAACTAAGGAGCTCTTTAACTTAAGTCTATACAGATACAATCCTATCTGTGGTCTGCATGAAGAATTTCACTGGCAACTCCCAACACAGACAACCAGAGATTTAAAGGAAACCAATCAACAAATAATTAATTGCAGCCGGAAGAAACTGCACCCAGTCCCAGAACTGAGCACAGACAGAATAACTCCCTAACTGCCAAACACAAAGAAACAGCAACTCAGCTGTGAGAAGTCAGAATGTGCAACCGCGACGATCTTCGTGGCGATGCACACATGACAAAAGGTTTGTTTTTTGGTGACAATCTTCTTTGTACTGATGTTGCAGCATGTGTTTTTAAGGGAGGGAGATACATTTAAATCTAAGACAGAGTCATCATGCAAATCTGAATTAGAGGATTCATTTTTCAGGTTTATTTTATTTATTTAATTAACTATGTTAAACCATGGCATGGTGTTATGCACCTGTATGTGCACAGTGCCTCCTTTCACTATGGCCGCTGCCCTCTGCTATGCTCCATGTCAAGTTTTACAAGTGACCCATTGTGCCGCCATGACATCATCTTTAATAATAATAATAATAATAATAATAATCTTTATTTATTTATATAGCGCCAACATATTCCGCAGCGCTTTACAGTTTGTAGGTCTTTTAAAACCATTTGGACACACCTGTGTCTGTACTTTAAACCACAACTGTGTTCTACAGATGTGTTTGAACTCTGAAGTTATCCAAGTCCTCGGTTCCTGTTGTCTCCTCAAGACTTCTGGAAATTATTCATCATTCCAGCAGGTTAACTCGCCCTTTACCATATGCTTCTTGAACTTTTATTGATGTTGGTTTGCATCAACTGCACCTGCTGCCAGTTTAAACCATTGCCTGCTGTGAACATCCTGAACTGTCATTGTAAACTGTTCGCCTTACCTACACCTGTGTGCCTGATTCAAATTTGTTGTCTTCCTACTTCTGTCCTGCTTCTGTGGCTACCAGCATGTACTGCACTACCAGTTATTGGAGTCCTCATCGTACCGTGTACCTGACAGCATGCTGTGTCGATGCCCAGGGTCCATGTGTCTACCCTGACCTGTACTTTCATGGCTTCGTGGCTAGACCTCATCAGGTAAGCCTAACACATGGAAAAGGAGGAAAACTATTTTAGCCATTTTTCCCTATTAAAGACCTTCAATATCATGCTCCAATTGTACTTTAATACTGTATATGCGAGTGGCATTCATTAAAGATTTACCCTGACCCACTTCCTGTGGATTGAGAGCAATGAAACTTGGCAAAGTTATTAGTCCTTCTCTACATTTGCGCCACCTAGGTACACACACTTCTTCCATCTCTTTAAGCAACTATAAACAACTCGCTTGTAGAAATCGATAGGTTGCTCCAAAAGCCAAGTTGTGAATTCGGAAATCAGAATCTCATCATCTGGAAAATGCTTACCCTTCAAAAATAACTTCATTGTTTGAAAGAGGTGGAAGTCCAATGGGGAAAGGTCAGGTGAATAAGGGAGATGTGGTAGAATTTCAAAGCCACAGGAGCATGCTTCCATTTGGGCAACATGTGAGCTGTGAACTGGTGCATTGTCCTGCAGAAGGCGTACACCTTTGGTGAGCATGCCACGTCTTTTGGTTTTGATGGTCTCCTGCAATTTCCACAGCAGTGAAGCATAGTATGCCCCAGTGATCATAGTACCCTTTGCTAGGAAATCCACCAATACTACTCCATGCTGGTCAGAAAATACCATGAGCATGATCTTTCCTGCAGAGGATTGGGCACGTGCCTTCTTTGGAGGCGATGAGTCATGATGCTTCCATTGCATCGTCTGGACTTTAGTCTCAGGGTCGTAGTGATGGACACAGCTTTCTACTGTGTGATCAGCCTGTTGAAAAATTCCTGGTTTCCATGGCACATTGTCAATAGAGCCTGAGAGCACTCGACTCATTCCTGCTTCTGGAAAGGTGTAAGCAGCCAGAGAACCCAGCGAGCGGATACCTTATGCATGAAAAGATGGTCTTGTATGATTTTTTCCACTGACCCCATACTAATCTTGACATTTTGGGCTAGGTGGTGAATGGTTACACGGTGATTTTCCAAAATGGCGACCTCCTCTTGCGATGGTGTGTTCTTCAATAGCAGAGTGAGGTCACCCTGGAATTGGAGCTGTTTGCACTGAAGTCCAACCACATTTGAATTGACGATGCCAGCTCTTGACCACATCATATGATCGGAAGTCATCACCAAAAACCTTTCATCTCATCGAACGTCTCCTTTGGTGTGCGGCCTTTCATGTAAAGGAACTAGTTGACTGCTCTGTATTCAGAAAAAAAAATGAACTTTTTTGAATTTACCAAATGGCTGCAATTAAACAAAGACTGAAAAATTTAAAGGGGTCTGAATACTTTCTGTACCCACTGTATATATCTATATACTTATAGATATATACAGTGCAGACCAAAAGTTTGGACACACCTCCTTTAAAGATTTTTCTGTATTTTCATGACTATGAAAATTGTAAAATCACACTGAAGGCATCAAAACTATGAATTAACACATGTGGAATTATATAGTTAACAAGAGTGTGCAAAGCAATCATCAAAGTAAAAGGTGGCTACTTTGAAGAACCTAAATATAAGACATAATTTCAGTTGTTACACACTTTTTTGTTAAGTATATAATTCCACATGTGTTAATTCATAGTTTTGATGCCTTCATTGTGAATGTACAATTTTCATAGTCATGAAAATACAGAAAAATCTTTAAATGAGAAGGTGTGTCCAAACTTTTGGTCTGTACTGTATATATATATACACCCCTAGTAATGAAAGAGTAATATAAATATAAATATTTACTCAATTTATTTATTGTCAACTTTATTTTTGCATTTTTGCATTGTGTACTGGTTAAAATACTACCTGCGCAAGAGGCATTCTATAGGGCCTTCATTGCAGATTCTGTCTCGGTACATTGTTGGTGGTGAGTGGATCGGCCTGCACTAGGTTTGTTAGGTGTTCAATAAGTCCGGCAATGCCTTGTGATTTCAATTTCTAATGGAAACCACTATGCAGTTATGAGCAGACTCTAAAACAAGAAAATGCAGGTACTCTATTTTTATGTTTAATGAGCAAAGTGCATTTGAACTGTTCTTATTATGTGTATGGCATAAAGATGGGATGCAAATGAAGTAGGAGAAGATTAAGAACTGATTCAATTCAATATAGTGTAAATATAATAGTGTAAATCATTACATTTGGATACATAGAATAGGTATTTTGGATATTTATTGAGACTGCATAGCAAAATAATCTTTAATTATAGAAACAAAGTAGTCAGGTTGATCATTTCTGTGAATAATTTTCCTGAATAATTAAATAAAGTTAATTGTATTAAACAGGAGTTCATATTCAAGATACCGTTTCCTCTATTTATGCTGGAAATACCTCTAATAAACTGTTCCTTTTGCTCATTGTAATTTTATGAAGCCCATAAATCATAGATCATAAATTTCCAATTAAATCAAAACAATTTAAAAGCATAAAGGACCATAAAGTCCAGGAAGCAAATGGCACAAGATTGTGATATTGTAATCCAACGTTTTTAATTTAATGTTTCACAAAAGACCTCATTTACTTTGGTAATGGGAAAAGAGTGTGGCTTCTAAGCCATATACGCTGTATAAATTTTGAGTAGCTGACAGGAAGACTTAAAACTTGTGATTATAATAGTATAAATAGGCATTATTTCATATATTAAAAATCTTAAATAAATACATCTATCTATCTATCTATCTATCTATCTATCTATCTATCTATCTATCTATCTATCTATCTATCTATCTATCTATCTATCTATCTATCTATCTACACATTTGAGAACTAGCATTTCCCTAAGTTTACACTTAGCATGGATGCATCAACTTCTATATTAATTCCCTCTGTTTCTGTTTCTGTCGCCACACGACACCACAACTTTGATGTGGGCACTGCTCGGCAACAATGCAGCACTTTTGGTAGCTATTCTGGGATTAGAGGCATCATCCAGACAGGAAACTTGGGAGTTGACTCTCAATTTGTTACCTAATAAATTCCTGACCCTCCATTAACCCCTTCAACATTGGGCATATTTTCATTTTTGTTTTTTTCCTCCCCTTCTTCCAAGCGTTATAACTTTGCATTTTTCTCTCCACATAGCCATATGAAGGCTTGTTTTTTTGCCGGACGAGTTTTAATTTTGAATTACATCAGTTATTTTATCATGTGATGCACTGTAAAGTTGAAAAAAATCCAAGTGCGTTGTAATTCCAAAAAGTGCAATTTATCAATTTTTGGAATTGGGTAATTATTTACCATGTTCACTATATGGAATAACTGGCCTATCAATATGATTCGTCAGGTCAGTATCATTACGCAGATACCAAAAGTGTATATATTTTTAATTGAAGTGGTGAAAAAAAATTCAGAAATTTGTAAAAAAAAAATGTGCTTTTGTCTCCATTTTCAGAGACCTATAATGCTTTAAATTTTTGGGATATAGTTCTGCGTGATGGCTTATTTTTTGCCGCCTGAGCCAACATTTTATTAATACAATTTTGGGGTAGATACTCTGATTTGATCACATCTTATTGCATTTTATTGTAATGTTGCGGATGCAAAAAAAACGTACTTCTGGAGTTTTGATTTTGTTTTTCGCTACGCCATTTACCAATTGGACTAATATACTGTAATTAATATTTTGATAGATTGGACTTTTTCAAATGCAGCAATTCCAAATATGTATATATATTTTTTGTTTATGTAGCAATAAGGGAGTTATTTGAACTTTTGTGGGGTTTTTTATATTTTTAAAAACTTTATTTTTTAAAATGTTTACTGTATTTGTTAGTTCCCCTAGGGAACTTGAAGCTGCAATCATCTGATTGTTTGTGCTATAAATAACATTATAGAAAATCAGGATCTCCTATGAACACCAGCTAAAGGCCGGGGTCAGACTAGCGTATGGCATCCGATGCGAGAGCATCGGATGCGATATGCTAATGACCCTCGGCTCCTGCTCTGCTGCGAGCGGAGCCGAATGTCACGTGACTGTGCTTCGAGTCTCTCACACAGACCACATCGGAGCACAGCTGCGGAGGAGGCGGAGAAATGAATTTCTCCATCTCCTCTATTGCCGGGGTCAGCATATATCGCACATCACTCGGATGATATTCTAGTGATGGGCGTTGTCTCACTCACACCCATAGGCTTTATATGGGTGAAAGTGAGTATAGTCTCGGTCGAGTGTCGGTGACAATCGCAGCATGCTGCGATTTCACTCGCACGTTGAAAACAGCCGAGAAGAAAAACGCTGATGGGGAGCTCCCCCATAGATGAATACTGGTCTGAGTGCTATGCAATGTTTTATCTCATAGCACTCGTCCATATTCATCGCTAGTGTGACTCCAGCCAAATGCTGTCTTACACAAGAGAATCGTCATGTCTTCAGCAGAATTCTGACTGTCATGGCAACCCATTGGCGCCCCATGATCACTGATGAGTGCTTGCAATGATGCGACACCCTGCCGGCATGTGTTGAATGTTGCTTTTCAGATATTGACAGCAGCATATTGACAGTAGCAGCGGCTGTTAAAAGCAGATGATTTCTGATTAAATCAGCCACCATCTGTGTGTAAAAATGTGGCAGGCATGCGTACACACATCAAAGTCAGGGACATGTAACATAAATGTACATCATATGTCGTGAATGGTTTAAAAGTTGCCAGTAATAAGCTCAGTGTCATGTATAGTGTACAGTTCCTATAGCGTCTTGTGCTTGGGTGCGAGGAAAACACAGGAGACATAGGTTGAAATGAAATGACTTGTATTACTTCATACAAGCATGCTGAAAAGTTCACACAGTTTGCAGGAACAGCGACAGGAACCAGCAGGCCAGAGTAACTTCAAGCACTACAATAAATCTCCAAAGCAGGTTCAGGATCTCTTCTCTGTACCGTAATTCCTCTGCAAACATGGATTCACCAAACAGCAGGTTTCCAGAGTCCAAAAGTGTTCCAAGGTTCCTCAGTAGGGAATAGCTGGAGTACAAGTCCAAGGTTTCAGGAGTCAGGTCACAGACTGACTGAGGCTTGATTCAGGAGCACTGATTGTTCAGCTGAGGCTGCTTAAGAAGCAAGAGGGAAGAATCAGGGCGGGAACATGAAAACTGGAAACTCCATATTAACTGAGGGCAAGAGCTGCAGAAAGACAGAAAGCAAAATGGCCGACGGAAAACTGAGTTTCAAGGAACATGTCAACAGAGACAAAGAAAATTACATTACTCCACCCTTAGGGACAACCTCCGGATGACCTCAGACCAGGCTTGTCAGGGTACCTCTGATGAAACTGGCGGAGCAGGTGAGGAGCATTTACATTATTGACTGGTTCCCATGAGTTATCCTCCACTGGGTAGCCCTGCCATTTAATCAAATATTGCAACTGATTTCTGTACAACCTGGAATCTAGAATCCTTTCCACCATAAATTCTTCCTGACCATCGACCAGCACTGGGTCAGGCAAGGAGAAGAACGTCCAGGAAACGTATTGGGTGTTGCAGCCTTTAGTAGGGATACATGAAAGACAGGGTGGATTCTCATAGTTCTGGGCAGTTGAAGACGACAAGCAACAGCACTTATAATCTTACTGATCTTATAAGGTCCAATGTACTTATGTCCCAATTTAGACGATGGAATCTTTAATTTAAGATTTCTGGTTGACAGCCAGACCAAATCTCCTACCTTGAAAGCTGGTGCAGGTTTACGAAATTTATCTGCTGCTTTCTTGTACCTTTCCTGAGCCAATTCTAGATTTTCCTTTAGAAGATCCATATTCTTTTGTAAAGAAGTGATTCTTTCAGCCACTGCCGGGAAGGGGTATCTATGGGAAATCGAGGAAGAATGTTAGGATGATAACCTAGATTGGAGTAAAAAGGAGACTGCTTAGTGGAGGCGCTCTGAGAGTTGTTATAAGAGAACTCAGCCAGTGGAAGTAGATCCACCCAATCATCCTGTAGGTGGCAGATAAAACAGCGGAGATACTGCTCCAGAGTCTGATTGGTTCGTTCTGTCTGTCCATTAGTCTGGGGGTGAAAAGCAGAAGAAAGGTTTACTTTAATGTCCAATGCTGCACAGAAATTTTGCCAAAACCTTGAAGTGAATTGCACCCCCGATCCGAAATGACCTCATCCGGTACTCCATGTAAGCGAAACACATTCTTAATCATCAAGTCTGATGTCTGTTTTGCAGTGGGTAAGCCGACACAAGGGATAAAATGAGCTGCCTTTGTTAGACGGTCAACCACCACTAGAATGGTGTTCTTCCCTTGAGAGGTTGGAACTCCACAATGAAGTCCATAGAAATGGATCCCCACGGGCGGGACGGGGTGGGAAGAGTTGCAACAGACCAGTTGGTGAGGAGCGAGGTGTTTTGCATCTTGCACAAACTTCACATGAAGTGACATAGTTTTAATGTCATCTTTCCTGTAAGTGGGCCACCAAAAGAAACGAGAAAGAAATTCTTGTGTCTTTAGAATTCCCCTATAGCCCGGCTATCTTGGAATCGTGGATGAGTTGCAATACTCTCAATCTGACTGTTTCAGTATATACAGACGTTGTCCCTGAATCCACACACCATTCTTAAAGACAAGACTTACGTCCCTTGGGGTTGAGCCAACAAAGAATCCGCATGGTATGCTTCCTTGATGTCCTTAAGTAGGTCTTGATTATGAATCACTCCCAGGAATCTAGAGTCAGGAAGAATAGTCTTAGGAGGAGTAAGTGGACGTGTCTCTGCTGAATGAATCCTAGAGAGTGCAATCAGCCTTTCCATTGCGCGATCCTGGTCTATAAGAAATGACAAAATTAAATTGGTTTAGGAAAAGATTCCAGCGAGCCTGGCGAGGAGTCAGGCACTTAGCCGACCTGATAAATTCAAGGTTACGATGGTCTGTCAGGACGACTATTTGCTGTGCAGCTCCCTGAAGAAGGTGTCTCCATTCCTTGAAGGCGGCAATAATGGCCAACAATTCTCTATTGCCCACATCGTAGTTCCTCTCAGCCGAAGACAACTGGCTGGAAAAGAAGGCACAGGGATGCAAGACATTCTTCTCACCTGTTCTCTGAGAGAGAAATAGCTCCAACGCACAGTCTGAAGCATCCACCTCTATTATGAAGGCAAGCTCGGGTTGGGATGTACTAAGATAGGTGCGGTGGTAAATTTATCCTTTAAAACAGGAAAATGCTTCTGAGCTTGCGGGGTCCAGGAGAACCTAGACTGTTTCCGGGTAATTGGGTGATAGGTGACACTACCTCAGAAAAATTCTTAATGAAACGTCTATAGAAGTTGGCAAACCCGATGAAACGCTGCACCTCCTTCACATTTCTAGAATTGGCCAATCCTTGAGGGCTTGGGTCTTGCTTCCATCCATACTAATCCCTTGCGTAGATAGTACATACCCCAGAAATTGAATTTCGGTCCTATGGAAATCACATTTTTCAAGTTTGATGTAGAGATGGTTTGACTTAGGCGTTCTAAGACCATTCTCACATGTCCATGATGTTCCTCTGTGAGTTAGAAAAAATTAGAATATCATCCAGATAAATCACCACAAATGTATCTAGGAGATCCCTGAAGATATCATTCACGAAGTGTTGGAAAGTTGCTGGGGCGGTACTCAGACCAAAAGGCATAACTAGATATTCAAAGTGTCCATAGCGTGACCTGAAAGCAGTCTTCCATTCATCCCCAGGTCTAATACGGACCAAGTTATAGGCCCCACGGAGATCCAGTTTAGAGAAAATTTTGGCATGCCGCACTCTCTCCAACAACTCAGGGATTAAAGGCAATGGATAACGGTTTCTAATAGTAACCTTATTGAGTTCCCTATAGTCTATGCAGGTCTCAGAGATCCATCTTTCTTCTTCACAAAGAAGATGGTGCACCTGCGGGAGATGAAGAGGGGCGTATGAAGCCCTTGGCTAAATTTTCGTCTATATAATCCTTCAAAGCTTTTAGCTGGGGCCCCGCTAGGGGGTAGATCTTACCAAAAGGTATCTCGGCTCCAGGCAAATAATTCAATTGGACAATCATATGGACGGTGAGGAGAAGCTGATCAGCGTTCTTCTTGTCACATAAATCCACATAGTCCTGGTATACAGCTGGTAGTTCAGGGACTGACATGGTTCCTTTAGGAACAGAGCAAGCTGAAACTCCTTGACTCATCTGTTTTCTCCGAAAGTGTAATTCCTTGGTCTCCCAGTTAATCGTAGGATTCTGCGCCTGCAGCCATGGTAGCCCTAGAATAATGGGAAAGTGGGGAGAAGAGATAAGTAAAAAAGACATTTTCTCCTGATGATCTTTACCCATAAGGACCCTCAAAGGCTCTGTTTCTTGATCCACTGGTCCAGAAGTCAGTAGAGAGCCATCCACAGTCTCCATCTGTACTGGAGTAGCCTTCTTCACTGAACGTATCCCCTGTTTCAGAGCAAAGGAGATATCCATAAAATTTCCACTTGCTCCTGAGTCGATCATAGCAGAGCTAGACACCCAGACTGAGTCAACCCAGAGTTTGATGGAAAGGAAGCAATGAGAATTGTTTCTTTTACAACTCAGCTGGGACACCGCTGAGGAAACTTGAAAAATTGCAGCGTTTATACCGTCATCGTCCCCAGAACTAACAGAGTTTAAGTCCGAGAAATCAAGATCTCTTGCAGCAGATCTCTCTGGAGCCTGAGGCTCGGACATGACAGAGCTCCTCTCGCAACACATCACAGTGAATGACTGCTGCAGTAGTCTTACGAGAACGGCTGGGGCAGTTTATAATGAGTGCCCTGACTTACCACAGTAGAAACATAGATTTTCCTTTATACGATGTTCTTTGCGTGCATCACTAACCCGTCTTTGTAAAGAGTCCACCTGCATGGGTTCAGGTTCTGGTTCCCTTGTGATCCAACTCAAAGGTTCCTTAGCTGAGGAGGGAGGTAGGAAAAGGTTAGTGCGATTATTTTCGAACCATCTCTCTTGTCTGCGTTCAGTCAGACGAGCATCAATACGGATACAATAGTTAATAAAGTCACCTAACGCAGTGGGAGGGTCGGCACGAGCAAGTTCATCCTTAATCAGTGGAGACAACCCTTTCCGAAAAATAGATTTTTTAGTGGAAGTGTCCCAAGTGGTATCAAAGGCCCATCTCCTGAAATCCAGGGCATATTCGGCTACTGAACGCTTACCTTGCGCAAAGTTAACATGGCTGTTTCAGCTGTTGCACCTCGATTTGGGGTCATCAAACACCTGCCCCATGGCTGAAATAAAAGCACCAAGGTGATTCAAACAATCATCCTCAGTCTCAATCAGAGGGTTTGCCCACATCAAAGCCTTATTGGTAAGCATCAAAGATTAGAAGCACTTTGGATCGTTCAGTGGGAAAATGTGAAGCCATGTGCAGAGAAAAATAAATTGCATCGATTAAAAATCCCCTGAATTTCTCACGTTCACCGCCAAAACGAAAAGGAGGTAATTTGGGGAACCCAGAACTCGGGTTATGGCAGGAGCCTGGGCTCGTTCCTCTAGAGCCTCAATCCTGGCTCGCAATTCCTGGGTAGTCTGTCCAAACACTTGCAAATTATGATTAGTGAGGTCCTGTAGGCTTGCAAAACGGGTTTTTAAAGTCTGTACATCGAAAGGATTGTATCAGTCACTCCGCAAAGTTCCTTTATGCGGGCCTCCATCTTCCAGATCTTTTAAGGCAGAAGTGCTGGAAGAGGAAAGGAAAAAAAAAAAAAAAAACAATAGTGTTTACCTGTGGTAACACTCCAGAGTAAAATTTTAAGGGAATGCGCTCACCTGGAATGGTTGTGAGAAGTCACAACCACTGTCATCACATAAGGTATTAAACGGACATCTGATATCCACAGTCACAGCAGACACGGCTTTCCCAGACCCAGCAGACACTAAACATTGGCTCTTGAATCTTGTCATGTATAGTGTACAGTTCCTATAGCGTCTTGTGCTTGGGTGCGAGGAAAACACAGGAGACATAGGTTGAAATGAAATGACTTGTATTACTTAATACAAGCATGCTGAAAAGTTCACACAGTTTGCAGGAACAGCGACAGGAGACACAGCATGCCAGAGTAACTTCAAGCACTACAATAAATCTCCAAAGCAGGTTCAGGATCTCTTCTCTGTACCGTAATTCCTCTGCAAACATGGATTCACCAAACAGCAGGTTTCCAGAGTCCAAAAGTGTTCCAAGGTTCCTCAGTAGGGAATAGCTGGAGTACAAGTCCAAGGTTTCAGGAGTCAGGTCACAGACTGACTGAGGCTTGATTCAGGAGCACTGATTGTTCAGCTGAGGCTGCTTAAGAAGCAAGAGGGAAGAATCAGGGCGGGAACATGAAAACTGGAAACTCCATATTAACTGAGGGCAAGAGCTGCAGAAAGACAGAAAGCAAAATGGCCGACGGAAAACTGAGTTTCAAGGAACATGTCAACAGAGACAAAGAACCTTACACTCAGCTATACCTGGTTCACACTCTTGAAACTGGCTCCTGTTTTTTTTAGAGCTGTACCTGTTCCTTGACTTTAGCCAGTATTTCTACTTCTATTCTGCCTAATGAATCAGCTCCTGTTCATGACCTCCTGACTTTGAAGCAGCCTCACAACCATCCTTTCTAAACTGCAAAAAGCCAGCTCACTTCAGCCCTATTCAGACATGCCTTGCTACCTCACATGGAGCTGTCATTACTGATGTCATGATCCAAGATGGGGTTTTGTCTTTTTCCCGTCCTGGTCGGACAGGGGTTAATTTTATCTGCCTCTCTCTGGTGTTAAGGCGGCTATTAAGGCGGCTATTTAGTTGCCACATGACCTAAGTCCGGTGTCGGTGATAGTTCTGGTCCCTCGGCTTGAGCAGCTGACCTAGGTTACTCTGTTGGTAATCGTGCTTCTCTGTATGCATGCCCGCTGTTGTGTGTATGACCCGGCCTGTTCCCTGACTTGAGTTTCTGTCCTCCGTTTTGGTACTGTTTAGCTTGCTCCAGTTGCTGATCCCCTGCCTTTTCTCTGATTACTCTTCCGTTTTCCCCCGGTACCACTTGCCCGTCTGGTTTTGACCTATTGGCTTGTTTCTGACCACGTGCTTGCTATGACCTCTGGTACTTCGTATGACTGCTTGTTGCTGACCCGGTTTTTGACGTTTTTGCTGCCACCTGGTGGTGTTTTTTTGCTGCTTTCGTGCAGGCCTGCCTTGGAAGTGTGCTATCCCTTCTCCCCCTGTTGGCAACAGGTGGAGCATACACAAACCTGCATTGCAGCTGCATGACAACTGACCTAAACTATGCATCACATTCCAGTTGTGGTCGATCAAATGCAGAGCCTGACCTAGTGGGTTCAGATCTTGAAATGCACATTCAACATCATCAGGCATAGAACCGCTCAGCCATATACCACTGTGGCACCGCTAACTTCTACTTACCCAAAAGTTAATTTGCCAGATGTTTTTTCTGGTGACACAAAACTGTATTTTTACCTTTACATAAAGTGTACTGTATTACAGGCTCTGTCTACAGTCAACTGGTTCCAAGAACCAGGGTATGGGACTCATAATATCCTTATTCTAGTGTGACCCCAGGTGTGGGCTTTCTCTTAACCCCACTGATTCTCTAGAACCTTCCTCAACTGACTCATTATTTGAGATCTTGGCATGATAATCCTAATCATAATCAGAAAGAAAATTAACAATCCAGTGCCATGTGCAGTGACCTTCTGAATACTGTATTAAGTTTAAGCGCTGAACCATACAGTCACAGTGTAATGACCTGGCCCCTTGCCATCAGTTTCATATTGGACTTTCTGACCAAGTAAAATATATCTTGCAACAGTTTCCTCATTCTGACTCCCTTGACTAAGCCATTTTCTTTGCCGTCCCTCTTAATAAGAGGTTGCACAAATGCAGTCAGGATCACACTGGTGTCTCTCCACCTCCACCTAAGACTAATATACCTACTACATGTACTGAAAACAGCATGCAGATTGGAGTAACTCTGTCCCATCAATAGAGTTGAGCGATACTTTCTGATATCCAAAAGTATCGGAATCGGAATGGTATCGCCGATACCATTAAAATATCGGCGATACCCGATACCGATACAGGAAATCCAATGTAAGTCTATGGGAACAAAATATCGTAACTAAAAAAAACCCCATTCTTTCCTTGTAAACACTAAATATACACACATAGAATACATATATATATATATATACATGTCATTGTGACATATATATATACATATATGTATAGTTTATACACTTCTACATAGTAAAATATCCTCTGATTCAATTGCCGGGTAAAGCCGGCTTCTGTGAAAAGACAGAAGCACCCGACATGAAATGACACTTGGTGTACATAGGGTTAACCATGTCTTTTCATGTCGTTTGCTATCTGATTTGCACAAACAATTACATCAGTCTATGTGTGCAAAATTTCACACCTGTAGGGGTTAATTAAAGGTGTAAATTCGTTGTAAAAAAAACGGACTTTTTTGCTACGAATTTACACCTTTAATTAACCCCTACAGGTGTGAAATTTTGCACACATAGACTGATGTAATTGTTTGTGCAAATCAGATATCAAAGTACATGAAAAGACATGGTTAACTCTATGTAAACCAAGTGTCATTTCATGTCGGGTTCTGCATTTTCACAAAAGCCGGCAATTGAATTAGCGGCTATTATACTATGTAGAAGTGTATGAACTATAAATATATATATATATGTGTCACAAACTCAATGACATGTATATATATATATATGAGGTGTAAAATTGCTGAAAAAAAATGCGTGGGCTCCCGCCCTATTTTCGCAACCAGACAGACAAAGCCAGTGAGTGGGGGCAGATAATAATAGCCCAGAGAGGGACCATTATTTTTGGGCCCCCCCGGCTACTAACATCTGCCCCCAGACACCCCAGAAAGGGCAAATCTCTAATTAGATTTGCCCTTTCTGGCACTTTGCCCGTCTATTCCCATTGCCCTGTAGCGGTGGCGAATGGGTTAATAAGGGGTTAAAATGACCTTGCAATTGAAAGGTCACTTTAAGCCAGGTTAATAATTGAGAGCTGTCAATTAGACAACTATCAATTATTAATCCTATTGTATGAAAGAAAAATCAAACACACACACTTTAATAAAAAAGAATTTTAGTGAAATAATCACACAGTTTTTGACCATATTTTATTTACCTGCTAAAACCATTTCCTGTAATAAAAATAAAATAATAAAGCAAAATTATTCTTACCAATCCGATGCACAGTCAGGTCCCACGGTGTAATCCTTCAGAAAGGGTTAATGTTTACTGCAGGGACCGCAGCTAATGCTGCAGCCTCACAGTAAACCCCCAAATGAATGAGCTCCTCTCCTGGCTGACAGGAGAGGAAGTGGAAAGCTTAATTGATTGCTTTCCACTTTCACTTCAGGTCAGCCAGGGACACCATCAGTGACGTCAGAGGGAACTGATTAACAAAAATAGGGGTTCCCTTCGAAAAAAAAATGGCGTGGGGTCCCCCCTATTTTTGTTAACCAGCCCTGAGCGTGGCAAGCGGGGTTATAAGGGGTTAATGTCACCGTTGATTGCACGGTGACAATAAGCCCGTTAATAATGAGAGGCGTCAATAAGACACCGATCCATTATAATCCAAAGTTTTTAAATGTTTAAAAAAAGACACAGCAGAGAAAGTCTTTTAATGAAATAAAAGAGACAGACACAGTTTTCATTTTTTCATTACTCTCTCATTCGCGACGCCATCGATCTCCTGTAAAAAAATAAAAAAAAAACAACCAGTATACCACCTTTCGACGCAGTCCATAGTAACGACTGTCCCACGACGATCCAGCTGGTACTGCTACATCGGAATGACAGGCAGAGCCTGACATCCCGGCGCAGCACAGCTGCTTACCAGCTTCCCCGGCGGTGACGTCATCGGACTGCTTTACGGCCGCGATTACCCAGCAGTCACTGCAGTTATCGCGAGAAACTGCATGTGACCGCCGGGGAGAAGAGGATGGCGGCCATTAAGCAGTCCGGGATGTGACCGCCGGAGATCTTCTGCCGGGTAAGTGCCGCTGACTCCTGACAGACCCGACCGACGGACACTGACAGTGACAGTGACATTCCGATTCCGGTATCCGATATGACGAAAATATCGGTACTCGGAATCGGAATTCCGATACAGCCAATATCGGCCGATACCCGATATTTGCAGTATCGGAATGCTCAACCCTACCCATCAACAACAAGGGGTCAAATGACTAATTGTCATGCACAGTGTGGGAAGACTAAGTGGAATAAAAAGGTATGAGGGGAAGGAAGCCCAAATGCTAGGGAATGGGAGAGTGAAGACCCCTAATCAGATCTAATAGCACCCTGCCTACCCTACCATCCCTATATTGATTCCACACCAATCCCCGAGCAGGAAACCTAAGCCCTGTATATCCCTAGAGCTAGGCCCTGAATAGGGAAGGGGGATGAGCACTGGTCAGTCCCCACTGTACATTAAAGACAAGAAGGGAGACAAACAAGGGAGTAGAAGTATAACTTGAGCAGACTCCAGAGAGGTAACACCAAACGTCCTCCAAGAGCACCAGAGAGGAAGTACGCTGACTGCTATAGCTCCAAGGGAAAATGTGAATATCACCAGCAGCTCCCTGAAGCAGACTGAGAGTCTATAAACACACAGGTCCAGGTGTGTCAATTAGAGCCAGAGTGAGGTTGCCACTGGGTCCAAAAGTCAGAAGGATTAAGAAGGCGTCTGCAAGGCCAAAAGCAGAGATCTTCTGCAGCCAGATGCAGAGTGACTTTCTGTTGCCTCTGACACACCCGTGACACTAATGCTCGATCAATATTGCTATTTTGGAGGGTCTGGTATATGAGCCTGCCCAAGAAGGTCACTGCCAGAGAAATGTCAGCACCTATGCTCTTGGTCTGGGACCAAACATATCACATTTATTAATTTTTACCAGAGGGATATTGAATAATGGAACCTTGAGTGCTAAAACTATTGCATTTCTTAATCTGTGAACTTGTCTAAAGCTGTAATCACTGGTTGGCTTGAAGTGTTCAGAAATTAGAAAATAAAATTGTATTAAATATTTATTGCCAAATTCCCATAACCCAAAGGTTAAAATATATACTTTTTCAAATCAGGCAATGAAAGATTACACAGCCTTCAGTCTGTAAAAAGGATACATCAGACCTTCCAAGTCACTAGTAAGAGCAGGTTTCTAACTTGTTTTTAAAAAAGATGCAGATTAGAGCATGTACGAGGGTCGATCCAAAAGTAATGATAATCAATACTAAACACAATGAATATAGTAAAAAAAAAAAATATTTTTCTACATGGTCTCCTAACAAGTCTATATATTTAGTCCATCTCTTTTCTAAACTTAGAATTGACTATCGCGAACTTAACAAAAATTACCATAAAGAATCAGAATCCCCTACCACTCATTCTTGCTAACGATAACCAACTGTTGAGAGCTCAATAATGCATCAAACTTGATCTCAGAGGGAGGATCTAAAACATTATTCATATCAAAGATTTAGACTAGTCGAAGACAGAATTCAATACTCATAAGAGTCACTATAAGTATCTGGTGACACCTTTTGGGTTTAGTAATGTTAAAGCAGTTTTTCAAAATTTGGGTAATTACATACTGTATTTAGAGATATAAGCAGTTAATATACAGTTATATGAAAAAGTTTGGGCACCCCTATTAATCTTAAGCTTAATGTTTGATAAAAATTGGTGTTTTTGCAACAGCTATTTCAGTTTGATATATCTAATAACTATTGGACACAGTAATGTTTCTGCCTTGAAATGAGGTTTATTGTACTAACAGAAAATGTGAAATCTGCATCCAAACAAAATTTGACAGGTGCATAAGTATGGGCACCTCACCAGAAAAGTGACATTAATATTTAGTAGATCCTCCTTTTGCAAAAATAACAGCCTCTAGTCGCTTCCTGTAGCTTTTAATGAGTTCCTGGATCCTGGATGAAGGTATTTTTGACCATTCCTCTTTACAAAACAATTCCAGTTCAGTTAAGTTTGATGGTCGCCGAGCATGGACAGCCCTCTTCAAATGATCCCACAGATGTTCAATGATATTCAGGTCTGGGGACTGGGATGGCCATTCCAGAACATTGTAATTGTTCCTCTGCATGAATGCCTGAGTAGATTTGGAGCGGTGTTTTGGATCATTGTCTTGCTGAAAGATCCATCCCCTGCGTAACTTCAACTTTGTCACTGATTCTTGAACATTATTGTCAAGAATCTGCTGATACTGAGTGGAATCGATGCGTCCCTCAACTTTAACAAGATTCCCGGTGCCGGCATTGGCCACACAGCCCAAAGCATGATGGAACCTCCACCAAATTTTACTGTGGGTAGCAAGTGTTTTTCTTGGAATGCTGTGTTTTTTTGTCGCCATGCATAACGCCTTTTTATATGACCAAACAACTCAATCTTGGTTTCATCAGTCCACAGGACCTTCTTCCAAAAAGAAATTGGTTTCTCCAAATGTGCTTTTGCATACCTCAGCCGACTCTGTTTGTGGCGTGCTTGCAGAAACGGCTTCTTTCGCATCACTCTCCCATACAGCTTCTCCTTGTGCAAAGTGTGTTGTATAGTTGACCGATGCACAGTGACACCATCTGCAGCAAGTTGATGCTGCAGCTCTCTGGAGGTGGTCTGAGGATTGTCCTTGACTGATCTCACCATTCTTCTTCTCTGCCTTTCTGATGTTTTTCTTGGCTAGCCACTTTTGGCCTTAACAAGAATTGTCCCTGTGTTCTTCCATTTCCTTACTATGTTCCTCACAGTGGAAACTGATAGGTTAAATCTCTGAGACAGCTTTTTGTATCCTTCCCCTGAACAACTATGTTGAATAATCTTTGTTTTCTGATCATTTGACAGTTGTTTTGAGGAGCCCATGATGCCACTCTTCAGAGGAGATTCAAACAGGAGAACAACTTGCAAGTGGCCACTTTAAGTAGCTTTTCTCATGATTGCATACACCTGGCTATGAAGTTCAAAGCTCAATGAGGTTACAAAACCAAAAAAAGTGCTTTAGTAAGTCAGTAAAAAGTAGGTAGGAGTATTTAAAACAAGAAACTGATAAGGGTGCCCATACTTATGCACCTGTCAAATTTTGTTTGAATGCAGATTGCACATGTTCTGCTAGTACAATAAACCTCATTTCAAGGCAGAAACATTACTGTGTCCAATAGTTATTAGATATATCAAACTGAAATAGCTGTTGCAAAAACACCAATTTGTATCAAACATTAAGCTTAAGATTAATAGGGGTGCCCAAACTTTTTCATATAACTGTATATGAAGAAAGCCAAAAAAATCCAGCACATAAGCTTCAATGAAATACCTTTATGGGATCACAGTGAGTAGAGCAGAATAAAAAACGTCTAGATAGTCACAGCTATCTGAGAAAAAACATTAAAAACGTCTTCATACGCGTTTCAGCTAACAAGTAGCCTTAGTCATTGAACACACACATTTAAAATGTGAGCGTCTCATATAGTCAGGGCTGGATATCCCCCTCCAAAACACGCAGCTGCAGACAATGTAACAAGCACAGCTTGATTAGTTCTCAGCTACTAGAGGGTGTAAAGACATGGGAGCGTTCACATTAAGAAAAAAAAAATGAAAGCTAATAAAGGAGGAGATGGAGGGAGGAACGTATTATATAGTAGAAGTATATCAAGACATTTGCAGCGGTGGAGTATCAATAATGATAAATGAGATCCAGGCGGATGTTAACCCCTAAAGGGAATCTTGTCTTAAGGACATACATCATATAAATGTGGCTATACAGTCTGCACTTGTTGTAAATTTATTGTAAATTCAAAATCCTTCACGTCATCTATAACCAATAAGAAATATGATATTGATAGTTTTATAAACTGCAATACCTGTAATCTGCTAAAACAAGAAGAATTGGAGAAAAAACGCCATATATTGATGTATAAATATTTATTAATATCAAAAGTCATGTATTTCAATAATCACTAGTAAATATATACACAAATGCATAGCTAAAACAGTGGTTTGAAATGGTATGCGAGATGTAAATAGATGTAATAACCTGTAACACCTATGACAGCAGGGTGAGATGGGTGCACATATCCTAGATATATAATCAGATGCTCAATGGCATAATGTGCCCCAATAAATGAATATGTTCATGCGCAGCACAAATGTTCCCTAATAGAAACACATATTGAGGTAGTTGCAAGTGCATACAGAGAAAAGGGTCCGGATTCCCCAACTCATATCCATAAATTGCTGCTGCCTAAGTCAATGATAAAACTCACCCATACTGGCACAAAGGTTCAGGGGCGCGTTCCTGAACCTTTGTGCCAGTATGGGTGAGTTTTATCATTGACTTAGGCAGCAGCAATTTATGGATATGAGTTGGGGAATCCGGACCCTTTTCTCTGTATGCACTTGCAACTACCTCTATATGTGTTTCTATTAGGGAACATTTGTGCTGCGCATGAACATATTCATTTATTGGGGCACATTATGCCATTGAGCATCTGATTATATATCTAGGATATGTGCACCCATCTCACCCTGCTGTCATAGGTGTTACAGGTTATTACATCTATTTACATCTCGCATACCATTTCAAACCACTGTTTTAGCTATGCATTTGTGTATATATTTACTAGTGATTATTGAAATACATGACTTTTGATATTAATAAATATTTATACATCAATATATGGCGTTTTTTCTCCAATTCTTCTTGTTTTAGTGTATGCAGTGGAGTGCCATAGGGCGATTGCCCTCCTGTTTTCTCCCTATAGTTCCTTTTTTGGACTACATTTAGCCATGTACAATTGAGCTTTTAGTCTGAGACTATGTTTTCTATTGTTAATACCTGTAATCTGGTATATCTTATCACCTGTATATCATGTAATGTACAATATGTGGGATGCACTAGTGGACCTCTTAAGGTACTGCCACACTAAGCTATCCCGCTAGCGATCTCGTTAGCGTTGCATACTAATGAGATCGCTAGCGGGATTGTTTCTATATCGCTAAATGCTACCGCATTTAGCGATATAGTTAACGACGCTATCGCCGTTAGCGATCTTCTTAACGACTTTAGCGGTACAAAAGTACCGCTAAATCGCTAAGAAAAGGTGCCACACAGCGATTAGATACTTACCCAGCGGGAGCGCCAGCGATGAAATAGGGTCCGGAGCGATTCCAGCGACGAGCGAGATCACAGCAGGAAGCTCGTCGCTGGAAGCTGCCGCACTGAACAATATCGCTAACGGGATCGCTAAATAGTGACGTTTTTTAGCGATCCCGTTAGCGATATTGTTTAGTGTGGCATACCCTTTAAAGTCAGAGTAAGAAGACACTTATCCGATGCCACTAGTAAAATTATATCTAAAAGCTCTGCTATTAGTATTCATTTTATCCATACACATAATGGCGATACTAAGGATTTTAGAGTGGTGGGAATTGAAAGGGTTAAAAATTTGGTTAGAGGTGGTAATATGAGACATAAATTGATGCACCGAGAAACCTGGTGGATGTATGTCCATAAGACAAGACTCCCTTTAGGGGTTAACATCCGCCAGGATCTCATTTATCATTATTAGAGATGAGCGACTTTGGCTCCAGGAGGGTCGAGTCGGGTTTCAGTCGGCTTGATTTTTCCAAAAGTCGAGTCGAACGAAGTTGGCCGACTAACGGAAAAGGTCGTGTCGGAGTCGAAAATCCGACCTCAATGCAAGTCAATGGGCAATAAAAGTCAGCAGGGAGTGGAATACAGTAAACACACCTACAGTGCCCATTCCAATGCCAACGACATCAATTCTTATTACTTAAGCTTGTCTTCCTTCATTTACTTTATAATAGTAACGCATTGAAAACTGGGGGTTATTTGGCTAAAGTTGTGGGGGGGGATGTTAGGGTTCGATTTCCCGCTGCTGCACAAGAGGAGTCTCGAACCCGTCTCGCTGCGGTCTCCCATTCATCTCCGGCCGCAGTGGAGCCTGCTCAGCAGAGACGTCAGTCCAGGCATCTTGCCCACTCCTCTACTGTGCAGTAACTTGCTGCTGCCTTTCCTGGATCTGCTATTGTGGCCAGTGCTGGAGCAGTCGTCTTTGAGACAAAGTCCTGCGTTTTCCCATCTGAGCATGCCCAGAGTGAGATCTCTCATTGGAGATCAGGGGTCACATGTTCAGGTGCTGCAGCGGCTCCTATTGGTCCACCAGGAAGGTCATGTAGCTACGTTTGTTTGTAACAGCTTCTCATTGGTCCTTGTTCCTGGAAGGTCCTGTAGCTGTTGCTATAAAAGGGTAGCACGGCTGGGCCGCCATGCGCTAATATCAACCATTGTATGCTATGCGCCAGTGTGGTCATGCGTGTGTGTGGTTAGGGACCCGGCTGAAATAAGCCACTAGAATACCGACTTATTCGGTGAGGAGTTTGGTATGGTAGCTGGTCAGGGTCGGTGTCCTAGATGCCCTAGATTACCGGCATAACCGGTGAGGAGTTTTGATTGCCGTATTCAGGGTCTGGCGTTCAGACGCCATAGATTGCGGGTGACTCCCGCGAGGACATTAGCACATGATCACGCTTTATGTACGCTTAGCACTTAACTGTGTATCTGAGAGCCTGACAGGACACAGTACTTTTTCTCAGCGGCCCTGTGACGTAACAGGGTTCGCTTTCAACGCTAGACAGCGCCCTAGCGTGTTTTCTTTGCCACTCAGTTGTGTCTAGTGAGTGCGCACACATCGCCATATAGCGCTGCGGCTCTCCTTCTAGCGGCTCTGTGGAGTAACAGAGTTCGCAATTATTGCCACAGCGCATTACGGCGTTTATGTTGGCGACTCTGCGGGATAACAGAGTTTGCTTCTCGCGCCATTTCTACTAGCAGCAGGCTCCGCTTGCACGTGGACCCGGGCTGCGAACGCACCTCTCTACTTTATATATTTGGTGCGTTCCGCAGACCCTTAACATAATATTAGCGCCAGGGTCTGGCTAGTAAAATGGCGGATGAACAGCGTCTATCGCAGTACATCCAGCAGCTGGAGGGTAGGTTGGCGGCTCTTGAGCGCACAACCTCAGCTGTGGATGTTACCGCAGTCGCTGTTCAGGCTGCTAGCGTGGCTGCAGCCAGTTTGTCTTCTGCCACCTCTGCCCCTACATTATCCCACCTCCCGCTTCCTGACAAGTTTGCCGGTGATAGCAAGCAATGTCGGATCGTGATCAGTGCTCTATACAGCTCGAGCTTCTGGCTGCACGTTTTCCCACGGATCGGGCACAAGTGGGTTTTGTACTTTCTCTACTCTCGGGCAGAGCGTTGGAGTGGGCAACGCCGCTGTGGGAGCGCGACGATCGTGTGGTGCGGAGTGCTCCTCGTTTCTTGGAGGCTCTTAAAAAGGTCTTTTTAGGACCTCAGGTCACCCACGATACGGCGCTACAACTGCTGGCATTGGCACAGGGTTCATCTTTGGTCAGTCTGTTTTCCGTCCAGTTTCGGACTCTAGCTTCTGAGCTAGATTGGTCTGATAATGTTCTTATTCCAATCTACTGGCGAGGACTGGCTGACCATGTTAAAGACTTTGGCTACCAGGGAGATTCCCGCCACACTGGAGAAGCTTATCTCCATATCTACCCGCATTGACCTCCGTTTTCACGAGCGGAGGTTGGAGCGGGCCCAGTGTAGGCAGAGGTTTCGGTTGGCTCCTACCTTTGCCAAACCCTCTCGAATTTCCCGATCTGGCGTCCGAAACCCAAAAGGCCACAGAAGTTCCTCATGCATGACCTAAGTCTCGGTCCGTCCGAGTATCCGTGGTCTGTAACCGTTGTCAGCAGACAGGACACTATGCCAACAAATGTCCACAGCGATCGGGGAAGCGATCGCGTCTAGTGGCCCTGGGAGGAGGTTCACTAGAGACAGCGGCATTTTCCTCCAAGATGACACTTAAAGGGACAATCACTGTTGGTACTTCCATTCTCACCGCCGACCTTTGCGTGGACTCAGGAGCAGAGGGGAATTTCATGTCCTCTAGCTTTGCTCGCCGTCATGCAATACCTCTGGTGGCGCTTGACAAATCAGTGACTGTCCGGGTAGTGAATGGGTCGACATTGCCCTCACAAATTACACACCAGACTGTTCCACTTGCATTGTCTGTATCTCCTTCCCATCAGGAACTTATTTCCCTACTCGTCCTTCCCGAGGGAATAGACGAGATCCTACTAGGTATACCTTGGCTCCGTTTCCACTCCCCACATATAGAGTGGACTTCGGGTAGGATACTGGGTTGGAGTGATGCATGTAGAGGCAGATGTGTCAGGAGTTGCGTTCAGGTTACCACTACGGAGTTACCTGCAGATCTTACTCCACTTCCCAAGCACTACTGGTCATATGCAGACGTGTTCTCCAAGAAGGCTGCGGAGACTCTTCCGCCTCATCGCCCCTATGACTGTCCTATCGACCTCTTGCCTGGCGCAGAACCTCCTCGGGGAAGGGTCTATCCCCTCTCTCTTCCTGAGACAGAGGCCATGTCGCAATATATTCAGGACAACCTGGCAAGAGGGTTTATTAGGAAGTCGGTGTCACCGGCAGGGGCGGGATTTTTCTTCGTGCAGAAGAAAAACGGAGAATTGCGTCCGTGTATTGATTACAGGGGTCTTAATGCCATCACCGTTAAAAACAAGTACCCGTTGCCCCTGATTTCTGAGCTATTTGATAGGCTTCGGGGAGCAAGAGTATTCACTAAACTAGATCTGCGCGGTGCTTATAACCTGATTTTGCATCCGTGAGGGGGACGAATGGAAGACGGCTTTTAATACCAGGGATGGGCATTACGAATATCTGGTGATGCCCTTTGGGCTCTGTAATGCTCCAGCCGTTTTCCAAGACTTTGTCAATGACATCTTCCGGGATATGCTCTCCACCTCGGTCGCAGTCTATCTGGATGATATACTCATCTTCTCTCCAGATATTGACTCCCACCGGAGAGATGTCTGCAGAGTCTTCGACCTCTTACGGGCTAATTCCCTCTATGCTAAGTTAGAGAAATGTATGTTTGAGCAGGAGTCTTTACCTTTCCTTGGTTATATCATCTCAACCCAGGGATTGGCTATGGATCCGGCCAAACTACAGGCTGTGATGGACTGGCAGGAACCTCACTCTCTAAAAGCGGTGCAGCGCTTTATGGGGTTCATTAATTACTATCGCCAGTTCATTCCGCATTTCTCTACCTTGGTAGCTCCCTTGGTAGCCCTCACCAAGAAGGGAGCAAATCCCAAATTGTGGTCAGAAGAGGTCTCCTTTCTCTTCTATTAAGTCTCATTTTGCTAGCGCTCCCATCCTACATCGCCCCGATGTTGATAAGCCATTTTTATTGGAGGTGGATGCCTCATCCGTTGGTGCTGGAGCAGTCCTCTTCCAAAAGGATGCTCAAGGTCGGAAGCATCCTTGCTTCTTCTTCTCTAAGACCTTCACTTCAGCGGAGAGGAATTATTCCATCGGGGATAGGGAGTTGCTAGCCATGAAGTTGGCCTTCTCTGAGTGGAGACATCTGTTGGAGGGGGCCCGTTTTCCCTTCCAAGTCTTCACCGACCACAAAAATTTGATGTATCTGCAGACAGCCCAGCGGCTTAACTCTCGCCAGGCCAGATGGTCCTTGTTCTTCTCTCGGTTTAATTTCACACTCCATTTCCTCTCTGGAGAGAAGAACATTCGTGCCAACGCTCTCTCTCGCTCTGTGGTGTCCTCTGAAGAGGAGGTAGAGGAGCCTCGGCTTATTGTTCCCACAGAGAGCCTGAGAACAGTGGCTCCGGTTTCACTAGAGTCTGTGCCCCGGGCAAGACTTTTGTGCCAACCAATTTGCGACCGGAGGTACTCTCTTGGGCACATTCGTCCAGGGTTGGTGGACATTTTGGGGCAAAGAGGACATCTGAATTGCTGGCGAGGACATATTGGTGGCCGCATATGGTCCGTGATGTTGGGGACTATGTTCGGGCGTGTGTCTCCTGCGCCAAAAATAAGTCTCCACGACAACGGCCAGCTGGTTTACTTTATCCTTTGCCGGTGGCAGATAGGCCCTGGGAGATGGTTGGGATGGACTTTGTGGTGGGCTTGCCCAAGTCTCGGGGTTGCACCATCATTTGGGTAATCACCGACCATTTCTCTAAAATGGTGCATCTGGTGCCACTAACACGGTTACCTTCTGCACGGGCTCTGGCAGCGTTGTTCGTTAGGCATGTCTTCCGTCTACACGGCATGCCGGACAAAATTGTCAGTGACCGAGGTCCCCAGTTTGCATCTCGGTTCTGGAGAGAGCTTTGTCGTCTACTCAGTATTGAGTTAAATCTCTCTTCAGCTATCATCCTGAGACGAATGGGTTGGTAGAGAGGGCCAACCAGACCTTGGTCACCTATCTACGACATTTTGTCTCTGCCAGGCAGGATGACTGGGCATCCTTGCTACCATGGGCTGAGTTTGCATTAAACAATGCTCTGGCTGACTCCACCGGACAGACTCCTTTCCTTCTGAACTACGGTCAGCATCCGCGGGTTCCGGTGCCCATGCCCGTGTCTTCCGCCGACTCCAGGGTGGCAGACTGGGCTGTGGAGGCATGGGACATTTGGGACCGTACCCAGGATGCCATTCAGGCGTCCAAGGAGAGGATGAGGTCCTCTGCCGACGCACATCGGCGCCCCGCTCCAACATTTGCTCCTGGGGTCTTGGTGTGGCTCTCCGCCCGTAACATCAGGCTGCGAGTTGAGTCCACTAAGTTGGCACCCCTCTACCTGGGTCCTTTCAAGGTCCTCGAGCAGGTTAACCCTGTGGTGTACCGTTTGGCTCTTCCACCACGCCTGGGTATCTCCGACACCTTTCATGTATCCCTCCTGAAACCCGTGCTCATGTCCCGGTTTTCTGAGTCATCTGCCGGGACATCGGGTTCATCTACGGATGACCATGAGGTGAACGCCATCGTAGGGTGTAAGGTGGTACGGGGCAAAAAGTTTATTTGGTGGACTGGAGGGCTATGGGCCTGAGGATAGGTCTTGGGAGCCTGCCGAGCATATTCACGCTCCGCAGCTCATCGCTGTCTTTGAGCGCAGCGAGGCCCAGGGAAGGGGGGGCCCTAGGAGGGAGGGTAATGTTAGGGTTCGATTTCCCACTGCTGCACAAGGGGAGTCTCGAACCCGTCCCACTGCGGTCTCCCATTCATCTCCGGCCGCAGTGGAGCCTGCTCAGCAGAGACGTCAGTCCAGGCGTCTTGCCCACTCCTCTACTGTGCAGTGACTTGCTGCTGCCTTTCCTGGATCTGCTATTGTGGCCAGTGCTGGAGCAGTCGTCTTTGAGACAAAGTCCTGCGTTTTCCCATCTGAGCATGCCCAGAGTGAGATCTCTCATTGGAGATCAGGGGTCACATGTTCAGGTGCTGCAGCGGCTCCTATTGGTCCACCAGGAAGGTCATGTAGCTACGTTTGTTTGTAACAGCTTCTCATTGGTCCTTGTTCCTGGAAGGTCCTGTAGCTGTTGCTATAAAAGGGTAGCATGGCTGGGCCGCCATGCGCTAATATCAACCATTGTATGCTATGCGCCAGTGTGGTCATGCGTGTGTGTGGTTAGGGACCCGGCTGAAATAAGCCACTAGAATACCGACTTATTCGGTGAGGAGTTTGGTATGGTAGCTGGTCAGGGTCGGTGTCCTAGATGCCCTAGATTACCGGCATAACCGGTGAGGAGTTTTGATTGCCGTATTCAGGGTCTGGCGTTCAGACGCCATAGATTGCGGGTGACTCCCGCGAGGACATTAGCACATGATCACGCTTTATGTACGCTTAGCACTTAACTGTGTATCTGAGAGCCTGACAGGACACAGTACTTTTTCTCAGCGGCCCTGTGACTAGGGTTGAGCATTCCGATACTGCAAATATCGGATATCGGCCGATATTGGCTGTATCGGAATTCCGATTCCGAGTACCGATATTTTCGTCATATCGGATACCGGAATCGGAATGTCACTGTCACTGTCAGTGTCCGTCGGTCGGGTCTGTCAGGAGTTAGCGGCACTTACCCGACAGAAGATCTCCGGCGGTCACATCCCAGACTGCTTGATGGCCGCCATCCTCTTCTCCCTGGCGGTCACATGCAGTTTCTCGCGATAACTGCAGTGACTGCTGGGTAATCGCGGCCGTAAAGCAGTCCGATGACGTCACCGCCGGAGAAGCAGGTAATCAGCTGTGCTGCGCCGGGATGTCAGGCTCTGCCTGGCATTCCGATGTAGCAGAGCTGGATCGTCGTGGGACACTCGTTACTATGGACTGCGTCGGACAGGTGGTATACTGTTGGTTTGTTTTTTTTCTTTTTTTACAGGAGATCGATGGTGTCGCAGGAATGAGAGTGTAATAAAAGAAATGAAAACTGTGTTGTCTCTTTTATTTCATTAAAAGACTTTTTTCTTGCTGTGTCTTTTTTTTAAACATTTAAAAACTTTGGGATTAATAATGGATCGGTGTCTTATTGACACCTCTCCATTATTAACCGGGCTTATTGTCACCGTGCAATCAACGGTGACATTAACCCCTTATTGCCCCGCTTGCCACCGCTACAGGGCAAGTGGGAAGAGCCGGGTAAAGTGCCACAATTGGCACATCTTTTGATGCGCCAAATGTGGGGCTGCTGTAGCCTGGTATTATCAGACTGTTGAGGGCCAAAATCCATGGGCCTTGACAGTCTTTTAATACCAGGCCGCAGCAGTCTGCATTTTACTTGGCTGGTTAACAAAAATAGGGGGGATCCCCACGCCGTTTTTTTTCGAGGGGATCCCCTATTTTTGTTAACCAGCCAAGCTAAGCAGACTGCTGTGGCCTGGTATTATCAGGCTTGCAAGGTCCATGGATATTGGATCCTTACCAGCCTGAAAAACCAGGCCTCAGCGGTCTGCTTCATCTGGCTGGTTAACAAAAATAGGGGGGACCCCACGCTAATTTTTTTCGAGGGGATCCCCTATTTTTGTTAATCAGCCAAGAAATGCAGACTGCTGTGGCCTGGTATTATCAGGCTGGCAAGGTCCATGGATCTTGGCTCCTTAACAGCCTGAAAATCCAGGCCTCAGCGGTCTGCTTCATCTGGCTGGTTAACAAAAATAGGGGGGACCCCACGCCATTTTTTTTTCGAAGGGAACCCCTATTTTTGTTAATCAGTTCCCTCTGACGTCACTGATGGTGTCCCTGGCTGACCTGAAGTGAAAGTGGAAAGCAATCAATTAAGCTTTCCACTTCCTCTCCTGTCAGCCAGGAGAGGAGCTCATTCATTTGGGGGTTTACTGTGAGGCTGCAGCATTAGCTGCGGTCCCTGCAGTAAACATTAACCCTTTCTGAAGGATTACACCGTGGGACCTGACTGTGCATCGGATTGGTAAGAATAATTTTGCTTTATTATTTTATTTTTATTACAGGAAATGGTTTTAGCAGGTAAATAAAATATGGTCAAAAACTGTGTGATTATTTCATTAAACTTCTTTTTTATTAAAGTGTGTGTGTTTGATTTTTCTTTCATACAATAGGATTAATAATTGATAGTTGTCTAATTGACAGCTCTCAATTATTAACCTGGCTTAAAGTGACCTTTCAATTGCAAGGTCATTTTAACCCCTTATTAACCCATTCGCCACCGCTACAGGGCAATGGGAATAGACGGGCAAAGTGCCAGAAAGGGCAAATCTAATTAGAGATTTGCCCTTTCTGGGGTGTCTGGGGGCAGATGTTAGTAGCCGGGGGGGGCCAAAAATAATGGTCCCTCTCTGGGCTATTATTATCTGCCCCCACTCACTGGCTTTGTCTGTCTGGTTGCGAAAATAGGGCGGGAGCCCACGCATTTTTTTTCAGCAATTTTACACCTCATATATATATATATACATGTCATTGAGTTTGTGACACATATATATATATATTTATAGTTCATACACTTCTACATAGTATAATAGCCGCTAATTCAATTGCCGGCTTTTGTGAAAATGCAGAACCCGACATGAAATGACACTTGGTTTACATAGAGTTAACCATGTCTTTTCATGTAGTTTGATATCTGATTTGCACAAACAATTAGATGAGTGTAAAGGTACTGCCACACTAAACAATCCCGCTAGCGATCACGATAACGACGCATACTAATGCAATCGCTAGCGGGATTGTTTCTATATCGCTAAGTGCGGCCACATTTAGCGATATAGTTAACGACGCTATCGCCGTTAGCGATCTTCTTAACGACTTTAGCGGTACAAAAGTACCGCTAAATCGCTAAGAAAAGGTGCCACACTAGAGATATATACTTACCCAGCGGGAGCGCCGACGAGAAAATAGGGTCCGGAACGATTCCAGCGACGAGCGAGATCACAGCAGGAAGCTCGTCGCTGGAAGCTGCCGCACACAACAACATCGCTAACGGGATCGCTAAATAGTGACGTTTTTTAGCGATCCCGTTAGCGATATTGTTTAGTGTGGCATACCCTTAAGTGTGCAAAATTTCACACCTGTAGGGGTTAATTAAAGGTGTAAATTCGTAGCAAAAAAGTCCGTTTTTTTTACAACGAATTTATACCTTTAATTAACCCCTAAAGGTGTGAAATTTTTCACACTTACACTCATGTAATTGTTTCTGCAAATCAGATATCAAACTACATGAAAAGACATGGTTAACTCTATGTAAACCAAGTGTCATTTCATGTCGGGTGCTTCTGTCTTTTCACAAAAGCCGGCTTTACCCGGCAATTGAATCAGAGACTATTTTACTATGTAGAAGTGTATAAACTATAAATATATGTATATATATATATGTCACAATGACATGTATATATATATATATATGTATTCTATGTGTGTATATTTAGTGTTTACAAGGAAAGAAAGAGGTTTTTTTAGTTACGATATTTTGTTCCCATAGACTTACATTGGATTTCCGGTATCGGTATCGGGTATCGCCGATATTTTAATGGTATCGGCGATACCATTCCGATTCCGATACTTTTGGATATCGGAAAGTATTGCTCAACTCTACCTGTGACGTAACAGGGTTCGCTTTCAACGCTAGACAGCGCCCTAGCGTGTTTTCTTTGCCACTCAGTTGTGTCTAGTGAGTGCGCACACATCGCCATATAGCGCTGCGGCTCTCCTTCTAGTGGCTCTGTGGAGTAACAGAGTTCGCACTTATTGCCACAGCGCATTACGGCGTTTATGTTGGCGACTCTGCGGGATAACAGAGTTTGCTTCTCGCGCCATTTCTACTAGCAGCAGGCTCCGCTTGCACGGTGGACCCCGGGCTGCGAACGCACCTCTCTACTTTATATATTTGGTACGTTCCGCAGACCCTTAACAGGGGACAGGGCTGGTTCCAGGTTTTCATGGGCCCCGGGCGAAAGAGTCTCAGTGGGCCCCTTTAACATATACCACAATTCATGATGCTCCGATACGGCAGAGAAATATAGGTATAGTACAATGCCAAATACTTAAAATCTTACATTACGTGACTGATATCTATTGTAAATTCTACAATAGCTCAAGAACCGGACAGTATATTTCTCCATACAGTATTATGGGCACCACATAGTGCGCCATACAGAATGAGCCCCATATATTGCTCTATACAGAATAATGAGCCCCATATATTGCTCCATACAGAATGGGCTCCATATAATGCACCATACAGAATAGGACCCATATGTGCTCCCATATATAAAGGGCCCTATTTGATGCCCCATAAATAATGAACCCCATATGATGCTCTAGTATATGATGGGCCCCATATAGAATTCTCCAGTGTATAATGCTCCCCATATATTGCTCCAAATATTAAAAAAAAGAAATACCTCTCCTCGCTGGGCACTGCTCTACTCTGGACTCCTCAGCATCGCCAACTTCCAGCTCTCTGCACTTGGACTGTTCAGGCAGAGGGCACACAGACGTGACATCATCGCACTCTCTGACCTGAATGTCACTGTCAGGAAATGCGGAAGACGTTACAGCGGTGGAGCAGGGAGAGGTAAGTATTGCAAGTGCTGGGGCCCTAAGCAAGCAGGGGGGCCCACTCGTGGGTGACGGCACTGGCAAAGGGCCTGTCAGGAATCGAACCCAGTGTCTCTTGTCCACCAGCCAGCAGCTCTACCAACTGAGCTATTCTGCTGGCTACAAAGTTCCTTGCTGAACCCGGATACCATTGACTGTTCTTCCTGATCGGCTTCACCCAGTGCTCTCTCGTTTGGCCTCTGATTGCCAATTACACGCCCTATATAAACCTGGCTCTGTGGGTGTGTCATTGCGAGATTATTGTGCTTCCAGCCTTTAGTCAAGCTCTTTCTCCTGCTGTTCCTGCTGCTACAAACACTGCTCTCCTGTGAACTGACCTCGGCCTGCCACCTGACTACGTTATCTGCCTGCTCCTCTGCTACAAACACTGCTCTCCTGTGAACTGACCTCGGCCTGCCACCTGACTACGTTATCTGCCTGCTCCTCTGCTACAAACACTGCTCTCCTGTGAACTGACCTCGGCTTGCCACCTGACTACGTTATCTGCCTGCTCCTCTGCTACCGAACTGCCTTTCCTGTGTACCGACCTCCGGCTGCCACCTGACTACGCTACCTGCCTCTGCTTTCCCTAGTGTTTGCAGTAACATCGGCTCCAACCCAGACGGGATCCTGACAGGGCCCCTCATAGTAAGCCGGTGTGTCTGACAGCGAGTGGGCCCCCCACCGTCAGAGACACCGACGTACTATTGGGGCCCTGTGCCAGTGCCATCGCCCACGAGTGGGCCCCCCACATGCTCAGGGCACCGGCACTTGCACGGGTGCGCCAGGTGGTGACCCCGACCCTGGGGGGGGACAGCCCAGTTAGGGAGGTGGAAAAAACTGGCATATGTTGAGGTGTAGGCTGGATGTTCAGCAGCTGCAAATGGAGGAATTGGAGAAGTCGGAGGAAAATAGGACAAAGCGAGTGTAACGGGTCTGGGAGGCGGAACCTCTGAGCTACTATACAAAGGGGCGGTCCTTGTAAGGGAGCGGGTGGCGACCAGGGTGGACGGGCAGGTAGTCACAGCAGATAACCGGGGTAGTCTCTGGATGAACGGGCAGGAGGTCACGGCAAGTGACCGGGGAAGTCTCTGGATGAGCGGGCAGGAGGTCACAGCAAGTGACCGAGGCAGTCTCTGGATGAGCGGGCAGGAGATCACGGCAAGTGACCGGGGCAGTCTCTGGATGAGTGGGCAGGAGGTCACGGCAAGTGACCGGGGCAGTCTCTGGATGAGTGGGCAGGAGGTCACGGCAAGTGACCGAGGCAGTCTCTGGATGAGCGGGCAGGAGGTCACGGCAAGTGACCGGGGCAGTCTCTGGAAGAAGGTAGATACGACCTGTGATGGCTGAGCCTCCCGGTAGGCTAGCAGGAAGATAGCAGATGAGCGCTCCCAGGTGAGCGAGCGAGAGTCACTGGAATAGCAGAAGATCACAGCCCGTGACGGCAGAGCCTCCAGGTAGGCTAGCAGGCAGGTAACAGATGAGCGCTCCCAGGTGAGCGGGCGAGAGTCACTGGAATAGCAGAAGATCACAGCACGTGACGGCAGAGCCTCCAGGTAGGCTAGCAAGCAGGTAACAGACAGCAACCTGGCAGGAATCAGACAGGTATCTGGCAATGACCCTGAGGACTGAAGCAGAGTAGTGAACAGTGCAACAACATTGCTCGGGCACCTCCATTTTGGAGGAGGTGACTTATGTAAGGTGAAGTCCTCCGGCCATTGGCCGGGGACTCCTTAGGACGACGCGCGCGGCCCCTTTAAGAGGGAGGGTAGCGCACGCGCGCGCGCCCTAAGCACAGTGGCAGGAAAGGAGCGCGCGCCGCCAGCAGAGCGGAAGGAGGACGCCGGACCCGGAGCAGAGGGGTGAGGGGAACAGCGTCCCTGCCTGTCAGAGGGCAGGGACGCCGGTGCTACAGTACCCCCCCTTTAGGTCCCCCCTTTTTTAGGCCAGAGAAAAATTTAGCTAGGAGGAGAGGGGCATGGATGTTTTCCCGCGGCTCCCACGTTCTCTCCTCAGGACCAAACCCCTTCCAATCCACCAAAAAATAGGCCTTCCCTCTTACCCTTTTGGTGGCCAGAATATTCTCTACCTCAAATTCGTTTTCAGCTGAAACCGGAGCAGGAAGGCGTGCCTGTAGACTTGGAAAAAGAGATAAGTACCACCGGTTTAAGGAGAGATACATGGAAGGAGTTAGGAATCCGCAAGTTGGCCGGGAGTTTCAATTTATAGGCCACCGGGTTGATCTGACTGAGGACTTCCAGAGGACCGATGAACCGAGGACCTAACTTGTAGGAAGGAATCTTGAGCCGAACATACTTGGACGAGAGCCAGACCTTATCCCCAGGACGGAATTGAGGAGGATCCAGACGTTTTTTGTCAGCATGTTTTTTCATACGCTCGGATGACAGAAGAAGTGCGGACCGGGTACTCTCCCATATGGCGGAAAATTTGTTAACAAGGGATTCTGCAGCCGGATTGTCCGCTGAGGTGGAGACGGGAAAAGGGATCCGAGGATGCTGACCGAAGACTACAAAAACGGGGATTTGGAGGAAGATTCGCTCTCGTGATTGTTGTAAGAAAATTCGGCCCATGGCAGGAGATCCACCCAGTCAGAATGGTGGGCATTAACAAAGTGCCAGAGGTAACTGGTCAGGATCTGGTTGATCCGCTCCACTTGACCATTGGACTGTGGGTGGTAAACGGAGGAGAAGTCCAGGGTGACGTCTAATAATTTACAAGTAGCTCTCCAGAAACATGAGGTGAACTGTACCCCTCGATCCGACACGATGTGACGGGGCAGGCCATGAAGTCGGAAAATGTGGTGGATAAAGTCTTTAGCCAGCTCGGGTGCAGACGGAAGGCCTGGCAGGGGAATAAAGTGAGCCATCTTGGAAAAGCGGTCAGCGACCACCCAAATGACCGTATAACCAGCAGAGACAGGGAGATCCGTAATGAAGTCCATGGCTATATGCTGCCAGGGGGCAGTGGGTACAGGAAGCGGAAGAAGGCGACCGGCAGGCAGGTGTCTCGGAACTTTGTTGCGGCCACAGGAGGCACAGGTAGCAACAAAGTCTATTACGTCCTTGTGCAGAGTAGGCCACCAGTAATGCCGAGAAATAAGTTGGAGGGTCTTTCTCTGACCGGCGTGGCCGGCTAATTTAGACGAATGAACCCAGTGTAGGATTCTCTCCCGATCGGTTACCGATACGAACGTCTTACCGGGAGGAAGACGGTTTAGACTCACGGGCGCCACTTGCATGACTCTGGCAGGATCGATGATATGTTTAGGTTCCTCCTCGAGATTCGACACCAGGAAGGATCAGGACAAGGCGTCCGCTTTGATGTTTTTGTCAGCCGGGCGAAAATGTAGAACAAAATCAAAGCGAGCAAAAAACAAGGACCACCGGGCTTGGCGCGGGTTAAGCCTCTGGGCATGCTGGAGGTAAGCCAAGTTTTTGTGGTCAGTGTAAATAATTACCGGATGAAGAGCCCTCTCGAGTAGGTAACGCCACTCCTCCAATGCCAGTTTGATGGTCAATAACTCTCGGTCTCCTATGGAATAATTGCGCTCAGAAGAGGAGAAGAGTTTGGAGAAGAAGCCGCAAGTTACCATCTCCCGGAAGATGATTTCTGAGTAAGTACCGCTCCGGCTCCAGAGGAGGAAGCGTCAACCTCCAGGAAGAACTGTTTGTTGCCATCCGGGCGATGAAGCACCGAGGCGGAAGAGAAATCCTGTTTTAAGGAAAGAAAGGCCTCCTCTGCTTCGGACGTCCATTCCTTGGGGTTAGTGCCCTTACAGGTGAGCGCAGAAATTGGGGCAGTCCGGGAAGAGAAGTGCAGTATGAAGAGACGGTAATAGTTAGCAAAGCCCAGAAACCGCTGAATGGCCTTCAATCCCTCCGGTCGGGGCCATTTCTCGATGGCAGACAGTTTCTCTGGATCCATTCGTAGACCGGTCTGAGAAACAATGTAGCCCAAAAACGGAAGCGAGGTTTGCTCAAAGAGGCACTTCTCGTATTTAGTGAAGAGGTGATTCTGCCTGAGCCTGAGCAGAACCTGACGAACGTCCCTCCGGTGAGTCTGGAGATCCGGAGAGAAGACCAAGATGTCGTCCAGGTACACCACTACGCAGGAATAGAGAAGGTCCCGGAAGATGTCATTGACCAATTCTTGAAAGACGGCGGGAGCATTACAGAGGCCAAAGGGCATCACTAGATATTCATAGTGGCCGTCCCAGGTGTTGAAGGCCGTCTTCCATTCATCCCCTTGACGGATACGGACCAGGTTGTACGCCCCACGGAGGTCCAGTTTGGTGAAGATTCTAGCCCCCCGCAAACGATCAAATAATTCTGGAATGAGCGGAAGGGGATACTTATTCTTCACCGTGATCAGGTTAAGTCCTCTATAATCTATACAGGGACGGAGAGAGCCGTCTTTCTTTTTTACGAAAAAGAAACCTGCTCCCGCCGGAGAGGTGGATTTCCGGATGAATCCCCTGGCCAAATTCTCCTCGATATATTCGGACATCGACCGGGTCTCAGCAGCGGACAATGGGTAAATACGCCCACGGGGAGGCGTAGTACCAGGTAACAGGTCGATAGGACAGTCGTATGGTCTGTGAGGAGGTAATGTCTCTGCCTCTCTTTTATTAAAGACATCAGCAAATGACCAATAGGGAATCGGAAGTCCAGGTAGATTAGTTGGGGTAGGAGAAGGACAGACGGGATGAACAGGAACCAAACACGTCTTATGACAATCCTGTCCCCAGCGAAGAACCTCTCCGGTCTGCCAGTCGAGCACGGGTCCATGTCTCTGGAGCCAAGGTATGAAATGAACTCGGCACTCAACTTATGTGTATGAGATATAAGGTTTTTATTCACAGTAGTAGCGAAACGTTTCGGTCCTATATCATGGACCTTCATCAGTCACACAAACTACTGCATAAAGGGTTAATCCACAATGGGAAAAGGAGAAGCTGGATGCAGCCAGTGGTGGTAGATAAGAATGAAGCCAAATGTCTCTATTTGAGCCGATATCCTGTGGGATAAAGTCCAGCGGTGAATGTGATCTCTCCATGGGACGCGGTGTCCACCGCATATAGGACCGAAACGTTTCGCTACTACTGTGAATAAAAACCTTATATCTCATACACATAAGTTGAGTGCCGATGTAAGGTTCTGTGTACATGTTCCTGAAACTCAGTTTTTCCGTCAGCCATTTTACTTTCTGTCTTGCTGCAGCTATCTTGCCCTCAGTCAATATGGAGTTTCCAGCTTGCATGTTCCCGCCCTGATTCTCTCCTCTTGCTTCTTAAGCAGCCACAGCTGAGCAATCAGTGCTTCAGAATCAAGCCTGCAGTGAACCTGTGACCTGACTCCTGGAAGCCTTGGACTTTGTACTCCAGTTATTTCCTATTGTGGAACTTTGGAACACTCGTGGACTTTGGAACCTTGCTATTTGATAAATCCACGTTTGCATGGACTTACGGTAACAGAGAAGAGATCCTGAACCTGTTGTGGAGAGTGATTGCTGAGCTTAAGTTACTCTGGCCTGCTGTGTCTCCTGCTTTTGTATCTGCAAACTGTGTGACTATTATTGCCACTTGTATGAAGTAATACAAGACCTTCTATATCAAACCTGTGACTCCTGTGTTTTCATCGCACCCAAGCACAAGACGCTATATGAACTGTACTCCTTACATTACAAGATTCTGAAGCCAAACGTTAGTGTCTGCTGGGTCTGGAAAGGCTGTGTCTGCTGTAACTGTGGATATCAGATGTCCGGTTGTACTTTCTGTGATGACAGTGGTTGTGACTTCTCACAACCATTCCAGGTGAGCAATTCCCTTAAGTTTTTTTTTCTGCAGTGTTACCACAGGTAAACACTATTGTTTTTTTTTTTTTCTTTCCTCTTTTGTGTCTGCTGTAACTGTGGATATCAGATGTCCGGTTGAACTTTCTGTGATGATAGTGGTTGTGACTTCTCACAACCATTCCAGGTGAGCAGTTCCCTTAATTTTTTTTCTCTCTTCAGTGTTACCACAGGTAAACACTATTGTTTTTTTTTTTTCCTCTCCTCTCCTTCCAGTACTCCTGTCTTAAAAGATCTGGAAAATGGAGGCCCGCATAAAGGAACTTTGCGGAGTGACTGATAATATCCTTGCAGATTTGCAGACTATAAAAACCCGTTTTACAAACCTACAGGACCTCACTAATCACAATTTGCAAGTGTTTGGACAGACTGCCCAGGATTTGCGAGCCAGGATTGAGGTTCTAGAGGACCGAGTCCAGGCTCCTGCCGTAGCCCGAGTTCTGGGATTCCCAAGTTGCCCCCTTTTCGTTTTGGCGGTGAACGTGAGAAATTCAGGGGATTTATTAATCAATGCAATCTTTTTTTTTCTGCACATGCTTCACAATTTCCCACTGAACGATCTAAAGTGCTTACTATAATTATGTTGCTTACCAACAAAGCTTTGATGTGGGCAAACCCTCTGATTGAGACTGAGGATGAATGTTTGGATCATCTTGATGCTTTCATTTCAGCCATGGGGCAGGTGTTTGATGACCCCAATCGAGGTGCAACAGCTGAAGCAGCCATGTTAGCTTTGCGCCAAGGTAAGCACTCGGTAGCTGAATATGCCTTGGATTTCAGGAGATGGGCCCTTGATACCACCTGGGACAGTTCCGCCAAAAAATCTATTTTTCGAAAAGGGTTATCTCCACTGATTAAGGATGAACTTGCTCGTGCCGATCCTCCCACTGCGTTAGGTGACTTTATTAACTACTGCATCCGTATTGATACTCGTCTGACTGAACGCAGGCAAGAGAGATGGTTCGAAAGCAATCGCACTAACCTTTTCCTACCTTCCTCTCCAGCTAAGGAACCTTTGAGTAGGATCACACGGGAACCTGAACCTGAACCCATGCAGGTAGACTCTTTACAACGACGGGTTAGTGATGCACGCAAGGAACATCGTTTTAAGGAGAATATATGTTTCTATTGTGGTAAGTCAGGGCACTTCATTATAAACTGCCCCAGCCATTCTCGTAAGACTACTGCAGCACTCATTCACTGTGAGTGTTGCGAGAGGGGATCTGTCAGGTCCGAGCCTCAGGCTCCAGAGAGATCTGCAGCAACAGATCTTGATTTCTCGGACTTAAACTCCGTTACCTCTGAGGACGTTGACTGTGTAAACGCTGCAATTTTTCAAGTTTCCTCAGCGGTGTCCCAGCTGAGTTGTAAGAAAAACAATTCTCATTGCTTTCTTTCCATCAAACTCTGGGTTGACTTAGCCTGGGTGTCTAGCTCTGCTATGATCGACTCAGGGGCAAGTGGAAATTTTATGGATGTCTCCTTTGCTCTGAAACAGGGGATACGTTCAGTGAAGAAGGCTACTCCAGTACAGATGGAAACTGTGGATGGCTCCCTGCTGACCTCTGGACCAGTGGATCAGGAAACAGAGCCTTTGAGGGTTCTTATGGGTAAAGATCATCAAGAGAAACTGTCCTTTATGCTTATCTCTTCTCCCCACTTTCCCATTATTCTAGGGCTACCATGGCTGCAGGCTCAGAATCCTACCATTAACTGGGAGACCAAGGAATTACACTTTCCAGAAAAACAGATGAGTCCAAAAGTTTCAGCTTGCTCTGTTCCTAAAGGAACAATGTCAGTCCCTGAACTACCAGCTGTATACCAGGACTATGTGGATTTATGTGACAAGAAGAACGCTGACCAGCTTCCCCCTCACCGTCCATATGATTGTCCAATTGAATTATTGCCTGGAGCAGAGATACCTTTTGGTAAGATCTACCCCCTGGCGGGGCCCGAGCTTAAGGCTTTAAAGGATTACATAGACGAAAATCTAGCCAAGGGCTTCATACGCCCCTCTTCATCTCCTGCAGGTGCACCCATCTTCTTTGTAAAGAAGAAAGATGGATCTCTGAGACCCTGCGTAGACTATAGGGAACTCAATAAGGTTACTATTAGAAACCGTTATCCATTGCCTTTAATCCCTGAGTTATTGGAGAGAGTGCGACATGCCAAAATTTTCTCTAAACTAGATCTCCGTGGGGCCTATAACTTAGTCCGTATTAGACCTGGGGATGAATGGAAGACTGCATTCAGGTCACGCTATGGACACTTTGAATATCTAGTTATGCCTTTTGGTCTGAGTACCGCCCCAGCCACTTTCCAACACTTGGTGAATGACATCTTCAGGGATCTCCTAGATACATTCGTGGTGATTTATTTGGATGATATTCTAATTTTTTCTAACTCCACAGAGGAACATCATGGACATGTGAGAATGGTCTTGGAACGTCTAAGACAAAATCATCTTTACATCAAACTTGAAAAGTGTGAATTCCATAGGACCGAAATTCAATTTCTGGGGTATGTACTGTCTACACAAGGAATTAGTATGGATGGAAGCAAGACCCAAGCCATCAAGGATTGGCCAAGTCCTAGAAATGTGAAGGAGGTGCAGCGCTTCATCGGGTTTGCCAACTTCTATAGACGTTTCATTAGGAATTTCTCTGAGGTAGTGTCACCTATCACCCAACTTACCCGGAAAGAGTCTAGGTTCTCCTGGACTCCCCAAGCCCAGGAAGCATTTTCCCGTCTAAAAGATAAATTTACCACTGCACCTATCTTAGTACATCCCAACCCCGAACTTGCCTTCATAATAGAGGTGGATGCTTCAGACTGTGCCGTTGGAGCTATACTCTCTCAGAGAACAGGTGAGAAGAATGTCTTGCATCCCTGTGCCTTCTTTTCCCAGCAATTGTCTTCGGCTGAGAGGAACTACGATGTGGGCAATAGAGAGTTGTTGGCCATTATTGCCGCCTTCAAAGAATGGAGACACCTTCTTCAGGGAGCTGCACAGCAAATAGTCGTCCTGACAGACCATCGTAACCTTGAATTTATCAGGTCGGCTAAGTGCCTGACTCCTCGCCAGGCTCGCTGGAATCTTTTCTTAAACCAATTTAATTTTATCATTTCTTATAGACCAGGATCGCGCAATGGAAAGGCTGATGCACTCTCTAGGATTTATTCAGCAGAGACACGTCCACTTACTCCTCCTAAGACTATTCTTCCTGACTCTAGATTCCTGGGAGTGATTCATAATCAAGACCTACTTAAGGACATCAAGGAAGCATACCATGCGGATTCCTTTTTGGCACAACCCCCAAGGGACGTAAGTCTTGTCTTTAAGAATGGTGTGTGGATTCAGGGACAACGTCTGTATATTCCTGAAACAGTCAGATTGAGAGTATTGCAACTCATTCACGATTCCAAGATAGCTGGGCATAGAGGAATTCTAAAGACACAGGAATTTCTTTCTCGTTTCTTTTGGTGGCCCACTTGCAGGAAGGATGTTTTAAACTATGTCACTTCATGTGAAGTCTGTGCAAGATGCAAAACATCTCGCTCCTCACCAACTGGTCTGTTGCAACCCCTTCCCACCCCGTCCCGCCCGTGGGGATCCATTTCTATGGACTTCATTGTGGAGTTACCAACCTCTCAAGGGAAGAACACCATTCTAGTGGTGGTTGATCGTTTAACAAAAGCAGCTCATTTTATCCCTTGTGTCGGCTTACCCACTGCAAGACAGACATCAGATTTGATGATTAAAAATGTGTTTCGCTTACATGGAGTACCAGATGAGGTTATTTCGGATCGAGGGGTGCAATTCACTTCAAGGTTTGGCAAAATTTCTGTGCAGCATTGGACATTAAAGTAAACCTTTCTTCTGCTTTTCATCCTCAGACTAATGGACAGACAGAACGAACCAATCAGACCCTGGAGCAGTATCTTCGCTGCTTTATCTGCCACCTACAGGATGATTGGGTGGATCTACTTCCACTGGCTGAGTTCTCTTATAACAACTCTCAGAGCGCCTCCACTAAGCAGTCTCCTTTTTACTCCAATTTAGGTTATCATCCTGATATTCTTCCTCGATTTCCCATAGAAACGCCTTTGCCAGCAGTGGCTGAAAGAATCACGTCTTTACAAAAGAATATGGATCTTCTAAAGGGAAATCTGGAATTGGCTTAGGAAAGGTACAAGAAAGCCGCAGATAAATTTCGTAAACCTGCACCAGCTTTCAAGGTAGGAGACCTGGTTTGGCTGTCAACCAGAAATCTTAAGTTAAGAATTCCATCATCTAAGTTGGGACATAAATACATTGGACCTTATAAAATCAGTAAAATTATAAGTGCTGTCGCTTGTCGTCTTCAACTGCCCAGAACTATGAGAATCCACCCTGTCTTTCATGTATCCCTACTAGAGTTGAGCGATACTTTCCGATATGCTAAAGTATCGGAATCGGAATGGTATCGCCGATATCACTAAAATATCGGCGATACCCGATACCGATACCGGAAGTCCCATGTAAGTCTATGGGAACAAAATATCGCAACTAAAAAAACCCCATTCTTTCCTTGTAAACACTAAATATACACACATAGAATACATATATATATATATACATGTCATTGTGACATATATATATACATATATGTATAGTTTATACACTTCTACATAGTAAAATATCCTTTGATTCAATTGCCGGGTAAAGCCGGCTTCAGTGAAAAGACAGAAGCACCCGACATGAAATGACACTTGGTGTACATAGGGTTAAACATTTCTTTTCATGTCCTTTGCTATCTAATTTGCACAAACAATTAAATCAGACTATGTGTGCAAAATTTCACACCTGTAGGGGTTAATTAAAGGTGTAAATTCGTTGTAAAAAAACGGACTTTTTTGCTACGAATTTACACCTTTAATTAACCCCTAGAGGTGTGAAATTTTGCACACATAGTCTGATTTAATTGTTTGTGCGAATTAGATAGCAAAGGACATGAAAAGACATGGTTAACCCTATGTACACCAAGTGTCATTTCATGTCGGGTTCTGCATTTTCACAAAAGCCGGCAATTGAATTAGCGGCTATTATACTATGTAGAAGTGTATGAACTACAAATATAAATATATATATATATGTGTCACAAATTCAATGACATGTATATATATATATGAGGTGTAAAATTGCTGAAAAAAAATGCGTGGGCTCCCGCCCTATTTTCGCAACCAGACAGACAAAGCCAGTGAGTGGGGGCAGATAATAATAGCCCAGAGAGGGACCATTATTTTTGCCCCCCCCGGCTACTAACATCTGCCCCCAGACACCTCAGGAAAGACAAATCTATAATTAGATTCGCCCTTTCTGGCACTTTGCCCGTCTATTCCCATTGCCCTGTAGCGGTGGCGAATGGGTTAATATGGGGTTAAAGCCACCTTGCTATTGAAAGGTGACCTTAAGCCAGGTTAATAATTGAGAGCTGTCAATTAGACAACTATCAATTATTAATCCTATTGCATGAAATAAAAATAAAACACACACACTTTAATTAAAAATCATTTTAATGAAATAAAGACACATGTTTTTGACCATCTTTTATTTTACTGCAAAAACCATTTCCTGTAATAAAAATAAAATAAAAAAGCAAAATTATTCTTACCTATCCCATGCACAGTCAGGTCCCACGGTGTAATCCTTCAAAAAGGGTTAATGTTTACTGCAGGGACCGCAGCTAATGCTGCAGCCTCACAGTAAACCCCAAATGAATGAGTTCCTCTCCTGCCTGACAGGAGAGTAAAGGCTGGGTGTCACATAACGATACACCAGCGATCCCGACAACGATATGCACTTGTCAGGATCGCTGGTGTATCGCTACATGATCGCTGCTGAGCTGCCAAACAGGCAGCTCAGGCAGCGATCTGGGACAGCGACACTGCGGGTAACATCGCTTAAGGGCCCGTCTCACATAGCGATATCGCTACCGAGATCGCTGCTGAGTCACTAGTTTTGTGACGCAGCAGCGAGCTCACCAGCGATATCGCTGTGTGTGACATTCAGCGACGATCAGCCCCCCTGCCGGGTATCGCTGATCGTCGCAGAAATGTCAGGACCTTTTTTTGATCGCTGGTTTCCCTCTGACAGGCACGCATCGCTGCGTGTGACAGGCGGGAAACCAGCGATCAAAGGTCCTGACATTTCAGCGACGATCAGCGATACCCGGCAGGGGGGCTGATCGTCGCTGAATGTCACACACAGCGATATCGCTGGTGAGCTCGCTGCTGCGTCACAAAACTAGTGACTCAGCAGCGATCTCGGTAGCGATATCGCTATGTGAGACGGGCCCTTAAGTGGAAAGCTTAATTGATTGCTTTCCACTTTCACTTCAGGTCAGCCAGGGACACAATCAGTGACGTCAGAGGGAACTGATTAACAAAAATAGGGGTTCCCTTCGAAAAAAAAATGGCGTGGGGTCCCCCCTATTTTTGTTAACCAGCCAGATGAAGCAGACCTCTGAGGCCTGGATTTTCAGGCTGTTAAGGAGCCAAGATCCATGGACCTTGCCAGCCTGATAATACCAGGCCACAGCAGTCTGCATATCTTGGCTGATTAACAAAAATAGGGGATCCCCTCGAAAAAAATTGGCGTGGGGTCCCCCCTATTTTTGTTAACCAGCCAGATGAAGCAGACCGCTGAGGCCTGGATTTTCAGGCTGTTAAGGAGCCAAGATCCATGGACCTTGCCAGCCTGATAATACCAGGCCACAGCAGTCTGCATATCTTGGCTGATTAACAAAAATAGGGGATCCCCTCGAAAAAATTGGCGTGGGGTCCCCCCTATTTTTGTTAACCAGCCAGATGAAGCAGACCGCTGAGGCCTGGATTTTCAGGCTGTTAAGGAGCCAAGATCCATGGACCTTGCCAGCCTGATAATACCAGGCCACAGCAGTCTGCATATCTTGGCTGATTAACAAAAATAGGGGATCCCCTCGAAAAAAATTAGCGTGGGGTCCCCCCTATTTTTGTTAACCAGCCAGATGAAGCAGACCGCTGAGGCCTGGTTTTTCAGGCTGGTAAGGATCCAATATCCATGGACCTTGCCAGCCTGATAATACCAGGCCACAGCAGTCTGCTTAGCTTGGCTGGTTAACAAAAATAGGGGATCCCCTCGAAAAAAAAACGGCGTGGGGATCCCCCCTATTTTTGTTAACCAGCCAAGTAAAATGCAGACTGCTGCGGCCTGGTATTAAAAGACTGTCAAGGCCCATGGATTTTGGCCCTCAACAGCCTGATAATACCAGGCTACAGCAGCCCCACATTTGGCGCATCAAAAGATGTGCCAATTGTGGCACTTTACCCGGCTCTTCCCACTTGCCCTGTAGCGGTGGCAAGCGGGGTAATAAGGGGTTATTGTCACCGTTGATTGCACGGTGACAATAAGCCCGGTTAATAATGGAGAGGTGTCAATAAGACACCGATCCATTATTAATCCCAAAGTTATTAAATGTGTAAAAAAAAGACAAAGCAAGAAAAAAGTATTTTAATGAAATAAAAGAGACCACACAGTTTTCATTTCTTTTATTATACACTCATTCCTGCGACGCCATCGATCTCCTGTAAAAAAAGAAAAAAACAAACCAACAGTATACCACCTGTCCGACGCAGTCCATAACGATAGTCCCACGACGATCCAGCTCTGCTACATCGCAATGACAGGCAGAGCCTGTCATTGCAACGCAGCACAGCTGATTACCTGCTTCCCCGGCGGTGACGTCATCGGACTGACTGCTTTACGGCCGGGATTACCCAGCAGTCACTGCAGTTATCGCGAGAAACTGCATGTGACCGCCGGGGAGAAGAGGATGGCGGCCATGAAGCAGTCCAGCCCGTGACCGCCGGAGATCTTCTGCCAGGTAAGTGCCGCTGACTCCTGACAGACCCGACCGACGGACACTGACAGTGACAGTGACAATCCCGATTCCGGTATCCGATAAGACGAAAATATCGGAACTCGGAATCGGAATTCCGATACAGCTAATATCGGCCAATACCCGATATTTGCAGTATCGGAATGCTCAACACTAATCCCTACTAAAGGCTGCGACACCCAATACGTTTCCTGGACGTTCTTCTCCTTGCCCTGACCCAGTGCTAGTCGATGGTCAGGAAGAATTTGTGGTGGAAAGGATTCTAGATTCCAGGTTGTATAGAAATCAGTTACAATATCTGATTAAATGGCAGGGCTACCCAGTGGAGGACAACTCATGGGAACCAGTCAATAACGTTAATGCTCCTCGCTTGCTCCGTCAGTTTCATCAGAGGTACCCACACAAGCCTGGTCTGAGGTCATCCGGAGGTTGTCCCTAAGGGGGGAGTAATGTAAGGTTCTGTGTACATGTTCCTGAAACTCAGTTTTTCCGTCAGCCATTTTACTTTCTGTCTTGCTGCAGCTATCTTGCCCTCAGTCAATATGGAGTTTCCAGCTTGCATGTTCCCGCCCTGATTCTCTCCTCTTGCTTCTTAAGCAGCCACAGCTGAGCAATCAGTGCTTCAGAATCAAGCCTGCAGTGAACCTGTGACCTGACTCCTGGAAGCCTTGGACTTTGTACTCCAGTTATTTCCTATTGTGGAACTTTGGAACACTCGTGGACTTTGGAACCTTGCTATTTGATAAATCCACGTTTGCATGGACTTACGGTAACAGAGAAGAGATCCTGAACCTGTTGTGGAGAGTGATTGCTGAGCTTAAGTTACTCTGGCCTGCTGTGTCTCCTGCTTTTGTATCTGCAAACTGTGTGACTATTATTGCCACTTGTATGAAGTAATACAAGACCTTCTATATCAAACCTGTGACTCCTGTGTTTTCATCGCACCCAAGCACAAGACACTATATGAACTGTACTCCTTACATTACAGCCGAGTTCATTTCATATTTAGTTACGGTGTGGGAACCTACTCGGGCACCTCTCTCTTTGGCTGTGCACACGGTTACCTTTTCTCTGGAGCCAAGGTAGACCTAGTAAGAGGGCGTGAGAGAGTCCAGGCAGAACATGAAAAGAGATGCTCTCAGAATGCAGCATTCCCACTTGCAGAGTTATGGGTTCGGTGATGAGTTGGATGGGGCGTGGTAAAAGACCCCGTCCACAGCAGCGACTGATAATGGTACAACCAGAGGTTTGGTGGGAATGCGGTATTTTTCTACCAGGGACTGTGACATAAGATTCCCGGCTGCTCCAGAGTCAAGTTGGGCTAGTTCAAAATAACAATTCTCCCCACAGAGAATTGAGACTGACAGCAGCAGAGATGGAGAGGCTTTCTCCTTGTCTAGGTCGACCTCTCTGAGCGAACCTAGACACAGGCGTTTCCCGACCTCTCCGGACAGGTACGAATCCGATGCTCCTTACTGCCACAGTAGAAGCAACTCCCCTCGGCACGGCGTAAGTCCTGACGGGTTTTGACCATCTTGGTCTGGTCGACCTGCATAGGCTCAGGAGAGTGTAATTGGGGAGAAACGGAGGGAGTGACGGGTTTCTGAAACGTAGGAGCTAGACGTGGAAACCTCCTCTCACGGGTGACCTCTTTGGCCCGCTCCTGGAACCGTAGGTCAATCCGGGTGGCGAGAGTTATAAGGTCATCGAGAGTGGTAGGAATGTCCCGACCGGCGAGTTCATCTTTAATACGGCCGGACAAACCCTCCCAGAAAGCAGATACCAGAGCGTCGTTGTCCCAGGCCAGCTCCGAGGCAAGGGTACGAAACCGTATGGCATATTGGCCCACGGTGAGATTTCCCTGACGGAGGCGTAGCACAGATGAAGCGGATGAGATCTTTCGTCCGGGTTCGTCAAAGACTTTCCGAAAAGCCGCGAGAAAGGCAGACAGGTCGGACACCAGAGGGTCTCCTCTCTCCCAAAGAGGATTCAGCCAGGCCAGGGCCTCCCCGGTGAGATGGGACATGATGAAGGCAATTTTGGCCCGGTCGGAGTTAAACTGGTGGGAGAGGAGTTCAAAGTGCAGAGTGCACTGATTAATGAAGCCCCGAGCCTGAGCGGGGTCGCCTCCGAAGCGAGGAGGTGCGGAGAGCCAGGGTACGTGACAGGAGTCCATGGTATTGGGGAGCAGGGGAGCTGCCGGATTGCGAGTCATGGCACCAGCGGTGGTTGCTGGTGGAGCTGTCAGAGTGTCCAGGCGAGAATTGACATTCCGCAGGTGACCCAGGATGGACTCCTGTTGGGACTTCTGACGGGACAGTTCATGACACAGGTCCGAGATGGAGGGAACTTGGGCGCCACCGGGTTCCATGGCCCGAGCAAACTGTAACGGGTCTGGGAGGCGGAACCTCTGAGCTACTATACAAAGGGGCGGTCCTTGTAAGGGAGCGGGTGGCGACCAGGGTGGACGGGCAGGTAGTCACAGCAGATAACCGGGGTAGTCTCTGGATGAACGGGCAGGAGGTCACGGCAAGTGACCGGGGAAGTCTCTGGATGAGCGGGCAGGAGGTCACAGCAAGTGACCGAGGCAGTCTCTGGATGAGCGGGCAGGAGATCACGGCAAGTGACCGGGGCAGTCTCTGGATGAGTGGGCAGGAGGTCACGGCAAGTGACCGGGGCAGTCTCTGGATGAGTGGGCAGGAGGTCACGGCAAGTGACCGAGGCAGTCTCTGGATGAGCGGGCAGGAGGTCACGGCAAGTGACCGGGGCAGTCTCTGGATGAGCGGGCAGGAGGTCACGGCAAGTGACCGGGGCAGTCTCTGGAAGTAGGTAGATACGACCTGTGATGGCTGAGCCTCCCGGTAGGCTAGCAGGAAGATAGCAGATGAGCGCTCCCAGGTGAGCGAGCGAGAGTCACTGGAATAGCAGAAGATCACAGCCCGTGATGGCAGAGCCTCCAGGTAGGCTAGCAGGCAGGTAACAGATGAGCGCTCCCAGGTGAGCGGGCGAGAGTCACTGGAATAGCAGAAGATCACAGCACGTGACGGCAGAGCCTCCAGGTAGGCTAGCAGGCAGGTAACAGATGAGCGCTCCCAGGTGAGCGGGCGAGAGCCACTGGAATAGCAGAAGATCACAGCACGTGACGGCAGAGCCTCCAGGTAGGCTAGCAAGCAGGTAACAGACAGCAACCTGGCAGGAATCAGACAGGTATCTGGCAATGACCCTGAGGACTGAAGCAGAGTAGTGAACAGTGCAACAACATTGCTCGGGCACCTCCATTTTGGAGGAGGTGCCTTATGTAAGGTGAAGTCCTCCGGCCATTGGCCGGGGACTCCTTAGGACGACGCGCGCGGCCCCTTTAAGAGGGAGGGTAGCGCACGCGCGCGCGCCCTAAGCACAGTGGCAGGAAAGGAGCGCGCGCCGCCAGCAGAGCGGAAGGAGGACGCCGGACCCGGAGCAGAGGGGTGAGGGGAACAGCGTCCCTGCCTGGCAGAGGGCAGGGACGCCGGCGCTACAGCGAGCCATTTTGCTGGCAACCTATGTGTCATCAGGGGATGGTGGTACAAAATCCTTTGAAACCCATGCATGGTTAATTTTAATGAAGGTGAGATCACCAACATTTTGGTTCTGTAGGAGGAGGAGGAGGAGGATGGTCGAATGCCTACAGTCAACTGTTGCCTATACCATGGGCTAGGCAGCACTGTCCCACCGCCGCTGTCCCCTGTGGACCCTGCATCCACCACATTAACCCAGTGCGCAGTGATTTGCACGTAATGGCCCTGGCCATGCCTACTGGCCCATGCATCTGTTGTGAGGTGTACCTTTCCAGTCACTGATTGTTTGAGTGCATGGACAATGCGGTCTTTCACATGCAGGTGGAGGGCAGGGATGGCTTTTCTAGAAAGGAAGTGCTGACTGAGTAGGTCATAGTGTGGGACAGCGTAGGCCATGAGCTCTCGGAACGCTGCGCTTTCAACCAAACGGAAGGGCATCATCTCTAATGAGATCAGTTTGGCAATTTAGCCGTTCAAAGCCAGTGAGATTTTGTAGTCCGTCCACGTTTCCAAGTGCATGGTGTTTACATGTCTAAGCATGCAACTGGTATTCAAATTTCGGAGATTTTCCCTCAGCTAAAGGTCCTTCCGCACTTCTTACAGATAACCTTTGCCTCATCAATAGGATTTTTGTCAAAAAAGTGCCATACTGCACTCTTCCCACTATGGGCAAACTTTTCAGGTCTTGCATGCCTTGATAATTTGACCATCTGGCCAAGCTGTCCTGCAACTCTTTTTGTTTTTTTAACACGTTTTTAGAATGCTACGGGCCTGCCAGATAACCGCAGCTGCAATGTCGATGACTGCTGCGGATCCTCCTCCTCTTCTGAGCTATTGCCAGCAGCAACCTCTTCCTCTAATGGATGCCAATCCGGGTTAACAACTGGGTCATTCATCACATCCTCTTCAATTTCATCAGCACCTTCCTCTGTGTCACCGTGTAAGGTGGTATAGTATGCAGGAAGGGGCACCAGAGTTTCATCAGGGTCAGATTCTGGCTCAGTAGACTGCGAGGGCAATTAAGTGCTCTGGATGAATGTACCAGCAGAATCATATAGCAGTGGCTGTGCATCAGTGCACTCCATGTCAGATTCATCTTGGACTGGGGAATTCAGGATTTGACTTGATAACCCAGGCATGGTATGTGAAAAGAGCTCCATGGAGTAATCTGAAGTGAGGCCTGCCCCATCCTTCAATTTTGGTGGGGGTGAAGGACACAAGGAAAGGTGTTCTTCCTGACCAGGAGCCTGCACTGACGACTCAGTGCTTGCAGTTTTTGAAACTTCATAAGAGGAGGTGAAAGAGCTGGAGGCTGTTTTGGCAATGTAAGCCAAAACCTGTTCATGATGCTCCGGCTTTAAAAGCGGTTTACCTACTCCCAGAGTGCTTTTGGCACTACCAGCAGATGCACCACCACCACCATCAGTACCAGCTGGCCCCCCCACCCACGTCCGCGGCCTCTTCCACCACACTTCATCATGTTTGTGAAATGTACCAAAAATACCAGCAGATATATGGTACTGTACAGTTGTTTATGGTGTAGGGAAAAATTTAAATGTCCGTATTTATTTCCGGAGTCACACACAGACGCTCTGTCACTATGGATTTCATCGTAATACAAACAGCAGATATACGGTACTGTATCAGATGCGTACAGCTGTATACGGTTTTGGGGAAAATTGAAACCTCCGTATATATTTCCGGAGTCACACACAGACGCTCACTCAGTATGGATTTCATCGTAATACAAACAGCAGATATACGGTACTGTATCAGATGCATACAGCTGTATACGGTTTTGGGGAAAATTGAAACCTCCGTATATATTTCCGGAGTCACACACAGATAGTCAGCATGTATTTGTCCGTGATACCAGCCGGTACACGGTAGTGTTTGAGGAGCGTACAGCTCTATACGGTGTGTGAAAAAATGAACGCTCGGTAACTGTGCAGAAAAAAATAAAAGTATTAGTGCTGTGTAAAAAGCAGTCTGCACAGCAGTGTACACACAGCAATACAGCTAGCAGGCAGCCTATTAACCAGCGCTGCTGCACACAAGAAAATCCTCCCCTGTCACTGCACACTAACTGTACAGCACAATTGCTATCAGCACAAGCACAGAAGAAATTCTCTTCACTGCCCTAACTCTCTCCCTACTGATAAACAACGTCAGCAACCTCTCCCTACTGTTAAGATCGGCAGAAGTAAAATGGCGGTCGGCGGTCAGGGCTTTTATAGCCACTATGACGCCCCCAAAGCAAGTCAATCACTGCAATGCCCTTCTCTAAGATGGTGGTGGATGCTGCGCATGTCATCTCGTTGCCCACAGTGTACGTCCTTGCTCATTGGCTGAAAAAAAGGCGCCTTAAAGCATTCTGGGAAAACCGACTTTGGTGCTAGGGTCGACGACCGCATGGCTGACTGCTCGCTATGGTCGGGTTTCGGCCAACGAAACCCGATTTTGGCGAAAGTCGGCGACTTTTTAATCTGACCGACCTGTTTCGCTCAACTCTAATCATTATTGATACTCCACTGCTGCAAATGTCTTGATATACCGTACTTCTACTATATAATACGTTCCTCCCTCCGCTCCTTTTTTCTCTTTTTTTTTTTTCTTAGTGTGAACGCTTCCATGTCTTTACACCCTCTAGTAGCTGAGAACTAATCAAGCTGTGCTTGTTACATTGTCTGCAGCTGCGTGTTTTGAAGGGGGATATCCAGCCCTGACTATAGGAGACGCTCAGATTTTAAATGTGTGTGTTCAATAACTAAGGCTACCTGTTAGCTGAAACGCGTATGAAGATGTTTTTAATGTTTTTCTCAGATAGCTGCTACTATCTAGATGTTTTTTATTCTGCTCTACTCACCGTGATCCAATAAAGGTGTTTCCTTGAAGCTTATGCGCTGGATTTTTTTGGCTTTCTTCACTCGAATACTTCAATGCACCTGGAGTTTCCATGCGCTGCTTCACCCAGGTGAGCTGAACTTTAATTTATATAAGATTGAGTGAGCAGACACATCATGTCGCAATCTGCTTCTGAGGATGGCAATATGCAGGACTTGATGAAACCCACTGAGCCATCCTTAGAGGAGGATGACAACCTAAGGTCTATAAAAGCGGCAAGTATTTTTTGTCAGGATAAACAAAGCCCTGCACAGCCCCTAGATGAACTAGATCGTCTAATGAATGTCCTGGAAAATTTGAAAATAAAGGAATTAAAGACATGGTGGGACTGTACCACACTAAAATCATGTGTGGAGAACAAGATGATCCCTAGAGGACTCCGCTTAAATAAAAAAGCAACCACTATTTATTCTGATGAATTTTTGAAATCATGGAATGGGATATTGGAAGAATGTTCATCACAACTAATGAAACAGAGGAGGAAAAAAAGCCTGTCCGAATTAAAGAAGGAAATACAACAGGTTAAAGTGGCGACTGAGGAATTTTCAGCCACTAAGCAATATAAAAACTGGACTGAGACAATTAAAAATAAAATATCCAAATTAGAGGAGAATATAATGTCTTTCAAAAAAAAGAAATTTGAAAGAGATTGTGGAGACTACTCCAAGAAAGAAGTGTATACATGGTCTCAGAATCAAAAGAAAATGAGAAAGACATCTATTTTGAAAAATTCTACAAGTCCTCTTTGTTTGAAGAGGCAATTTGCATACTCAGAAGAAGAAAGTCAGCTTCTCTGATCCTGAGACCTCTATGGAAGCAACAGATAGCTTTATATCAGATGCCTCCATGGAATCTATGGAAAATAACCCTATGTCAGCATTCATTAAATCTGCAGTTTTGTCTCAAAAAATGGACAAGAAAAAGGAGGGGAGGGAGAAAACACCGGCAAATACTCCCTGAGAAAGAGGGGGAAGAGAAAGTAGTCATCAATCTCTCTAGCTATATTCTAAAGGGTATGCCACACTAAACAGCGTCGCTAACGAGATCGCTAAAAAACGTCACTATTTAGCGATCTCGTTAGTGACGCTGTTGTGTGTGGCATGTAGCAACGACGTGGCCCCTGCTGTGATCTCGCTGATCGTTCACTAGAGTTCTGGACCGTATTTAGATCGTTGGCGTCCCGCTGGTGAGCCTATATCGCTGTGTCTGGCACGTTTTGTGAACGATTTGCGCTGTTTTTTATATCGCAAAGTCGTTAAGGAGATCGCTAAACCGCTTATGCGTCGTTAACGAGATCGCTAAATGTGGCAGCTACTAGCGACATTAAAACGATCACAAAAACGATCGCATTAGTATGCGTCGTTATTGTGATCGTTAGCGGGAGCGTTTAGTGTGGCAGTACCTTAAGGGACACACAAATAAGTGTCTTATCTAAGGGCTTATCTTTCTCCCCTACAAATTCTTTTAATGTGTACAATACCCTCCTTGATGTTAACAAGTTTTTCAGGAGTCTGACACTGAGGTGCCATTTTCTGAACACTAAGGATGATGATCATATGGATTTGTCTTCAACACCTCCATTAAATGAAAATACTTTGGAGAAACAGATTGGGACTTTTGATGAACAGCGATTCCTATATGACCTGAGGGAACTTGGAAGTGACACTCACACTTATAATGAGAACTTAAGCCACAAACTTGTAATTAAAAAAACATTTTTTTTATCCTGTGAATTCAAGACCTGTAATACTGGACTCCTTTCAGGAACTGATGGAAGAAGATCTGGTTAAACTTAAGGAGGACAGTGCTAACTTGCATAAAAATAAAAATAAATTCAACCTGAATAAAAAGGAACAGGAAGCTATTAATTAATTAAAAAAGAATGTGGACTTGATTGTGAGGAGGGCTGATAAGGGTGGAGCAGTGGTACTGCTTAATGCTGTTTTATATTCCAAACAAAATATGGAAATGTTGAATAATAATTAAATATATATACCACTGAAAGAAAACCCTACAAATATTTTCCAAGAGAAAATGAGGAAGTTATTAATAGAAGGAATGACAATGGGAGCCATTACTAAAAGATGTCAGAGGATTTAATGGTAGATCACCCAGTGGTCCCTATATTCCACTTTTTACCCAAAATACATAAGGAGCTCTTCCCTCCCCCACTTCGTCCTATTGTGGCTGGCATTGGTAGTATGGGGAGGGTTTGAGCTCCTGGGTAGATTTACAGTCATGGCCAAAAGTTTTGAGAATGACACAAATATAAATTTTTACAAAGTCTACTGCTTCACTTTTTCTAATGGCAATTTGCATATACTCCAGAATGTTATAAAGAGTGATCAGCTTAACAGCAATTACTTGCAAAGTCAATATTTGGCTAGAAAATGAACTTTATCCCGCAAAACACATTTCAACATCATTGCAGCCCTGCCTTAAAAGGACCAGCTAACCTCTTTTCAGTGATTGCTCCATTAACACAGGTGTGGGTGTTGATGAGGACATGGCTGGAGATCAATCTGTCATGATTAAGTAAGAATGACACCACTGGACACTTTAAAAGGAGGCTGGTGCTTGGCATCATTGTTTCTCTTCTGTTAACCATGGTTATCTCTAAAGAAACACGTGCAGTCATCATTGCAATGCACAAAAATGGCCTAACAGGGAAGAGTATTGCAGCTAGAAAGATTGCACCTCAGTCAACAATCTATCGCATCATCAAGAACCTCAAGGAGAGAGGTTCCATTGTTGCCAAAAAGGCTCCAAGGCGCCCAAGAAAGACCAGCAAGCGCCAGAACCGTCTCTTAAAAGTGTTTCAGCTGCGGGATCGGGCTACCAGCAGTGCAGAGCTTGCTCAGGAATGGCAGCAGGCAGGTGTGAGTGCATCTGCACGCACTGTGAGGCGGAGACTCTTGAAGCAAGGCCTGGTCTCAAGGAGGGCAGCAAAGAAGCCACTTCTCTCCAGAAAAAAACATCATGGACAGACTGATATTCTGCAAAAGGTACAGGCAGTGGACTGCTGAGGACTGGGGTAAAGTTATTTTCTCTGATGAATCCCCTTTTCGATTGTTTGGGACATCAGGAAAACGCCTCATTCGGAGAAGACAAGGTGAGCGCTACCACCAGTCTTGTCTCATGCCAACTGTTAAGCATCCTGAAACCATTCATGTGTGGGGTTGCTTCTCAGCCAAGGGAATCGGCTCTCTCACAGTCTTGCCTAAAAACACAGCCATGAATAAAGAATGGTACCAGAATGTCCTCCAAGAGCAACTTCTCCCAACCCTCCAAGAGCAGTTTGGCGATCAACAATGCCTTTTCCAGCATGATGGAGCACCTTGCCATAAAGCAAAGGTGATAACTAAATGGCTCAGGGAACAAAACATAGAGATTTTGGGTCCATGGCCTGGAAACTCCCCAGATCTTAATCCCATTGAGAACTTGTGGTCAATCATCAAGAGACGGGTGGACAAACAAAAACCTAAAAATTCTGACAAAATGAAAGCATTGATTGTGCAAGAATGGACTGCTATCAGTCAGGATTTGGTCCAGAAGTTGATTGAGAGCATGCCAGGGAGAATTGCAGAGGTCCTGAAGAAGAAGGGTCAACACTGCAAATATTGACTTGCTGCATTAACTCATTCTAACTGTCAATATAAGCTTTTGTTACTCATATGTTTGCAATTATTATATTTCTGTCTGTGATAAAAACATCTGTCAAACACACATAAAAACCAGAGGGCAGCAGATCATGTGAAAATATAATATTTGTGTCATTCTCAAAACTTTTGGCCATGACTGTACATCTACAGCCCCTTGTAAAAGATCTCCCCGGATATATACAAGATACCAAACACCGTATCTTCTCCTTAGACCGTACAGAATGGCCTGCTTCATGTATGTGGATCACATTAGATGTGGTTACACTGTATCCATCTTTATTGCACAACTTGTCCTTCGTATCTTGGATAGACATCTTAGCAAGTTTATCGAGTTTACAGACGATGTACGTGAATTCTAGGTACTTTCTGTAGAATTTCTTTTAAAACACAATTTTTTTTCATTTGATAAGTGTATTTTTCTACAGAAACGAGGAGCCCCTATGGGCGCAGGCTTTTCACCGGCGATTTCTAATCTGTATATGTCAGCATGGGAAAATTATTTAATCTATTCTGAGGCAAATCCCTTTTACTCCCATATCAGGTGGTATGGTCGCTATTTGGATGCCCTGCTCCTGATATGGGATGGATCGAGTGATTCTGCATCGGATTTTCTCAACTATGTGAATAACAACAATATAAATTTGAAATTTACTTTAAATATGGGAAAACCTGAAGTCAATTTTCTAGATGTCTCCCTTAAATTTGATTCTGTACAGGGAGTAGCTTTTTCTCCTTTTCGTAAAACAACGGCTACAAATTCGATCCTTTTAGCGGATTCTTGCCACTCAAAACAAATTATTAAATGTGTCCCTGTAGGGGAATTTATCCATTGTAAATGAAACTCTACTTTGGACAGTGGCTATAAAGAGGAGAAAAAGCTATTAGAAGTAGGCAATCAAAACGAAAGTATAAAAAATGGATGCTTGATCGAGCGGAGATTATTGCAGATTGGAGGGATAGGAATGACATGCTATATACAACAAAAAATAGTAGAAAGTCAAGATAAAAATTTAATTACCTTTGTCACCACTCATAGTTCGGAGGTACAAAGGGTTAACCAGATTATTAAAAATAGATTACCAATGTTACAGCAAGATAAAACATTGAGTGTGGTCTTGAAGAACCACATTAGGTTTTACAGCCAGGAGAGCTCCTACCCTGGGCGATATTTTGTCCCCAAGTTTATTTTTGAGTGAGACGAGCAGTGGAGAAGAGAATTGGCTTTCAGTTAAAGGATCATATAAATGTGGCCATACAGTCTGCACTTGTTGTAAATTTATGGTAAATTCAAAATCCTTCACGTTATCTGCAACCAATAAGAAATATGATATTGATAGTTTTATAAACTGCAATACCTGTAATCTGGTATATCTTATCACCTGTATATCATGTAACGTACAATATGTGGGATGCACTAGTGGACCTCTTAAAGTAAGAGTTAAGCCCCCGTCTCACATAGCGAGATCGATAGCGAGATCGCTGCTGAGTCACTAGTTTTGTGACGCAACAGCGATCTCCCCAGCGATATTGCTGTGTGTGACATGCAGCGACGATCAGCCCCCCTGCTGGCTATTGCTGATCATCGCTGAATGTCCTGGACATTTTTTTGATCGTTGGTCTCCCACTGGCCAGCACGCATCGCTGCGGGACACCAGCGATCAGCGAGCTGGAGCTGGTAACCAAGGTAAACATCGGGTTTCTAGGCACGTGTGGCGCCTAGAAACCCGATGTGTACGTTAAATACCAGCGCGCTGGTGCAGGGGAGCTGGTAACCAAGGTAAGCAGCGGGTTTCTAAGCACCAGGAGGCACTTAGGTAACTAAGCGACGTGCATCGCTTGTTACCCGCATAGTCGCCGTCCTGATCGCTGCTGAGATCTGCCTGTTTGGCAGCTCACCAGCGATCATGTAGCGACACACCAGCGATCTGACAAGTTCATATCGTTGTCAGGATCACTGGTGAGTCGCTATGTGTGATGGGGCCCTAAGAAGACACTTATCCGATGCCACTAGTAAAATTATATCTAAAAGCTCTGCTATTAGTAAGCATTTTATCCATACACATAATGGCGATACTAAGGATTTTAGAGTGGTGGGAATTGAAAGGGTTAAAAATTTGGTTAGCGGTGGTAATATGAGACATAAATTGATGAACCGAGAAACCTGGTGGATGTATGTCCTTAAGACAAGATTCCCTTTAGGGGTTAACATCCGCCAGGATGTCATTTATCATTTTTGATACTCCACCGCTGCAAATGTCTTGATATACTTCTATAATACGTTCCTCCCTCTGCTCCTTTATTCTCTTTTTTTTTTCTTAGTGTGAACGCTCCCCTGTCTTTACACCCTCTAGTAGCTGAGAACTAATCAAGCTGTGCTTGTTACATTGTCTGCAGCTGCGTGTTTTGGAAGGGGATATCCGGCCCTGACTATAGGAGACGCTCAGATTTTAAATGTGTGTGTTCAATAACTAAGGCTACCTGTTAGCTGAAACGCGTATGAAGATGTTTTTAATGTTTTTTCTCAGATAGCTGTGACTATCTAGATGTTTTTTATTCTGCTCTACTCACCGTGATCCAATAAAGGTATTTCATTGAAGCTTATGCGCTGGATTTTTTTGCCTTTCTTCACTTGAATTCTTCAATGCACCTGGAGTTTCCGTGCGCTGCTTCACCCAGGTGAGCTGAACTTATTTGCTTCATTAGTTAATATATAGTTTTCTTATTTAGATGACCTATTGGTTTATTCACACTATTATGAATCACTTATCGCACATGTATGCAATGTACATCAAAGACTCAGGGGCTATTCCTTATGCTCTAAACATGAAAATTAGTGATGATTGAGCACTAAACTGCATGAGTGCTTGGTACTCAAATCGAGCAGGTCAGACGCTTGACTAGAGTACCGAGTTTAATGGAAGTCAATGGGAAATGCAAGCATTTTTTACTCCACTTTTAAGCACTGACAATAAAACATACAAAATCAAAGATAACATTTTTTCCTGTAAAATCCATGTTAGGAAACACTCTTCCCTGTATAATCACTTGTATATAAGGAAAAATTAAAAAGAGAAAAAAAAAACACCTCCTCCACCTCTTAAAAGCTGGGCCATATATCACCGCATTTCCCATCTCCTATGACTATAGTAGGTGACATAGTAGAAGGGGAAATAAAACTACACCCACCGGTAGTCAACGGTTAATGTAATTTTAACATTTTACTACTTATCTTGGCATGTGGTGGGTGTGACATGGTCAGACATATCCTATTTAATTTTGAAGGAGGGACAATGAAGCTCACAAAGCCTATGCAGACATAAAGGAGGGCCTTATACGCATTCTGTTAAAATTATTAGGTAGTGGAGTTCCTGGACTCATAAAGCCTATGCACTATGTATAACGGCTCTCCAAAAATTAGAAGGAGGGATTGCAATACAACCTGGAACACTCATAGGGGAAGGCCTCAAAAACATTTTTTCCCGAGTGGGACTCCTAGACTGGTAAAGCCTATGCACTAAATGCAAGGGCTGAAAAATATTTACCCTGAGGGGTATACATATATACAGGTGCTTCTTACAAAATTAGAATATCATCAAAAAGTTAATTTATTTCAGTTCTTCAGAGTCATTGCAAACAGAGTGATCTATTTCAAGTGTTTATTTCTGTTGTTATGTTGATGATTATGGCTAACAGCCAATGAAAACCCAAATGTCATTATCTCAGGAAATTAAAATAGTTGACACAAAACACCAGCTTCCTAAGCATTTAAAAAAGGTCCCTTAAGGGTATGCCACACTAAACAACATCGCTAACGGGATCGCTAAAAACGTCACTATTTAGCGATCCGTTAGCGATCTTGTAGTGTGCGGCATCTACCAGCGACGAGCTCCCTGCTGAGATCCTGCTATGATCTCGCTCGTCGCTGGAATCGTTCCGGACCCTATTTTATCGCCGGCGCTCCCGCTGGGTAAGTATAATCGCTAAGTGTAGCACATTTTCTTAGCGATTTAGCGGTACTTTTGTACCGCTAAAGTCGTTAAGGAGATCGCTAACCGCGATAGCGTCCTTAACGACATCGCTAAGTTAGGTAGCTACTAGCGATATAGAAACAATCCGCTAGAGATCTCATTAGTATGCGACGCTAACGAGATCGCTAGCTGGATTGTGTAGTGTGGCAGTACCTTTAGTCTGTTTCAGTAGGCTCCACAATTATGGGGAAGACCTCTGACTTGACAGATGTCCAGGAGGCAGTCATTGACACACTCCACAAGGAGGGTAAGCCACCAAAGGTCACTGCTAAAGAAACTGGCTGCTCAGAGTGCTGTATCAAAGCATATTAATGGAAAGTTGAGGGGAAGTAAAAAGTGTGGTGGAAAAATGTGCACAAGCAACCGGGATAGCCGGAGCCTTGAAAGGATTGTTAAGAAATGGCTATTCAAAAAATTGGGGGAGATACATAAGGAGTGGACAGCTGGTGGAGTCATTTCTTCAAGAGCCACTAACATAGATGTATCCAGGACATGGGCTGCAAGCGTCACATTCCTTGTGTCAAGCCACTCATGACCAATAGACAACGCCAGAAACGTTGTAAGTGGGCCAAGGAGAAAAAGAACTGGACTGTTGCTCAGTGGTCTAAGGTGTTGTTTTCAGATTAAAGTAAATTTTGCATTTCATTTGGAAATCAAGGTCCCAGAGTCTGGAGGAAGAGTGGAGAGGCATTACAGGTGAGAAACAGGGGACCCAGTTGACCATAGGAGCTTACACTCTATGGTAGAGAGTAGGAATGAGCGAACCTTTCAAGGTTCGGTTCGGATTGGCGAGCATCCCGATGTTCTTTAACAGTTCGTTGAACATATCCAAACCACATTCAATGGGAGGCAAAACGAATAAAAAGCAAAAAAAGTAGTATACGAAAAAAATATGAAAAAAGTTTTGTATACCACTATTAGTAGAAAAATTTAAGAATAGTAACACAGATAGTTCACTGATTGTAGGTGCAGGCTTGCCTGTCTGGGAGTCCTATTGCTACATGCAATACATTTGAAGGAAACCCAACTTAGAGTCCAAACATTTTCAAAAATGAGGGCAGACACCAACAAAAGTGGCATCAACTGACCCACAGTAGACATTTTATAATGGTACAGCAGCAGTCAGGTATGAGCCATGCATGAGACAGGATCTGTGCCAGCATTTACAGCTTTGAATTTAAGTTCAAATTAATTTAAGATAGCATAACTATAATAGATACTGTATATACTCGAGCATAAGCCGAGATTTTCAGCCCATTTTTTAGGGCTGAAAGTGCCCCTCTCGGCTTATACTCGAGTCATATACTAGGGTCGGAGGGGGAGCGCACCTGTCCTATATACTCACCCCCTCCTGGGCGCGGTCTCTACAGCCCCTGTGTCTTCCACGGTCTCCGGCGCCTGTATTCAGCCATCAGTGTTACTGCTCATTAAAGTCATGAATATGCACATATTCATGACTTTAATGAGCGGTACCACGTGACCGCTGAAGGAATGAAGAGCTGCGGCGCCGGTGACAATGGGAGATGCAGGGGCTGCAGAGATGCGCCAGGGGGGTGAGTATGATGGGGAGGACAGGGGGGAACCATGCTATATTCACCTGCCCCCGTTCCACCGCTGTGCACCGCTCTGTCCTCGCATCCCCTGGCTGTGACATTCAGGTCAGAGGGCGTGATGACGTGGTTAGTGCGCGCCGCGCCCTCTGCCTGAACATTGACAACCAGAGGACCGACCCGGAAGACACAGCGGCGTGCGGCGGTGGAACGGGGACAGGTGAATATCACAGGTGCCGGGGGCCTGAGCCAGCGGTGACACCGACACCTGTCCCCCATAACGCGCCGGTGTCCCAGCCTGCTCATGACACCGGCACCTGGCCCCCAGCGACGAGAGGTGAGTATGTCTTTTTTTATTTTATTCGCAGCAGCAGCATATGGGGGCATATTCTATGGATCATCTTATGGGGCCATAACATTTATGGAGCAGCATATGGGAGCATATTCTTTGAGGCCATAACATTTATGGAGCAGCATATGGGGGCATATTTTATGGGGTCATAACCTATATGGGGGCATATTCTATGGGGCATCTTATGGGGCCATAACATTTATGGAGCAGCATATGGGGGCATATTCTATGGGGCCATAACATTTATGGAGCAGCATATGGGGGCATATTTTATGTTGCCATAACCTATATGGGGCATATTCTATGGGGCATCTTATGGGGCCATAACAATAATGGAGCAGCATATGGGGCCTATTCTATGGGGCATTTCATGGGGCCATAACCTTTATGGAGCAGCATATGGGACATATTATTCTATGGAGCATCTTATGGGGCCATTATTAACCTTTGTGCAGCATTATATGGGGCGTATTTTGTATGGAGGATCTTATGGGGCCATCATGAACTGTATGGAGCATTACATGGGGCTCCTGATTAAATATAGATATTCAAAAACATTTAACCTACTGATGTCTCAATTAATTTTGCTTTTATTGGCATCTATTTTTATTTTGAAATTTACCAGTAGCTGCTGCAGTTCCCACCCTAGGATTATACTCGAGTCAATAAGTTTTCCCAATTTTTTTGTGGCAAAATTAGGGGGGTCGGCTTATACTCGGGTCGGCTTATACTCGAGTATATACGGTAACTGTTTTTTGCTCAGCTACACTCAGGTGGCACAAATATCAGATTGGTAGACCACTAATGTAGAGATGAGAGAATTTGTTCGGATTTTGGCCCCAAATCTGATTTTGACATATTCGAGCCATATTCGAACATTATTTGTGCCGAATGTATGTCTTATGAACGGTTCCGAACATATTCGGTAATTTTTACTCCCATTTACCCTAATGACGTTCGGGTGTGTTCGACGAACATTGCAAAAACAATATTCGAGTCCAATTGTATTCAGAACTGAATCCAAACAAATTCGCTCATCTCTACACTAATGTTAGAAAAATGTAAAGATAGTAACACAGGTAGTTGACTGATCAATTCACCCACAGTAGAAATTTTAGAATGGCACAGCAGCAGTCAGCCATTGGTCATGCATGAGGTATCAGGGTCTGGGCCAGCATTAAGAGCTTTTAATTTAAGTTTAAATTAAGATGAGGTGAGTGAGGGACTGGCGTAAGCTTGCTCTGCTGAGAGCCCTGATACCTCATGCAACAGCTTAGTTTTTTTTTTGCTCAGCCACACACAGGTGGCAAAAATATGTAAGGATAATAACACAGGTAGTTGACTGAAAGTAAGTGCAGGCCTGCCAGTCTGGGAGCCCAACTGCTACAGGCAACATGCATTAAGCAGATTCAACTGGGAGTCCAAACATTTAAAAAAATTAGGGGCAAACTTCCTCAGAGTAGAAGTAGTATAATTGTGCAGAATTTCAACAACTTGTGTTACTAAATGGGCTACACGACTCCCTTTCTTTGGCAGCTGCACAGCGGAATGATTATTTTTATTATTATTAATTGTTTATAGCACCATTTATTCTATGGCCTTTACATGTGAAAAGGGGTATACATAATAAAAGCAAGTCCAATAATCGTAAACAATACAAATCACAGACAGGTACAGGAGGAGAGAGGACCCTGTCCGTAAGGGCTCACAGTCTACAATGGATGGGTTAGGATACAGTAGATGAGGGTAGAGCTTGTCGAGCAACGGTATAGTGTAATGATGGTTACTGTAGGTTGTAGGCTTGTCGGGAGAGGTGGTTATTCAAGTTCCTTTTGAAGATTTCCATAGTAGGCGAGAGTCTGATATGTTGGGGTACAGAATTCCAGAGTAGAGGGATACACGGAAGAAATCTTGTACGTAATTGTGGGAAGAGGAGATAGGAGGAGAGTAGAGAAGGAGATCTTGTGAGGATTGGAGGTTGCATGCAGGTGATTACCATGAGACTAGGTCACAAATGTATAGAGGAGACAGGTTGTGGATGGCATTGTATGCCATGGTTAGGGTTTTAAACTGGAGTCTCTGGGTAATGGAAAGCCAGTGAAGGGATTGAGAGAGTGGAAAGGCCAGGAAATAGCAGGGGGGATAAATGGATTAGTCGTGCAGCAGAGTTTAGGCTAGATTATAGGGGCAAGACACTGTTAAAAGGGAAGCCACAAAGCAGGAGGTTGCAGTAGTTGAGGCAGGAGATGATGAGTGCTTAGACTAGGGTTTTTGCAGATTCTTGATTAATGAATGTACGAATCAGGGAAATATTTTTGAGTTGTAGTTGGCAGAAAGAGGGTATGTGTTTTGAAGGAGAGATCAGAATCCAGGGTTATCCCGAGGCAGTGAGCTTGCGGGACACCCCATTTATGCCTTGTAGATGAGGGCCCATGAAGAGAATGTGCAACAGTGGATGGCAAGCACTGCATAAAGTGGCCTCTCCTCCTCTTCCTTCATCTTAACATCGTACACAGTACAGTCCTCACAGGTGGCACCCCAATTAGCCTTTGTTTTCCCTGTGTCACAACAGTCCAATCGACTATGGAGAACCACAGATAGCTGAGTCTGCAGAGCTGTTCACACATTCTATTCCATGGGAATCAGAGGTCTTCTTCAAAGATTCACAGACTCAAGAGGAGGAAAGCATCTGCACCGATGCCCAAAAATTTTTCAGTTGGATCCAAGGCCAATGAAGTAGGGTGTGAGCAGAATATAGACCCTCCTCATCAGACATTAACTCCGGGGTGGAGGTGATCCTGATGAGACTTAGATACCAGAGGCACCTGGGGAATGTACTGTGCTGTCAGGGCAGGAAGATGAGGAGGGTGACTCTCAGGGTGAAGAGTGTGAGAACAGACAGGATGACATTGAGGTTTTAGATCCCACTTGGTGTGAACCCAGAGGCATGCAGCTGAGTAGCTCAGCAGAGGAGGTAGAGGAAGAGTAAGATGAGGAGGTTACATTTTGGCTTGCCGCACAGAAACAGAGTGATGCAACTACGATAAGCACTGCATCCTCAGCCACAACTGGCTGCGAGTCTGCAGTTCACAGAGACCGCAAGGGTTGCCTAACCTGGGCCTTTTTTGAGACTGCAAAGGATGACCCAAAGTCACGTTATCTACCAACTCTGCAAAAAAATGACTCAGTAGAAATCAAAATTGCAATAATTTGAGTACTACATGCATGAACCGGCACATGCACGATCAACATGCATTAGTCTGGGAATCTAACTGCGCTAAAATGTGGACTAGCGAGCCTCGCCAACCACCGGCCGTCCCATCAACCACATCTGCTGCTTCTTCCTGCTCCATCACCGTGGCAAGTATTCTCACACAGGTCTCGGCCCATTCCTTGAAAAAAATCTATGTCTTCCAGGGTGCATTTCACCACTGACACCTGAACAAGCAAACATGGCCAGGGGAATTACATCTTGATGAATGGGCATTAGGTGACTCTGGTGGCTATGGGGGCAGGCAAGCAAGTGGCTGCTCCACAAGTCTTGAAATCCCCAAGGCTTGCGGGACTAACCTGTGTATCTAACACTTTATCCATACTTCTGTCTCTTTCAACTCCTCGAGGGCCTCCACCTGCACCTTCAACCACTCCTTAATTAGACATGTGTTCCAATAGTGCAGAAAGAACCACCCCACCTCTGTACTTTGCAACCAGGGTTCACCGCATTCAGGCAGTGTTTAAATTAATATGTATGTGTACATATATCCCTTAAAAGTACAAATTTTATTATGATACCTTAAAAACACCAAACCCAGTGAAAGGTATAACTTATCGTTTATACCGATAAAACTATACTGTCAGATACCCTACAGTAGTCCTTATCTGTAACCTACCTTGCCATGGAGGTTGGCACCATAAAAGTAACGATATGGCGCCCCCACTCAACGTAGGCTCTCCCTAACTCCCCTATTAGTCCCTACAGTAAAGGTGGGAAAACAATTATCAATAGTCAGAAATGAAGGGAGTCTTGGAACTAAACAGTGCCTGGCAGCAAACAGATAATATAATGCCTAAATCATGCATTAATGAATCCAAATGAGTGTATTGTAATTATGCACAGGAATATTGTCTGTCAGACTATCAGTTAGAAAAATTCTGTTTCACTGTGCAAATACAGTTATATCAAAAACGCCTAAACATATCAATATAACAAAACATGGCAAGATAATAGCCTAGTCATCATCTCTATGGCATCAGGCATCATGCATACCTCCTGAGGAACTGTTCCATTAACGGGGAAACGCGTCGGGGTTCACCTATCTCATGCTAAGTCCCAATCTTTACTCTTTAATGAATCTATAGGCTATTATCTGTTTGCTGCCAGGCACTGTTTAGTTCCAAGACTCCCTTCATTTCTGACTATTGATAATTGTTTTCCCACCTTTACTGTAGGGACTAATAGGGGAGTTAGGGAGAGCCTACGTTGAGTGGGAGCGCCATATCGTTACTTTTAGGGTGCCAACCTCCACGGCAAGGTAGGTTACAGATAAGGACTACTGTAGGGTATCTGACAGTATAGTTTTATCGGTAAAAACGATAAGTTATACCTTTCACTGGGTTTGGTGTTTTTTAAGGTATCATAATAAAATTTGTACTTTTAAGGGAATATATGTACACATATTTATGATTTATTCCGGTTTGTATCTTTTTTTGAATAGTATTTAAATTAATATGCCTTGGAGATCGCAGTCACACAGCTCAAGAGTTGTGGACAGGTATCCTGTCCGAGTTTGAGCAATGACTTTCTCCACTGAACCTGGAGCTAGGGAAGACCATGTACGACAAGTGTCTGAACCTGGTAGTGGCCTTATGCCAGGGCAACCTCACACATGTGTCCTGCATGGCTCAAGTACTCAACTAGTTGTATAGCAATTTCTCCACCATTTTCCCAGCCTGGATATGCTGCTGCAGAAAGCATGGTTGCTGTGTGCTCATTTCTGCTATTTGCATCGACTTGCATCGCTACAGAGGTCTTTCGGCCTACCGGTTAACTATTTGATATGCAATGTGCCAACACAGTGGAATTTGTTATGTTTTGGTAGCTGAGGAGGCAGGAGCAAAAAACCGCAAAGGCAGTCAAACACCAGAGAGGTTGGGAACTAATAGGTTGCAAACCCCTAAACTAACCACACAACTAGAAGTAGCAGTGGGACATTCCTACGGTGCCCTAGACGCCTCGTCACAGCCGGAGAGATTAGCTACCCCTGAAGATTGAAAGAGGAAAGCTAACTTCCCCGGAGTAGAGCCCAAAAGAGTAGGAAGCCCCCAAACATATAATGGCGGTTAGACAAGATGAAAACACGAACATAGGCAGAAAATAGAATGAGCAAACGCTGGGGCCCAAAACTGTCTAGATAGGACAGCACAGGAGAGAATACTGTCTGCAACCCAGAAAACCCTAGGAAAAACTCCAAAACTTCTGAATCCAAAAATGCTGAGACCACACGGTCTCAACCACCTGTATCAGATCTCTGGTGTGAATACGCAGCTACACAGCAGTAACAAATCACAAGAACTAAGCAAAAGAACTGTTAGGGTCTGCGGAACGCACCTAATAGATATAATAGAGAGGTGCGTTCGCAGCCCGGGTCCACCGTGCAGGCGAAGCCCGCTGCTAATAAGATGGCGAAAGTAGCGAACTCTGTTATCCCGCAGAGTCGCTAAAAATAACGCCGTAGCGCGTTGTGGCAGTAAGTGCGAACTCTGTTAATCCAGAGCCGCTAACGGGATGCCACAGCGCTATATGGCGATAGGTGCGAACTCACTTAGCTTTAGTGAGCCGCAAAGTAAACACGCTAGGGCGCTGTCTAGCGTCAAAAGCGAACCCTGTTACGTCACAGAGCCGCTGAGAAAAAGTACCGTGTCCTGTCAAGCTCTCAGGTACACGGTTAATTGCTAGCGAGCATAATACGTGGTCATGCGCTAATGTCCTCGCGGGAGTCACCCGCAATCTATGGCGTCTGAACGCCAGACCCTGATTACGGCAATCAAACTCCTCACGCGTTATGCCGGTAATCTAGGGCATCTAGGACACCGACCCTGACCAGCTAGCACACCAAACTCCTCACCGATTAAGTCGGTATTCTAGTGGCTTATTTTCAGCCGGGTCCCTAACCACACACACGCATGACCATACTGGCGCATAGCATACAATGGTTGATATTAGCGCATGGCGGCCCAGCCATGCTACCCTTTTATAGCAACAGCTACAGGACCTTCCAGGAACAAGGACCAATGAGAAACCATGTTCCAGAAGACTAGTAGTAACAGGGGCCTTCCTGGCGGGCCAATAGGAGCTGCTGCAGTACCTGAGCATGTGACCCCTGATCTCCAATGAGAGATCTCACTCTGGGCATGCTCAGAAGGGAAAATGCAGTACATTGTCCCAAAGACGTCTGCTCCAGCATTGGCTATAATAGCAGATCCAGGAAAGGCAGCAGCAAGTCACTGCCAGTAGTGGAGTGGGCAAGACGCCTGGACCGACGTCTCTGCTGAGCAGGCTCCACTGCGGCTGGAGATGAATGGGAGACCGCAGCGGGACGGGTTCGAGACTCCCCTTGTGCAGCAGCGGGAAATCGAACCCAAACAAGAACAAATACAAAAAGAGAACAGAGACCAGCACAAGCCCCAAAGGGGACCTGGCTGAACTCAAAAAGCAAGGCAGCAAAAACAAGGAAAATCAAACCACAGAAAAAAAACAGAATGTAACTTATCTGAATGATATCAGGAGACAGCAGAAAGCAAGCTGAATTCCAACCAAGACCAGGAAGTAACAATTGATCCCCGGCGAGGATCATGGGAGGTCAGCTCATTTAAATCAGGCCAGTCACTCCCCACCTGATAACCATTCATCAATTGCAGGTGGTGGACTTTTGCTGTTCAACATAGGTTCAATACCCTCAGCAACCACAGAGGGAGTCTCAGCTCCGAAGTCGTCTCCAACACGTTCACAACAGGAATTCCCCTATGCACATGTTGCAGTGACTGTGGTAGCAGCACGAGCCCTGGTGCAGTATGTCCTTTAGCATAACCTGGGCCAACGCAGTACAGACATGGTGCAAATCACGCTTGCGGCGCGTGCACAGATGAATGACCTCTGCACCCTTCTGCACAGTTTTCAAATGGCTACTAAAATGAATGCAGTCATCAACGTCACCATTCTGCTTATCTACATCCTGGAGCACATTTTGAATTGTCTGTGGAAGGAGGTGGTAGTCCCAGAAGAAGAATTGGAAGCAGAAGAGGATGCAGAAGGGATAATAATATCTCTAAGTTCCGGACTGTCATCACACAGGCGGGTTGCATGGGAGGGTGGATTACAGCAATCGTGGAGGGCTCATAGTACAGACAAAGTGTTAGTGAAGGTGCAGGAGCTGAGGAACAAATGGAGGACAACGAGGAGGAAGAGGTAATGGGCACGCAACAGTCAAGAGATAAGAGGATAATGATCCTCTCTGTTATCTGTGGTTACAGATGGAATAAGCAGGCTTTAGTGTTACCTCACCATAAAACAAACCATGGACTTGGAACTCATGGAGGCACCCAAAACATGAGCGCCTTCTTGCTGCACTATTGGATATATGATGCCTGTATTCTTAAAGTTGTAGAAATATGCTGACTACTGGGTTGCACTTTATTAGATCAAGTCACAAGAGTAAATTTTGCCAGAAGCTTTCCTCCCTGGAAAGGGACGCCCACATGTGGAGTAATGAAACACGCTTGTAGATGATCTTAACAGTGGTTTTCCCCAAGACATTAATGAGACACACCGTTTTCATTGGAGCTATAGACTTCCAACCCCAGGAAATGTTGAGTCGTCAACACAAAAACATTAGCAGCAGCAGTGTAAGTGGCAGAAGCAATTTCTGTCAGTGTTTCACACATTTTTTAAGACCACACATTGTGAACGACTGGAGAGGATGGTGCAGGAGTATCTCAAGCTCAATATCAATTATATTAAAAGGGGTTTTGAAACTTTTGCATTATGTTCTTAAAAATGGAAAAAGTGGCCTGAGCTCACCTTGAAGGTCTTGTCATGATCGGTTGAAAGTGTTGTCTCAGAACATGTCTTCAGTGCTGCGGGTGGTGTCCTGGTAAAGGGATGTACTAAGTGCAAGGGATGCCAAAAAATTAGAAGGAAGCCTCCAATACCCTTTGAAGAGACGTACACCATGTTACCAAATTTATTATGCAAATGATATTTTTCTCTGATTTTCCTAAGTGGTCGGTGCAAATGACAGTCAGTCTAATAAAAGTCATCACCCGTTAGAGTATACACAAATTTTATTGAAGAAACCTCCAAATGATAACAGTATAATCTCAAAATGAATAAAAACCAAAATGCACTGTTCCAAATTATTAGGCACAGTAGAATTTCTAAACATTTGATATGTTTTAAAGAACTGAAAATGCTCATTTGTGGAATTGCAGCATTAGGAGGTCAATTCACTGAATAAAAAAATTATTTAACTCCAAAATATCTAACAGGCCAAGTTACATGTTAAATGGGATTTTAAGGCAAAAGTGCATATCAAAATAAATTATGCATACTATAGTTAAATATAATCATTCAAATATAATCAATGCACAAATGGACAGTACAGAAAGACAGACGAATTGGAAAATTAGAATAATCCACAAGGAAAGAACCGAAAGAAAACGTCCAAGTTCAAATTAAAACAAAATTTTATTTCAAAATCCAAAAGAATAGAGGGGTGGGAACCAAATACCAAAGGAAAGGGCAACACTGGGAATCCACAAATGCACTGAATATATTGCACATAATATAATGTGGCTAAGAAAATCATGAAATACAAAATTGTCAAAAAATTATAGGGCCCTCCTGGTGATGTTAGATGCCGCGGTGCGTCACACACACCGTTCCCTCCTTCATTGGTCACCCTAAGTATAAATAGCTAGTCTTTCATGGATGACATCACACCCTGACGAAGGCAGATGCCGAAACGCGCGTCGGGGTCGGGCACATCCTGGGTATCCTGCATACGGGATAAGTATAGTCTGAACACGCAGTGGCATTATCTGAAATTGCATCTAATGGCAGCGATATATATTGGTACATATGATTACTTTGCTATTAAGCTTATATATTTGATATATTACCATATATCCTGATATACCATGGACTATCCTTTTAACTTTTATTGCTGCTACTTCAGCCCCCATTTGGACTATATTTATATTTGTACTTTTTACTGCTGGGTGTCTCAGCTCCCTTTATATATTTTTGCATTTTTGCTTTTTACATTTATCAATGCTTAGCACTTTATACCATTATGTGCCTTAGCCCATCTATGAATTGTATTCCTATTCCTTGCACTTTGCACTTTATATTTATGTATATGACATAAGATTGGAAGCATGAAGATCTATTTATTTATTCCATTAGTTCTGTTTGTGGCCTACTAATTTTTTGGACAATTTTGTATTTCATGAGTTTCTTAGCCAAATTATTATTATGTGCAATATATTCAGTGATTTGTGGATTCCAGTGTTGCCCTTTCCTTTGGTGTTTGGTTCCCACCCCTCTTCTTTTGGATTTTGAAAAAAACTTTTGTTTTAATTTGAACATTGGACGTTTCTTTAAGTTACATTTTAACATAGGAACCCTTCTTTGATATCACCTTCACAATTCTTGCATCATTGAACTTGTGATTTTTGAAGAGTTTCTGCTTGTATTTCTGTTGCATGAAGTCAGAATAGCCTCCTAGAGCTGCTGTTTTGATGTGAACTGCCTCACACCCTCATAGATCTTTTGCTTGATGATACCCAAGGTTCTCTATCGGGTGAGGTCAGGGGAAAGATGGTGGCCACAGCATGAGTTTATCTCTTTTTATGCCCATAGCAGCCAATGACTCAGTGGTATTCTTTGCAGCATGAGATGGTGCTTGCCATGCATGAAGATGATTTTGCTCCTGAAGGCATGTTTCTGCTTTTTTTATACCATAGTAGAAAGTGTCAATCAGAAATTCTATATACTTTGCAGAGGTCTTTTCACACCTTCAGGAACTTACAGGGCCTTACCAGCTGTTTCCCATGATTACGGCCCAAAACATGACTCCTCACCTCCTTGCTGACATCGCAGCCTTGTTCAGAATGGTGGCCATCACCAACATCCAACTCCATCCATCTGGACCATCCAGTGTTGCTCGACACTCATCAGTAAGCAAGACTGTTTGAAAATTAGTCTTCATGTTATTCTGGGCCCGCTGCAACTGTTTCTGCTTGTGAGCACTGTTTAGCGCCGGCTGAATATACTTTTATGCACCACAGCAAGCCTTTGAAGGATCCTAACTGAGGTTCGAGGGACTCGAGAGGCACCAGCAGTTAAAAAATCTGTTTGCTGGTTTGTAATGGCTTTTTAGAGTGTTTTAATCGATGGAATTGCTGGCAGAAAAATTCCTCTTCTGCCTTTTCAGCACGAAACGTCTGTGTCAGAATCAGCCACAAATTTCTTAACATACGATGATACTCCTAAGTTTTCGGGAAAATATCTAACTTTTCATCCCTTGACAAGGGATTGACTATTTGATGCTTTTCAGCTGTAGAGAGATCCATTTTCTTTCCCATGTTATTGAAAACTCAGACCTGCTTTAGTGTGGAACTCCAGTTTTCCTTTTATTGGGTCACATGGCAAACTAATTATTAAGGTATTGAGATTGATTTCAGTGACCAAAGAAACTTTGAGAACAATACCATCAATGGGCTTCATGTACAAAAAAAAAAAAAAGCCATGACATTAAAAACCAATTTGCAAAATAATTTGGAACATGGTGTTGTGGGGGGCCTCAGAAAACATTTTTTTCCATTATTAAGCGTGGGTACCAAGATGATAATGCGTAGCATAAGTGCATGGGAAAAAAAAACATTTACCCTGAAGGGGTATACATAAAAACAAAAATATTCAAAGAAGTTGGGGTAGGCCTCTCAAAAATCTAATGCGGGATTAAATACCCTTAAAAAATTGATAGTATGATATAAATATGGGGTAGAGAAGGGGGGGAGGTGACCAAAAAATGAAATCTGAGCGTATATAAATGATGGGTGGGAAGGGATGCAGGGAATAGACCAGAAAAAAAACCCAAAATCACTTATTTGAGTTTATGTTCCCCCTGCTGTGGGTTTGAGAATTTGGGCCAATACAGCCCTTTTCATGTTGTAAGAGTCAGCTGTCAGCATTTTCAGTTGACAAGAGGATGACTTATCGTTTAAATACCCCGCAGCACTAAAAACCCACTCTGAGAAAATCCAGCAGCAGGGCAGGCCAGGACCTCCAAGGCATAGAGAGACAGTTCATGCCATGTGTCTAGGTTGGATACCAACAGTTGTAAGGCACAGAAGGGTCATGGAGGATGCTGGTACGGTCGGCAAGGTATTTCTTCGGATCTTCCAAAATGTTCTCTTCTTGCCAGAGTACCCAATGATCAGGTCCTGGGCAATAGGAAGGTCTGAGAAAACTGTGCCAGATCTTTGATAGGGTCCCCTACGTCTGCTGTATTAGTGTGTGTCTCTCTCTTCTCTACTCCTTGTTTGGCCAAGGAATTGTGACATCTGTGCCAGCGTTGTCAGATGGGAATTTTTTTAATAATAATAAAAGTTCAAACAGGAGTGTGGCTCCCCTTTCTGCGCTAAGATTTCATCTGTATAGCTTCCTATGGCTGGATGTCTCAGTTCTAGCCTGTGTCCTTCTTCGCCTTTATTCACATTGCTGTTGTTTAACACATTTTAAGGTTTTAATACTAGTGACAGGTTCCGACCATCTCAATGGGTACAGCTTGGGCATGGTGGGATGACTTTTTTGCTTTTTTTGATCAGAATATCATCAATTACTCTATGATATTTACTTGTAATATACTGTTTACGTTATTTTTTATGCTATAGGGTATATACTTCTTTTTTTTTTCTTGGGTTTTGTCTGGGAAATTGCCACAGTGTGAACATGTTGAATATCAGCTATATTGTCCAGCTCAGATTTTTTTTTTTTGCTGTCATCTCTACTATATACAGTGTGTTTTTTTATCTGTTCTAGGAAATGCTTATGCTCCCCATAAAAATGTTATGGATCATGCCTTTTCTACCTCTGCATTGTTCTGTTCCTTTGTACTTCTCCAAGAAATGTTAAAACATTGAACTAGGTGTTACTGTTTTCCTTGTCAAAACAAATGTGTGTGCATTATATAGTGAGTGCTAATTGGACAGTGACAGATTTTTAAAGGGAACACCCACAAAAGGTATCATGCAGCTGTCAGTTACTAAATATTTCTAGTAGGATTAACTTAATTATTGCACCTTAAAATTGTTATTTTTTATCAAGAATATAATTATTTGCTAAAAACATGGCAGGAGGGATGCTTTGCAATGTTATCTGAAGTCATGTCTTTTTTTTAATTGTTGCAGAAATCTTATGCAAGTTAACAACAGAATTCTAATTGCTAGTGAAAAGCATATGATGAAATTGTGATTATACATTTTACTGCCATCAAACTCTACTTTTATAATACAATAAGTCATACTAAATAATTTTAAGTAAGAGAAAAAAATTGCACATAAGTGGCTTTATTCAAAACATGTTACTTTTTCAAACCTTTAAGTGTTTAATGCCCTGAAAGCGAAATTTACAAATTTTGTTCAGATCTTCTCTTCGTTAACACCAGGAAATAATAATTCCCGCACAAGTGTGTTTGTTATATTAATGTAATTAAATATAAACCCCCCAAGTGTTTCATGAGCAATGTGTTTTGCTTAATTTTAAGAGAGATGAAAAGAGGCCGTCCTTGTTTAATTATAAGGAGTTTGCATAAGCATTTTTCTGCATTTTTTTTAGCAGATCATTAGGGATTATTTCACAGACAAAATGAAATTATGCTGTGCAGTGCTCAGGCCTTTAGAAAATGTTGCCAGTCACATTTGGTGCCCGAAAATGAAAAAGAAGCTTGTGCTTTCTTTGTAAATCTGTAATTGAGTCCAGAATTTTTTACTGAACCAATTATCAAAGCCATGAAAAATAATAAAACTGCTTGCATCAACAATCACATCTTAGAAGAGGGTAAGTGTAAACATAGACCATATCAGATATGAATGGTGCTAAAAGAATGTTATGAGTATTAATATTTATATGTCCAACTTACTCTTTCTCTCTCAATAAATTGAGAAAGAGAAAATAGATTCACACTAACTTGGGCAAGAAATTATTTTATTTCAAGATTTTATTGAACGGAGTGCCTCCATTTTTATCTTTTATTTTATGGTCTCTTTTTATTTCATGTTAAATATAACAGAATTTAAAGAGGACCAGTTATCAGTTATTGGCTGCAGCGGTTTTGACATAAACTCAATGATATAGAAATAACAGAAACCCGGAGAGAGAGAGAATAGTTAGATCCGGTGATTAAACCCCTATTGACCACCGATTGCCCCTTTTAATAGGGGGTTAAGGGACTTATTCCTCAGCGAGCTTTTAAAGTTGTAATTGATCCGTTGTTTACAAAGTCCTTTTTCAGAGGTTGTGTAAGGCATAAATGCTGTCCTTTAGGTTGCCTCTTGAGTGGGGCAGAATGTGGTTGTCCATCTCAAGAGAGCATTGGTGGGATGTTTCAGATGTTATCCTTTTTATCAATCATGATGTGTTGAGCGATACGATAATGCAAATTTCGGCTATCGGCCGATATTAGCTCTATCGGCCTTTCGAAATTCGTTTCGATATTTTTCGTCTTA
>JARQOD010000006.1:72966167-73095510 GCA_033576555.1 Oophaga sylvatica | reverse complement strand
CCGATTAGCCAGATGGATAACCCTGGCTGCTGCATTAAGGATGGACTGGAGAGGGATAGTCGAGTAATGGGGAGGCCAAGTAATAGAGCGTTACAGTAGTCCAGGCGGGAGTGGATCAATGCTACAGTGAGGGTTTTTGTTGTTTCCATGGTGAGAAAAGGGCGGATTCTAGAGATGTTCTTTAGGTGTAGGCGGCAAGAGCGGGCAAGAGATTGTATATGGGAGGTGAAGGAGAGATTGGTATCAAACATAACACCCAGACAGCGAGCCTGCTGCCGAGGTGTTATTATGGTGCCGCCCACTGAGAGGGAAATGTCAGATTTAGGGAGGTTAGTAGACGGCGGGAGCAGAAGAAGTTCAGTTTTGGAGAGGTTGAGTTTCAGATAGAGAGCAGACATGATGTGGAGACTGCGGACAGACAGTCAGTGGCGTTCTGTAGTACAGCGGGGGTAAGGTCGGGGGATGACGTGTATAATTGTGTGTCATCAGCATAAAGATGGTACTGAAAGCCAAATCTGCTGATGGTCTGTCCAATTGGGGCGGTGTAGAGAGAGAAGAGAAGGGGGCCAAGGACTGAGCCCTGGGGTACACCGACAGTGAGAGGGAGAGGAGATGAAGTGGAGCCAGAGAACGAAACACTGAAGGAGCGGTCAGAAAGATAGGAGGAGAACCAGGAGAGAACAGTGTCCTTAATACCTAGAGAGTGGAGCCTGGACAGTAGGAGACGGTGGTCAACCGTGTCGAAAGCTGCAGAAGGTCGAGTAGAATGAGCAGAGAGTGGTCGCCGTTACGTTTTGCTGTCAGAAGGTCATTGGTCACTTTGATGAGTGCAGTTTCAGTCGAATGTAGGGGTCGGAAGCCGGACTGTGAAGGGTCTAGGAGGGAGTGAGTGGAGAGGTAACGGGTGAGGCGGGAGTAGACTAGGCGCTCCAAAAGTTTGGAGATGAAGGGGAGATTGGAGACCGGTCTGTAGTTGTTTGTGCAGGAAGGGTCAAGAGCGGGTTTCTTTAGTAGTGGAGTAATGATGGAGTGTTTGAAGGAGGATGGGAAAATGCCAGAGGAGAGTGAGAGATTGAAGATTGTAGTTAGGTGAGTTGTGACAACAGGAGAAAGAGACTGGAGGAGATGTGAGGGGATGGGGTCGGTAGTGCATGTAGTCGGACGAGAGGAAGAGAGGAGTCTGGAGACTTCTTCTTCTGTGATGGGATCAAATGTGGAAATTGAGCCAGGGGAAATGCAGGGTGGGATGGGAGTCACAGCACTTGGTGGTTGAGAGCAGATTTCCTGACGGATAGTATCTATTTTTTCTATAAAGTGGGAGGCCAGGTCATCAGCACAAATGTCTGTGATAGGGGCTTGTGCTTTTGGCCTGAGGAGGGAGTGAAAAGTGTCAAAAAGTTTCTTGGGGTTGTTGGCTAGTGAGGAGATCAGTGTGGTGAAGTAGGTCTGTTTGGCGAGGTGAAGGGCAGCATCATAAGTTCTTAACATGAATTTAAAGTGGATGAAGTCTTCTGGTGTGCGGGTTTTTCTCCATAGGCGTTCAGCACTCCTAGAGCATCGCTGGAGAAGGTGAGTTTGCGATGTGAGCCAGGGCTGTTTTACTGTGTGTTTGGAAGTTCTGAGGGTGAGCGGTGCTACTTGGTCAAGGGTGCTTCTAAGAGTGTCATTGTAGTGCTGAACAGTCAGATTAGGACAAGAAAAAGAGGAGATTGGGGACAGCGAAGAGTGTAGGGAGTCTGAAAGTGTCTGAGGGTTAATGGCTTGCAGATTTCTGAATGTGCGGTAGGTAGGAGTTCGCTGGGGTGGTGGAGGATTTGTGAGCGTGAAGGAGAGAATGTTGTGGTCAGATAGTGGAAGCGGTGAGTTATTTAGGTGGGAAATTGAACAGAGGCGGACAAAGACCAGGTCAAGGGTGTTGCCATCCTTGTGTGTCTCAGAGGTTGAAAGCTGTGAGAGGCCTAGAGAAGTGGTTAGTGATAGAAGCTGAGATGCAGATGTGGAAGTAGGACTGTTAATGGGGATGTTGAAGTCTCCAAGGATAAGGGTTGGTAGTTCTGAGGACATGAAGTGCGGCAGCCAGGCTGAGAAGTGGTCAAGGAACTGGGTGGATGAGCCTGGGGGCCGATATATGACCGCTATTCTGAGGGAGAGGGGACGGAAGAGCCTGATGGTGTGGACCTCAAAAGAAGGGAATGAGAGTGATGGAATTGGGGGGATGACCTGGAAAGTGCATTGTGGGGACAGGAGTATGCCAACTCCACCACCATGTCTGTTTGTGGGTCTCGGGGAATGGGAGAACTGTAAGCCACCATAGGAAATGGCAGCAGGGGAGACCGTGTCAGAATCCTGAATCCAGGTTTCAGTGAGGGCCAACAGATGAAGAGAGTTGTTCAGAAAGTAGTTGTGCAGGAAAGATAGTTTATTGCATGCAGACCTTGGATTCCAGAGGGCACAGTTGAAAGAAGGAGATGAGGGAGTGCAAGTAATATTAACAAGATTATTATGGTTTCGAAATGAGGTAGGTAGGGATTGAGGTTGGGGGATGGACCAGGGTTGGGGGAGATGTCCCCTGAAATCAGTAGGAGTAGGAAGATAAAGAGCAGGTAGTTGTTGGATTTATAAATAGGTTTTTTCTGAGATATGTTTGGGCAAGATGGGCTGAGTTTTCTTAGGAAGGTGAGGAGTGCATGGGAACTGTACATGGGAGAGGGAAGTATGGAGGGGCTGATGTATATGAGTCGTGATGGAGGGGGGATGGGGCAGTGAATGTGGATGGCAAGGGAACACAGGAGGATAGAGATAAAGAACATAATTTAAAAGAAAGCAAAGTGTGGGCTACCTGATTCCTGCCCTGATTAACTGCCATGGTTAACTGCCTTTTACTCGATGCTTGTCTTTCGTGATGCTTTGCTTTCTGTGATGCGTGCGCCCCCTTACTGCGTGCGCCCCTTAGACTACTCCTAAATATATAGTCCACACTACAGGGTCAGGAAAGTGGGATTGTGGGGGCTGTTTTGGGATAATTTGCCAGCTGGGGCCAGCACACCAGGGGGTGGTTAGATCATCAAAGGCTACCTGGCAACATCTATATGCTTTAGCACCTTCCACCTGATAGCATCTAGAGAGGCCCCAGTCACCGGGATATAAAGCAGTAAGTATTTTAAACACAGTGCAAAAATGAATTATTCCAAAGCCTTATTAACAGGCACAATAAACTATGTTGCAAGATGGTAAAGCAGTGCTTGGCAGCAAGTAGAGGTATGGAGTGCACACCATTAATATATAGTGCAGCATACAGTATTATGAAGACCTAACCTGAAGACCCACCTGTTCCGACAAGCCTACAACCTGCAATGATCCTCAGTGTACTGAACCATCGTACGACCAGCTCTACCCTTTCCTAGTGTATTCTCACCCATCCCTGCAGTCTGTGAGCCCTCGCGGGCAGGGTCCTCTCTCCTTCTGTACTTGTGTGTCCCTTGTCCAGCACATGTTTATTGTACCTGTCTATATTTTTCCCCTTTTCATATGTAAAGCGCCATGGAATAAATGGCGCTATATAAATGTATAATAATAATAATATGCAGTCTTTACAGAGTGATCTATTTCAAGTGCTTATTTCTGTTAATGTTGATGATTAAGACTTACAGTCAATGAAAACCCAAAACTCATTAGCTTAGTAAATTAGAAAAATTAACTAAAACACCTACAAAGGTTTCCTAAGCATATAAAAAGGTCCTTTAGTCTATTTCAGTAGGCTCTACAATCATGGGGAAGACTGCTGACTTGACAGATGTCCAGAAGGCAGTCATTGACACACTCCACAAGGAGGGTAAGTGACAAAAGGTCATGGCTAAAGAAGCTGACTGTTCACAGAGTGCTGTATCCAAGCATATTAATGGAAAGTTGAGTGGAAGGTAAAAGTGTGGTAGGAAAAGGTGCACAAGCAACCATAGCCTTGAATGGATTGTTAAGAAAAGGCCATTCAAAAATTTGAGGGAGATTCACAAGGAGTGGACTGCTGCTGGAGTCATTGCTTCAAGAGCCACCACACACAGACATATTCAGGACATGGGCTACAAGTGTTGTGTTCCTTATGTCAAGCCACTCAAGACCAATAGACAACGCCAGAAGCGTCAACCTGGGCCAAGGAGAAAAAGAACTGGACTGTTGCTCAGTGGTCCAAGGTGTTGTTTTCAGCTGAAAGTAAATTTTGCATTTATTTGGAAATCAAGGTCCCAGAGTCTGGAGGAAGAGTGGATAAGCACACAATCCAAGCTACTTGAGGTCTACTGTGAAGTTTCCACAATCAGTGATGGTTTGAGGAGCCATGTCATCTGTTGGTGTAGGTCCACTGTGTTTTATCAAGACCAAAGTTAGTGCAGCCGCCTACCAGGAAATTGTAGAGCACTTCATGCTTCCCTCTGCTGACAAGATTTTTGGAAATGGAAATTTCATTGTCCAGCAGCTGTCCACACTGCCAAAAGTACCAATTCCTTGTTTAAAAACAACAGCATCACTCTGCTTGATTGGCCAGCAAACTCGCCTGACCTTAATTCCATAGAGAATCTATGGGGTATCGTCAAGAGGAAGATGAGAGACACCAGACCCAACAATGCAGATGAGCTGAAGGCTGCTATCAAAGCAACCTGGGCTTCCATAGCACCTCAGAAGTGCCACATGCTGATCACCTCCATGCCACATCACATTGATGCAGTAATTGATGCAAAAGGAGTCCCGATTAAGTATTGAGTGCTTTTACTGACCATACATTTCACTAGGACAAAAGTTCAGATTTTTAAATAATTTTTCAAGTTCGTGTTATAAAGTATTCTAATTTACTTAGATAATGACTTTTGGGTTTTCATTGGCTGTAAGCCATAATCATCAACATTAACAGAAATAAACACTTGAATTAGATCACTCTGTTGGTAATGACTCTATATAATATATGAGTTTCACTTTTGTATTGAAGAACTGAAATAAATTAACTTTTTGATGATATTCTAATTTTGTGAGAAGCACCTGTATGTAGTAAATAGTCCAATATGTAGACCACTCAGTGTATTGAAGACAATTTATGCCCATATACATGTTACTCAGGGGATAGCAACATTTGGAAACTATATTTATTTTACTTATTGGCCTTATTATTTTTTTTATCTTTTTATTTTCTGCAAAATGTATAACTGTTGTTAACTTTGGATTAGTTAATATGTAAAATATTACTTTTTCTTAATTTAAGCCAGATACTTACCTGTATACTATTTTCTCATGTGTTTTTGTATTTTTATTCTAGCTTTTTTGTGCTCTGTACGTGATTGTAGAACCACTATCATGTCTGAGTTGCAATGGCCATGTATTAAAATACTTTTGACACGGACAAAGTGTTATATAGATGTACCCTGGTGCTAACTACCTGACTGCATAACAAGGTTACGCTACTGTAGATATAGGAAACGGATGTCTGAAGACGAATCACTAACCTCTATAATTGAGGAGAAGTAGGACACATGTGCTAATGCTTCAAGGAGCTTATATTAAGGTGTTTTAGGTTAATACCAAACCCTTTCTCAAAGCTGAACTCCATATGATGATTTATACAACAAGAAGGGGTTTAAATACACAAAAGGGGTCACTATTCAAAGAAACACCCACTTGAATGTAAGGTGTGGTTTGTAAAAAAAAACAAACAAGTAATAACATAAATAAAATAACACAATAGACTGTAAAAAAATAGGGTAATTACTTTTTGTCATCATAGAAAACGAAATACTTTTAAAATAAATTTAAAAAACTGGTGACCACAGGAAACTGATGTCTGAAGATGACTCATTAGCATCTATGGGAGAGTGTTTTGTTCAGAAGTCATTGTATGGCGATGGACAAGGAATGAGTAATTATTATTTATTGTGAATTCAGGATACTTTGCAATCCAACTTTATAATAGAGCTGTTAACTTCCATGTGACATTGTTATCTCTGCACTGAATACTGAAGGTCCTTATGTATTATCTCCACGTGCACCACAATCACATGGAGTGCCGACCAACTTCTTATTATTTTGACCTTATACATTATCTAACTTTATAATGAAGATATTTTTTCTTTCACAATATCTGCCATTTAAGAGGCAAACACAAGAAATTATAAAATAATCTACATGGTGTGGGGCCTCACATAAGAGCTACATATTCACAGCCTTTGGAGTGGAAGGAAGGATAGTAGACATATCTTCGGTTGAATCTAAATTCAGGTTTTCAGTTAAGTACGTTGTGTTAGTATTCATTATTTTTATCCTCCATACTCTTGTTATCCTTTAGTATTGTACATATTTATGCTATACTTTCTATGGAGTTCATGTGAATAAATGTCAGCCTTTCTTCTAGCAGATGTGTCTCTTGACCTTCACAAGATAACAAGTCAGAAAATATTCAATAAAGAAGAAATTGAGTTATCTTAAAAATTATTTCCTGAATATAATAAATGACTGTTAATGAACTCAGGGTTAAAGTTGAGTAGATGAGGCTTTCTCTTCTCATAAGACTGATGTTGCTTTCAACATTATCAAATCAGTAAGTATATTTCAACCTGAAAAATAAGTGACATGTATCATATAATTGATAAATCCATTCATCCTTCCAAAATGACCTTGATCTTCTGTCAACCTCATCCCTAAATAAGAAACAATGAGCTGTTTTGAAGGTGTTAATTGTTTGTTCTTTAAAAAAAAATCCCTGGATAAATGATGAATAGTGATAAATGATGTAGTTTGTCTATTAGACATTTTAGAGTCACTGAAATTGATTTACAAAAATCAATACCAAATATACTGTCTGATATAATGTCACTGACAGCAACTAATAATTTGTGGGTCTAAAGTGTTAGCAATCCGACAAGCTTAAGGTTTTTCTGTGTCTTACAAATATCGTATAGAAAAAAAATCAGTTGCTACAGAGAGCAGCATAACTTTAACCGTAGCACAATGAGTCCATAGGCCCACCTCCGTCACCTATGTCCTTCATCAGCTCATGGATACAGCTGAAAACAAAGGCAAAGCAGGGAGTTATCAACTCACTCCTACTATTCTAACAAAACCTAATTCTCTGTACAGCGACCTGCTACTCCTGCCCAAAAATTTAAACACTACATTTGTGGGTGGGCAGTAGTCCACAGTTCCCATGTGTATGGAATTTTTCTATGTGCACAGAAGAGGTTAAATATGGAAACTATGAAAGGAGAGCAGCCTAGTGATTACATGCTACCTTTGGCTGGGGATAGTAAAATGCATTGAGGGGTTAGGCACTGTTTGACCAAGGAGGATATATTGGGAATATGGGCCATGGTGTTAGGGTCTGCGGAACGCACCAAATATAAGATGTAGAGAGGTGCATTCGCAGCCTGGGGTCCACCGTGCAAGCGGAGCCTGCTGCTAGTAAGATGGCGCAAGAAGTGAACTCTGTTATCCCGCAGAGTCGCCAAAATAAACGCCGTAACGCGCTGTGGCAATATGTGCGAACTCTGTTATTCCACAGAGCCAATAGAAGGAGTGCCGCAGCGCTGTATTGCGATGTGTGCGAACTCAGTTAACACCACTGAGTCGCAAAGTAAACACGCTAGGGCGCTGTCTAGCGTTGAAAGCAAACCCTGTTGCGTCACAGAGCTGCTGCGACAAACTTCTGTGTCCTGTTAGGCACCCAGGTACACAGTTGACTGCTAAGTGAACATAGAACGTGATCATGCGCTAATGTCCTCACGGGAGTCACTCGCAATCTATGGCGTCTGAACGCCAGGCCCTGAATACGGCAATCAAACTCCTCACCGGTTATGCTGGTAATCTAAGGCATCTAAGACACCGACCCTGACCAGCTAGCATACCAAGCTCCTCACCGATTAGGTCGGTATTGTAATGGCGTATTTCAGCCGCCCTAACCACACACATGCATGACCATACTGGCGCAAAGCATATAACGGTTGATACTAGCACACGGCCGTGCTGTAAGGACAGCCTTTTATAGAAGCCACGAGAAAAAGACCTTCCAGGAAGGACCAATGGGAAGCTGCTTCAGAACATCAACAGCTACAGGACCTTCCTGAAGGACCAATAGGAGTGGCAGCTGTATCTGAGCATGTGACCCCTGATCTCCAATGGGAGATCTTGCCCTTGGCATGCTCAGATGAAGCAACAAAGGACTTAGTCCCAAATCGGCCTGCTCCAACACTGGTTGCAGCAGCAAGTCTCTGCATAGTACAGGGCCAGGCAAGATGCTGGGACCGACGTCTCTGCTGAACAGGAACCACTGCGGCCGGAGACGGATGGGGGACCGCAGCGGGAACAGCTCGAGATTCCCCCTGTGCAGGAATGGGAACTCAAACCCTAACACATGGTACCTACATGGATGTCATCAAAGCCAAAATGAAGCAAGTTCCATGGGTGTTACTGAGTAAGATTGCGTGCCCAAAGTACACACATTTTTTGGTACAGAGTGTGCAGAAGCCTGGAAGTATGGAGGAATTGTCATGGGCTGCAGCAGCAGAACAGGTGAGTGGTGAGGTGAGGGTTTTTTTTCCCATGTTAATTATCTTCTGGGATTTGTAAAGACTCCACAACATAATATATGGCTATTATAGATCCAAACCTGCTGCAGCGCAAGCGACGGTGCTTGCATGATGAATGTCATTTTTTTTCTCCAAACAATAAGATTACAGTATGTAAAATAGAGACCAAGTCACTGATGGATCAGTGACCTGTCAGAAGCCAGACTGATGCATATGTGATCAGAGCACCACATAAAGACCCCTCGCCCCACAGGCCGCCCATAAGCACGAAAATCTCATTAACTGAAAGCTACAAATAAAGATTAAACAACCACAAGATGGATTTCATCACCCAAGGTATCATTTAAATCAGTATAACGGCACCGACCTGACTCTTTGTGTAGGTTACTGTGCAAAATGCTGCTGACATGTTCACTTTAAGGAACATTTACTCTGCATCAAATAACTTTAGTGTTAATTAAATTTCCATGCAAAATTTATACAACCTGCCAGAATAAAAGTTTTGAAAGGATGGAAGGAAAGGTTTGTGGATGGTTTCTATGCTTGCTGATAGTTAACGAGACTTATATCTCAGGATATAAAACGAAATGGTGATTTATTCTACGAGTTTCAAAGTACAAATGACTTCTTCATCGGGAAAGATCACAAGTATACAGAAAAAACAGCAAAGGTATTGTTTAAATAGCAATGGAGGTTTCAAATACCTTTGCTGTTTTTGCTGTATAGTTGTGGTCTCTCCCGATGAAGAAGTCATTTGTACTTTGAAACGCATGGAATAAACCACCATTTAATTTTATACCCTGAGATATATGTCTCATTAACTATTGGGAAGTTCCCTTTCCTTTCCTTCCATCCATGTCTAAAAGGTGAGTGTAATCTGATTTTACCGCCTGTCATATCTCTCGGGTGAGACTCTATTTTTGCGCTGATCTCTCCTACAGCTCTGAAAATAAAAGTTTGGCAGTTTTGCTCATAGCCAAATGGCTCTCAATGAAAATTGATCACTTGTTACCACTTACAAGAGGTTTAACCCCTTAGTGACAGAGCCATTTTGCAGCTTAATGACCGGGCCAATTTTTACAATTCTGACCACTGTCAATTTATGAGGTTTTAACTCTGGAACGCTTTAACGAATCCAGCTGATTCTGAGATTGTTTTTTCGTGACATATTGTACTTCACGTTAGTGGTAAAGAAATTTTTATCTGACTTGCGCTTATTTATGAAAAAAACGGAAACATGGCGAAAATTTTGAAAATTTAGCAATTTTCAAATTTTCAACTTTTATGCCCTGAAATCAGAGAGATATGTCACACAAATTTCTTAATAAATAACATTTCCCACATGTCTACTTTACATCAGCACAATTTTGGGAACAAAATTTTTTTTTGTTACGAAGTCATAAGGGTTAAAAGTTAACCAGCAATTTCTCATTTTTACAACACCATTTTTTTTTAGGGACCACCTCACATTTGAAGTCACTTTGAGGGGTCTATATGATAGAAATACCCAAAATGGACACCATTCTAAAAACTGCATCCCTCATGGTGATCAAAACCACATTCAAGAAGTTTATTAACCCTTTACGTGCTTCACAGGAACTGAAGCAATGTGGAAGGAAAAAATTAACATTTAACTTTTTTTGCAAAAGATTTACTTCGGAACCAATTTTTTTTATTTTCACAAGTGTTAAAAGAAAAAATGAACCACAAAATTTGTTGTGCAATTTCTCCTGAATACGCCGATACCCCATATGTGGGGGTAAACCACTTTTTGGGCGCACCGCAGAGGTCGCAAGGGAAGGAGCGCCATTTGACTTTTTCAATGCAGAATTGGCTGGACGCCATGTCGCGTTTCGAGAGCCCCTGATGTGCCTAAACAGTGGAAACCCCCCACAAGTGACCCCATTTTGGAAACTAGACCCCCTAAGGAACTTATCTAGATGTGTGGTGAGCACTTTGAACCTCCAAGTGCTTCACAGAAGTTTGTAACGTAGAGCCGTGAAAATAAAAAATCATATTTTTTCCACAAAACTGATCTTTTCACCCCAATTTTTATTTTCCAAGGGTAACAAGACCCCAAAAGTTTTTGTAAAATTTGTCCTGAGTACGCTGATACCCCATATGTGGGGGTAAACCACTGTTTGGGTGCATGGCAGAGCTTGGAAGGGAAGGAGCACCGTTTGACTTTTTTCAACGCAGAATTGGCTGGACGCCATGTCGCGTTTATAGAGGCCCTGATGTGTCTAAACAGTGGAAACCCCCACAAGTGACCCCATTTTGGAAACTAGACCCCCTAAGGAACTTATCTAGATGTGTGGTGAGCACTTTGAACCCCCAAGTGCTTCACAGAAGTTTATAACGCCCGGGCGTGAAAATAAAAAATCATATTTTTTCCACAAACCTGATCGTTTAGTCCCCAATTGTTGTGAATGGACTTGAAATGAGTTCTGAGCAGAGGCTCCCTCTGGTGGTTACAAGCAGTACTGGACTGTCCAGTGAAGATTGTGAGGATTGGGAATCAGGTGTTACTGACTGGTCTTATATAAGGGAGTCGCCTTCCCATCAGGGTTGCCGGTGATCAATTGTTCTGGTCTCAATCCTTGATTCCTGTTTCCTTTGTAGCCTGCTGTGTCGTGTCTGCATCTCCTGCTAACAGATAAGACATTTTCTTCTTTTTGTTTTTGTGCTTGATTTTTGCATTTTGTCCTGCACTTCTGTGGGGGCCTTCAGGGTCCCCTCCGGGGGCTTTTGCCCTCTCAGTTTAGTTCAGCCACTGATGTTTGTACATTTGCTTTTTCCAGTTTTTTCAGTGGCTGCTGTTTTGATTTTGTTACACCAGAGAACTAATTTAGGTGGTAGAGGTCGTGTGATCTCAGGTGTTTTTGAAATTAGTAGAGTTGGTGCTTTTCAGGGTTTTTGGGATTGCAGTAAGTGCCCTTCCTATCCTTTTCTATTTAGGTAGTTTGGGCCCCAACGTTTGCTCATACTATTTTCTGTCTGTGTCAGTATTTCTTCTTGTCTAACCGCCATTACATGTTTGGGGGCTTTCTATGTTCTTTGGGGATCTGCTCCGGGGCAGATAGCTTTCCTCTTTCTATCTTTAGGTGTAGTTAGTTTTCAGGCTGTGACGAGGAGTCTAGGACCAACGTAGGAATGCTCCACGGCTGCCTCTATTTGTGGTGGTTAGTCAGGGTACTGCAATCTCATAGATTCCAACTGCTCTGGTGTATTGCCTTTTTTACCTGCACTCCTCAGCTTCCGAAACATAACAGTATCACCGGCCTAAAAATTGAAAATTGTATGGTACTCACAGAAGGGAAAAATATTGTGAAAGAAAAAAGGTTGTCAGAGTTGTCAGAGATATTTTTCTGTTTGTTGCATTTTTTTTTTTTTCTTCCCTCTGTATCTCTGGGTGCTGGGGAGGATTTTTTCTCTCAATGGAGTTTGCACAGTTGTCTGGCCGTGTGGATCAGCTTGCCACTGAGGTTCGGAGTATTGCTACCTGTCTTGCTAGGTTGCCTGTTGTGGAACCTAGGATTCCCATGCCAGATTTGTTTTTGGGGGATCGAGCCAAGTTTCTGAATTTCAAAAATAATTGTAAATTGTTTTTTGCCTTAAAATCTAAGTCCTCAGGGAACGCAGCTCAGCAGGTTCAAATTGTCATCTCTCTCCTGCGCGGCGATCCTCAGGATTGGGCTTTTTCCCTGACACCTGGGGATCCTGTTTTGAGTGATGTTGATGCAATTTTTCAGGCCTTGGGGTTATTGTACGATGAGCCTAATGTCACTGATCAAGCTGAAAAAGCCTTGTTGGCATTAAATCAGGGGCTTGATGATGCTGAGTTATACTGTCAGAGATTCCGTAGGTGGGCAGTCCTGACCAAATGGAATGTCGACGCTTTGGCAGCCCTTTTTCGGAAGGGTCTTTCAGATAATGTAAAGGATGTTATGGAGGGATTCCCTGTCCCCTCTGGTCTCAATGATTCTATGTCACTAGCGATTCAAATTGACAGACGTTTGCGTGAGCAGAGAAGTATGCGTGGTATAGTGTTGCCTTGTGAACCTGCTTCTGAATCCATGCAGTGTGATAGAGTGGTTTCTGGGGCATAGCGTCATAAGTTTCGGAAGCGCAATGGGTTATGATTCTACTGTGGTGATGCCTCTCATGCTATTTCAGTCTGCCCTAAGCGGGGAAGACGTTTTGCACGCTCAGTTGTCTTGGGTAGTGTTCAGACTAAGTTTTTGTTGGCTGTTACTCTGATGTGCTCTCTGTCCTCATTTTCTGCTCAGGCTTTCAGGATTCTACTCCTTTGGCTGAGAATAAACCTCAGTTCTCTACTCAGGTGATAATGAGGGTTGAACCTGATCATCAGGAGAGCTGCAAATTTTTGGTTCTGTATAATCTGCATGACATTATCGTGCTGGGTTTCCCTTGGTTACAGTCTCATAATCCTGTTTTGGATTGGAAATCTGTGTCTGTAACCAGTTGGGGCTGCCAATGTGTTAATACCAACACTCCTGTTTTTTCTGCCTCCCCCCAGGCTCAGGATGTTCCTGACTTTTTGACTGATTTTTCTGATGTGTTTAGCAAAAGTAAATCTGCATCCTTGCCTCCCCATAGGAGCTATGACTGCGCTATTGAATTAGTGCCTGATAGTAAATTCCCTAAAGGTCGCCTTTTTAACTTGTCTGTACCTGAACATGATGCTATGCGGTCTTATATCAAGGAGTCATTGGAGAAGGGTCATATCAGACCATCCTCTTCACCCTTAGGTGCCGGTTTTTTCTTTGTGGCCAAAAAGGATGGTTCATTAAGGCCGTGTATTGATTATCGTCTTTTGAACAATATTACTGTGAAATATCAATACCCATTACCCTTGATTTCTGACCTGTTTTCCAGGGTGAAAAACGCTACTTGGTTTACCAAGCTTGACCTCAGGGGGGCATATAACCTTATTCGCATTAAGCACGGGGATGAATGGAAGACGGCATTTGATACCCCTGAGGGGCATTTTGAGTACCTTGTGATGCCCTTTGGGCTCACTAATGCTCCTTCTGTCTTCCAGTCCTTCATGAATTACATTTTCAGGGATTTTGTGGATAAATTTCTGATTGTTTATTTGGATGATATCTTGATTTTTTCCAATGACTGGGACTCTCATGTGAAACATGTTCGAACTGTATTCCAGATTTTGAGAGAGAATGCTCTGTATGTGAAGGGATCAAAGTGTCTTTTTGGCGTACAGAGGATCTCATTTTTGGGATTCATTTTGTCCCCATCTGTTATTGAAATGGACCCGGTCAAGGTTCAGGCCATCTGTGATTGGGTCCAACCTACTTCATTAAAGGCTCTTCAAAGATTTTTGGGTTTTGCCAATTTTTATCGTAAATTTATTGGTAATTTCTCGGTTATTGTTAAACCATTAACTGATTTGACCAAAAAGGGTTCTGATGTTGTGAATTGGCCTCCTGAGGCAGTCTCTGCATTTCAGGAACTTAAGCAGAATTCACTTCTGCTCCTGTTCTATGGCAACCTGATGTTTCTCTGCCATTTCAGGTGGAGGTTGATGCCTCTGAAATTGGGGCAGGTGCCGTTTTGTCCCAAAGAGATCCAGAGACCTCTAAAAGTAACCCTTGTGCCTTTTTCTTTCGAAAATTTTCTCCTACTGAACGTAATTATGACGTGGGTAATCGGGAGTTATTGGCCATGAAGTGGGCTTTTGAAGAGTGGAGACATTGGCTGGAGGGAGCCAAACATCAGGTGGTGGTCCTTACGGACCATAAGAATCTGGTTTATCTGGAATCTGCAAACGACTTAATCCTAGACAGTAATCACAATTAGTGGGAACAAATGAATAATGTATGCCACATATGGCATACATTATCATTGTTCCACTAATTGTGATTAGGTCTTGATTGTGGTATATTGCCCCTTGTGGGATGTTTATTCCGAAGTGGGCATTATATGTGATCATATTAATCCTAGACAGGCCAGGTGGGCCTTGTTTTTCACACGTTTTAATTTTGTGGTTTCCTTTCTTCCTGGCACTAAGAATGTTAAGGCGGATGCCCTCTCGAGGAGTTTCCTTGCGGACTCTCCTGAGTTATCTGATCCTTCTGTTATTTTGAAAGAAGGTGTAGTTCTTTACGCCATCTCGCCCAATTTGAGACTGGCTCTGGAGGGGTGTCAGGAGGATAGGCCCGAGCGCTGCCCTGTTGGGAAATTGTTTGTCCCGGACCAGTGGAAAAAGAGTGTGATGTCTGAGATTCATTGTTCCGCGTTGGCCGGTCATCCCGGAATTTTTGGTACCAGAGACTTGGTTAGTCGGTCCTTTTGGTGGCCTACCTTGTCTCGTGATGTCAGGGAATTTGTGCAGTCCTGCGGGACTTGCTCTCGCTCCAAGCCTTGCTCTCGCTCTAGTGGTTTGTTGATGCCATTGCCTGTGCCCAAGAGACCATGGACCCATATCTCTATGGATTTCATTTCCGACCTCTCTCTTTCTCAGAGAATGACCGTCATCTGGGTGATTTGTGATAGGTTTTCCAAGATGATACATCTTGTGCCATTACCTAAGTTGCCTTCCTCCTCTGAATTGGTGCCTTTATTCCTTCAGCACGTGGTTCGTTTACACGGCATTCCTGAGAACATTGTGTCTGACAGAGGAGTCCAGTTTGTTTCCAGATTTTGGAGGACCTTTTGTTCTAAACTTGGTGTTCAATTGTCTTTCTCCTCGGCGTTTCATCCTCAGACCAATGGTCAAACTGAGAGAACAAACCAGACATTGGAGACTTATCTAAGATGCTTTGTGTCTGCTGATCAGGATGACTGGGTCTCTTTTTTGCCTTTGGCTGAGTTTGCTCTTAATAATAGGGCTAGCTCTGCCACTTTGATGTCTCCATTTTTCTGTAATTCTGGGTTTCACCCTCGATTTTCTTCGGGACAGACGGAGGCTTCTGTCTGTCCAGGTGTTGACTCTGTTGTGGAGCGTATGCAACAGATTTGGGACCAGGTAGTGGAGAGGTTGTCCCTCTCTCAGGAGAGGGCCCAGCGGTTTGCTAACCGGCATAGGACTGATGGTCCTCGGTTTAAAGTGGGGGACTTGGTCTGGTTGTCCTCAAACAATATTCCTATGAGAGTGGCATCTCCTAAATTTAAGCCTAGGTTCATTGGACCTTATAAGATCATGGAGATTCTTAATCCTGTTTCTTTTCGTTTGCTTCTTCCAGGGACATTTAAGATCCATAACGTGTTCCACAAGTCCTTGTTGAAGAGGTTTGTTGAGCCAGTGGTTCCTACTGCTTTGCCTCCTGACCCTGTTCTGGTTGAGGGCAATATGGAGTTTGTGGTTGAGAAAATATTGAATTCTCGTTTTTCTAGACGGAAACTCCAGTATTTGGTTAAGTGGAGAGGTTATGGTCAGGAAGACAATTCTTGGGTGTTTGCTTCGGACATCCATGCTAGGAGACTCATCCGTGCGTATCATAGAACTCATCCTGACCGACCTGGTTGCTCAAGTGAGGGTTCGGTGACCCCTCCTCAAGGGGGGGTACTGTTGTGAATGGACTTGAAATGAGTTCTGAGCAGAGGCTCCCTCTGGTGGTTACAAGCGGTACTGGACTGTCCAGTGAAGATTGTGAGGATTGGGAATCAGGTGTTACTGACTGGTCTTATATAAGGGAGTCGCCTTCCCATCAGGGTTGCCGGTGATCAATTGTTCTGGTCTCAATCCTTGATTCCTGTTTCCTTTGTAGCCTGCTGTGTCGTGTCTGCATCTCCTGCTAACAGATAAGACATTTTCTTCTTTTTGTTTTTGTGCTTGATTTTTGCATTTTGTCCTGCACTTCTGTGGGGGCCTTCAGGGTCCCCTCCGGGGGCTTTTGCCCTCTCAGTTTAGTTCAGCCACTGATGTTTGTACATTTGCTTTTTCCAGTTTTTTCAGTGGCTGCTGTTTTGATTTTGTTACACCAGAGAACTAATTTAGGTGGTAGAGGTCGTGTGATCTCAGGTGTTTTTGAAATTAGTAGAGTTGGTGCTTTTCAGGGTTTTTTGGGATTGCAGTAAGTGCCCTTCCTATCCTTTTCTATTTAGGTAGTTTGGGCCCCAACGTTTGCTCATACTATTTTCTGTCTGTGTCAGTATTTCTTCTTGTCTAACCGCCATTACATGTTTGGGGGCTTTCTATGTTCTTTGGGGATCTGCTCCGGGGCAGATAGCTTTCCTCTTTCTATCTTTAGGTGTAGTTAGTTTCTCAGGCTGTGACGAGGCGTCTAGGACCAACGTAGGAATGCTCCACGGCTGCCTCTAGTTGGGGTGGTTAGTCAGGGTACTGCAATCTCATAGATTCCAACTGCTCTGGTGTATTGCCTTTTTTACCTGCACTCCTCAGCTTCCGAAACATAACACCCAATTTTTTATTTTCCCAAGGGTAACAGGAGAAATTAGACCACAAAAGTTGTTGTCCAATTTGTCCTGAGTACGCTGATACCCCATATGTGGGAGGGACCACTGTTTGGGCGCACGGCAGGACTCGGAAGGGAGGGAGCGCCATTTGACTTTTTGAACCCCACGGCGTTTTTGGAGACCCCCTCATGTGTCTATATAGTGGAAACCCCTCAATTCTAGCTCCAACCCTAACCCCAACACACTCCTAACCCTAATCCCAACCCTAACCCTAATACCAACCCTAATTCCAACCCTAATTCTAACTCTAACCCTAATTGTAACCCTAACCCTAGTTGTAACCCTAACCCTAGTTGTAACCCTAACCCTAATTCCAACCCTAACCCTAATTATAACCCTAACCCTAATTATAACCCTAACCCTAAGGCTGGGTTCATATTGCGTTTTACCAGCCCATTCAACACATAGCGTTGACAGGCTGGTAACGGTATAGCATAACACGATCGCGTTATGCTATACCCACTAGCGCAGAGGAATCAGCGATGATTCATCTGCGCTAGCGGTGACGGAGCCCAGACGCTGCAGGCCGCGTCCGAGGCTCCGTCACTGAATGACGGCACGTCGCAAATGCATGCTGCTTTACGGCATGCGTCGCGATGCGCCCTCAAATGGGAGTGAATGGCAGCATTAACGGACTGCGTTACACCGCGTTATACCACGGTGTAACGCAGTCCGTCTAACGGACTGCCATAACGCAATATGAACCCAGCCTAACCCTAACCCTAATGCTAACCCTAATTATAACCCTAACCCTAATTATAACCCTAATTATAACCCTAACCCTAATGGAAAAATGAAAATAAATAACATTTCTTTATTTTATTATATGTACCTAACCAAGGGGTTGATATGGGGGGGTTTATGTACTGTTTTTTTTATTTTGATTACTGTGATAGCTTATCACAGTGATCAAAATGTACTTTTAGAGAATGAATGAATGATTTTTTGAATTTGCCGCCAGGCAGATTCGGCGGGCGCACTGCGCATGCGCCCGCCATATTTTTTTACTGGAAGAAGAAGCCGGCCTGAACGGAGGCCAGGGGGAGGACCGGAGTCCAGGGGGAGGATCGGACCGCACAGGGGGGGATCGGAGGACACGGGACCTCTGCAGGTACAGGGGGGGGTGAGATCGGGGGTCCCGGGACACTATTTCTCTCCCCTCTGATGTGCGATCACATCAGAGGGGAGAGAAATTTACAGGCAGGGATCGCAGCAGTGATTTCTCTTTTGCGATCGCCAGTATATGGCGATCGCAAAAGAGTGGTGACTGGGGGGGCCCCTATTATGTTCTCTGGGGTCTCGGCTACCCCAGGCAGCCGAGACCCCAGAGAAAATCGCCCATCCCCCCGTCACCTCGCGGCGGGCGCACCACTCGTGCGCCCGCCATTTTAAAGCATGGCGCCGGCACCGGGGGACACCGGAGGGCCCTGGGGCCATAAGGAGGGTTCGGGGGCCACAGTGGGGATCCCGGGGACCCTTTTTCTCTGTCCTCTGATGTCCGATGACATCAGAGGACAGAGAAATTAAATGGCACATTGTTTTTTTTTTTTTGTTGCGGTCGCCGTTATAGGGTTAATAACGGCGATCGCAACATCGGTGTCGGTAAAAACTGACCCGATTCATGTTCTCTGGGGTCTCGGCTACCCCCGGTAGCCGAGACCCCGGAGAAAATGCGCCTCTGGGGGGCGCTATTCACTTTTTTCACAGCGCCGTTAATTAACGGCCTTGTGGTTTAAGTACTCTTAATGACTGCCGTTAAAAGGCGTATCGGCGGTCGTTAAGGGGTTAAATGAGTGGGACTGCATGGAATATAAATGTGGGACTAGACTCACAGTCTCATTTTGTACATCTTTGTGCACTGAAGATACGAAATTAGGACACATAATAAAAATTAATGATCGCTAAACATATCGCACTACATGTAATTGATTACATAGCAAATATTAGATATATAGTTATGAAGACAAACTCTCCTCTAACAAGAAGTGTCCTGGCATCAATAACTAATACCCTAGGGGATCTGTGGTCACTGCAGGTAAGAGTATAATTAAATGCTGATTTGTTTTAATAGGTAATATGGTTGCCGTCTTAAGACAATATGTTTAGGGCCCGATTCATTATTTACGTCACTTGTATTTTTACATCTGCTGGTATTCTCTGACATTTATTGCACCAAATTCATAAAAGTGGTGCATGTGTTTAATGAATCTTGCAAAAAGTAAAAAATGGTCTTTTTTCTGCTTTTAACCATTTTTTGTGATTTGTAGAGCAAAATATCACATCTTTTTCAAACTGCAGCAAAAATTGCTTGGAAATGTTTGGTGTAAACAATATCACTTCACTGGAGGACTTGCAAACAGGGAAAAGAAAAAAGGAAAAATTCAGCTCACCAATTTCAGCAGGAGTTCACCCTCATGACACGCTCAGGCATCAGTTCCAGAGTAATGGAGAAGTAGTACACGCACGGAGGTATGATTACGACCACAATGGGTCAAAACGGGTTTTTTGTACCAGGGACCCTGCCCGTGTATCGTATCTTTATGGATGTTTATTTTTAATACATTTTTTGAATAAATTTGCATTTTTATCAAGTCTTCACGCTGGAGATCATTCTTCCTTTCCCCGTTTCTTCACTGGAGGACTGGAGTACATTTACAATATATTCCGTGACTTTTTGAAAAGTCGCAAATGATGAATCAGGTGAAAAACATCTAAAAACCCTGAATCATGCTCATAGTGATGAACTAAAAAAGAAAAAACAGGCAAGTACACATATAAAATAGATTTCAATAAAGGTGCAAATGGAAAGATACATTTGATGCAAACAAAAGCGCAAAACATCAAAAAGTCAGCAAAAACAGACGCAAATGGAATAATGAATTGGACCTTTAAATGTAATATGTTTCAAGGTTTTTGTTACTTAATTTGAGTGCAGTATAATGAAAGGGCAAATATGCTACTCTCAAATGGGCTTGAAAATTTGGGTGACAGCTTGCCTTTAATTTAGCACTAGCATTACTTTAGCCAAGTGATGATATATTAACATCCTCAATTATATAACTACATATTTTCTCATTTATTTACAATTAATCTTATTCCTGTTTTAAAATACAATAAATGTATCTGGAGTAAATATATTAATATTAAATATTTATAATCCTAATAAATGTACAATTAATTTTTTACAGTTTATTTCTTATAGATCATTGGTGCTTTAGGACTATTAGTGAAAGATGCATGACATCATGTCAACAGCACTCAGCCAAAACATTCTTTAAAAAGCGCATTTAGCATAAAAAAATAATGCAAGGGTGAGATTGAGCAATTTATGTTTCTAAAGCTACTCGCTGTGACAAGCAATCTGTCAGAAAATTAGAAGTGATAGAAGATGAGTTTCAGGATAGATGTGTTGGCATCCTTTGTCACACTACAATCGAGCTAGAGGATCAGCCAAGACATATATGCAGATATTTGCTATCACAGAATGATGTAAAGGCAATATTTTTAATGATATTCTATTTTAAAAGTCTTGCATGACAGTGTAATTATCTAAAATGTGAAGAGATTTAAAGAAAGGCAAGTAATCTACCAATGAATAGTGAGCAATCTGCGTGATTACTAGTAAAATATATACTGTATATACTCGAGTATAAGCCGACCCGAGTATAAGCCGACCCCCTAATTTTGCCACAAAAAACTGGGAAAACTTATTGACTCGAGTATAAGCCTAGGGTGGAAAATGAGATTATGCCCCATATGCTGCCCCATGTATTATGCCCCACAAGATGCTCCATGTATTGTGCCCCATATGCTGCCCCATGTATTATGCCCCACAAGATGCTCCATAGATTGTGCCCCATATGCTGCCCATGTATTGTGCCCCATATGCTGCCCATGTATTGTGATCCATAGATTGTGCCCCCATAGATGCTCCATAGATTGTGCCCCCATAGATGCTCCATAGATTGTGCCCCCATAGATTATGCCCCCATAGATGCTCCATAGATTATGCCCCCATAGATGCTCCATGTATTATGCCCCCATAGATGCTCCACAGATTATGCCCCCATAGATCCTCCACAGATTATGCCCACATAGATGCCCCATGTATTATGCCCCCATAGATGCTCCATAGATTATGCCCCCATAGATGCCCCATGTATTATGCCCCCATAGATGCTCCATAGATTATGCCCCCATAGATGCCCCATGTATTATACCCCATAGATGCTCCATAGATTATGCCCCATAGATGCTCCACAGATTATGCCCCCATAGATGCTCCACAGATTATGCCCCATAGATGCCCCATGTATTATGCCCCCATAGATGCTCCATAGATTATGCCCCATAGATGCTCCTTAGATTATGCCCCATAGATTCTCCCTAGATTATGCCCCCATAGATGCTCCATGTATTATGCCCCCATAGATGCTCCATAGATTATGCCCCCATAGATCCCCATGTATTATGCCCCATAGATGCTCCATAGATTATGCCCCCATAGATGCCCCATGTATTATGCCCCCATAGATGCTCCATAGATTATGCCCCATGTATTATGCCCCATAGATGCTCCATAGATTATGCCCACATAGATGCTCCATAGATTATGCCCCCATGGATGCTCCATAGATTATGCCCCATAGATGCTCCATAGATTATGCCCCCATAGATGCTCCATAGATTATGCCCCCATAGATGCCCCATGTATTATGCCCCCATAGATGCTCCATAGATTATGCCCCCATAGATGCCCCATGTATTATTCCCCATATATGCTGCATTGAATAGACCCCTTATGCTGCCGCAGCTGCTGCAACAACAAAAAAAAAGACATACTCACCTCTCGTCGCTGGGGGCCAGGTGCCGGTGTCCTGAGCAGGCGAGGACACCGGCGGGCTATGGGGGCAGGTGCCGGTGTCACCGCTCGCTCAGGGCCCCGGCACCTGCGTTATTTACCTGTCTCCCGGTCCACTGCTGAGCGCCGCTGTCTTCCGGGTCCTCCAGCAGTGAATGATCAGGCAGAGGGCGCGGCGCGCAGTAACCATGTCATCGCGCCCTCTGCCTGAACATCGCAGCAAGAGGACCCGAGGACACAGCGGCGAGCAGCGGTGGAACGGGACAGGTAAATCTCACTTATACTTACCCTTCCGCCGGCGCATCTCTGCCCTGCTCTTCTCCCGCGGTCTCCGGCGCCAGTGTTCAGCGGTCACATGGTACCACTCATTAAAGTCATTAAGTCATTAAATATGTGCATATTCATGACTTTAATGAGCGGTACTACCTGACCGCTGAACACTGGCACCGGAGACAGTGGGAGAAGAGCAGGGGGGCTGCAGAGACAGCGTTGGCAGAGGGGTGAGTATATAGAATAGCTGCCCTCCGCCTCCCCCCTGTATATGACTCGAGTATAAGCCGAGAGAGGGGACAGAAAAGCAGAAAACCTCCATCATACAAAAGCACTAACCAACAATAAAGAGGAGGATAAGGACAGAGAGGAATAAACTAAATGGAACAGGAACCAGGAAATAAACACACTGTACTACAGAAAATCACAGAACACCTCTACAACAACTCTGTTCCAACCACTTAGCTTTAGCACACAGCACAGGAAGAAGAATTTTTCACGGGGAGGGACAAAAAAGGTTGTTAAGGGTCTGCGGAACGCACCAAATATATAAAGTAGAGAGGTGCGTTCGCAGCCCGGGGTCCACCGTGCAAGCGGAGCCTGCTGCTAGTAGAAATGGCGCGAGAAGCAAACTCTGTTATCCCGCAGAGTCGCCAACATAAACGCCGTAATGCGCTGTGGCAATAAGTGCGAACTCTGTTACTCCACAGAGCCGCTAGAAGGAGAGCCGCAGCGCTATATGGCGATGTGTGCGCACTCACTAGACACAACTGAGTGGCAAAGAAAACACGCTAGGGCGCTGTCTAGCTTGTAAGCGAACCCTGTTACGTCACAGGGCCGCTGAGAAAAAGCACTGTGTCCTGTCAGGCTCTCAGGTACACAGTTAAGTGCTACGCGTTCATAAAGCGTGATCATGTGCTAATGTCCTCGCGGGAGTCACCCGCAATCTATGGCGTCTGAATGCCAGACCCTGAATACGGCAATCAAAACTCCTCACCGGTAATGCCGGTAATCTAGGGCATCTAGTACACCGACCCTGACCAGCTACCATACCAAACTCCTCACCGATTAAGTCGGTATTCTAGTGGCTTATTTCAGCCGGGTCCCTATCCACACATACACATGACCACACTGCCGCATAGCATACAATGATTGATATTAGCGCATGGCAGCCCAGCCATGCTACCCTTTTATAGCAACAGCTACAGGACCTTCCAGGAACAAGGACCAATGAGAAGCTGTTACAAACAAACGTAGCTACATGACCTTCCTGGCGGACCAATAGGAGCCGCAGCAGCACCTGAACATGTGACCCCTGATCTCCAATGAGAGATCTCACTCTGGGCATGCTCAGATGGGAAAACGCAGGACTTTGTCTCAAAGACGACTGCTCCAGCACTGGCTATAATAGCAGATCCAGGAAAGGCAGCAGCAAGTCACTGCACAGTAGAGGAGTGGGCAAGACGCCTGGACCGACGTCTCTGCTGAGCAGGCTCCACTGCGGCCGGAGATGAATGGGAGACCGCAGCGGGACAGGTTCGAGACTCCCCTTGTGCAGCAGCGGGAAATCGAACCCTAACAAAGGTCTCACCAGTTTATATAGGAAGAGCTAAAGCCCAAATCAGAAGCAGCTGAAATGAAGCTGCAAATTTCTGTTGTTAACCTCTCAAGCACCAGAAGAAACTAAATCCATTTAATATGGGACACAAATCACACCATCTCTAGAGAAGACCTGCGATTCATTACCCAATGTGACCATCTAACTTCAGGTCTTCCAGTGGGACTTGACACCCTCATGACAGTGCCACCTATGAGGAGAGGTGGAAACCATACTATGAGGTGGAAAAGAAATTATGTAGATTAGAAAGTTGAATACCATGATGCCAAATGGCCTTAAAATTGGAATATAATGTCCTATCCTTTATGGATATTAGGAGGCTGATATTAGGAGACTCCAATTAGACATTTTGCATTATTGCAATTCCAATGTACATTGACCCAAACGGACTCTACATTGTTGCAGCTCTCTCAGTGTGTATTTTCATTAAATCCAATTTGTGTTTCCTGTCCTTTCTAAATGTAGTGTAAACCTCTATGTTTGTCATACGGTCATGGCTTTCGTCCAGCCTGGTTTCCGTGATGCCCACATCATAATCTGTAGCTTACGTAAGAGTCTCCAATTCATTAATTTTGTTTGCAAGTGAACCTTTTCTAATTTGAATTCGCAAGCTTCATTAAATAAAAAAAATTGATTCACAGGTACTCCAATTGCCCTGAAAAGCCTGGTATAACAATCTGAGGTCTCCTATGACTGCATCCAATAATATTTAATGGGAATCTGTCAGTGGTTTGTTGGTCCCCAAACTAACATAATCTATGTAAATTCTCTACAATGTTAATTACATCCATACCTTTGTTTTTTAAGTCCCTATTTCTTTTATAGAAATTCATTGGTGAATTTTCATGCAAATGACTTGTAAGTGCAGAGGGCTTAGCCTTATAATTACAGCTTTCTGTCCTCTCTCTTTCCACACCTGATGCCAATAGCCTGTGACCTGCTCCCGAAGATCATGCACAAGTGCTGTCTTTCCCAGTGGTGGAGCATGCACAGATCATCTGTCCGACTCTTGCAACATTATTAGGACATCACTATACTTGCTCCACCCCAAGGTATTCTGGTACATTAGCAATATCTTGGGCTTGGGAACAGGTCACTGACAGTAGTCTGGCAGTTGGCGGTAAAAGAGGCAGAAGGGTCAGAGAGCTGTAAGCGCAGAGCCAAGCCCCCCTACTCTTGTGACTTATTAGCATGAAAATTCACTGATTTATTCCTATAAACCTGAGACATGGAAACAAACCAAGGTATGGACGTACTCAATAATAAAGGGATTTTATACAGGTTCATTAAGGTCTTTAACACAAACACAGCCTTAGTGACCTCAAAATGCAAGGTTTTGCCTAAATGGATGTTACCTGTTCTACTCTGTTGTGCTGTCATACACTATCTGTAAAGTTAATTCAGTGTTTTATGACTTTCCCTTACCATATCTATTGCTAAGTTTTGAGATGTGCTATCCTCTCAATATCCAGATTCATGGCAAAATGGCTTCTGCATGCCTCTGCTCTCATACAGTTTGACAGTCTTTCTTCATTGGCTGTTCTATAAAATGTGATGTAATAACATCAAAACATTGAGAAGCCTGCACAGCCATGCCTGAGGTCATTTGAGCCTTCTTTGCCTGATGCAATATTGAGCAATGCGTAAAATGTTTGAATTTGCAGGGTTTCAATGAAATCTGGAAAATTAGACAGATTTGGTTCATATTGAATTGATTCACTTTTCTCATGAGAATACATTATTTTATTGCTGTTGCTCAGAAATTTAATTCTGAGTAATTCAAATTGGCCACTGAAAATGCATCTCCATAAAATTTATGTCTAGATGATCTCCTAGGTGTTTTAACAGTCATTACAGATTTGCCAAATTTCCTTAAATTCGTGATGTCGTGCAAATTTGAACACTTTACGATTTGATTTTGGGCTCGTAAAAAAAAATAAAAACTTGCCCACCAGCATTTCACACACTGCTGAAGTATCAGAGAGCATGATGCCCTACAGCTATAACGTCTTACAGATTATCAGACCTATGACAGTGGTGGTCAGTACTGGATCATTAAATATTAGTGGCTCCTAATAGAGCACACTCTGTACAGCAGAGTCATTTTCCATCTCCAGTCACTGGGTAAGTCACTCTTTCGTTCTCTTTGCAGAGTCCAAAGGGTCCTCTCTCTCTCTCTATTCCATAGAGTGTAAGCTCTTATGGTCAACTTGGTTTTATCTCTCTATCTTATGTAGAGTGTAAGCTCCTATGGTCAGTTGGGTTTTTTTTCTCGCTCCTGTAGAGTGGAAACTTCTATGATCACCAGGATCCTCTCTCTCTCCTGTATAGCGTAAGCTGTTATTGTCAGTAGGATTCTTTCTCACCTGTGGCAAAAAGTAGAAAAAAAGTCAGCTCACCCATCAGGAGATCCAATAATGCATGAAAACTTGTAGCGCCACAAGAAGTAACGTAAAGAAAAAAATCCAAGATCTTCAAATAAAAACAAATTTATTAAAAAAATAAAAAAGTTGCAACTCCCATACAAGTATAAACTAGCAAACTCTCTCACCTCTTCCCTATGTGCATTTTCTGAGCAATTACAAACTTTCCAGCATTGAGATTCACGCGAATTTGGGAAATTTGAAAGATAATTATCGAAATCGTTGAATTTGAATTTCAAAAGATCCACTTATCTCTAGAAGTCTTACATACAGCTCAACTGGTGGTAAAAGCTACATCTGCTTTAGAATATTTTATGTGCAAATTGTCTCTTCTTAGAGAAAGAGGACTTGAACTCTAGTACCACCTATTGGAAATCAATATCAACCCTTAAACCCTTTAACAAGCCATGCAATATGATTAGGATTAGTCATATTATTGGCTGTTATCCTAAGTCATATTGCAAGGCTCGTTAAACGGTCGATATTGATTTGTAGGATTCCCACTTCCAATACGTGGTGCTAAAGTTCAAGTCCTCTACCTCTCTGAAGAGACAATTTGCATGTTTAATTTCCCAGAGGAGCATGCAAAGTGTTTAAGGCTCCTCATACTGGTGTGCCAAACCTGGCATGTCACTCTCTACAATGAAAGAAGTAGCTCCTTAGATCTCTGAATATTTGGACACTACTGCAAAATTTACAATATCCTTTATGCAATAAGTGTAGTTTGTGTCAGTAGTTGAGACAAGTATTATGTATTGTTACCTTTTTTTTCCGTTTGTTGTATGTTTTTGGGAGGTTGTCTTTATTGTTCAGATAACTTTGTTTCTGATTAATAACTGTAGATATCCTGTTGCAGAATTGCAGACCCAGTGAATAGGCGGTGCAGAATAGATTTGCAGGGCTTCAGTCCATTATAATAATAATAATAATTTTATTTCTATAGCGCCAACATATTCCGCAGCACTTTACATTATAGGGGGGACTTGTACAGACAATAGACATTACAGCATAGCAATAAACACAGATCAAAGTAGATACCAAGAGGAATGAGGGCCCTGCTTGCAAGCTTACAATCTATGAGGAAAAAGGGAGACACAAAAGGTGGATGGTAACAATTGCTTTCATTGTTCGGACCAGCCATAGTGTAAGAATCTGGTGTTCATATAATTCTGCATGAACCAGTTAACAGCCAATGTATGTAACAGTACAGACACAAAGGGCTATTAAATGCATAAAGCGGGTGACAACATAATAAGAGGTACCATAGGCTCATCTTTTGATCCATCTCTTTACTCAGCGCTTAGGCCTCTTTCACACATCCGTTTTTTTGTGTCAGGCATGATCCGGCGAACACCTGAAGGGACGGATCCGGCGCTGAAATGAAAAAACTGATGCAACGGATCCGGTTTTTTGCTGGATCCGACCTGAACTTTTGAACCTGGAAAAAGAGGGTTTGGGATGTCCGGAGACAGTGGAAAATGTAGTAGTAGTAGTAGTAGTCCCTGATTTCCAGAATCTGGATCAGACTTTTGACGGATTGCACAAAAGTCTGATCTGGTTCCATTGACTTCTATTGTTTCCGGCCGCCTGATGCGCCCCTTCAGGCACTATCAGGCGGCTCCGGTAAACAAAAAAAAGTTGCAGGCACCGTTTTGTCCGGCCGCCGGAATGTACATTTCCGCCGGATCCGGACAAAAACGGATACAACGCAATGACATTAGGCATGATTCGGCGCTAATGAAAGTCAATGGTAAAAAAAACGCATCCGGTACCGGATCCGTTTTTTTAACAACACGCCGGATCATGCCTGAAGTAAAAAAACGGATGTGTGAAAGAGGCCTTACATGACGTCCGTATTGAGGTGTGACAAACACACAGTGTCTTGCCAGCCTGGCTAATCAAAAGAAGAGCCTAGAATGCCAGGAGGTAAGAAGAATCAGAGGCCTCCCATTCAGCATTCACAGATTATAGACCTGTCCAATAGACTGCCATCTCTACCATTTAAGTCATTCACAGCATATGTTCACGTATGTTGTAAAAATCAATGTGATGAAAGAGGCATGGCTTTAATGGCATGAAGAACTACTCTCTAATTCTTCATGGGTCACTATTAGTGTTGAGCATTCCGATACTGCAAATATCGGGTATCGGCCGATATTGGCTGTATCGGAATTCCGATTCCGAGTACCGATATTTTCGTCATATCGGATACCGGAATCGGAATGTCACTGTCACTGTCAGTGTCCGTCGGTCGGGTCTGTCAGGAGTCAGCGGCACTTACCCGGCAGAAGATCTCCGGCGGTCACATCCTGGACTGCTTAATGGCCGCCATCATCTTCTCCCTGGCGGTCACATGCAGTTTCTCGCGATAACTGCAGTGACTGCTGGGTAATCGCGGCCGTAAAGCAGTCCGATGACGTCACCGCCGGAGAAGCAGGTAATCAGCTGTGCTGCGCCAAGATGTCAGCTCTGCCTGGCATTCCGATGTAGCAGAGCTGGATCGTCGTGGGACCCTCGTTACTATGGACTGCGTCGGACAGGTGGTATACTGTTGGTTTGTTTTTTTTCTTTTTTTACAGGAGATCGATGGCGTCGCAGGAATGAGAGTGTAATAAAAGAAATGAAAACTGTGTTGTCTCTTTTATTTCATTAAAAGACTTTTTTCTGGCTGTGTCTTTTTTTTAAACATTTAAAAACTTTGGGATTAATAATGGATCGGTGTCTTATTGACACCTCTCCATTATTAACCGGGCTTATTGTCACCGTGCAATCAACGGTGACATTAACCCCTTATTACCCCGCTTGCCACCGCTACAGGGCAAGTGGGAAGAGCCGGGTAAAGTGCCACAATTGGCACATCTTTTGATGCGCCAAATGTGGGGCTGCTGTAGCCTGGTATTATCAGGCTGTTGAGGGCCAAAATCCATGGGCCTTGACAGTCTTTTAATACCAGGCCGCAGCAGTCTGCATTTTACTTGGCTGGTTAACAAAAATAGGGGGACCCCTACGCCGTTTTTTTTTTCGAGGGGATCCCTATTTTTGTTAACCAGCCAACCTAAGCAGACTGCTGTGGCCTGGTATTATCATGCTGGCAAGGTCCATGGATATTGGATCCTTACCAGCCTGAAAAACCAGGCCTCAGCGGTCTGCTTCATCTGGCTGGTTAACAAAAATAGGGGGGACCCCACGCCAATTTTTTTCGAGGGGATCCCCTATTTTTGTTAATCAGCCAAGATATGCAGACTTCTGTGGCCTGGTATTATCAGGCTGGCAAGGTCCATGGATCTTGACTCCTTAACAGCCTGAAAATCCAGGCCTCAGCGGTCTGCTTCATCTGGCTGGTTAACAAAAATAGGGGGGACCCCACGCCAATTTTTTTCGAGGGGATCCCCTATTTTTGTTAATCAGCCAAGATATGCAGACTGCTGTGGCCTGGTATTATCAGGCTGGCAAGGTCAATGGATCTTGACTCCTTAACAGCCTGAAAATCCAGGCCTCAGCGGTCTGCTTCATCTGGCTGGTTAACAAAAATAGGGGGGACCCCACGCCATTTTTTTTTCGAAGGGAACCCCTATTTTTGTTAATCAGTTCCCTCTGACGTCACTGATTGTGTCCCTGGCTGACCTGAAGTGGAAGTGGAAAGCAATCAATTAAGCTTTCCACTTAAGGGCCCGTCTCACATAGCGATATCGCTACCGAGATCGCTGCTGAGTCACTAGTTTTGTGACGCAGCAGCGAGCTCACCAGCGATATCGCTGTGTGTGACATTCAGCGATGATCAGCCCCCCTGCTGGGTATCGCTGATCGTCGCTGAAATGTCAGGACCTTTTTTTGATCGCTGGTTTCCCGCTGACAGGCACACATCGCTGCGTGTGACAGGCGGGAGACCAGCGATCCGCTGGTAACCAAGGTACACAGCGGGTTTCCAGGCGCGGGGCTGTGCCTAGAAAGCCGCTGTGTACCTTGGATACCAGCGCCCTGATGCAGGGAGCTGGTATCCAAGGTACACAGCAGGTTTCCAGGCACCGCGCAGCGCTTGGAAACCCGCTGTGTACCTTGGTTACCAGCTCCCTGCATCAGGGCGCTGGTATCCAACGTACACTGCGGGTAACTAAAGGCTGGGTCTCACATAACGATACACCAGCGATCCCGACAACGATATGCACTTGTCAGGATCGCTGGTGTTTCGCTACATGATCGCTGCTGAGCTGCCAAACAGGCAGCTCAGGCAGCGATCTGGGACAGCGACACTGCGGGTAACATCGCTTAGTTACCCGCAGTGTACCTTGGATACCAGCGCCCTGATGCAGGGAGCTGGTATCCAAGGTACACAGCGGGTTTCCAAGCGCTGCGCGATGCCTGGAAACCCGCTGTGTACCTTGGATACCAGCTCCCCTGCATCAGGGCGCTGGTATCCAAGGTACACAGCGGGTTTCTAGGCACAGCCCCGCGCCTGGAAACCCGCTGTGTACCTTGGTTATCAGCGGATCGCTGGTCTCCCGCCTGTCACACGCAGTGATGCGTGCCTGTCAGCGGGAAACCAGCGATCAAAAAAAGGTCCTGACATTTCAGCGACGATCAGCGATACCCGGCAGGGGGGCTGATCGTCGCTGAATGTCACACACAGCGATATCGCTGGTGAGCTCGCTGCTGCGTCACAAAACTAGTGACTCAGCAGCGATCTCGGTAGCGATATCGTTATGTGAGACGGGCCCTTAAGCGATGTTACCCGCAGTGTCGCTGTCCCAGATCGCTGCCTGAGCTGCCTGTTTGGCAGTTCAGCAGCGATCATGTAGCGATACACCAGCGATCCTGACAAGTGCATATCGTTGTCGGGATCGCTGGTGTATCGTTATGTGAGACCCAGCCTTTACTCTCCTGTCAGCCAGGAGAGGAACTCATTCATTTGGGGGTTTACTGTGAGGCTGCAGCATTAGCTGCGGTCCCTGCAGTAAACATTAACCCTTTCTGAAGGATTACACCGTGGGACCTGACTGTGCATGGGATAGGTAAGAATAATTTTGCTTTTTTATTTTATTTTTATTACAGGAAATGGTTTTTGCAGTAAAATAAAAGATGGTCAAAAACATGTGTCTTTATTTCATTAAAATGATTTTTAATTAAAGTGTGTGTGTTTTATTTTTATTTCATGCAATAGGATTAATAATTGATAGTTGTCTAATTGACAGCTCTCAATTATTAACCTGGCTTAAGGTCACCTTTCAATAGCAAGGTGGCTTTAACCCCATATTAACCCATTCGCCACCGCTACAGGGCAATGGGAATAGACGGGCAAAGTGCCAGAAAGGGCGAATCTAATTATAGATTTGTCTTTTCTGGGGTCTCTGGGGGCAGATGTTAGTAGCCAGGGGGGGGCCAAAAATAATGGTCCCTCTCTGGGCTATTATTATCTGCCCCCACTCACTGGCTTTGTCTGTCTGGTTGCAAAAATAGGGCGGGAGCACACGCATTTTTTTTCAGCAATTTTACACCTCATATATATATATATACATGTCATTGAATTTGTGACACATATATATATATTTATAGTTCACACACTTCTACATAGTATAATAGCCGCTAATTCAATTGCCGGCTTTTGTGAAAATGCAGAACCCGACATGAAATGACACTTGGTTTACATAGAGTTAACCATGTCTTTTCATGTAGTTTGATATCTGATTTGCACAAACAATTACATGAGTGTAAGTGTGCAAAATTTCACACCTGTAGGGGTTAATTAAAGGTGTAAATTCGTAGCAAAAAAGTCCGTTTTTTTTACAACGAATTTACACCTTTAATTAACCCCTACAGGTGTGAAATTTTGCACACAGCCACTCATGTAATTGTTTGTGCAAATCAGATATCAAACTACGTGAAAAGACATGGTTAAAGGTACTGCCACACTAAACAATCCCGCTAGCGATCACGATAACGACGCATACTAATGCGATCGCTAGCGGGATTGTTTCTATATCGCTAAGTGCGGCCACATTTAGCGATATAGTTAACGACGCTATCGCCGTTAGCGATCTTCTTAACGACTTTAGCGGTACAAAAGTACCGCTAAATCGCTAAGAAAAGGTGCCACACTAGCGATATATACTTACCCAGCGGGAGCGCCGACGAGAAAATAGGGTCCGGAACGATTCCAGCGACGAGCGAGATCACAGCAGGAAGCTCGTCGCTGGCAGCTGCCGCACTGAACAACATCGCTAACGGGATCGCTAAATAGTGACGTTTTTTAGCGATCCCGTTAGCGATATTGTTCAGTGTGGCATACCCTTAACTCTATGTAAACCAAGTGTCATTTCATGTCGGGTGCTTCTGTCTTTTCACAAAAGCCGGCTTTACCCGGCAATTGAATCAGAGGCTATTTTACTATGTAGAAGTGTATAAACTATAAATATATGTATATATATATATGTCACAATGACATGTATATATATATATATATATATGTATTCTATGTGTGTATATTTAGTGTTTACAAGGAAAGAATGGGGTTTTTTTAGTTACGATATTTTGTTCCCATAGACTTACATTGGATTTCCGGTATCGGTATCGGGTATCGCCGATATTTTAATGGTATCGGCGATACCATTCCGATTCCGATACTTTTGGATATCGGAAAGTATCGCTCAACTCTAGTCACTATGCATCTTATATTTCCTTATTCTTCTGTGCATGTCACTAAATGGGAACACCAGCCTATGCTTCCCAATTGTCATGAGGATGTCACATCTACAGATGAGCGAACTTGTTCGGAAAACGTTCGCCAATTTCAAATCGTCATGAGCGTAGCACATTTCGTGTTCGGTTTCCGCAAAATTCGGTCACAGTTCAGAAAATTGCCTTTCTACTAATGCTTTTGTTTTGACTTTGGTTAGAATAGATGACTGACAGGGGATGTGTTTGATGAGGTGAGGCGGTGTGTCTAGGTCATAGGAGCTGCAGAGTGTAATTTTCTTTTTCCTTGTTTAATAACTTACTGTGTCTATATTCCGGCAGCCAATCAAGTCAATCAGGGTGCAGAAACCATCCACAACATCATGACACAAGGTCTACTGTTATTGGCCTCCGAAGTCACATGTCTCTGTCCATACAAAAAGCGGACATCTTGTTTTGCTGTTGCCATTTTCTGAATGTCACAGTGCAGAGACCAGCTCCTGCTAGTGCTGCTGCTGCTAAAAGTGAACTTGTCAGCCAGCTAGATAGGATCCTGTGATGTGTGAAATCGATCTTCTAGCATCTAACTAGACTGCTAAAACTGTGTTGCAGTCTCACAAGGGCCCATTTGCTAATCCAAATCCAAAGTTTGTGATGAAACTTTATTTCAGTGAGAAACCAGAAGGCACAATTTCCACTTAAAAATCATTAGGCCTACTATTGGAGTGCAGCCAGAAGGCCTAATTTGCAAATCCAAATCGTTTGTGATAAAACTGTTTCAGTGAGAAATCAGAAGGCCACCATTTCCTCTTAAAAATCGTTAGGTTGTTCAGGCACACTATCAAAGAAAATAAATAATGATTGTTCATTTAGTGACAAGTGACTGACAGATGTGGGCCTAAAGGTACTGCCACACTAAACAATCCCGCTAGCGATCGCGATAACGACGCATACTAATGCGATCGCTGGCGGGATTGTTTCTATATCGCTAAGTGCGGCCACATTTAGCGATATAGTTAACGACGCTATCGCCGTTAGCGATCTTCTTAACGACTTTAGCGGTACAAAAGTACCGCTAAATCGCTAAGAAAAGGTGCCACACTAGCGATATATACTTACCCAGCGGGAGCGCCGACGAGAAAATAGGGTCCGGAACGATTCCAGCGACGAGCGAGATCACAGCAGGAAGCTCGTCGCTGGCAGATGCCGCACTGAACAACATCGCTAACGGGATCGCTAAATAGTGACGTTTTTTAGCGATCCCGTTAGCGATATTGTTCAGTGTGGCATACCCTTAAGGTTATGAAACAGCAGGTTACAAGAAGGGAAGGGTGCATACAACATGAGTGGGAAAAAGTGAGGTCATGGTGGAAGGGGGATTTGGCTTGGTGTTCAATGTGCACGTGGGTTAGGTGTTAATGTTAATGAAAACTCAACTAAGCAAGCACTGCATCGTCCCATCCAAAGACCACTAATAACATCTGTTACTGGACTGGCTACTCTACTCGCTTTTTTGGTCAGCCATTCAGCAGTATGGCCAGAGGGCCAGAAAGAGCATGTGCTGCAGTGGATGGCTAACACTGCATCAAAAGACTTGTCCTCCTCTTCCTCCACCTTAACATCACACACACAGTACAATCCTCAAAGGTGGCACCCCATCACCCTTGTTTCCTCCTGCGTCAAATATTTCCAAATGCCCAACTGACTGTGGGGAACCACATATGGGCCATTCTGCAGAGATGTTCACACATTCTATTCCATGGGCATAAGAGGTCTCATACAAAGATTCACAGAATAAAAAGGATGAAAGCATCTGCAACAATGCCCAAAATTGGAACTGAGGCCAGAGGTAGCCTGACTGCCACTAGGTACTGAGATGAGATCCTCAGACCCCTTGTGAGACCATATGCTGGTGCTGTTGGCCCTAGGTTCCTCATGTGGATGGAGTGTGTCAGCAGTTCCTGCAAGATGAAGGCATTGAAGTTATGGACTGGCCTGCCCGTTCCCCAGACCTGAATCCAATGAAGCACATCTGCGACATCATGTCTCACTCCATCCACCAACGTCACGTTGCACCACAGATTGTCCAGAAGTTGACGGAAGTTGCTTTAGTCCAGGTCTGAAAGGAAATCCCTCAGGAGAACATCCGCAACCTCATCAGGAGCATGCCCAGGCATTGTAGGAAGGTCATACAGACACGTGGAGGCCACACACAATACTGAGCATCATTTTGACTTGTTCACACAAGTACAGAAGGAGAGAGGACCCTGCCCGCAAGGGCTCACAGTCTACAGGGATGGGTGAGGATACACATTCAACTTTGTACACAACAAAGTATTCAATGAGGATATTTCATTCATTTAGATCTAGGATGTGTTATTTGAGTGTTCCCTTTATTTTTTTGAGTAGTGTATAATGCATCCCCCATAGTCCTCCATGTAGTATAATGCATCCGATAGTCTGCCATATAATATAAATTACAGCCCATAGTCCTCCATATAGTATAGTGCACAGCTCATAGTTATCCATGTAGTATAATGAACCTCATAGTCATCTATAAAGTTTAGAGCAACCCACAGTAATCCATTAAGTATAATGCATCCCCATAATCATTAATAAATTATAATGCAACCCCATAGTCATCCGTAAAGTATAATCAACTGCACCCCATTGTTATCCATAACATATAATCCACTGCACCCCATAGTCATCCATGTACTAATATGATCACTGATTTAAAAAAAAATAATACTCACCTTCCCTTGCAGCATCCTCTTGTGAAGCTATCAACTGACTTCGGTGTGCGACGGGAGCGTATGACGTCACTGCCATGCGCCCCATCAAGTGCACTCTGACATCAAGTGCTGGCTGCTCATTGGCCATCAGTGTGTATTGTCCTTCACTGGTCCGTTGTGTCTGTGCGCAACAATACACTTCAACTGGATGCTCTTCCGAGGACACACATCCAGCTGAAGTTTCTGCTGACATCGGTGGGTCCCTGACCCGCCAGACTCTGTCGCAATGGCGACCTCTGTTTTAACGACCCTGCTTGCCAGAGCTGATCCAAGCAACATTCAGAGCTTTTAGCCACAAATCTAGCATCACAATCCACAATTTCTATCTCCCTCTATTCAATTCACTTCCTTGGAAGCTGTGACATTCCAGTTACATACACTGATCACTTCTGGCTTCCTAGACACCTTCTAATTTATGCTGGTGCCTGGTGTCAGACAACCAACGATCTGATATCGATGACTTATCAATAGGATTTGTGCACATGGTCGTATTTTCAATCTGAGTGCAATATGACAAGATACTGGAAAAAAAAATGTTGCATGTCCGTGGAAACCATTGGACTGCACTCAGATAACATCTGAGTGCAGTCTAATTTCCACGGACTGACAGAATGAAGAAGATGGAGCAATTTTCTTCTCCATCTTCTCATCTGAGAGAATTGGATCACACTACGTTTACACTCTGATCAAACACTGATCAGAGTTTGATCAGAGTGAGATTTGCATTATCTACCCAACTCTCTCCAATGAGAGAATGCATGGTCGTCTGCACCTGCCCTAAGTATAAGCCATCTCTATCAAAGTTCTGGTCAACCATTTTAGATAAATTGACTATTCTTTGTATAGGAGATAAATATTAGATTGAGGGAGTATAAAACTAGGATCCCTGCTAGAGTTGAGCGATACTTTCCGATATCCAAAAGTATCGGAATCGGAATGGTATCGCCGATACCCTAAAAATATCGGCGATACCCGATACCGATACCGGAAATCCAATGTAAGTCTATGGGAACAAAATATCGGAATTAAAAAAAACCCATTCTTGCCTTGTTGGTTAATTGTACATGAAGGAAAACAACAAAGAGTAATGTAGAATGTATTGGGGGAGGTTGAGGAGACATTAAAGGCATAGATGTTTAACCCAATCAAATGGAATAGCATTAATATTTTTTTTTTAAAGATGTTCGGATTGACGAAGAAATTGACAATGCTGTTAACGTTTTTTCTATTTTGGCAAATATGTATGTATCACAACTTCCATGCTCTTCACCTTTTTAACTTTTGACACACTTTCTCCTTCATAATCTTCAGCAGCAGCATCTTTTTCATCAAATTATTCTTCATCTTCAACTTCTTTATCTTCTTCTTAAACTTCTTGCTATTCATCTTTTTGTTAACATTACTCATATTGTTCTTATTAAACTAATTAATCTTCTTCATATTCTACTTCATCTTCATCTTCTTCATCATATTCTTATTTGTGACAGAGATTCCTGTACTTGTAATCTGTAAAAGTATGAATTTTTCATCCTTCCGTTCTTGCTGTCACAAAAGATTTAAATTACAACAGTATTTGTCCGTGTTCAGTTTAGCCTGCAGCAGCAGGCATTTTCCAGGGGCACCACGAGGAGGAACGGACTCACCCCATACACTGCTTAGTCTTCTTCTGCTTATATTTAGAGCATATATTTTGCTCTTCATTTTGGTCTTATACTTAATGTTCTTCTGCTTTTTGATCTTCTGCTTATTGTTCTTCTGTCTCTTTTTCTGTATCTTGTAGTTTGTCTTAACTTTCTTTGTCCTGTTGGTGATGTTCTTCTGGGTAATCTTTTATTTCTTCTTTGTGATGGTGTTCAGGCTGGTTGGCTTGATGCTCGTCGTCCTTGTGGTCGTCATCTTCTTCGTGGTGGTCATCAGGGTCGTCGTCTTCATTGTTGGAGATCCAGAGTGATTACCCAAAAAAACATTTAAAAAATCTTCAATTTGTAAATGTAGCTGAAGGTACAAGAAGGCTGACTAACTTCCGAGAACCAGCTGACGTTACTGGAACCCGGACGGGTATCAGATGGTACAAGAGACAATGGAAGTAACGAGGACCAGCTGACTGTGCTGGAACCCGGAGGGGCAGCAGAAGGAAAAGAGCCAATGGCACAACCGAGGACCAGCTGACGTTACTGGGACACGGTTACTAAGCAGGAGGTACCTGTGCTCCAAAGCACTACCAAGGACCAGCAGACGTTGCTGGAACTCGGATACCGAGATGGAGGCACCTAGGCCAAAGGCACTGCGGAGAACCAGTTGACGGTACTGGAACCCGGACGGGTAGCAGAAGGTACAAGAGCCAATGCAAGTAATGAGGACCAGCTGACTGTGTTGGAACCCGGAGGGGCAGCAGAAGGAAAAGAGCCAATGGCACAACCGAGGACCAGCTGACGTTACTGGGACACGGTTACTAAGCAGGAGGTACCTGTGCTCCAAAGCACTACCAAGGACCAGCAGACGTTGCTGGAACTCGGATACCGAGATGGAGGCACCTAGGCCAAAGGCACTGCGGAGAACCAGTTGACGGTACTGGAACCCGGACGGGTAGCAGAAGGTACAAGAGCCAATGCAAGTAATGAGGACCAGCTGACTGTGTTGGAACCCGGAGGGGCAGCAGAAGGAAAAGAGCCAATGGCACAACCGAGGACCAGCTGACGTTACTGGGACACGGTTACTAAGCAGGAGGTACCTGTGCTCCAAAGCACTACCAAGGACCAGCAGACGTTGCTGGAACTCGGATACCGAGATGGAGGCACCTAGGCCAAAGGCACTGCGGAGAACCAGTTGACGGTACTGGAACCCGGACGGGTACCATAAGGCACCCATGAAAATGTAAGTTGACAGGCCGCAAGCCGTCCGCAGTTACCGAATCACACAGTCCTACAGTGGGTGCTTGTCCTATTGTCACAACGGAAACAGCCTTTATTTACATATCCCACAGCACACATAGGAATGACCAAAACTGCAGGCACCATATAGTCGGCTAACCAGAAAGCAACACGACAGGACAACTTATTGGAGGCTAATTGACGTTGACACTGCCAGGAAACAGCTGTCGTGCTGTAACCAGGCTGGGCAGGAGTCAGTACCCGTGCCAAGTACTTCCGAGCAACAACTGGCAGTGTTGGAGCCCAGGGATGAGAAGAGAACAGGGTGGAGGCAGCAGGACTTTTTGCCGTACACACAGCAGGGGAACAGCTGACATTACTGAACCCCAGTAACACAGGAGCAAGTGTTGACTGTGCTAACAGCACTTCCAGGCAACAACTGGCGGTGTTGGAGCCCAGGGATGAGAGGAGGACAGGGTGGAGGCAGCAGGACTTTTTGACGTACACACAGCAGGGGAACAGCTGGTGTTACTGAACCCCAGTAACACAGGAGCAAGTGTTGACTGTGCTAACAGCACTTCTAGGCAACAACTGGCGGTGTTGGAGCCCAGGGTCAAGGAGGATGTTTAAATAGTAGATCAAGTATTTTCCTTGTTACGTGTCAATTTTAAATGTCTATACTCCAAACAAGAGAAAGATAAGCTTTACTACCATAAGATGATGATTTCAGTTAAAAAAATATCGAGATAAATAAAGAATTGACAAACATAAACGCATACATTAACATGTTTAACAGCAATGCAAACCACAAAATAAATTAGTTAAGGAATCTGCTATACGGTTGTACATAAAAGCATACAAGTACATATCTGAATCCATTAATGATGGATAAGTAACAGTATGTACACCATTTTTATTGTATAGACAATGAATGTCTGACTTCAAAACATCATCAGCATTACAAGTTATCTGTGACATTAATAAAATGTTACATTTGCTGAATAATTTCACTAAACAGTTTATAAAAATTATACAATTTCCATCATGTAATACTCATAATATGTGCCAATAATCATTTTTATTAACAAACATAACCTTTAAAAAGTGCATAGTGCAAATTGCTGTTTATGCCTGACTGTGGACTTGCAAGCATGACAACGGATAGATAAGGTATACATAGATGAGACTGCATAGCCACAGATGGTGAATGGCCATGTAATACTGTACCTCAATAAAGTGTGTGTCACTACTACATCATTTTTTTTATATAGCTTTATAAACAGGGTACGTGCATGTATGCTTGCGCCTTTGTTTGGACGCACAGACTGCCTTCCTGCTTTGACGCGTTGGGTAGTGAACAGTTGTGTGCAGTGTTCACTGCAGTCTCTGCAGAATAACCACACTTAGGCCTTATAACTTTTCAGACTTTCTTTATCAATCTACCAAGATGAAGAAGGCATGTGGTCGTGGCCGTGGAGTTTCAGCAGAGAGAGGATGTGGGGATTCTGTGGCTGCTGCCTCCCCCAGTGACACAGCATCCACCAGTTTTCCCCGTGAGCGTTCCTTTATGTGCACTTTTGTAGGAGGTCGGCGTACCCCCCTGCTGCGGGGAGAACAAATTGAAGCCGTTGTTGGTTGGATGTGAGCCAATGCATCGACTTCAATTGCTTCCACCTCCTCTCAGGACCACAGCACTGTTGAGTAACCATCTGTCTCTTCACCGCCTGCCAAATTGCCCAGGCAGTCAGAGAGTTCTGTACAGGAGCCAGCTGAGTGTCTGCTTCTGTTCTCAGAATCTGTTGGCTTGCAAACAGGGGCCCAGCCAAGAAGCATTCTGGAATGAGAAGAAGAGGGAGTATGCAGTGATGCGCAACAGCTGTGTCTCTCTGAATGTGAAGAGGCGGGTGAGCCAGTGCCGATGGTCAGCACACCGCAGAACGCATCTGATGATGATGAGACTCAGGTGCCAGTTTCTGTTGAGCATGGTGCTGGACAGACCACCCAACAGCAGCAGGTGTTGGAAGAGGGTAGTGGAGATGATGAGGTCCAAGACCCAACATGGCGTGAGGAACAGGAAGGTGGTGGGAGCAGCTCAGAGGAATACTAATAATAATAATAATAATATTAATTTATATAGCGCCATCATATTCCGCAGCGCTTTACAGTTTAGCAGTTTCAGAACACAAGTCATAAGTAACAACGTTAACAATACAATAATTTAAGCAAAATAAGTCGCCCCTGCTCGTGACAGCTTACAATCTACAATGAGGTGGGGGAGATACAAAGTATAGGTGTTTATATACAATGGTGCATTTACAATGATGGTCCAGCCATCTTAAGGGAGTGAGTGATGGAGATAGTGAATGGGCTAGACACACACACACACACACACTTACACAGAATACATAGAATGACTTTGATTAGTGAATGTGATAGGCCGCTCTGAACAAATGTGTTTTGAATAAGCGCCTGAAACCATGCAAATTGTGGATAGTCCTAATTTCTTGGGGTACAGCATTCCAGAGGATTGGCGCAGCACGGGAGAAGTCTTGGAGTCGGGAGTGGGAGGTACGGATTAGTGCAGAGGTTAGTCGAAAGTCGTTTGCAGAGCGCAGCAGTCGGTTAGGCCGATAGATAGAAATGAGGGAGGAGATGTAGGGGGGTGCTGCACTGTGGATAGCTTTGTGGCTGAGAACCAGTACTTTGGTTGAAAGCTGTGAGAAGTGGTTAGTGATAGAAGGAAGATAGAGGAAGACATTGCCCCAACGGTACAAACAGGAGGGAGAGTTAGGCTGCAGACTCGGTTGCCTGTAGCCTCTAGTTTGGCACCTGTTCGGAGCAGTTGTCTTCCAAAAGTCAAAATGTGCGCTCCCAGGACTTGCACTGCGTGGTCCTTTTTTGACACACTTGCAGATGATATTTGCTATGTCAAATGCAAGCTGTGTAATCAAAAATTAAAAATAGGTAAAAGTGTCAGTAACCTCAATACCACTAATATGTGGAAACATGTGCGGACAAAGCACATAGTTGAGTTACAAAGACACACTGGAGATGTAGGCCAACCTACAGCAGCACCTACATCTTCAGGTTGTGTTGAAGCCTCTTCATCGAGCTCACACACAGCTGGTTCTGCTTCCTCACAGGATCGCCATGGAGAACCTCGGTCACTGTTGTCCAGAGACAAAGTGTTATTCCACACACAGCAGCAAGTTCCCTGTCATCCTCACACTCCCAGGCCACAAAACAGCCATCGGTAGCACAGGCATGGGATAAAAGACGGCCATACTCGGCAAACCATCCACGAGCACAGGCTCTGAATGCTGGCATTGGAAAACTCCTGTCCCTTGAAATGCTGTCATTCAGGCTGGTGGAGACAGACAGTTTCCGTAACTTAATATCATTGTCAGTCCCACAATACAATGTGCCAAGCCGATTTCATTTCAGCAGGCAAGCCGTCCCTGGTCTGCAAAAGCATGTTGAGGGAAAAATTAAACATGCGCTACTAAACGCCCTCAGTAGCAAGGTCCACCTGACCACCGATGCGTGGACCAGTACCCATTGTTATGATCTGCTACAACCACTAAGGAAAAAGGGAATTCTGTCCCTACAATAGAACTAAGCTGAATCCCTACAATGTAACGGGGAACCTGATCCTGCGACCAGACCCGCTAAAGTCCTCAGCTAGTCTGAACGAAGACCTATAGTTGCGAGGGAGGAATCCCTACAAGATCTAGGGACTGGGAGAAAAGGTGGACACCTCCTAACAGAAATTGTAGCAGGGATAATTAAACAGAAAACAAAATACTTTGAGATCCTAACATCAAGCAAAACTGACTGAGTAAGGCACCTAAGCACCCGGCTAGCTTAACAGTAGATAATACAATGAAGTCAAGCAAAGCCAGAAGGGCGGAGCCAGACTAAATAGGGAAAAAAGGTCATGTGACTGAAACAAAACCTAACAAGAGGGTTCTAACACCCATGGGCAGGGACAATACCTTTCCCTCACTGACCATTGGGTCAGTGTTGTGGAGCCGGGTACTAATCTTGCGAGTGGCGCTTTACGTGTTCTGCCAACTCCAAGGATTGCAGGAATCAAGCCTGTACACATTGACTCCTCCTCCTACTCCAGTTCCTCAGAATCATCGCTGCAGGAGCCGTCACGGTCTACCTCCACATGGACCCGTGAACGGTTACCTGTTGCGACCGATATGAGCACAGCCGTGTCCAAACGTCAACAGGCCGTCCTGAAATTAATTTCCATGGGGAATCGAAGCCACACAGCGCAGGAGCTCTGGAATGCCATCAAGCAGGAGAGCGACGTGTGGTTTTTGGCAGCGAATCTCCAGCCAGGCTTGGTAGTGTGTGACAATGGCCGAAATCTGGTGGCAGCTCTGGGCCTTGGCAACCTCACTCACATACCATGTCTGTCACATGTGCTCAACTTGGTCATGCAGAGTTTTTTGAGGGACTATCCGGATCTTGATGCACTGCTGCACAAGGTCCGCCTAGAGTGCGCTCACTTGCGACGTTCCAGCATGGCCAGATCGCTGATTGCAGCTCTGCAATGCAGATTTCGCCTTCCTGAACATCGCATCATATGTGACATACCCACCAGGTGGAATTCCACGTTACTTTATGTTGGAGCGGTTGTGTGAGCAGCAGCCAACAGTAATGGAGTATCAGCTGCATCAGGCGCAATCAACTCGCAATTTGCGCCGTTCACACTTCACCACTACTGACTGGGCCTCTATAATAATAATAATCTTTATTTATGTAGCGCCAACATATTCCGCAGCGCTTTACAGTTTAACAGTTTCAGAACACAAGTCATAAGTAACAACGTTAACAATACAATAATTAAAGCAATATAAGCCGCCCCTGCTCGTGACAGCTTACAATCTACAATGAGGTGGGGGAGATACAAAGTACAGGTGTTTATATACAATGGTGTATTTACAATGATGGTCCAGCCATTTTGAGGGAGTGATGGATGGAGATAGTGAATGGGCTACACACACAGACTTACACATAGAATGACTTTGATTAGTGAATGTGATAGGTCGCTCTGAACAAATGTGCTTTGAGGGAGCGCCTGAAACCATGCTAATTGCGGATAGTCCTAATTTCTTGGGGTACAGCATTCCAGAGGATTGGCGCAGCACGGAAGAAGTCTTGTAGTCGGGAGTGGGAGGTACGGATTAGTGCAGAGGTTAGTCGAAGGTCGTTTGCAGAGCGTAGCAGTCGGTTAGGCAGATAGATGAAATGAGGGAGGAGATGTAGGGGGGTGCTGCACTGTGGAGAGCTTTGTGGGTGACAACCAGTACTTTGAATTGGATACTATAATGAATGGGCAGCCAGTAGAGTTGAGCGATACTTTCCGATATCCTAAAGTATCGGAATCGGAATGGTATCGCCGATATCACTAAAATATCGGCGATACCCGATACCGATACCGGAAGTCCCATGTAAGTCTATGGGAACAAAATATCGAAATTAAAAAAAAACCCATTCTTGCCTTGTTGGTTAATTGTACATGAAGGAAAACAAGAAAGAGTAATGTAGAATGTATTGGGGAAGGTTGAGGAGACATTAAAGGCATAGATGTTTAACCCAATCAAATGGAATAGCATAAATATTTTTTTTTTTAAAGATGTTCGGATTGACGAAGAAATTGACAATGTTAACGTTTTTTATATTTTGGCAAATATGTATATTACACAACTTCCATGCTCTTCATCTTCACCTTTTTAACTTTTCACACACTTTCTCCTTCATAATCTTCTGCAGCATCATCTTTTTCATCAAATTATTCTTCATCTTCACCTTCTTTATCTTCTTCTTAAACTTCTTGCTATTCATCTTTGTTAACATTACTCATATTCTTCTTATTAAACTATTATTCTTATTCATATTCTGCTTCATCTTCTTCATCATATTCTTATTTGTGACAGAGAATCTGTACTTGTAATCTGTCAAAGTATGAATTTTTCATCCTTCCGTTCTTGCTGTCACAAAAGATTTAAATTACAACAGTATTTGTCCGTGTTCAGTTTAGCCTGCAGCAGCAGGCATTTTCCAGGGGCACCACGAGGAGGAACGGACTCACCCCCATACACTGCTTAGTCTTCTTCTGCTTAGAATTTAGAGCATATATTTTGCTCTTCATTTTGGTCTTATACTTCATGTTCTTCTGCTTTTAGATCTTCTGCTTATTGTTCTTGTGTCTCTTGTTCCGTATCTTGTATTTGTAGCACAATCTTGTACCAGCTGTGTTACTGGGACACGGTTACTAAGCAGGAGGTACCTGTGCTCCAAAGCACTACCAAGGACCAGCAGACGTTGCTGGAACTCGGATACCGAGATGGAGGCACCTAGGCCAAAGGCACTGTGGAGAACAGCTGACGGTACTGGAACCTGGAGGGGCAGCAGAAGGAAAAGAGCCAATGGCACAACCGAGGACCAGCTGACGTTACTGGGACACGGTTACTAAGCAGGAGGTACCTGTGCTCCAAAGCACTACCAAGGACCAGCAGACGTTGCTGGAACTCGGATACCGACATGGAGGCACCTAGGCCAAAGGCACTGCGGAGAACCAGCTGACGGTACTGGAACCCGGAGGGGCAGCAGAAGGAAAAGAGCCAATGGCACAACCGAGGACCAGCTGACGTTACTGAACCCCAGTAACACAGGAGCAAGTGTTGACTGTGCTAACAGCACTTCCGAGCAACAACTGGCGGTGTTGGAGCCCAGGGTCAAGGAGGATGTTTAAATACTAGATCAAGTAATTTCCTTGTTACCTGTCAATTTTAAATGTCTATACTTCAAACAAGAGAAAGATAACCTTTACTACCATAAGATGATGATTTCATTTAAACTAATATCTAGATAAATAAAGAATTGACAAACATAAACACATACATTAACATGTTGAACAGCAATGCAAACCACAAAATAAATTAGTTAAGGAATCTGCTATACGGTTGTACATAAAAGCATACAAGTACATATCTGAATCCATTAATGATGGATAAGTAACAGTATGTACACCATTTTTATTGTATAGACAATGAATGTCTGACTTCAAAACATCATCAGCATTACAAGTTATCTGTGATATTACTAAAATGTTCCATTTGCTGAATAATGTCCCTAAATATTTTATACAAAATTATACAATTTCCATCATGTAATACTCATAATATGTGGCAATAATCATTTTTATTAACAAACATAACCTTTAAAAAGTGCATAGTGCATAGTGAAAATTGCTATTTATGGCTGACTGTCGACTTGGAAGCATGACAACAGATAGATAAGGTATATATAGATGACACTGCATAGCCACAGATGGTGAATGGCAATGTAATACTGTACCTCAATAAAGTGTGCGTCACTACTACATATTTTTTTTTATATAGCTGTATAAACAGGGTACATGGATGTATGCTTGTGCCTTTGTTTTGACGCACAGACTGCCTTCCTGCTGAGACGCATTGGGTAGTGAACAGTTGTGTGCAGTGTTCACTGCAGTCTCTGCGGAATAACCACACTTAGACCTTATAACTTTTCAGACTTTCTTTATCAATCTACCAAGATGAAGAAGGCAGGGAGTAAGGCACGTGGTCGTGGAGTTTCTTCAGGGAGAGGACGTGGGGATTCTGTGGCTGCTGCGGCCCCAGTGACACAGCATCCACCAGTTTTCCCCGGGCCGTGAGCGTTCCTTTATGCGCACTTTTGTAGGAGCTCGGAGTACCCCCCTGCTGCGGGAAGAACAAATTGAAGCCGTTGTTGTTTGGATGTCAGCCAATGCATCGACTTCAATTGCTTCCACCTCCTCTCAGGACCACAGCACTGTTGGGCAACCATCTGTCTCTTCACCGCCTGGCAAATTGCCCAGGCAGTCAGAGAGTTCTGTACAGGAGCCAGCTGAGTGTCTGCTTCTGTTCTCAGAATCTATTGGCTTGCAAACAGGGGCCCAGCCAAGCAGCATTCTGTAATGTGAAGAGGGAGTATGCAGTGATGCGCAACAGCTGTGTCTCTCTGAATCTGAAGAGGCGGGTGAGACAGTGCCGATGGTCAGCACACCGCAGAACGCATCTGATGATGATGATGAGACCCAGGTGCCAGTTTCTGTTGAGCATGGTGCTGGCCAGACCACCCAACAGCAGGTGTTGGAAGAGGGTAGTGGAGATGATGAGGTCCAAGACCCAACATGGCATGAAGAACAGGAAGGTGGTGGGAGCAGCTCAGAGGAATAATAATAATATTTATTTATATAGCGCCATCATATTCCGCAGCGCTTTACAGTTTAGCAGTTTCAGAACACAAGTCATAAGTAACAACGTTAACAATACAATAATTTAAGCTAAATAAGTCGCCCCTGCTCGTGACAGCTTACAATGTACAATGAGATGGGGGAGATACAAAGTATAGGTGTTTATATACAATGGTGCATTTACAATGATGTTCCAGCCATCTTAAGGGACTGAGGGATGGAGATAGTGAATGGGCTAGAGACACACACACACTTACACAGAATACATAGAATGACTTTGATTAGTGAATGTGATAGGCCGCTCTGAACAAATGTGTTTTGAGGGAGCGCCTGAAACCATGCAAATTGTGGATAGTCCTAATTTCTTGGGGTACAGCATTCCAGAGGATTGGCGTAGAGCAGGAGAAGTCTTGGAGTCGGGAGTGGGAGGTACGTATTAGTGCAGAGGTTAGTCGAAAGTCGTTTGCAGAGCGCAGCAGTCGGTTAGGCCGATAGATAGAAATGAGGGAGGAGATGTAGGAGGGGTGCTGCACTGTGGAGAGCTTTGTGGGTGAGAACCAGTACTTTGGTTGAAAGCTGGGAGAGGCCTAGAGAAATGGTTAGTGATAGAAGGAAGATAGAGGAAGACATTGCCCCAACGGTACAAACAGGAGGGAGAGTTAGGCTGCAGACTCGGTTGCCTGTAGCCTCCAGTTTGGCACCTGTTCGGAGCAGTTGTCTTCCAAAAGTCAAAACGTGCGCTCCCAGGACTTGCACTGCGTGGTCCTTTTTTCACACACTTGCACATGATATTTGCTATGTGAAATGCAAGCTGTGTAATTAAAAATTAAAAATAGCTAAAAGTGTCAGTCACCTCAATACCACAAATATGTGGAAACATGTGCGGACAAAGCACGTAGTTGAGTTACAAAGACACACTAGAGATGTAGGCCAACCTACAGCAGCACCTACATCTTCAGGTTGTGTTGAAGCCTCTTCATCGAGCTCACACACAGCTGGTTATGCTTCCTCACAGGATCGCCATGGAAGAACCTCGGCCACTGTTGTCCAGAGACAAACTGTTATTCCACACACAGCAGCAAGTTCCCTGTCATCCTCACACTCCCAGGCCACAAAACAGCCAGCGGTAGCACAGGCATGGGATAAAAGACGGCCATACTCCGCAAACCATGCACGAGCACAGGCTCTGAATGCTGGCATTGCAAAACTCCTGTCCCTTGAAATGCTGTGATTCAGGCTGGTGGAGACAGACAGTTTCCGTAACTGAATATCATTGTCAATCCCACAATACAATGTGCCAAGCCGATTTCATTTCAGCAGGCAAGCCGTCCCTGGTCTGCAAAAGCATGTTGAGGGAAAAATTAAACATGCGCTACTAAAAGCCCTCAGTAGCAAGGTCCACCTGACCACCGATGCGTGGACCAGTACCCATTGTTATGATCTGCTACAACCAGTAAGGAAAGAAGGGAATTCTGTCCCTACAATACAACTAAGCTGAATCCCTACGATGTAACGGGGAACCTGATCCTGCGACCAGACCCGCTAAAGTCCTCATCTAGTGTGAACGAAGACCTATAGTTGCGAGGGAGTAATCCCTACAAGATCTAGGGACTGTGAGAAAAGGTGGACACCTCCTAACATAAATTGTAGCATGGATAATTAAACAGAAAAATAAATACTTTGTGATCCTAACATCAAGCAAAACTGACAGATTAAGGCACCTAAGCACCCGGCTAGCTTAACAGTAGATAATACAATGAAGTCAAGCAAAGCCAGAAGGGCGGAGCCAGACTAAATAGGGAAAAAAGGTCATGTGACCAGCAAACTGAAACAAAACCTAACAAGAGGGTTCTAACACCCATGGCCAGGGACAATACCTTTCCCTCACTGCCCATTGGGTCAATGTTGTGCAGCCGGGTACTGATCTTGCGAGTGGCGCTGTACGTGTTCTGCCAACTCCAAGGATTGCAGGAATCAAGTCTGTACACATTGATTCCTCCTCCTATTCCAGTTCCTCAGAATCATCGCTGCAGGAGCCGTCACGGTCTACCTCCACATGGACCCGTGAACGTTTACCTGTTGCGACCGATATGAGCACAGCCGTGTCCAAATGTCAACAGGCCATCCTGAAATTAATTTCCATGGGGAATCTTAGCCACACAGCGCAGGAGCTCTGTAATGCCATAAAGCAGGAGAGCGACGTGTGGTTTTTGGAAGAGAATCTACAGGCAGGCTTGGTAGTGTGTGACAATGGCCGAAATCTGGTGTCAGCTCTGGGCCTTGGCAACCTCACTCACATACCATGTCTGTCATATGTGCTCAACTTGGTCGTGCAGAGTTTTTTGAGGGACTATCCGGATCTTGATGCACTGCTGCACAAGGTCCGCCTAGAGTGCGCTCACTTGCGACGTTCCAGCATGGCCAGATCGCTGATTGCAGCTCTGCAACGCAGATTTCACCTTCATGAACATCGCATCATATGTGACGTACCCACCAGGTGGAATTCCTCGTTACATATGTTGGAGCGGTTGTGTGAGCAGCAGCCAACAGTAATGGAGTATCAGCTGCATCAGGCGCAGTCAACTCGCAATTTGCGCCGTTCACACTTCACCACTACTGAGTGGGCCTCTATAATAAGAATAATAATATTATTTATTTATATAGCGCCATAATATTCCGCAGTGCTTTACAGTTTAACAGTTTCAAAACACGAGTCATAAGTAACAACGTTAACAATACAATAATTAAAGCAAAATCAGCCGCCCCTGCTGGTGAAAGCTTACAATCTACAATGAGGTGTGGGAGATACAAAGTACAGGTGTTTATATACAATGGTGTTTTTACAATGATGGTCCAGCCATTTTAAGGAAGTGAGGGATGCATGGAGATAGTGAATGGGCTACACACACAGAATTACACATAGAATGACTTTGATTAGTGAATGTGATAGGCCACTGTGAACAAATGTGTTTTGAGGGAGCGCCTGAAACCATCCAAATTGCGGATAGTCCTAATTTCTTGGGGTAGAGCATTCCAGAGGATTGGCGCAGCGCGGGTGAAGTCTTGGAGTTGGGAGTGGGAGGTACGGATTAGTGCAGAGGTTAGTCGAAGGTCGTTTGCAGAGTGCAGCAGTCGGTTAGGCCGATAAATATAAATAAGGGAGGAGATGTAGGGGGGTGCTGCGCTGTGGAGAGCTTTGTTGGTGAGAACCAGTAATTAGAATTGGATCCTATAATGAATGGGCAGCCACTGCCAGTGTAATGAGTGGCGAATAACTCTATGAAGGATATCTGCCACGTTTTGCGTGCGTTTGATGAGTCAACGCGGATGGCGAGTGCAGATGATGCACTAGTCAGCCTGACTGTCCCCCTTATCTGCCTGCTTCAAAAAACACTGCAAGCACTAAGGCATGAGGTTTTGGAAGAGGTGGAGGATGAGGAGTCACAAATTCCATCACCTTCTGGACAGTCAGCGCAACGTGGTTCCTCACAAAGGGCTGGAGGACTTTCAAAGTACCATGCTGTATCAACAATTGAACCTCCAGAGTCGCTGTCTATATTTTCATAACCATTACAAACTTTTAATGTATTTACAAAGCACATAATGTACAGTTTTTGTCTATCCTTTTGTAATGCTATTGTGTTTCCATAAACTGATGTTACAGAATTATGATACAAAGTTTTTAAATTTTGAGTTTTAAATTTTGTAAATTTATATGTATTTGAAGGACTTTGTGAGGAGGATGAGGAGGAGTCAATGGAGGAGGAAGACATCGCTCCAGAGGGAGGTAGACAATGCTCTAGTCAGTATGTAGACCAAGGGTGGGGTGATGCACAGCAGGCGGAGATGACGCCTCTTGCAGGGGACAACGTTTCTTGGCCAGTTGGGAGTCTGCAGCACATGGTTGATTTCATGCTGCAGTGGCTGAGAAACGACCGCCGCATCGAACACATTCACACCACGTCTGATTATTGGGTGTACACCCTCCTAGACCCTCGCTACCGGGACAACTTACAAAGCCTCATCACACCGTTGAACCGGGAGCGTAAAATGCGGAAGTACCAAGACACACTGGTGCAATCCATAATGTTCTCCATTCCAGCCGAGAGCACTGCTGCTGCTACTGATTTACAAAGCAGCTCTGTGCGTCGAGGCAGTGGAGACAGCTCTGCAACAAGAGGGAGCACAAGCAGCGCCTCTGCACAGGGCAAGAACAGTATGTTCCAAATGTGTCGAAGTTTTGTGGCAGCGCCACCAATGTCTACACCATCCGAGACGGCTCCAGTCAGCAGGAGGCAACATTTCCGTAAGATGGTTACAGACTACATGTCTTGCCCTCTCAGTGTACTCTCAGATGGCTCTTCCCCATTCAAGTTTTGTGTCTCTAAGCTGGATACATGGCCAGAGCTTAGCCAGTATGCATTGGAGGTGCTGGCTTGATCTGCTGCCAGTGTATTATCGGAGCGCGTCTTTACTGCTGCAGGTGGTGTACTAACAGACCGTTGCATGCGACTATCCTACGATAATGTAGAACGGCTTACTTTTCTGAAAATGAACTAGGCATGGATCTCGCCTGAATTTGCCTGTCCGGTTTCAGATTAACTAACTGGTTGGCAACGTTTTCCATGTCTCCTGTTATGTTCATCTTTCTACCACCTGAGCTATACTCCCTGGGCTACAACACTGCCAGTTGCTGCTCAGAAGTGTCGTGTCCACAGACCAATACACAAGCTATAGTAATAGTGGGGTTCAGTAACGCCTGCTGTTCCCCTGCTGTGTGTCCGGCAAAAATTACTGCTACCTAGCTACACATGTTTAAAAAAACATGACATGTTAAAGTGGCTAGTGCTACACATAGATATCAGGCTACACCCTTATTTCTAAGCTGTAAACAAGTGAAACGTCAAATTTAAAACCATTCAATGATTAGTGTTGGTAACAAATCTGTAACTAAATAATTGTGACATATTATGGCAGATATCCACATGTCTAACACAAATGCTAACACAAAAGCATACTTATGCTATAGGGTACTGATGGTGAACCTTCTCACTCCATAACTTTGACCAATCCAACTCACATCATGCCTCAAATGCTGCAATGTTGGAAGTGCATAATGTGGGTTGAACTTTGACAACAGCTGCAGTGCGAAGGTTATCCTTCTGTGTTCTTGGCTTTTAAATAAAAGCATACAAGTAAATATAATAATACATTGTTGATTAAGGGACATGATGTACACCTGTAATATTGTGCAAACAATGGATGTAGGACTATTCCTCTTCAACATTACTTATATTTGTGTCATTTGAAAAAATACATATTTTAGTTAAAAATTAAAAACCCATGTTCAGTAGCTGTGAAAGGCCCGTTTGTGTACTTCTATATTGTTTGCAACCAATGTATTGTATACGGATGGAAGCGCGTCACACTAATAGATTAGATTTATTTTAAATGGAATGTAGCAGAACCAATTGGAGATAAATGAAAAGGATGAGCCACTGAGACACGCTCAGCAGAGTACAAGCAGCAGTGCTTGAACAAGTAACTGGAGCGTGATCTGCACTCAAAAAAGTAAAAAACACAGACTGAAGTGAACACTGAAACACAACTGTCCACAATCTGTGAAAAGCTCCTTTCTGTACTTCTATAGTGTTTGCAACCAATGTATTGTATACGGATGGAAGCGCGTCACACTAATAGATTAGATTTATTTTAAATGGAATGTAGCAGAACCAATTGGAGATAAATGAAAAGGATGAGCCACTGAGACACGCTCAGCAGAGTACAAGCAGCAGTGCTTGAACAAGTAACTGGAGCGTGATCTGCACTCAAAAAAGTAAAAAACACAGACTGAAGTGAACACTGAAACACAACTGTCCACAATCTGTGAAAAGCTCCTTTCTGTACTTCTATAGTGTTTGCAACCAATGTATTGTATACGGATGGAAGCGCGTCACACTAATAGATTAGATTTATTTTAAATGGAATGTAGCAGAACCAATTGGAGATAAATGAAAAGGATGAGCCACTGAGACACGCTCAGCAGAGTACAAGCAGCAGTGCTTGAACAAGTAACTGGAGCGTGATCTGCACTCAAAAAAGTAAAAAACACAGACTGAAGTGAACACTGAAACACAACTGTCCACAATCTGTGAAAAGCTCCTTTCTGTACTTCTATAGTGTTTGCAACCAATGTATTGTATACGGATGGAAGCGCGTCACACTAATAGATTAGATTTATTTTAAATGGAATGTAGCAGAACCAATTGGAGATAAATGAAAAGGATGAGCCACTGAGACACGCTCAGCAGAGTACAAGCAGCAGTGCTTGAACAAGTAACTGGAGCGTGATCTGCACTCAAAAAAGTAAAAAACACAGACTGAAGTGAACACTGAAACACAACTGTCCACAATCTGTGAAAAGCTCCTTTCTGTACTTCTATAGTGTTTGCAACCAATGTATTGTATACGGATGGAAGCGCGTCACACTAATAGATTAGATTTTTTCTAATATAATGGAGCTGCACCAATTCCACTAAATAAAATAAAAAAAAAAAGTGACACGTGCAGATGCCTACAAACAGCGGTGGATGCAGAGCAAACTGCAGCGTCACCTGCACTGTCACACACACACCTTGCACAGAGCTGTTAAAACAACACTGGCAAAATGAAGCTTTACACAGCGGTTGGTAAACTAGCCTGCCTCAAGCACAGTAGTACACAAAATCGCTATATCTAACTGTCCCTCAGAGTGAGCAGAGTAGCGTTCTGTCCCTTACTGAGTTCACAGCACAGTGACGCTAAAATGGCGGCGGCGCCTTTTATAGTGCATTCTCACATCATTTCAGCAGCCAATCACAGCCATGCCATTAGTTAAGATGACCGCAGCATTACAGGATGTGCCCACACTTCGTAGGATTCCTCATTGGCTGACTAAAATCACATTGCCTCTCAAAGAATTATGGGTACTTCCGATTCCGGTATACGATATGGAAAAAGTATCGGAATTAAGTATCGGAATTCCGATAACGCGAATATCGGCCGATACCCGATACTTGCGGTATCGGAATGCTCAACACTAGCAGCCAGTGTAAGGACTGGCGAAGGACTCTATGAAGGACATCTGCCACGTTTTGCGTGCGTTTGATGAGTCAACGCGGATGGCGAGTGCAGATGATGCACTAGTCAGCCTGACTGTCCCCCTTATCTGCCTGCTTCAAAAAACAATGCAAGCACTAAGGGATGAGGTTTTGGAAGAGGTGGAGGATGAGGAGTCACAAATTCCGTCACCTTCTGGACAGTCAGCGCAACGTGGTTCCTCACAAAGGGCTGGGCAGGGCTCACTTTGTGAGGAGGATGAGGAGGAGTCAATGGAGGAGGAAGACATCGCTCCAGAGGGAGGTACACAACGCTCTAGTCAGTATCTATAGCGAGGGTGGGGTGATGCAGAGCAGGCAGAGATGCGCCTCTTGGAGGGGACAGCGATTCTTGGCTAGTTGGGAGTCTGCAGCACATGGTTGATTTCATGCTGCAGTGCCTGAGAAACGACCGCCGCATCGCCCACATTCTCACCACGTCTGATTATTGGGTGTCCACCCACCTAGACCCTCGCTACCGGGACAACTTACAAAGCCTCATCACACCGTTGAACCGGGAGCGTAAAATGCGGGAGTACCAAGACACACTGGTGCAATCCATAATGTTCTCCATTCCAGCCGAGAGCACTGCTGCTACTACTGCTTTACAAAGCAGCTCTGTGCGTCGAGGCAGTGGAGACAGCTCTGCAACAAGAAGGAGCACAAGCAGCGCCTCTGCACAGGGCAAGATGTTATGATTTGGTAGCTGAGGAGAGCAGGCAAAAAAGGCAATACACCAGAGAGGTTGGAATCTATGGGATTGCAGTACCCTGACTAACCACCACAACTAAAGGCAGCCGTGGAGCGTACCTACGTTGGTCCTAGACGCCTCGTCACAGCCTGAGAAGCTAACTACACCTAAAGATAGAAAGAGGAAAGCTATCTGCCCCGGAGCAGATCCACAAAGAACATAGAAAGCCCCCAAACATGTAATGGCGGTTAGACAAGAAGAAATACTGACACAGACAGAAAATAGTATGAGCAAACGTTGGGGCTCAAATTTCATTAATAGAAAAGGATAGGAAGGGCACTTTATGCAATCACAAAAAACCCTGAAAAGTACCAACTCTACTAATTACAAAAACACCTGAGATGACACGACCTCTAGCACCTAAATTAGTTCTCTGGTGTAACAAAAACTAAACAGCAGCCACAGAAAAAAGTGGAAAAGGAAAATGAACAAACAACAGTGGCTGAACTAAACTGAGAGGAGCACAAGCCCCCCAAGGGGACCCAGCAGACCCCCACAGAAGTGCAGGACAAAATGCCAAAAAAAACCACAAAAAACTAAAAGAAGAAAATGTCTTATCTGTTAGAAAAAGATGCAGGCACGAAACAGCAAGCTGCAAAGTGTACAGGAATCAAAGATGAGACCAGAACAATTGATCACCGTCAACCCTGATGGGAGGGAACCTCCCTTATATAACACCAGTCAGTAACACCTGATCTCCAATCTTCACAATCTTCATTGGATAGTTCAGTACTGTTTGTAACCACCAGAAGGAGCTTCTGCTCAGAATTCATTTCTAGCACATTCACAACAGCAAGACCAGTATGTTCCAAATGTGGCGAAGTTTTGTGGCAGCGCCACCAATGTCTACACCATTCGAGACGGCTCCAGTCAGCAGGAGGCAAAGTTTCCATAAGATGGTGACAGACTACATGTCTTGGCCTCTCAGTGTACTCCCAGATGGCTCTTCCCCATTCAAGTTTGGGTCTCTAAGATGGATACATGGCCAGAGCTTAGCCAGTATGCATTGGAGGTGCTGGCTTGCCCTGCTGCAAGTGTATTATCGGAGCGCTTCTTTAGTGCTGCAGGTGGTGTACTAACAGACCATAGCATGCGACTATCCTCCGATAATGTAGACCGGCTTACTTTTCAGAAAATGAACAAGGCATGGATCTCGCATGAATTTGCCTGTCCGGTTTCAGATTAAATAACTGGTTGGCAACGTTATCCATGTCTCCTGTTATGTTCATCTTTCTACCACCTGAACTCTACTGCCTGGGCTACAACACTGCCAGTTGCTGCTCAGAAGTGTTGGATGCACAGATCAAAACAATCGCTGATGTGTTTGTGGGGTTCAGTAACGCCTGCTGTTCCCCTGCTGTGTGTCTGGCAAAAATTACTGCTAGGTAGCTACACATGTTGAAAAAAACATGACATGTTAAAGTGGCTATTGCTACACATAGATAAGAGGCTACACCCTTATTTCTAAGCTGTAAACAAGTGAAACGTCACCTTTGAAACCATAAAATTATTAGTCTTTGTCACAAATCTGTAACAAAATAATTGTGACATATTACTGCAGATATCCACATGTCGAACACAAATGCTAACACAAAAGCCTACTTATGCTATAGGGTACTGATGGTGAACCTTGTCACTCCATAACTTAGACAAATCCAACTCACATCATGCCTCAAATGCTGCAATGTTGGAAGTGCATAATGTGGGTTGAACTTTGACAACAGCTGCAGTGCGAAGGTTAGCCTTCAGTGTTCTTGCCTTTGAAATAAAAGCATACAAGTAAATATAATAATCCAATGTTGATTAAGGGACGTGATGTACACCTGTAATATTGTGCAAACAATGCATGTAGGAATAGTCCTCTTCAACATTACTTATATTTGTGTCATTTTAAAAAATACATATTTAATTAGAAAGTTAACAGCCCATATCATAAAGGTCCTTCATGTAAACATGATAATCGCTAACAAAAATCATGCATTACCTTGTTAAAGTCAATAGTGCATAGTCACAATAGCTAAATATATACCTGCAAGTTTTGCTGAAACAACGACAACTGATAGAAAAGGTGAATGATATCTACTTATCAGACTGAATAGCGACATCTGTACAATGTCGATATAATACTGTACCTTAACAAAAAGGCTATTTGCAACCAATGTATTATATACGGATGGAAGCGCATCACACTAATAGATTTGAGTTATTTGAAATAGACTGGAGCAGCACCAATTAGAGAAAAATGTCAAGGATGAGGCAGTGAGACACGCTCAGCAGAGTATAAGCAGCAGTGGTTGAAGAACTAACTGGAGCGGGATCTGCACTCAAAAAAAAAAAACCTCACAGACTAGAGTGAACACTGCACACAACTGTTCACTATCTCTGAAAGGCTCCTTTGTGTACTTCTATAGTGTTTGCAACCAATGTATTGTATACGGATGGAAGCGTGTCACACTATAATTTCTCCAAAAATGGAAACCTCTGACTACAGTAAACACTGCACACAACTGTTCAGTAGCTGTGAAAGGCCCGTTTGTGTACTTCTATATTGTTTGCAACCAATGTATTGGATACGGATGGAAGCACGTCATACTAATAGATTTGAATTATTTGAAATAGAATGTAGCAGCAACAATTAGAGAAAAATGTCAAGGCTGAGGCAGTGAGACACGCTCAGCAGAGTACAAGCAGCAGTGGTTGAAGAACTAACTGGAGCGGGATCTGCACTCCAAAAATGAAAACCTCTGACTACAGTAAACACTGCACACAACTGTTCAGTAGCTGTGAAAGGCCCGTTTGTGTACTTCTATATTGTTTGCAACCAATGTATTGGATACGGATGGAAGCACGTCACACTAATAGATTTGAATTATTTGAAATAGAATGTAGCAGCAACAATTACAAAAAAAAATGTCAAGGATGAGGCAGTGAGACACGCTCAGCAGAGTACAAGCAGCAGTGGTTGAAGAACTAACTGGAGCGGGATCTGCACTCCAAAAATGAAAACCTCTGACTACAGTAAACACTGCACACAACTGTTCAGTAGCTGTGAAAGGCCCGTTTGTGTACTCCTATTTTGTTTGCAACCAATGTATTGGATACGGATGGAAGCACGTCACACTAATAGATTTGAATTATTTGAAATAGAATGTAGCAGCAACAATTAGAGAAAAATGTCAAGGATGAGGCAGTGAGACACGCTCAGCAGAGTAAAGCAGCAGTGGTTGAAGAACTAACTGGAGCCGGATCTGCACTCCAAAAATGAAAACCTCTGACTACAGTAAACACTGCACACAACTGTTCAGTAGCTGTGAAAGCCCGTTTGTGTACTTCTATATTGTTTGCAACCAATGTATTGGATACGGATGAAGCACGTCACACTAATAGATTTGAATTATTTGAAATAGAATGTAGCAGCAACAATTAGAGAAAATGTCAAGGATGAGGCAGTGAGACACGCTCAGCAGAGTACAAGCAGCAGTGGTTGAAGAACTAACTGGAGCGGGATCTGCACTCCAAAAATGAAAACCTCTGACTACAGTAAACACTGCACACAACTGTTCAGTAGCTGTGAAAGGTCCCGTTTGTGTACTTCTATATTGTTTGCAACCAATGTATTGGATACGGATGAAGCACGTCACACTAATAGATTTGAATTATTTGAAATAGAATGTAGCAGCAACAATTAGAGAAAATGTCAAGGATGAGGCAGTGAGACACGCTCAGCAGAGTACAAGCAGCAGTGGTTGAAGAACTAACTGGAGCGGGATCTGCACCCCAAAAATAAAACCTCTGACTACAGTAAACACTGCACACAACTGTTCATATCTGTAAAGGCCCTTTGTGTACTTCTATATTGTTTGCAACCAATGTATTGGATACGGATGGAAGCACGTCACACTAATAGATTTGATTTTTTTAAATAGAATGGAGCAGCAACCAATTAGAGAAAAATTCAAGGATGAGGCAGTGAGACACGCTCAGCAGAGTACAAGCAGCAGTGGTTGAAGAACTAACTGGAGCGTGATCTGCACTCAAAAAAAAAAACCTCACAGACTAGAGTGAACACTGCACACAACTGTTCACTATCTCTGAAAGGCTCCTTTGTGTACTTCTATAGTGTTTGCAACCAATGTATTGCATACGGATGGAAGCACGTCACACTAATAGATTTGATTTTTTTTAAATAGAATGGAGCAGCACCAATTAGAGAAAAATTTCAAGGATGAGGCAGTGAGACACGCTCAGCAGAGTACAAGCAGCAGTGGTTGAAGAACTAACTGGAGCATGATCTGCACTCAAAAAAAAAAACCTCACAGACTAGAGTGAACACTGCACACAACTGTTCACTATCTCTGAAAGGCTCCTTTGTGTACTTCTATAGTGTTTGCAACCAATGTATTGGATACGGATGGAAGCACGTCACACTAATAGATTTGATTTTTTTTAAATAGAATGGAGCAGCACCAATTAGAGAAAAATTTCAAGGATGAGGCAGTGAGACACGCTCAGCAGAGTACAAGCAGCAGTGGTTGAAGAACTAACTGGAGCATGATCTGCACTCAAAAAAAAAAAACCTCACAGACTAGAGTGAACACTGCACACAACTGTTCACTATCTCTGAAAGGCTCCTTTGTGTACTTTATAGTGTTTGCAACCAATGTATTGGATACGGATGGAAGCACGTCACACTAATAGATTTATTTTTTTTAAATAGAATGGAGCAGCACCAATTAGAGAAAAATTCAAGGATGAGGCAGTGAGACACGCTCAGCAGAATACAAAGCAGCAGTGGTTCAAGAACTAACTGGAGCGTGATCTGCATCAAAAAAAAAAAAACTCACAAACTAGAGTGAACACTGCACACAACTGTTCACTATCTCTGAAAGGCTCCTTTGTGTACTTGTATAGTGTTTGCAACCAATGTATTGGATACGGATGGAAGCACGTCACACTAATAGATTTCCTTTTTTTTAAATAGAATGGAGCAGCACCAATTAGAGAAAAATGTCAAGAATGAGGCAGTGACACACGCTCAGCAGAGTACAAGCAGCAGTGGTTCAAGAACTAACTGGAGCGTGATCTGCACTCCAAAAAAAAAAACCTCACAGACTAGAGTGAACACTGCACACAACTGTTCACTATCTCTGAAAGGCTCCTTTGTGTACTTCTATAGTGTTTGCAACCAATGTATTGTATACGGATGGAAGCGCGTCACACTATAATTTCTATTGAATGGAGCAGCAAGAATTACACTAAAGAAAAAAAAAGAGTCTGTGAGTGACATGTGCAGATGCCTACAAACAGCGTTGGATGCAGAGCAAACTGCAGCGTCACCTGCACTCTCACACACACACCTTGCACAGAGCTGTTAAAACAACACTGCAAGGCAAAAGGAAGCTTTACACAGCTGTTGGTAAACTAGCCTGCCTAAAGCACAGTACACAAAATCGCAATCTCTAACTGTCCCTCAGAGTCAGCAGAGCAGCGTTCTGTCCCTAACTGAATTCACAGCACAGTGACGCTAAAATGGCGGCGGCGCCTTTTATAGTGCATTCTGACATCATTTCAGCATCCAATCACAGCCATGCCATTAGTTAACATGACCGCAGCATTACAGGATGTGCCCACACTTCTTAGGATTCCTCATTGGCTGACTAAAATCACATTGCCTCTCAAAGAATTATGGGAACTTCCGATTCCGGTATACGATATGGAAAAAGTATCGGAATTAAGTATGGGAAATTCGATAACGCGATATCGCGATACCGATACTTGCGGTATCGGAATGCTCAACATAGCAGCCAGTGTAAGGACTGGCGAAGACTCTATGAAGGACATCTGCCACGTTTTGCGTGGTTGATGAGTCAACGGTATCGGAATGCTCAACTCTAATCCCTGCCAATCAAGTTCCACCTCTGAAATCCTTTGACTATTTAGTCCAATAATGTACTTCATCTATAAGGCGCTGTGCCTGTGTTAACAATGAAGAGATATTGTAAAGCCTTTATTCTGCTGATTGGTGAGGTCATCATATATCATGATCCAATATTATTAGGCCAACTATAGTATGTTCAAGTAGTGGAAAAATCTTTATAAAACTGATCCAACACTTGAGATAGACTACATCCATAATCCATTTGCACTAAATACTAAAGATGAGCGAACGCGTTAGGAAAATGTTAGCCAATCTCAAATTCAGCACGAATGTAGCACATTCGAATTCGTTCTCGCTTTCACGAGTATTTTTACTCAAAGTCGGCAAAAGTCGGTCACAATTCGGTAAGTCATCGTGTTTCCACTATTGCTTTTGTATTACTTTGGCTACAATAGTAGTGCTGTATGATGAGCAGAGGGATGGGGTGATGTGTTTGAGGGTAGGTGGTGTGGAGGGGTTAAAGGAACATATGAGGAGATTACAGGAGCGGCACGCTTTTTTTTTCTCTTATCTTTATGTGTGTTGTTTCCGGCAACCAATCAGGGCGCAGAAACCATCCGCAACGTCATGACACAAGGTCTTCTGTGATTGGTTGCCAACGTCACAAGTCACTGTCAATATAGAAAGCGGACGTCTGGTTTTGTTGGCGCCATTTGCTCAGTGTCACAGTGCAGAGAAGTCGCTCCTGTGCTAGAGCTGGTGCTGCTGAAAGTGAATATGTCAGTGAAATAGATAGGATCCTATCTAGTGATGAGCGAGAAACATTGTTGCTCGGGTCTCCCAGAGCATGCTTGGGTGATCTCCGAGTATTTTGACGTTCTTGGAGATTTAGTTTTCGTCATCTCAGCTGAATGATTTGCGACTTGTCTTGTAGACAGGCTTAATACATGTGGGAATTCCCTAACAAACAGGCATTCCTCACATGTATTCAAGCTGTCTAGTAGTTGTAAATCATGCTGCTGAAGCGACACTCCGAGTATGCCAAAATACTCGGAGATCACCTGAGTATTCTCGGGGAAACCTTTGCTCATCACTAATCCTATACTGTGTGAAATCTATCTTCCAGCATCAAAGTAGATTGTGCAAATACTGTGTGGCAGTATATGGAAGCCCAATTTGCTGCTCCAAATCGTTTGTGCAAAAATTGGGTTTCAGTAGCAAATCAGAAGGCCAGATATACACTTAAAAATTGTTAGGCCTAATATAGTGTTGCAGCCACGAGGCCCAAATTGTTGCTCCAAAACGTTTGTGCTAAAACAGCGTTTAAGTGGAAAATCAGAAGGCCAGATTTCCACTTAAAAATCATTAGGTCTACAGTAGAGGTGCAGCCACGAGGCCCAATTAGCTACTCCAAATCGTTTGTGCTAAAACTGTTTCAGTGGCAAATCATAAGGCCAGATTTCCACTTAAAAATCGTTAGGCCTAATATAGTGGTGCAGTCACTAGGCACAATTAGCTACTCCAAATCGTTGTGCTAAAACTGTGTTTCAGTGGCAAATCAGAAGACCAGATTTCCACTTAAAAATCTTTAGGCATTAGTGTTGTTCGAGCACACAATATAAGAAAATAAATAGTGATTGTTCATTTAGTGACAGGTGACTGACAGCTGTGGGCCTTAGGTCGTGAAACAGCATGGTACAAGAGGAGAAGGCTACTTACAACATGAGTGGGGAAAAAGCAAAGTCATGGTGGAAGGAGGAATAAGCTTGGTACTCGACATGTACGTAGGTTAGGTGTTAATGTGAATGAAAGCTCAACTGAACAAACACCGTCTTAAGGTGAGCACTGGCAGGTGCAGCTGGCTCTGCTGCTGTTGAGGTAAGCACTGGTGAGTGCAGCTGGCTCTGCTGCCATTGAAGTGAGCACTAGAGGGTGCAGCAGACTAGGTAACCGTTGAAGGAAGCATTGGCGGGTGCAACATACTATGATGCTAGTACAGGGACCTGACAACTGACAAGCATGTTAGGAACAAACTCACAACATTGCACAGGCATCTCCTTGTTGGAGGAGGCAGTTTAAATAGTAAGAAACCTCCAGCTATTGGCTGGGGACACTTTAGAGGAACGCGCGCGGCCCCATTAAGAAAGAAGAAGTGTGCGGGCTCTAAGCACAGTGCCTGGAGACCTGCTAGGAGTGCTTTCCCCCCGGGCAGCAGCAGACCTGGAAGGAGCAGTACGGGAGCCTTGGCGGTGATTACACTGATGTCTCTGCAGGGAGAGAGGGACTGCAGGCAGAGATGCGCTACAATCTGTTAATGACCTGCCTACTCGACTACCTTTCTTTGTCACCGGCACAGCGGTACGCCTCATAGATGAGGCTCAGAAAGAGCATGTGCTCCAGTGGATGGCAACGGCTACATCAAGTGGCCTCTCCTCCTCTTCCTCCACCTTAATATCACACACAGTCCAATCCTCTGAGGTGGCATCCCAATCACCCTTGTTTCCCCCCCACATCAAATTTTTCCAAACGCCATAGTGACTGTGGGGAACCTCAGATGGGCCATTCTGAAGAGCTGTTCACCAGTGTATTACATGTGCATCAGAGGTCTGCTCTGAAGAATCACAGAAACAAGAGGAGGAAAGCATCTGTACTAGTGATGAGAGAGTATAGATGAGGAGGTTGCATTGCGGCTTCCCACACAGACACGAAGTGACACAACCATGACAAGCACTGCATCCTCAGCCCCAACTCAGGTGGTGGCCAGCACCAGACATGAGTATGCTGTTCGCAGGGATGGCAAGGGTTGCTTAGCCTGGGCCCTTTTGGGACCGCAAAGGATGACCCAACACACGTAATCTGTAAAATTTGCAATAAAAACTCAGTAGAGGCAAAAATTGCAATAATTTGACAACTACATGCATGAACAGGCACATGCACGATCAACATGCCTTAGTGTGAAAATTTCACTGCACTAAAATGTGGGCTAGTGGGCCTTACCAACCACCGGCCATCCCATAAACCCTATCTACTGCTTTTTCCTCCTCCGTCACTATTCCAAGTATTCACACACAGGTCTCCGGCCACAGAAATTACAATTGCTTACCCACCACAGTCAGGGTGAGTGAGAGCCAGTCAGCTGTTACAGAAGTAGATATGATTGCTGCTTTTGTGTTACCCAGCACAACACATCTTTTTCAATCCACCATAACATCTCCGTCTGCACGTCACTCACAGTCCAGCAGTTTGACCTGTTCTCTGTACTCTGCCTGTCTCTCAGCACAGCAGCCAGCACTCGGTCCTGCAGTTGTGGTCATGTAAAGAATGTTTCCTCCTACACATGACAAAGCTAAGAGGTTGAAATCCACCATCTCCAATCAGTCATGGATCACCACAATCAGGCAGTGTTTAAATTAATATTCCTTGGAGATTACAGTCACACAGATCAAGAGTTGTGGACAGTTATCCAGTCCGAGTTAGAGCAATGGCTGTTTCCACTAAACCTGGAAGCAGCGAAGGCTGTGTGCGATAACGGTGCAAACCTGGTGGCGGCCCTACACTGTGGCACATATGCCTTGCATGGCTCAAGTCCTCAATTTGGTGGTACAGCAATTTCTCCACCACTATCCTGACCTGGTTGCGCTGTGTGCTCACTTCCGACAATCGCATGTCGCAGGTCATCGACTTGCATCGCTACAGAGGTCGTTCGGCCTGCCTGTTAACCATTTAATTAGCAATGTTCTGACAAGGTGGAATTCCACTCTGCACATAGTTGCAGCGGCTGTGGCAAAAGCAACGAAGACTGGTGCAGTATGTCCTTTTGCATAGCCTGGGCCAACGTAGTTCGGATGTGGTACAAATCACGATTGCGGAGAGGGCACAGGTGAAGGACCTCTGCACACTTCTGTACAGTTTTGAAATGGCTACTAAAATGGTTAAGGTTAGAAATAGTGCTGACTACTGGGTTGCCACTCTGTTAGATCCATGGTACAAGAGTAAATTTAGCCAGATCCTTCCCCCCCTGGAAAGGGATGCATGCATGCTGGAGTATTGAAATATGTTTGTAGACAATCTTAAGAGTGGTATTCCCCAAGACAGCAGTGAGGCACACAGTGTGCATCCCGGTTGTAGACGTCCAACCCATGGAAAGCAAAGGCATCATTGCCAATATATGAGCAGCCGCAGCAGTGTAAGTGGCATAAGAAATTTCTGTGAGTGATTTAACATAATTTTTAGACCAGCACTTGCACCAGCAGAACAGAATATAAGTCTAGAACATTGTGAACAACTGGAGAGAATGGTGCAGGAGTATCTGGAGCTCAATATCAATGCCATCAGGTGGGGTTTGGACCCTTTTACATTTTGGTCTTCAAAAATGGAAGAGTGGCCTGAGCTTGCCTGTCACGCCATGGAGGTTTTGTCATGCCTGGCAGCCAGCGTTCTCTCAGAACGTGTCTTTGGCACTGCTGGTGGTGTCTTGACAGTTAAACGCATCCGGCTGTGCCCTCAAAGTGTAGACCGCCTAACTTTCATTAAAATGAACAATTCATGGATCTCCGCTGACTTTTGCATCCCAGTCGTACATTGGGCAGACTAGGCGATGGTGTCATTTTTAGTGTCATGTATTGATCTTGCGTTATTGCAGTCTGTGCGATCTTTGTGGCGTCTTCTGTGCCTGCTGTTGCTACTGCTGCTGATGTTACAAACAATTTTTTGAAATGTGGACCCTCCAAGTTTGGTCTCCATCTGGTGTTTTGCCTGCTTGTGGTTTAAGGTTTGTCAGAGGTCTATTATAATATTTTTACTCGGCAGAAATTGATGCCACTTTAGTGGTGTGTGACAATTATTTTTTGAAATGTGGAGACTCCAAGTTGGGTCTTGATCTGGTGGGTTGCCTGTAATAGAAGATGTGTCAGAGGCCTATTATACTGTTTATATTCTGTGGAAATTGATGTCACTTTTGTGCTGTGTGACAATTATTTTTTTGAAATGTGGAGACTCCAAGTTCAGTCTCCATCTGGTGGGTTGCCCGTGTAAGTAGGTCGCCCAAACAGGTAGGCTTGCACTTACTTTCATTCAACTACCTTTGTTACTGCTCCCTTAACCACCAGGTCCTCATTAAAACTTCAATTCCAAACTGTAAATGCTGGGCCAGACCCAGACACCTCATGCATAGTCCATGGCTGACTGCTTGTGTGCCCATGTAACAAGTCCTACTGTGGGTCAATTGATCAGTCAACTACGTGTGTTACTATTATTACATTTTCCTATCAATAGTAGTCTATAAAACTGATGTTTGTGCCATCTGAGTGTGGCTGGAATAAAAATAAAATTGGAGGTGTTGCATGAGGTGTGAGGTCTCCCAGCTAAGAAGGCTTACAATGCTCCCTTAACCACCAGGTCCTTATTAAAACTTCAATTCTAAGCTGTAAATGCTGATCCAGAGCCTGATACCTCATGCATGTCCCTTGACTGTCTGCTTATGTGCCATTATAACAGGTTCTACTGTGGGTAAATTTTTCAGTCAACTACCTGAGTTGCTGTTCTTACATACAGTACAGACCAAAAGTTTGGACACACCTTCTCATTCAAAGATTGTTCTGTATTTTCATGACTATGAAAATTGTACATTCACACTGAAGGCATCAAAACTATGAATTAACACATGGAATTATATACTTAACAAAAAAGTGTGAAACAACTGAAAATATATCTTATATTCTAGGTTCTTCAAAGTTGCCACCTTTTGCTTTGATTACTGCTTTGCACACTCTTGGCATTCTCTTGATGAGCTTCAAGAGGTAGTCACTGGAAATGGTTTTCACTTCACAGGTGTGCCCTGTCAGGTTTAATAAGTGTGATTTCTTGCCTTAGGCCGGCGTCACACACAACTACAAAAAATCGGTCCGATTTAGTCGGTCGATTGTCGGATCAAAATGCAAACATCACACATCCTTCTGTCATCCTTCAAATATGCGATTTAGTCGCATGTGTGTGTACCTTGTAACATCCGATTTTCATCCGACTTGCGAGAATTTCTCGCAGGCTTGCAAAACTGACATATAATGGATCCAAAAGAATAGTATTTCAATCACAAAAGAAAGAATAGATATATACACATAGAACACATATATATATATATATATATACATGTCATTGTGACATGTATATATATATATATATATATATATATTTATATTTAGTTCCTAGACTTCTACATACTGTAATAGCCGCTAATTCAATTGCCGACTTTTGTGAAATCACAGAAGCCGACATGAAATGATACATTGTTTCCACACAGTTAACCATGTCATTTCCTGTATTTTGATATTTGTTTAGAACTTACAATTACATGAGTGTATTTGTGCAAAATTTCAGACATGTAGGGGTTAATTAAAAGTGTAAATTCGTTGAAAAAAAATGCGTGGGCTCCCGCTGTATTTTCTCCACCAGACAGACAAAGCAAGCGAGTGGGGGCAGATAATAATACCCTAGGGAGGGTACATTTTTTTTGTGCCCCCCCGGCTACTAACATCTGCCCCCAGACACCCCAGAAAGGGCAAATCTATAATTAGATTCGCCCTTTCTGGCACTTTGCCCGTCTATTCCCATTGCCCTGTAGCGGTGGCGAATGGGTTAATAATGTCACCTTAATGTCACCTTAGTATTGAAAGGTGACCTTAAGGCAGGTTAATAATTGAGAGCTGTCAATTAGACAACTATCAATTATTAATCCTATTGTATGATAGAAAAATCAAACACACACAGTTTAATAAAAAAGAAGTTTAATGAAATAATCACACAGTTTTTGACCATATTTTCCTGCTAAAACCATTTCCTGTAATAAAAATAAAATAAAAAAGCAAAATGATTCTTACCAATCCGATGTACAGTCAGGTTCCACGGTGTAATCCATCAGAAAGGGTTAACAGGTTACAGGTCGCAGAGAGCTAATAATGCTGTCTCAGACCTGTATTCCCCTGAATGAATCAGTTACTCTCCCAGCGAAAGGAGAGGAATAGATTCATGAATGGAGCTTAATTGATTTATTGCCACTTTCACTTCAGTGACCTGACCTAACGTGAAAGTGGGATACAATCAATTAAGCTTCATTCATGAATCACATCCTCTCCTGTCGGCAGGAGATAAGCTCATTCATTCAGGAGCTATCAGCTGAGCACGCAGGATTACTTGCGCTGCTTATGTGATTGCTAGTAACCCTTTGTGAAGGATTACATCGTGGGACGGGACAGATTGCCAGATAGGTAAGAATAATGTTGTTTTATTATTTTATATTTATTTTAGAAGAACAAGGGCTTCGAACGGATTAAGAGTGAAATAAAAGATGGTCAAAAATATGTGTTTTTATTTCATTAAAATTATTTATTCTTAAAGTGTGTGTGTTTTTTTATTTACTTCAATAGGATTAATAATTGATAGTTGTCTAATTGACAGCTCTCAATTATTAACCTGGCTTAAAGTGACCTTTCAATTGCAAGGTCATTTTAACCCCTTATTAACCCATTCGCCACCGCTACAGGGCAATGGGAATAGACGGGCAAAGTGCCAGAAAGGGCAAATCTAATTAGAGATTTGCCCTTTCTGGGGTGTCTGGGGGCAGATGTTAGTAGCCAGGGGGGGCACAAAAAAATGTACCCTCCCTAGGGTATTATTATCTGCCCCCACTCGCTTGCTTTGTCTGGTGGAGAAAATACTGCTGGAGCCCACGCATTTTTTTTCAACGAATTTACACCTTTAATTAACCCCTACATGTCTGAAATTTTGCACAAATACACTCATGTAATTGTAAGTTCTAAACAAATATCAAAATACAGGAAATGATATGGTTAACTGTGTGGAAACAATGTATCATTTCATGTCGGCTTCTGTGATTTCACAAAAGTCGGCAATTGAATTAGCGGCTATTACAGTATGTAGAAGTCTAGGAACTATAAATATATGTATATATATATGTCACAATTACATATATATATATATATATATGTATTCTATGTGTGTATATCATTCTTTCTATTCTTTATTAAAGCTGTCAGTGTGATTTTACAGTATAGCCGGGGATGAATTGCCGGCTTTTCTAAAGGACACCGATGCGATTTAATCGCAAGTCACACATGCGGTCCGTTTGTAATCAGATTTTTTATCGCTCCCATAGACTTGCATTGGCGATAGTCGACCCACAATCGGTGACAATCGCAGCATGCTGCGATTGCACACGGACGTTTAAAACGGACCACAAAAAATCTGATACTAGGAGCTGCTCCATAGATTAACATAGGGCAGACTGCAATACAATTTTTCATCGTATTGCAGTCGTCCGATTCTGTCGCCAGTGTGACGCCGGCCTTATAAATGGGGTTGGAACCATCAGTTGTGTTGTGCAGAAGTCTGGTGGATACACAGCTGATAGTCCTACTGAACCACCAGATCCTCATTAAAACTTCAATTCCAAGCTGTAAATACTGATCCAGAGCCTGATACCTCATTCATGGCCAATGGCTGACTGCTTGTGTGCCATTATAACAGGTTCTACTGTGGGTCAATTGAGGTTCTACTGTGGGTCAATTGATCAGTCAACTTACTGTGTTAATATTCTTACATTTTTATATCAATAGTAGTCTATAAACCTGATGTTTATGCCATCTGAGTGTGGCTGGAATAAAAAAAATGGAGGTGTTGCATGAGGTATGAGGTCTCCTAGCTAAGAAGGCTTACACCGCTCCCTTGACCACCAGGTCCTCATTGAAGCTTCAATTCCAAGCTGTAAATGCTGGGCCAGACTAAGATACCTTATGCATGGCCCATGGCTGACTGCTGCTGTGGCATTTGCAAATTTCTACTGTGAGTCAATTGATGCCACTTTTCCTGGTTTCTGCCCCTAATTTGAGCTGTTTGGGAAGCTTTTTGTCACCCCTTAAAGTGTTGTCTATGTGATTGGTTTTGCCTCCCATTGAATCTAATGGGGTTCAGGTACGTTCGACGAACAGTTTGGCGAACTATTGGGCGAACGGAGGTCCATTCGGTGAATCCGAACCAAACCGAACCTTGAAAGGTTCACTCATCTCTACTAAATACTCCATAATTATCTATGGATGAAATACCCCTTTAATTTTCTGTCCATGGAAATCAGGAAAAATGCAGAACTAATGGCATTATAGTGATCTTATTGCTTTCCTCGTATTAATATAAATAAGTTTTCCACATATGCTGTGCATCATTTCTAAATTAAATCCATTAATGGAAACAAACTCAGTGTTTTAGATCTTACAGCATTTAAAGTGACACAATGAACATTTCTAAGAAAATGAGTCACAAAATACAAAACCCGTTTTATTTTCTGAATATGAAAGTTGTACATGTCCATTGTTTATGCTTTAGGGAAGTTGAAATTAATTACTGAACATTTACAGCATGGTTGATGATCTTGGAAAGGATTCTCATCATATTCACTGTCCTTGATGCTGGGATAGCAAAATATATTATATAGAAATACAAACTATATAGTAATTCAAACCAAATGTCAAAGGCAATTATATTATAAAAAATGCTATTTAAAGAAGATGTAGCAAACATAACTTTTAGTACAAGTCATCAGAACAGGCTGCTGAGAACCAAATGAGTATGAGAATAAGACAGTAACAGTAAAAAGAAATGGCCACTCATACACTATCAATTTCTGTAGAAATAGTTTTTACATAATTCTCTTAGTATGTTTAATGGTTCCAGGATTTTTGGATTTCCCATTTATTTTAAAGGATAAAAACATTTTGCCAGTAAAGGTAATTTTAAAAAGTAACTGTGCAAAAATCATTGCAAATGTAACATCACTTTAAACCACTTCCGTGGGCACGGTTTCCAGTAGTTCTCACCTCAATATAGGGCAATGCCTCTTTATTTATAGGGTGTACAAAATTTGCTTTGCAATAAACCTGAATGTTGATGATGATGTTTCCCCTTTTAAATTACAACAGGCACACTATCAACTGATCACTCTAAGGGCTCATTCCCACTTGCAATGAAAGTGGGATAAAAATCGGATTGCATTCGGAACAATGTTATTCTATCATTGTGTGTTCATCTGCGTTTTTTTTTCCAGCTCAGATCGAATCACAATCGGACTGGAGAAAAATCACAACATGCTGCAATTGTAATCGGAAATTGGATCGCATCCTGCAATAGAAGTCAATGAGTGTCATACAAGTGCTGTCCGATTTTTACACACCGATCGCATTTGAAAAGCCAGACCTTAATCTAGCAGATCTTAATAATCTAGAGATGATCTGCAAAGAGGAGTGGACTAAAATTCCAAGTATTAAGTCTTGTTTGCCAGAGGGATCAAATACTTATTTCTCACTGCAAAATACTTATTTCTCACTGCAGGAATTTTGGCCCACTCCTCCATACAGATCTTCTCCAGATCTTTCAGGTTTCAGTGCTCTCACTGGATAACATTGAGTTTCAGCTCCCTGCAAAGATTTTCTATTGAATTCATGCCTGGAGACTGGCTAAGCCACTCCAGTACCTTGAAATTCTTGTTACGGCGCCACTCTTTAGTTGCCCTGACTGTGTGTTTCAGCTCATTCTCATGCTGGAAGACTCAGCCTTGGCACATCTTCAATGCTATTGATGACAGAAGGAAGTTGTTTGCCAAAATCTTGCGATACATGACCATATCTATCCTTCCTTCAATACTGTGCAGTCGTCCTGTCCCTTTTGCAGAAAATCACCCAAAGTATGATGTTTCCCTCATCATGCTTCATGGCTGGGACAGTGTTCTTGAGGTTGTACTTATCCTTCTTCTTCCTCCAAACACGGCACGTGGAGTTGATACCAAAAAGTTCTATTTTGGTCTCATCTGACCACACCACCTTCTCTCACAGTAAAGATGTATATCTTTGTACCGTGTTAGCCAGTAGATAGAAAAATATTTGGAGTTGAGAGTCCTCAGTGGTTGATACCTTTTAATGGCTAACTGAAAAGATGGTAACAAATTGCAAGCTTTCGAGACTACTCAGGTCTCTTCATCAGGCATTCGTCTTTGCCTGATGAAGAGACCTGAGTAGTCTCGAAAGCTTGCAATTTGTTACCATCTTTTCAGTTAGCCATTAAAAGGTATCAACCACTGAGGACTCTCAACTCCAAATATTTTTCTACCTTCTCTCATGCATTCTCTGGATTATCCAGATGGTCATTAGCAAACTTCATATGTGCCTGGACATGTGCTGGCATGAGTAGGGGGACCCTACGTGCCCTGCAGGATTTTAATCCATGACTGCGTAGTGTGTTACTAGCGGTAATGTTTGGGACTGTGGTCCCACCTCTTTTTGGGTCACTGAACAGGTCCTCCAGTGTAATTCTGGGATGATTCCAGAGCTTTTCTCAGAATCATCCTTAACCCTTAATTGTCCTGTCACCTATCCGAACCTTGTGCAGGTCTACAATTTTGTCCATGATGTCCTTAGGCATCTCTTTGGTCTTGGCCGTGGTAGAGAGGTTAGAGTGTGACTGAGCATGTGGAGAGGTGTCTTTTATACAGGTAACAAGTTCAAACAAGTGTAATTAATACAGGAAATTAATACAGAGTAGGAGGGCTTCTTAATGAAAAACTAACAGGTCTATGACAGCCAGAATTCTTGCTGGTTGATAGGTGATCAAATACTTATTTCATGCAATAAAATGCAATTTAATTATTTAAAAATCATACAATGTGATTTTCTGTTTTTTTATTTTTATATTCTGTCTCTCAGTTGAAGTGTACATATAATAAAAATTACAGACCTTTCCATGCTTTGTAGGTGAGAAAACTTGCAAAATCGGCAGGGTATCAAATGCCTATTTTCGCAACTGTATCTATATACATATCCTGTATATATGGAGAGAGAGAGTAATGTGCAAAAATTTGGGCAGTTGTGGGAAAAATGTTGCAAAGTAAGCATTTGCACACTTGCACAAAGCCAGGAAATTTGTAAGATTATAGGATTGTAGAGCACCTTCTTCCACATGTCATGTTGGGGACACAGCTAGCATGTGGAAAGGTGCTCTGGTCAGATGAGACCAAAGTAGACCTTTTGGGGTTAAATCCAAAGTGATATGTGTGGCGGAAAACTAACACTACACATGACCCTGAAAACACCATCCCTATTGTCAAAGCTGATGGTGGCAGCTGTGGGGATGCTTTTCTTCAGCAGAGACAGGAAGATGGTCAAAGGTGAAGGGAAGATGGATGGAGCTATATACAGGGTAATCCAGGGGGGAAATTTGTTAGAGGCTGAAAAAGACTTGCAACTGTGAGGCAGGTGGAAGATGCCCAGGGCATGAAACTGCTTTTTCTCCACACCCTGGCATCCCTCAAACAGTGTCCTAGTTGATATGTAGTTTGCTGTGAAGTTTGCTTTGCACTCACTTATAGCCACAGGCCTCCACTGCATTCATGTCCTTAAGTTCAAGATCAGCCGCACACACATGAGGGGGCAACCGGTTCATTATAACAAGTTCAAATTTACTGGACAGTTCAAGTACATGAGTCTTTAACACGCATTATTGAGCACAGCCCCCTCCAGTTCCATCAAAATGGTACATTCCGATCCTCTGCTCACATTCAGCTTGGACTATCCCTACACTTGATCCTCTTGTCAGCCCTGGGGATCTCCAGTCCAGCACCACATCACTCCCTAGATCTGTTACATTTTTCTCACGCGTTTCCCCGTCCTGCTTCCTCTGTATGGAAAGAATTAAGGCACACTTTCCAGTGCAAGGTTCGGGCCATAAGAATTGCCGCAGGAAATCTGGTATGACCTCATGCAGCCAGAACAATATGTACCTTATATACTCGTGTATAAGCCAAGATTTTCAGCACCTTTTTTTGTGCTGAAAATGCCCCCTCGGCTTATACGCCAGTCATTGGGCAGAAACCAGCGGGGGAGGGGGTGCCGCGGCAGGAGCCTGTGGCTGGGACATCATACTCACCCTCCCCGTGCCATCGCTTAACGTCCCGGCAATCCTCTGTTGTACCCGGCTTCCTGCAGCTCTCCTGTGCTGAGCGGTGACATAATACCGCTCATTAAGGCTATGAATATGGACGGGACCCCACTCCCATAGGCGTGGCATCCATATTCATGGCCTTAATGAGCGGTATTACGTCACCGCTCAGCACAGGAGAGCTGCAGGAGGCCGGGTACAACGCAGGATTGCCAGGACATTCAGCGATGGCACGGGGAGGGTGAGTATGATGGAGCAGGATGGGGGAGCATTGAGGAGGACAAGGAGCATGGAGCAGGATGGGGGGGAGGACGGAGAGCACAGAGGAGCATGGAGCAGGACGGGGGGAGGATGGAGGGCACAGAAGAGCACGGAGCAGAACGGGGGGAGGACGGAGAGCACAGAGGAGCATGGAGCAGGACGGGGGAGGATGGAGGGCACAGAGGAGCACGGAGCAGGACGGGGGGAGGACGGAGAGCACAGAGGAGCACGGAGCAGGATGGGGAGGATGGAGAGCACAGAGGAGCAAGGAGAGGACGGGGCAAGGAGGACGGAGCAGGAGGTGGGAGCACAGAGGAGGGACGGAGCAGGAGGGGAGCACAGAGGAGGATGGCAGGAGGGGGGAGCACAGAGCTGGATGGGGGAGCACGGAGCAGGACGGGGGGAGCACAGCAGGACGGCGGTTTATACACCTGGCTTATACTCGAGTCAATAAGCTTACCCAGTTTTCCGTGGCAAAATTAGGGGCCTCAGCTTATACTCGGGTCGGCTTATACTCGAGTATATACGGTACTCCAAATGCATCCAGCCCACTGCCACTTGAACTTGAGATGAACCTCATATTAACTTAGATTGATTGAACCAGGAAATGCTTCCCCTTTTTGCTTGACCTGCTCCCTCCCATAATGGTCTGGTCCCAAATATTTAACTGTATTCTGTACTAATCCTATACTATACACTAATAAGGACCACCACTGCCAATCTGCCATAATGTAACTATCTATCACTAACTAAGCACTACACCGTGTTCTATATTTTCCCTGCCCCTGAGCTGAGTGTACCAGGTTATCTTAGGCATTACCAATACAGTACCCACACAGCAACATCAGTACCTATAATAATAATTTTATTTTTATAGCGCCAACATATTCTGCAGCACTCTACATTATAGAGGGGACTTGTACAGACAATAGACATTACAGCATAACAATAAACACAGATCAAAGTAGATCCAAGAGGAATGAGGGCCCTGCTCGCAAGCTTACAATCTTTGAGGAAAAAGGCGAGACACGAAAGGTAGATGGTAACAATTTCTTTCATTGTTCGGACCAGCCATAGTGTTCGAATCAGATGTACATGTAGTTTTGCATGAACCAGTTAACAGCCAAAGTATGTAACAGTACAGACACAGAGGGCTATTAAATGCATAAAGCGGGAGAGAACATAATACGAGGTACCTGATTATGGTAGAAATTTTTTGAATGGGCCAACAGGGATAGTTAGGTTAATGCGTTGAGGCGGTATGCCAGTCTGAACAAATGCATTTTAAGGGCACGCTTAAAACTGTGGGGATTAATCGTATTAACCTGGGTAGTGCATTCCAAAGAATTGGCGCAGCACGTGAAAAGTCTTGGAGACAGAAGGGGAGGTTCTTATTATTGAGGATGCTAGCCTCAGGTCATTAGCAGAACAGAGGGCACGGGTAGGATGGTAGGCTGAGACAAGGGAGGAGATGTAGGGTGGTGCTGAGCCATGGAGTGTTTTGTGGGCGAGGGTAATAAATTTGTACTGGATTCTGGAATGGATGGGTAACCAGTGTAATGACTGGCACAAGGTAGAGGCATCGGTATAACGATTGGTGAGGAATATGATTCTGGCTGCAGCATTCAAGACAGATTGGAGAGGGGAGAGTTTGGTAAGAGGGAGATTGATTAGTAGAGAGTTTCAATAGTCCAAACGAGAATGAATAACAAAAACAGTTTTTCCAGAGTTGAAAGTAAGAATTGGTCGAATTCTAGAAATGTTTTTGAGGTGCAGATGACAAGAGCGAGCCAGTGATCAGATGTTTTGTGAGAGCGTCTTGTGTGTTGGATGGTGGGACTGAGTGGATTTGTGCTGTTTAGCAGTGTGTTAGGGATCGAGTTCCTGCAGCTGCACAAGGGGAATCTCGAACCAGTCCCGCTGCGGTCCCCCATCCATCTCCAGCCGCAGTGGAGCCTGCTCAGCGGAGACGTCGGTCCCAGCGTCTCGCTCTGTCTAATACTGTGCAGAGGCTTGTTGCTTCCTCTTCTGGTTCCTCTATTATAACCAGTGCTGGAGCAGGCAGTCTTGGGACTAAGTCTTGCGTTTCCCCTTCTGAGCATGCCCAGGGTAAGATCTCTCATTGGAGATCAGGGGTCACATGCGCAGGTACTGCAGCAGCTCCTATTGATCCGCCAGGAAGGTCCTGAAACTGCTTGTGCTCTGAAACAGTTTCTCATTGGTCCTTTTCTGGAAGGTCTTGTAGTTGCTGCTCTAAAAGGGTTGCATGGCTGCTCGGCCATGCGCTAGTATCAATTGTGTTATGTGTTTTGCGCCAGTGTGATCATGCACGCATGCACCTCCGGTGAGGAGATTTGTATGCACGTGTTCAGGGCTTGGCTGAAATAGCCTCTAGAATACCGGCTTCTCCGGTGAGGAGTTGCTTGTTTGCGTTGCTGACTGCATGACCACGGACTGCTATCTGCACAGCAGTTATCTGTGTACCCCTGTGGTGTTAACAGGACACAGTCTCTATCTCTGCGTCTCTACCTCAGCGACTCTGTGGTGTAACAGAGTTTGCTTATACCGCCATATAGTGCCACAGCATCTATGTTTGTGACTCTGTGAAGTAACAGAGTTCGCTTATACCGCCATCTTACTAGCAGCAGGCTCTGTCTGCAAGGTGGACCCCGGGCTGCGAACGCACCCATTATTTATATTTACTTGGTGCGTTCCGCAGACCCTATCAGCAGTGTGAAAAGAGCATGAGTGCTATACATAGGAGAGGAAAGGACAGAGGGGCTGATATGGATGGAGTATAAAGAGTTAATGCAAAGGCGGTGGATGTGAGTGAATGCAGCAGCCAGGATATAAATTATACAAATGAATATGGTGAATATATGTTGAAATTCCTATGTAGAGGGAATAGATTATTTTATTTGTCTTACCTGTCTCCTTCCCTGTCTAACTGCCATGTTTAACTGCGGCATACTTTGATACATGTACATAAATGCTACCCCTGCATAAATGCTTCCCCAGACTATGTCTCAATATATAGGAGGCTAGTTCTAAGAACTTTTTTTTTTCCTCTCTCACTCGTTAGCAATCAGTCAAACAAGTTGAGACAGTAGGACACAATAAATGTAGTGAGCAGATAAACAAGTGTCCAGGCCTATACGGATCATAAACCACTTTGAAAAGTTACTTGACCTCATATCATAAGAGGACAAGCAGAGTAAGTTAAAATAACTATTTACTATTATATATGCTGCTAAGATGAATAACATAGATGGAACGCATGCAGGATTCACAGAAGCCTACAACCTGCAGTGATCATCAGTCTACTGAACCACTGCATAACCAGCTCTATCCTCTCCTAGTGTATCCTCACCCATCCCTGTAGACTGTGAGCCCTTGCGGGCAGGATCCTCTCTCCTTCTGTACTTGTGTGTGTCTTGTATTGCTCACGTTTACTGTACTTGTCCATATTCGCCCCTTTTCACATGAATGTAAAGTGCCATGGAAATAAATGGCGCTATAAAAAATGTTAATAATAAATAATAATAATTAAAGTAGCTTTCAATAGTTAATAATACCATATATAATGCTGCCTAAGATGATGAATACATTATATGTGGAAAAACAGTGCGCATGCAGGATTCACTGAAGTAGCTTGCAATAGTTAAATACCATTACATATCTGTCTGCTAAGATAAATAACATAGATGGGACGAATGCAGGATTCACTGAAGTAGCTTGCAATAGTTAAATACCATTACATATGCTGCTAAGATGAATAACATAGATGGGACGCATGCAGGATTCACTGACGTAGCTTGCAATAGTTAAATACCTGTATGTAGAGAATAGAGATGCGTGTTAGAATCACCCATGTTTAATTGCGGCATACTTTGATACATGTACTTCGATTACATGTACATAAATGCTACCCCTGCATAACATAACCTATACATCATTTCACATCATACAATAAAAGGCACTAACATCTCATGGTAATATTCAAACTACAATTTTTGTCTTCAAGGGCAAGTATATGACAGTCTCTGTCATACCTTTACATAGATTTACAAGCAGGACAACTCTAAACATACTGCCAGAGATACAGTGGAATGGTTTGATCAAAACATTTTCATGTGTATCAATGGGCCAGTCAAGGTCCAGACCTAAATCCCATTGAAAATATGTGGCGAGACTTGAAAATTGCTGTTTACATATGCTTTCCATCCAATCTCACTGAGCTGGAGCTAGTTTGCAAAGAGGAATGGAATAAATGTCAGCTTCTAGATGTGCAAAGTAGGTAGAGACATAACCCAAAAGACTTGCAGCAATAATTGCAACGGAAAGTGATCCTACAAATTATTGACTCAGGGGGGCTGAATACAAATGCACGTCACAATTTTCAGAGTTTGTATTTTTTAAATATATATAAAATCATGTTTCATTTACTTGACACTTCACAAAAAATTGTTACTTAGTGTTGATACATCACATAAAATCCCAATAAAAGAAGTTATATTTCAGCGTGAAATGTGAAAAAATGTGGAAAAGTTCATGGATATGAATACTTTTTCAAAGCACTGTATATATACACAGATAATTATGTGTGTTTGTCTACAAGTTCAGCATATGCTACAACAAAATGTAAATTTTTGCACTTTGAGTTAAAAATCATATAAATTATCATAAATAATTCTACTGAATATGATCCAGTACAGCTAATGTATAAATAATGCAGTAGGATGTATAGTTAACAAATGTTTCTTTATAAAGATTGAAAAAGACCTATGGGTATCTGGCACCAGTGAGCATGGGATTTCCGTTGCACTTATGGTAGTACTCCTGGCAAGAATCCTGGAGCAGATGTGCAACACATGGAAAGACATAGAAAGAATAGATAATCCTGTGACTTTAAAAGTTAAATAAACATTCAGGAACTAATTAACAATTAATAGAGCACACTTGTTAAAACAAGAGTATGGAATTGTGAGATTGTCAAACATTCTAAAGCTGCACACGTACTGTAATAGCAGTGAATAGGCAATATTCTCAGGGGTGAAGAGCTAGCCACTACCTAGTGCCTGGGAAAGCCAAAAGCTCCTCTGCCATATAGAAAAAAACAATAATATATAGCACATGGTAGACCTGCTAAATATTATGCAATAGGGCTCATAAGTTTTATGGATATTCTGTACTGCAAGTTCTTGGATTTCTCTGTTGTTTTTGTACTGAATTGACTGAACTTTTTTCCTTTCAAAGAGCATTAAATTTTCATTTACTATCACTATTGAACGGTCATAAGAAGGGCAGGCTCTCCGGGAATATCACTTGTTCACTGCCCTTTCACAACAAGTATGCATTTGATAACAAGTGCATTCAACGTCAAAAATAGCATTTACAGCTAAGAAAATCTTCAGTAAGCGCTGCAAAAGTGACCTTCCAAAGCTCCTTTGTCCGGATAAATTCTATCCCTAGCAGGCAGCCCGTTACTTTCTGCTCAATGATCCTTGGTAGTTTCCCAAATACAGCTGCAAATTACAAGAGATCCCTGAGCTTTTAAGTAAAGGAGAGTTAATTTCATTTATATTTTGGTCTCATTCGGGTGCCAGTGGATTAATAGAAATTTTATAGTGAAATGCAAATTAAAGTTCAATATGGTTAATGAGATGAGGCCTTTTTTGTCAGATAAATTTTTCAGAAGTGCTCCATGGTACACCTTGAGGGCATCTGCTTGATTTCAGCCTTGTATAAAATTGAAAGAAAGCGATTTAGAGGAGGAAAGGAACTAACGCAGTTCCTATACTGTCTCTGAGGATTAACAGGGGAGATTTGCATGACTAATAGGCTATTGCTGCTATGATTCATTTCATAACAATTGATTATGATGGAAAATAATTTATGGTCTTTAGTAGAGACATGAGAAAAATAGCTAAAGAGAATGTGGGTGATTTAGAGCATGTGTGATAAATAATAATAATAATATAATAAAGATAATAATAAAGAATTTTAAATCTTTAAATCTTCAGACTGTACTTTTTTAAGAATGCCTTTATGCAACTGAAATATTGTGTTGTCTTAACTCTTTATGGACAGTCTTTTATTGCTCAAATAAGAGTGGGGTTGCCGCGAAAATCAGGGCAACCTCTAATCTTTACTGTTTATGACTTATATAGTACAATCAATTCTATTTCCGGTGTACGAGAACAGAAAAAGCCCCTTCCCTATGATAGAGTCACGACTCATTAAGGGTCATGTATTTGACACTTGGAAAACCAATCGTCAAAACATAGATTTGCATGCATTGTTCCTAAGATCACCAGGATCCCTTCCTTGATTATTCTGGGACAACGTCCCATCTCTACACATGACATAGTATTTAATGAAACTAAGCTCTACTGACTTGAATGGGATCATGATGCATTATGAAGCACAAGTGCATGTATATGGGTTTCTGTAAGCAATGAAAACTTTGTGGCACTCACTAATGGACAAGCTAACAAGGTATATGGCTGGAAAATGTCTTTATTTATGATGAGACAATATGTTTGAATAACATGTGTTTTCCAAGCACGCTCGGGTGTTATCTGAGTGCATTGGGCGTGCTAGGATAATATATTCGAGTCCCTGTGGCTGCATATGTTGTGGTTGTCTACCGCCGCAAAACATGCAGCCGCAAGGACTCGAGCATATTATGCGCCCAAGACACTCGGATAGCACTCGAGCATGCTATGTTCATCACTAGTCTTTATATTTATTCCTGCACAGACAGTAGTCATCTACACCAGAACTGTACAAAATATTTGTACTCTGTCACAGCAGCAAACAAATACTAGATTACCGCTCCCACATTACATTTGTAGCAGCACTAAATTGAACGATGCATAGCAACTAGTGATGAGCGAGTATACTTGTTGCTCGGGTGATCTCCGATTATTTTGACGTGCTCGGAGATTTAGTTTTTGTCTTCTCAGCTGCATGATTTGCGACTGCTAGACAGGCTGATTACATGTGTGGAATTCCTGTCAGTTAGGGAATTCCCACATGTATTCAGCTTGTCTAGCAGCCGCAAATCATGCAGCTGAGATGACGAAAACTAAATCTCAGAGCATACCAAAATACTCGGAGAGTATGCTCGGGGAGACCCGAGCAACGATGCTACTCGCCCGTCACTAATAGCAGCAAATATTAATATGTGGCACACCTCTAGGGGAATTCTAAATACCACAGGGCAGCACAAAATACCGCCCCAGGGATGCCAAATGCCACAGTTCAACACAAAACATCCAGCAGTACCAAATACCACAGTACAGCAAATGGAACTTCCCCTGTGAAGCAAAACACTGCAAAAAGCATAAAATATCCCCAGAAACATCACTCAAATGATTACTCATATATACACACTTACATTTATATACGTATTAAAAGGGTTGTCCGGCCTTAAAGTACAAACCTGTAGTCACTCTACCTGACTGCAGACTTGTCAGTCCTCACATCGCACACACTGGGCACACGGGGAGTGTCCGGCAAGGGGATTGTATGCGATTTGACGACTCCTGGCCACATTCTGTCTAGACTCTATCCGGCCTTGCTCAATATGCTTGCAGTGAGCTAGGCCGCGCCCATCCAGTCGGAACATGACCATATGTATGTGAATAGCCTACTTGCGATCCAGTGCCCTCTGCTCCCGGTGCTGACATCAGTAAATCCTGACAGCACACAGTAAATAGAATGTGAGGATTCACAAGTCTGCAGTCACAGAGAATAACTGCAGACCTGTACTCTAAAGCCAGACAACCCCTTTAATTTCAATTGTCAGTGTTGGGCATCTGCTACTGTCTACTCTCAATTAAAGAGCTTAGGGGAGGCACACAGCAGTGAGCAGTCTTGATTCATACTGTAAGTCGGCCAAATTTGCTACCTGTTCCACAGCCCCAAGCTCTTAGCTAGATTTTGCTGCCATCATTCAGTAGTAGCCTGCTGAGCATATATGTTCAATGAAATGTTTCACAGATAAACTTTAAATAATGATACAAAACTTTTTTTCATTTTAACTTTTCCATCATTTTTTTTGCTTTTACTGGACATAGGGCAGAGAGTCATCAAGTTGTTTTTTTGCAGAATTCTGGAGTAAAACTGCTTGAAATGTCACAAAATGTTATCATTTTTGTTATTTTACAGTAGTCTGCCATTTCTACCCATTTTTTGAAAAGTGGACAGCACTCATGCTGTTAAGTGTGGTTGACAGATTCATCATATTCATCATAATTTACACCACAGAAGAGGTGTAAATAATGACAGAAATGCACTCCCGTCACTAACTTTTTTACACATCTGGTGGTAGCACCTGGCAGTTGAGCAATGAGCCAAATTCACTAAGAAGTTCACACAATGAATTTGGCACAATTCACTTATTTGCCCCCTTCATGAAGACTGACTTATAAATCTCCAGTCTGAATGAATCAAGCCCTTTGTCTTTAGTACAGTAGGTATTTTTGGTGATAGCGTTTGTTAGGGATCGAGTTCCCGCTGCTGCACAAGGGGAATCTCGAACCAGTCCCGCTGCGGTCCCCCATCCATCTCTGGCCGCAGTGGAGCCTGCTCAGCAGAGACGTCGGTCCCAGCGTCTCGCTCGGTCTAATGCTGTGCAAAGGCTTTTTGCTGCCTCTCCTGGTTCCTCTATTATAACCAGTGCTGGAGCAGGTGGTCCTGGGACAAAGTCCTCGCTTTCTCCATCTGAGCATGCCCAGGGCAAGATCTCCCATTGGAGATCAGGGGTCACATGCTCGGATACAGCAGCGACTCCCATTGGTCTGCCAGGAAGATCCTGAAAGGGTTTGTGTTCTGGAACAGTTTCTCATTGGTCCTTTTCTGGAAGGTCCTGTAGCTGCTACTATAAAAAGGTGGCATAACCGCACGGCACGCGCTAGTATCAAATCTGTTACGTGCTTGCGCCAGTGTGGTCATGTATGCATGTGGTTAGGTCCAGCTGAAATAAGCCCCTAGAGTACCGGCACCTCCGGTGAGGAGTTTTGTATGCACATGTTCAGGGCTCGGCTGAAAATGCCATTAGAATACCGGCTACTCCGGTGAGGAGATTATTGCTTATTTTCTGATCGCATGACCACAGACGCAATCGCTGCAGTCATCTGTGTCCCGTGAGTCTAACGGACACAGTCTTTGTCACAGCGCTCTGTGAATAACAGAGTCCGCTTATATCGCCATATAGTGCTATGGCGTTTACATCTGCGACTCTGCGGGATAACAGAGTTCGCTCATACTGCCTATTTGCGCCATCTTACTAGCAGCAGGCTCTGCCTGCACGGTGGACCCCGGGCTGTGAACGCACCTCTCCTTAATATCTATTAGGTGCGTTCCGCAGGCCCTTAACAGCGTTTTAAGAAACACTTTACATATAACATATTTTAATGAACAGCTGATATATTACTAGAAATAGTTATTTTCTCAGCATCAATATTCTCAGAATTAAAACAATTTACTCTGACGTCTTACTGACAAGATGACAGTGAGTGATTAAAAACTAATAGGCATTAGCAAAAAATTTCAGAAATCACATCTGGCAAATATTTTGATGATCAAGCTTTTAAGATGTAGCCAAATTAATTTTTAATTTAACCCCTTCACCCTAGAGCCTGTTTTCACCTTCATGACCAGGCCAAATTTTTCAATTCTGACCAGTGTCACTTTATGAGTTAATAACTCTGGAACGCTTCAACGGATCCCACTGATTCTGAGACTGTTGTTTTGTGAAACATTATACTTTATGATAGCGGTAAAATTGTCTGATATGACTTGCATTTATTTGTGAAAAAAAAGGAAATTTTGCGAACATTATGAAAACGTAGCAATTTTCAAAGTTTAATTTTTATGCCCTAAAAATAGAGTTATTTCACAAAGCATACTTTATAACATTTCCAGCATGTCTACTTTACATCAGCACAATTTTTGAAACATTATTTTTTTAGGAAGTTATAAAGGGTTAAATGTTGACAATTTCTCATTTATCCACCAAATTTCCAAAATATTTTTTTTAGGGACCACATTACATTTGAAGTGACTTTGATGGGTCTATATGACAAAAAATGCCCAAAAGTGACACCATTCTAAAAACTGCTCCCCTCAAGGTGTTCAAAACCACATTCAAGAAGTTTATTAACCCACCAGGTTCTTCACAGGAATTAATGGAATGTAACATAGTAACATAGTAACAGTTTTTAAGGTTAAAGGAAGACTTTAGGTCCCTCTAGTTCAACCCATAGTCTAACATGTTGATCCAAAGGAAGACAAAAAAAACCCATGTGGCAAACAGTAAGGCTAGATTCACATTGCATTAGGGAAGTCCGTTCAACGCATGCGTTGAACGGACTGCCCTAACGCAACTGCCTTTTTTTCATCGTGTTATACGTTCGCGCTAGCGTAGGTGCTCCATCTGCTCTAGAAGTGACTGACCCTCGAACGCTGCAGACCGCGTCCGAGGGTCCATCACAGCGTGGCGGCACATCGCTATGGCAGTCTATGGATTCATTAACGGATGCATTACATCTCGTTAATGCCGCGTTGTAACGCAATCCGTTAGAAGGACTGCCATAACGCAATTGAGGAAAAAAATTCCTTCCCGACTCCATATACGGCAATCAGACTAGTTCCCTGGATCAACGCCCTATCAAGGATTCTAGTGAAGTGATGAGCGAGCATGCTCACCACTATTCAGTGCTCGCCTGAGCATCGCAGTGCTCTCAATGCTCGGAGCTCGCTGAATATTAAAGGGGTTGCTCAGCTGGAGCTCGGGTCTTCTCCCTGCATGTTTGGCGCTCTTTAGAGAGCTAATGAAGATGCAGGGATTGTCTGTCACAGACTGTAATGCCGCAGCCATGTTGGTTGTGGCATTACAGTGATTGACTGGCCACACAGTTATCAGGTCTATTTCAGACCTGGCGCCGACATGCTCTTCACATGCTGTGTCTGTGTGTGTGTGTCTGCAGGTGTGTGCGGCTGTCTGTGCGTGCGGTAACGCTACCGCTGGTACTGTCAGTCACAAACTCTGGTGAAATCTCACGGCGGCTCAGTGATACACTGCGGGAGATATTACCTCCTGTCAGTGTATCACCGGAGGCCGGATAGAGCAGTCGCATCTCCTGATATGACTGTTCTACACATGAGATCGTCGTGGAGCACTCAGTAAATGGACTTTGGTGGACAGGATAGTATTATATGATGGTTTATTATTTTATTTTTGTTGCAGGAGAAGAGAGCGTCAGGGATTAGGTGATACAGTAAGTATGGTTAATTAAGATTAATAAAGGACTATATTCTGGCTGTGTCTTTATTGACCATATAACTATAGGATTAGTAAAGGAGAGGTGTCTTATAGACACCTCTCTATTACTAAGGCGTGAGCTTTATGTCACCTGACAATACAAAGGTGACATCAACCCCACAAATATTACCCCACTTGCCACCACTACAGGGCAAGTGGGAAGAGTGAGGCTAAGTGCCAGAATTGGTGCATTTATAAGATGTGCCATTTCTGGGGCTGCTGAGAACTGATGTTTTTAGCCTGGGGGGCCAATATCCATGGCCCCTTCCCAGGCTATTAATATCAGCCCTCAGCTATTTGACTAGCCTTTGCTGGTTTTCTGTTCCCCTGTAAAATAGCCAGTAAAGACTAAGCAAACTCCTTTCAGTGTTTTTGCAGCATTTTTCACCCACTGGCTTGAATGGGTGTTGAAAATGCTGCAAAAGGTATCATTATTTGCAGCCTTTTCGATGCAGAAAAGTCATGGACAGCAGCTCAACTTTACTAGCATGCACAAAGAGACACAATTTAGCCCAAAAAATGCACCAAAAAAACACCAAAACTGCAACGAGAAACGCACTAAAAAACACACGTAAACCTGCGTTTTTGCCACTGCTTCTTTCCTGCCAAGAAATCAGATTTTTCTGCAGAAAAAAACACAGCAAAAATGCCCAGTGTCAACATACCAGTACCAACAAAGTATATGAGATTTCAGAAATCTCATGCATACACATTATTTTTTTGGCATCAGGATTATGTGCTTTGCTGCTTTTTTTGGACATAGAGCATGTCACTTCTTACAGCGCTTTTGCTGTGTATTTGCAGAGTTTTTCAACACCCATTCAAGCCAATGGGTGAAAAATGCTGCAAAAGTGCTGCAAAAACACTGAAAGAAGTGAAAAAAAAAGCAGCAAAGCACAAAATCCTGATGGCAGAAAAAAAAATGTGTGTGCATGAGATTTCTGAAATCTCATAGGCTTTGCTGGTACTGTAAAAAGCAGCTGAAAATTAGCATTAAAAAACGCAGAAAAAAATTCCAAGTGTGAACATACCCTAAAAAGCAGCTGAAAATTAGCATTAAAAAGCAGCAAAAATGCAGGTATTATTTGCAGCATTTGGCTGAAGAAAAGTAATGGACAGCAACTCAAATTTATTAGCATGCACAAAGAGACACAAGCTAGCCCAAAAAATGCACCAAAACTGCAACAAAACCGCAACAAAAAAAGCACCAAAAATGCATCTAAACCTGCTTTTTTGCCCCAGCTTCTTTCTTGCAAAGAAATCAGGTTTTGCTGCAGAAACAAAACGCATCAAAAAGCCCAGTGTGAACATACCCTTAACAGCAAACTGATGTCAAGAACTTCGCTAAGGCTATGTGCGCATGTTGCGGATTTGCTTGTGGAAATTTCTGCGTGGTTTCTGCCTCTCTTGGCAGAAAACGCAGCTGAAATTCTGTGCTGATTTGATGTGTTTTTGATGCAGATTTTCATGCGGTTTTTCATGCGAATTTGATTGCGGATTTGTAAACTACATAAAGATATATTATTTGTTTTAAAAAAATGTGATATCATTTCCTTGTTCAACCTCTTCTTTTTCATTCTCCATTGAAGACCATAATATAATTACATACAATGTTCAAATATAATGTTTACACACACAAAACAAATATAAGTGACTATTATATATATATGTAGTACCAAGCCCGATGTTTAGTAATGAACAGATAATCTCATTAATAAAACAGTACATAAAGAGTTAATAAAGAAACACACAAAATCTGCGTGAAATGCAATATCTGTTTATTTTTCATAACAATTTAAAAAAAAATTGCGTGGGCTCCCGCGTAATTTTCATAACCAGCAGAGGGAAAGTCGGCAGCTGAGGGCTGATTCTAATATTCTGGGAAGGAGCCATAGCCATAAGGGTGCCAACAGATGTCCACATATCTAGTTTCAATGAGTTATATTAAGGATTCGCTATCAGTTTTCTAAAGCAAAACATAATGCTCTCAAATAAAAAGTATATCTCATCAAACAACACCATTAAGAAAGTTACCAATAATAAAAAAGACTGATACAGATTCAGCTCCCCTAAAGTATCCCATAGTAAACAGTAATGCAAATAGTCACTCCAAAGTGCCTATGATAACAAGTGATAAATTAAGTGCCTTCCCATTTAAAAATTAAAATAAATTATATAATACAGATATAAAAGTATAAGTACATTTTCTAAGTTATATTTGTAAATAACAGTTACCTAAAAACAAATACTATTGTGTCACTGAACAAAACCCACTCTACTAAGAATAATTTACCAATAATACTACCGTATATACTCATGTATAAGCCGACCCGTGTATAAGCCGACCCCCTAATTTTGCCAAAAAAAACTTGGAAAACTTATTGACTCGCGTATAAGCCGGGTGTATAAGTTGCCGTCCTGCTCTGTGCTCCCCCATCCAGCTCTGTGCGCCCCCATTCTCCTCTGTGCTACCCTCCTCCTGCTCCATTATCCTGTCCTGCTCCGTCTTTCCATCCTCCCCATCCTGCTCCGTGCTCCCCCATTCAGCTCTGCACTCCCCCATTCCCCTCTGTGCCCACCCCCGTCCTGCTCCGTGCTCTCCGTCCTCCCCCTGTTCTGCTCCGTGCTCTCCGTCCTCCCCCTGTTCTTCTCCGTGCTCTCCGTCCTCCCCCGTTCTGCTCCGTGCTCTCCATCCTCCCCGTTCTGCTCCGTGCTCTCTGTCCTCCCCCCGTCCTGCTCCGTGCTCTCCGTCCTCCCCCGTTCTGCTTCGTGCTCTCCGTCCTCCCCCCATTCTGCTCCGTGCTTTCCGTCCTCCCCCCCGTCCTGCTCCGTGCTCTCCTCCCCAGTTCTGCTCCGTGCTCTCCATCCTCCCCCCGTTCTGCTCTGTGCTCTCAGTCCTCCCCCCCGTCCTGCTCCGTGCTCCTTGTCCTCCTCCATGCTCCCCCCATCCTCCTCTATCATACTCACCCTCCCCGTGCCATCGCTGAACGTCCCTGCAATCCTGCATTCTTCCCGGCTTCCTGCAGCTCTCCAGCGCTGAGCGGTGATGTAATACCGCTCATTAAGGCCATGAATATGGAGGCCACGCCCATGGGACTGGCGTCTCGTCCATATTACATGACCTTAATGAGCTGGTATTACGTCACCGCTCAGCGTTGGAGAGCTGCAGGAAGCCGGGGAGAACGCAGGATTGCAGGGACGTTCAGCGATGGCACGGGGAGGGTGAGTATGATGTCCCAGCCACCGGCTCCTGCCGCCGCGTCCCCTCCCCCGCTGATTTCTGCCCTATGACTCGTGTATAAGCCGAGGGGGCATTTTCAACACAAAAAAAGGTGCTGAAAATCTCGGCTTATACACAAGTATATACGGTGTTTTACAATTCCAAAATGATGACACCACACAATGGTCATATACTACCACCACAAAGAATCTGCCAATGTCCCTTTTTTGAACAAAATCCACTATACTAAGACCAATATTACTAATAATGCCACATACAAAGACAAAATAATACTGCCACCCCATGATCTTATATTACCAGCACATACAGTGGTAACTAGTGTTGAGCGATACTGCTCGATATCTAAAAATATCGGATCGGAATGGTATCGCCGATATCACTATCGGCGATATCCGATTCCGATACCGGAAGTCCCATGTAAGTCTATGGGAACAAAATATCGCAACTAAAAAAACACTTTCTTTCCTTGTAAACACAAAATATACACACTTAGAATACATATATATATATATATATATACATGTCATTGTGACATATATATATATACATATATTTATAGTTTATTCACTTCTACATAGTAAAATAGCCTCTGATTCAATTGCCGGGTAAAGCCGGCATTTGTGAAAAGACAGAAGCACCCGAGGGTCCAGTCGCCACAGAGATGTTGCATCGCACCCAGCGAACAGGATTCAGAAGCTCGCTATAAGCGAGTCCTGTGTGCCTTAATTGAACTTTTTTTTGCTTGAGAATTGCAAAAATCATCATAGACTGTATTTGCCATTTTTCCGTCATATCTGTGCCACGAGGCACAGGTGAAGAATAAGGGGGTGCTCTCGTGGGCGTACACTCACTCCGTGGCGCGAAAACGATGTCCGCACACTCTAAATGTTACTGCAATGTAAGATCGTGCCCCACAGCTCTGGAGTTCCGCCTCCTCATCCTCCTCAGTGGGCGTAAATGAACGCGAAGGTCCCGCCTCCCTACAAAAGATGTCGCCTCTCCTGATGCTAATGACACATGTGACTTTGCTGAGATGGCGAATGGACGTGAGCAGAAGTGGGAAGGGATGGAGGAGTCAGAGCTCTCCCCCCATGGAAGCGACCCGATCGCCACGGAGCCACCGTTTGGCACCCGGCCTGGAAACCCTCCTACGCTGGAAGAAGCGGAGGATACCCTGAGAGACCTGGCCCGGCACCGGGAGGAGGTCGCCAGGATGGAAGCGAGCTGGCGGGCCCTAAAACTACAATTGGAGCGGCGCCAATCCCTCTTACCCCCTGAAGTGTCTGTACCGGAAGGTGAGGCACCCGTTCCAGTACAGGAGGCCGTGCGGGCATCCCAGCCCTTGCAATCTGAACCGGTTGCCAGTATCTCAGTGGAGGCACCCGTTCCAGTACAGGAGGCCGTGCGGGCATCCCAGCCCTTGCAATCTGAACCGGTTGCCAGTATCACAGTGGAGGCACCCGTTCCTGCAGAAAACGCCGCACCAGCACCCCAGATCCCGCTGTCTGCCCCCGTCGCTGAGGCAGAAGAAGCGACACCCGTCCTCATGGAGGAGGCCGCGCAGGCACCAGAGCTCTACCTGCCTGTACCGGAGCCCCGACCGTCATCTGTTCCAGAGACGGCTGCTTCCGCCGCAGGTGAGCGCCGCCAGGACTGGCGGGCGCCAGGAGAGCTGCCGCAAATCGTACATCGTAAGCTGGCGTTTGATGGTGGAGACATGGAGATGCTGGTGGAGGAGAATTACAACCGGCGTCAGGAGGAAGAGTGGAGACGTCGGGAGCGGGAAGCAGAGCGACAAAGGGAGCAGCGAGAATCCCAAAAGCTTCGGCAACGTCCCCTGGAGAAGGACCTGGCAGAGAAGGCACGTATGAGAAAGGATAAAAGTACGGTGAGGGAGCCGCGGCGTAAGGGTGCAGTACGGAACTTTAAGTTAAAAGGTGGTTGGGGCTTCATCCAGGAGCCTGGACTTTATTTAGAAGTTTTGTAACCCGGCGGGACGTGGAGGCTCACCTCCCAGAAGGACACCCGGGGAGGGACCTGTTGCCAGGAGACTTGGTGACTTACACCCGACACTGGGGTTACAATGGATGGTACGCCCTAAATGTTACCAGGTGCGACCCCTACTCCCCAGAGTGTCAGGAAACTGACAGACCCTACGAGCCTTCAGCCTCCCCCAACCAGGCCTCTGCACAAGTGCCCACCCCACGCCGTAAATCTCCCCAGCCTCCCTCAGTGGTCTCCTCAGCAGCCCCAGCTATGGACATGATAATGATAGCTGGCCCGTACCCGGCGCCTGTTAGGCCCCCTGGGGTTCGTTCAGTCCGGGACATAGGGGTCCAGACCCGGAGGGAGATGAAAGAGGTGGCCACACAGACCCAGATAGCGGGTCACGACGTCACTGTACAGGCCACACGACGTCATCAGGTCTGGGTGGACCCTCCTGTCACGGATGTTTGGCAAGCTCCAGAAGAGTACCAGGTGGTACCTGGAAGAGGCCAGCCAAAGAAGTCTAAATAACCCGGACAGGGTCTCTGTATGTAAATAGTTAAATTATTGATGTACCCGGACGGGTGAATGTTCATAAAAAGAAGTTTATTGCCTTAATATACCCAGGTTGGGTAATGGTTTGATGTACCCGGACGGGTGAATGTTCAGAAGAACAAGTTTATTGTTGCCTTAATATACCCAGGTTGGGTAATGGTGTTTCACTGTAATGAAAATGTTGAACTTTGAAGCCATGAACTGTACTGGCTCACAAATTTTTCTGTAAATAGTTGGCACTTCGGTGCTCCATCTTGGTTTTACAAAAAACTTTACTGTGCACTATTTTCAACTACCTCAGAAACTAAAAACCCGTTTGGTGTGGCCGAAAGTGAGGTCTGCTCAAGGAAAGTCTTGCAGCCCACCCAAGACCACAGTTGGAGGTTTGGAGCGGGTCCTCCACAAGCACAAGTAAGGGACACTGTGAAGTTACCCCGGTGGGGTTGTAGTCCTAAGAAGTCTCCACGAACTTCGGCACTAATGCTATTTGCACTTTTGTTGAATATGTATTTATTAACACACATGTATAACACATATCAAGGGTATAAACAGTAACAAAACATGTCACATAATATAAGCCATTTGCACTTTTGTAATGTTATTATTAAAAATGTTATTATGCAACGTTTAACTTGAAGTGTTTCCTGCTTTCTTACTACGTCGCATAGTCCACTCTGCTACATCACTTTGCACCATTGCTCTATCTCACATCTATCTGCCCTGGAAGGATAGCGTGTTACCTGTAGAAGACTTTTCACCTACCTGCACTACACCATCCCTTCCAGAGGACCTGCACAGGAGCGCTGGACACCCTGACCAGGTACTACAGGTGGCGTCACGACAAACTACACGAACATTCTATCATCCCCTGGAAATATCCCACATTCCAGTGATCGCCCAGGTCACGGACCGAGCTGTGCTACTCGTGACATCCCCCATAGAAGTCGACGTGATCGGTGCCGAGTACCCCCAAAACCCCTGTCTCTGTGCGACTCAACTTCCCTCACTGTGCTGGCACTTTACATTTACAATGCCTCTGGGGTTTTTTTTTTGGGGGGGTGGGGAACATTCAGACTTTTGCTATGGGGCCCCATGATTTATATGTACGCCCCTGCTGCTGAGGCATGGTATTTAAGGCTGTTAAGGAGCCAACATACATGGACCTTGCCAGCAGCGTCGGACTGGAGTACCTTGGGCCCACCAGAGAAAATATATTCTTGCGGCGCAACATCATACTTCCCAACCTTTGAATAAGGGAAAGAGGGACAAAGGCTGTGGCACGCTGTGCATGCTGCAGAAAATTTTAGGCCATGCCACGTTGCACCACAGACTGTCCAGGAGTTGGTGGATGCTTTAGTCCAGGTGTGGGAGGAGATCCCTCACGAGACCATCAGGAGCATGGCCAGAAGTTGTAGGGAGGTCATACAGCATACCTCCCAAATTTGGAAGACAGGAAAGAGGATTAAAGGCTGCGGCGCGTTATGCGCGCCGCTGAAAATTTTAGGCCACGCCCCGACAACACCAATTTCACAGCTAATCACACCCATATCCTCGCCCCAAGCGTAACCATTTAGCACTGCTGATCACACTGACTGGTAATGAGGGCACAGTGGCTGGTACTGAGGAAAAGAAAGAAAGAGCAGCGAGAGAGAAAGAACAAACAGAGAAAGAAAGAGAGGAAAGAAAGAAAAGAGAGAAAGAAATAACAGAGAGAAAAAAGAACAGAGAGCGAGAAGGAAAGAACAGAGAGCGAGAAAGAAAGACTAGAGAGAGAGCCATAGGCGTAGCTAGGGTTTTGGTTTAGTGGGGGCAAAACTTCTGAGTGGGCCCATCATCAGAGAACTTCAGCAAATGACCGCGCTGTTGGCCAAAATAATCTCTATATAAAAAGACCAATATTGATATTACGCCATATGGTCTGTGTTAAATAATACCAGTCCTACAGAACATATAATGGATTACAGCACAGGTACAGATAATGACTTACCGCTGATGTTCTTTCTAATGGAATTGTTCACTTTTCATGTCTTTTCCATCTGGCCCACACCGACATGACGACTTCTCCAGCCAGGACTCGACTGCACCCCCATTAAAAAAAAATAAAAAAAAAACTCACCTCCCGGCTCCTGTGCTGCTCACTGTTCTCCCTCTCAGCGTCTGACAGCGGGCGCTGGCAGGTGATGTTATTGCGCCCGCTGTCATACGCTGAGAGGGGGATTATGGGAGAGTAGGAGCGCTCGCTCCTTCTCTCTCCATGCGGTCAGCTTTATCGGCTGGATGCCGATACAGCTGACCCTCCGATGACGGGTGGGGGGCCCACTGCTGGCACCGGGCCCCCCCAACGCCTGTTCAGGCCCCATAGCTTCCGGGCGGCAGAGCAGGGAGAGCGATTCTCCCTGCTCTGCCGCAGAATGTAACTGTATCGTAGCTCCGGGTGGGCCCCCTCAGAGCGCGGGCCCCGGGGCCACCACCCCCTCTGCCCCGCGACCTATCCTTTCAAATCAGGGCCCACCACGCAGGAGCTGGGGCCCACCGTAGGTTTCTCCGGTGTCCCGGTGCCTCAGTCCGACCCTGCTTGCCAGCCTGATAATACCAGGCCACAGCAGTCTGCATATCTTGGCTGGTTAACAAAAATAGGGGATCCCCTCGAAAAAAATTTGGCGTGGGGTCCCCCCTATTTTTGTTAACCAGCCAGATGAAGCAGACTGCTGAGGCCTGGTTTTTCAGGCTGGTAAGGATCCAATATCCATGGACCTTGCCAGCCTGATAATACCAGGCCACAGCAGTCTGCATATCTTGGCTGGTTAACAAAAATAGGGGATCCCCTCGAAAAAAAATTGACGTGGGGTCCCCCCTATTTTTGTTAACCAGCCAGATGAAGCAGACTGCTGAGGCCTGGTTTTCCAGGCTGGTAAGGATCCAATATCCATGGACCTTGCCAGCCTGATAATACCAGGCCACAGCAGTCTGCATATCTTGGCTGGTTAACAAAAATAGGGGATCCCTCGAAAAAAATTTGACGTGGGGTCCCCCCTATTTTTGTTAACCAGCCAGATGAAGCAGACTGCTGAGGCCTGGTTTTTCAGGCTGGTAAGGATCCAATATCCATGGACCTTGCAAGCCTGATAATACCAGGCCACAGCAGTCTGCTTAGCTTGGCTGGTTAACAAAAATAGGGGATCCCCTCGAAAAAAAAAACGGCGTAGGGGTCCCCCTATTTTTGTTAACCAGCCAAGTAAAATGCAGACTGCTGCGGCCTGGTATTAAAAGACTGTCAAGGCCCATGGATTTTGGCCCTCAACAGCCTGATAATACCAGGCTACAGCAGCCCCACATTTGGCGCATCAAAAGATGTGCCAATTGTGTCACTTTACCCGGCTCTTCCCACTGCCCTGTAGCGGTGGCAAGCGGGGTAATAAGGGGTTAATGTCACCGTTGATTGCACGGTGAGAATAAGCCCGGTTAATAATGGAGAGGTGTCAATAAGACACCGATCCATTATTAATCCCAAAGTTTTTAAATGTATAAAAAAAAGACACAGCAAGAAAAAGTATTTTACTGAAATAAAAAAGACAACACAGTTTTCATTTCTTTTATTATACTCTCATTCCTGCGACGCCATCGATCTCCTGTAAAAAAAGAAAAAAAAAAAACCAACAGTATACCACCTGTCCGACGCAGTCCATAGTAACGACAGTCCCACGACGATCCAGCTCTGCTACATCGCAATGACAGGCAGAGCCTGTCATCTCAACGCAGCACAGCTGATTACCTGCTTCCCCGGCGGTGACGTCATCGGACTGACTGCTTTACGGCCGGGATTACCCAGCAGTCACTGCAGTTATCGCGAGAAACTGCATGTGACCGCCGGGGAAAGATGATGGCTGCCATCAAGCAGTCCAGCCCGTGACCGCCGGAGATCTTCTGCCAGGTAAGTGCCGCTGACTCCTGACAGACCCGACCGACGGACACTGACAGTGACAGTGACAAATCCGATTCCGGTATCCGATAAGACGAAAATATCGGAACTAAGTATCGAAAGTCCGATAGAGCTAATATCGGCCGATACCCGATACTTGCGGTATCGTATCGCTCAACACTAGTGGTAACTGAATAATACAACCATAGTAATCATTAACAAAAGTCATTGTAATTAATAGTAATATTAACCACATACAGAGCCTATATAGTGGTAGATAATAGTTATACACAGGCATATCACATACACTGGGGAAAATAAGTATTTGATACACATTGTCGATTTTGCAAATTTTCTCACCTACAAAGAATGGAGAGGTCTGTAACTTTTATCATAGGTGCACTTCAACTGTGAGAGGCAGAATCTGAAAATGAAACCCAGAAAATCACATTGTATGATTTTTGCAGAATTAAATTGCATTTTACTGCATGAAATAAGAATTTGATCACATACCAACCAGCAAGAATTCTGGCTCTCACAGACTTGTTAGTTTTTCTTTAGCCCCTTAATGACCACCGATACACCTTTTAACGGCGGCAGTTAAGGGTTCTCATGCCACAGCGCCGCATTTTAATGGCGCTGAGAAATAAGTATATAGCGCCGCCCAGAGAACATGATTCAGGTTGGTTTTTACCGATCCCATTATTGCTATCAATGTTGTTAACAGTGACCGCAAAAAAAAGTCAGATTTTCCATTTAATTTCTCCTTTGATGTGATCGCACATCAGAGGAGAGAGAAATATGGTACCCCGATCCACCCGGTACCTCTGGTGTCCCTGCAAACCCCCGTGAAGTCCCCTGGGCCACTGGCATCTTCTTCCAGGAGAAAATGGCGGGCGTATGCGCAGTGCACCTGCCTAGATCTGCCGACCGGCACCCGGCAACAATAAGAAATATTTCCTATTGGTTCATTTTGATCACTGTGATAGAACCTATCACAGTGATCAAAATAAAAAAAATATTAAATCAAACCCCCCTTTATCAGCCCCTTAGTTAGGTAAAAATAATAAAATAAAAAAAGTATTTATTTCCATTTTTCCATTAGGGTTAGAATTGGGCTAAAGTTAGGGTTAGGGTTGGGCTAGGGTTAGGGTTGAGGCTAGAGTTAGGGTTGGACTAAAGTTAGGGTTGAGCTAAAGGTAGGATTGGGCTAAAGTTAGGGTTAAGGCCAGGGTTAGGGTTGGGTTAAAATTAGGGTTGGGCTAAAGATAGGGTTGGGCTAGGGTTAGGTCTATGGTTGGGATTAGCGTTAGGGTTGTGTTGGGTTTAGGGTCAGAGTTAGAATTGGGGGATTCCACTGTTTAGGTACATCAGGGGGTCTCCAAGCGTGACATGGCACCACCATTGATTCCAGTCAATTTTGATTTCAAAAAGTCAAATGGTGCTCCCTCCCTTCTGAGCCCTGCCATGCACCCAACAGTGGCTTTTCCCCACATATGAGGTATTGGCGTACTCAGAAGAAATTGCACAATAAATTTTATGGTCCATTTTCTCTGATACCCTTGTGAAAATAAAAAAAATTGGTTCCAAAGTAAATTTTTTGTGAAAAAAATAATATGTTCATTTTTTCCTTACACATTGCTTTAGTTCTCGTGAAGCACCTGAAGGGTTAATAAACTTCTTGAATGTGGCTTTGCGCACCTTAAGGGATGAAGTTTTTAGAATGGTGTCAGTTTCGGGTATTTTCTGTTATATTGACCCCCCAAACTCACTTCAAATGTGAGGTGGTGTTAGGGTCTGCGGAACGCACCAAATATATAAAGTGGAGAGGTGCGTTCGCAGCCCGGGGTCCACCGTGCAAGCAAAGCCTGCTGCTAGTAAGATGACGAAAGTAGCGAACTCTGTTATCCCGCAGAGTCGCTAAAATAAACGCCGTAGCGCGTTGTGGCAGTAAGTGCAGACTCTGTTAATTCACAGAGCCGCTAACGGGATGCCACAGTGCTATATGGCGATATGTGCGAACTCACTTAGCTTCAGTGAGCCGCAAAGTAAAACGCAAGGGCGCTGTCTAGCGTCGAGAGCGAACCTTGTTACGTCACAGAGCCGCTGAGAACAAATACCGTGTCCTGTCAGGCTCTCAGGCACACGGTTAATTGCTAAGCGAGCATAATACGTGGTCATGCGCTAATGTCCTCGCGGGAGTCACCCGCAATCTATGGCGTCTGAACGCCAGACCCTGAATACGGCAATCAAACTCCTCACCGGTTATGCCGGTAATCTAGGGCATCTAGGACACTGACCCTGACCAGCTAGCACACTAAACTCCTCACCGATTAAGTCAGTATTCTAGTGGCTTATTTCAGCCGGGTCCCTAACCACACACACGCATGACCACACTGGCGCATAGCATACAATGGTTGATATTAGCGCATGGCGGCCCAGCCATGCTACCCTTTTATAGCAACAGCTACAGGACCTTCCAGGAACAAGGACCAATGAGAACCTGTTCAGAAGACTAGTAGTAACAGGGCCTTCCTGGCGGGCCAATAGGAGCTGCTGCAGTACCTGAGCATGTGACCCCTGATCTCCAATGAGAGATCTCACTCTGGGCACGCTCAGAAGGGAAAATGCAGGACTTTATCCCAAAGACGTCTGCTCCAGAACTGGCTATAATAGCAGATCCAGGAAAGGCAGCAGCAAGTCACTGCCCAGTAGTGGAGTGGGCAAGACGCTTGGAACGACGTCTCTGCTGAGCAGGCTCCACTGCGGCCGGAGATGAATGGGAGACCGCAGCGGCACTGGTTTGAGACTCCCCTTGTGCAGGAGCGGGAACTCGAACCCTAACATTACCCCCCTTCTCTGGGCCTCGCTGCGTTCAAAGGCAGCGATGAGCTGCGGAGCGTGAACATGCTCGGCAGGCTCCAAGACCTATCCTCAGGCCCATAGCCCCTCCAGTCCACCAAATAAAACTTTTTGCCCCGTACCACCTTACACCCCACGATGGCGTTCACCTCATGGTCATCCGCAGATGAACCCGATGTCACGGCAGATGACTCAGAAAACCGGGACATGAGCACGGGTTTCAGGAGGGACACGTGAAAGGTGTCGGAGATACCCAGGCGTGGTGGAAGAGCTAAACGGTATACCACAGGGTTAACCTGCTCGAGGACCTTGAAAGGACCCAGGTAGCGGGGTGCCAACTTAGTGGACTCAACTCGCAGCCTGATGTTACGGGCGGAGAGCCACACCAAATCCCCAGGAGCAAATGTAGGAGCGGGGCGCCGATGGGCATCTGCCGAAGACCTCATCCTCTCTTTGGAGGCCTGAATGGCATCCTGCGTGCGGTCCCAAATGTCCCGTGCCTCCACAGCCCAGTCTGCCACCCTGGAATCGGCGGAAGACACGGGCATAGGCACTGGTACCCGCGGATGCTGACCGTAGTTCAGGAGGAATGGGGTCTGTCCGGTGGAATCAGCCACAGCATTGTTTAATGCAAACTCAGCCCATGGTAGCAAGGATGCCCAGTCATCCTGCCTGGCTGAGACAAAATGTCGTAGATAGGTGACCAAGGTCTGGTTGGCCCTCTCTACCAACCCATTCGTCTCAGGATGGTACGCTGAAGAGAGATTTAACTCAATACTGAGTAGACGACAAAGCTCTCTCCAGAACCGAGACGCAAACTGGGGACCTCGGTCACTGACAATCTTGTCCGGCATGCCGTGTAAACGGAAGATGTGCCTAACAAACAACGCTGCCAGAGCCCGTGCAGAAGGTAACCGTGGTAGTGGCACCAGATGCACCATTTTAGAGAAATGGTCGGTGATTACCCAAATGATGGTGCAACCCCGAGACTTGGGCAAGCCCACCACAAAGTCCATCCCAACCATCTCCCAGGGCCTGTCTGCCACCGGCAAAGGGTAAAGTAACCCAGCTGGCCGTTGTCGTGGAGACTTATTTTTGGCGCAGGAGACACACGCCCGAACATAGTCCCCAACATCACGGACCATATGCGGCCACCAATATGTCCTCACCAGCAATTCAGATGTCCTCTTTGCCCCAAAGTGTCCACCCACCCTGGACGAATGTGCCCAAGAGAGTACCTCCGGTCGCAAATTAGTAGGCACAAAAGTCTTGCCCGGGGGCACAGACTCTAGCGAAACCGGGGCCACTGTTCTCAGGCTCTCTGTGGGGACGATAAGCCGAGGCTCCTCCACCTCCTCCTCCGAGGACACCACAGAGCGAGAGAGAGCGTCGGCACGAATGTTCTTCTCTCCCGAGAGGAAATGCAGTGTGAAATGAAACCGGGAGAAGAACAAGGACCATCTGGCTTGGCGAGAATTAAGCCGCTGGGCCGTCTGAAGATATACCAGGTTTTTGTGATCCGTGAAGACTTGGAAGGGAAAGCGAGCTCCCTCCAACAGATGTCTCCACTCCGAGAAGGCCAACTTCATTGCTAGCAACTCCCTGTCCCCGATGGAATAATTCCTCTCTGCTGGTGTGAAGGTCTTGGAGAAAAAGAAGCATGGATGCTTCCGACCTTGAGCATCCTTTTGGAAGAGGACTGCTCCAGCACCAACGGACGAGGCATCCACCTCCAATATAAATGGCTTATCAACATCGGGGCGATGTAGGATGGGAGCTCTAGCGAAATGAGACTTAATAGACGTGAAGGCCTTGGAGACCTCTTCAGACCACAATTTGGGATTAGCTCCCTTTTTGGTAAGGGCAACCACGGGAGCTACCAAAGTTGAGAAGTGGGGAATGAACTGACGGTAGTAATTAATGAACCCCATAAAGCGCTGCACCGCCTTTAGAGAGTGGGGTTCTTGCCAGTCCATCACCGCCTGTAGTTTGGCAGGATCCATAGCCAATCCCTGGGCGGAGATGATATAGCCCAGGAAAGGTAAGGACTCCTGCTCAAACACACATTTCTCCAACTTTGCGTAAAGGGAATTTGCCCGTAGGAGGTCGAAGACCCTGCCAACATCCCTCCGGTGGGAGTCAATATCTGGAGAGAAGATGAGTATATCATCCAGATAGACTACGACCGAGGTGGAGAGCATATCCCGGAAGATGTCATTGACAAAGTCTTGGAAAACGGCTGGAGCATTACAGAGCCCAAAGGGCATCACCAGATATTCGTAATGCCCATCCCTGGTATTAAAAGCCGTCTTCCATTCGTCCCCCTCACGGATGCGAATCAGGTTATAAGCACCGCGCAGATCTAGTTTAGTGAATACCCTTGCTCCCCGAAGCCTATCAAATAGCTCAGAGATCAGGGGCAACGGGTACTTGTTTTTAACGGTGATGGCGTTAAGACCCCTGTAATCAATACACGGACGCAATTCTCCGTTTTTCTTCTGCACGAGGAAAAATCCCGCCCCTGCCGGTGACACCGACTTCCTAATAAACCCTCTTGCCAGGTTCTCCTGAATATATTGCGACATGGCCTCTGTCTCAGGAAGAGAGAGGGGATAGACCCTTCCCCGAGGAGGTTCTGCGCCAGGCAAGAGGTCGATAGGACAGTCATAGGGGCGATGAGGCGGAAGAGTCTCCGCAGCCTTCTTAGAGAACACGTCTGCATATGACCAGTAGTGCTTGGGAAGTGGAATAAGATCTGCGGGTAACTCAGTAGTGGTAACCTGAACGCAACTTCTGACACATCTGCCTGTACATGCATCACTCCAACCCAGTATCCTACCTGAAGTCCAATCTATATGTGGGGAGTGGAAACGGAGCCAAGGTATACCTAGTAGGATCTCGTCTATTCCCTCGGGAAGGACGAGTAGGGAAATAAATTCCTGATGGGAAGGAGATACAGACAATGCAAGTGGGACAGTCTGGTGTGTAATTTGTGAGGGCAATGACGACCCATTCACTACCCGAACAGTCACTGATTTGTCAAGCGCCACCAGAGGTATTGCATGACGGCGAGCAAAGCTAGAGGACATGAAATTCCCCTATGCTCCTGAGTCCACGCAAAGGTCGGCGGTGAGAATGGAAGTACCAACAGTGATTGTCCCTTTAAATGTTATCTTGGAGGAAAATGCCGCTGTCTCTAGTGAACCTCCTCCCAGGGCCACTAGACGCGATCGCTTCCCGATCGCTGTGGACATCTGTTGGCATAGTGTCCTGTCTGCTGACAATGGTTACAAACCACGGATACTCGGACGGACCGAGACTTAGGTCCTGCATGAGGAACTTCTGTGGCCTTTTGAGGTTCGGACGCCAAATCGGGGAATTCGGGAGGTTTGGCAAAGGTAGGAGCCAACCGAAACCTCTGCCTACACTGGGCCCGCTCCAACCTCCGCTCGTGAAAACGGAGGTCAATGCGGGTAGATATGGAGATAAGCTTCTCCAGTGTGGCGGGAATCTCCCTGGTAGCCAAAGCGTCTTTAACATGGTCAGCCAGTCCCCGCCAGTAGATAGGAATAAGAACTTTATCAGACCAATCTAGCTCAGCAGCCAGAGTCCGAAACTGGACGGAAAACTGACTGACCAAAGATGAACCCTGTGTCAATGCCAGCAGTTGTAGCGCCGTATCGTGGGTGACCTGGGGTCCTAAAAAGACCTTTTTAAGAGCCTCCAAGAAACGAGGAGCACTCTGCACCACACGATCATCGCGCTCCCACAGCGGCGTTGCCCACTCCAACGCTCTGCCCGAGAGTAGAGAAAGTACAAAACCCACTTGTGCCCGATCCGTGGGAAAACGTGCAGCCAGAAGCTCGAGATGTATAGAGCACTGACTCACGAATCCCCGACATTGCTTGCTATCACCGGCAAACTTGTCAGGAAGCGGGAGGTGGGATAATGTAGGGGCAGAGGTGGCAGAGGACAAACTGGCTGCAGCCACGCTAGCAGCCTGAACAGCGACTGCGGTAACATCCACAGCTGAGGTTGTGCTCTCAAGAGCCTCCAACCTACCCTTCAGCTGCTGGATGTACTGCAATAGACGCTGTTCGTCCGCCATTTTACTAGCCAGACCCTGGCGCTAATATTATGTTAGGGTCTGCGGAACGCACCAAATATATAAAGTGGAGAGGTGCGTTCGCAGCCCGGGGTCCACCGTGCAAGCAAAGCCTGCTGCTAGTAAGATGACGAAAGTAGCGAACTCTGTTATCCCGCAGAGTCGCTAAAATAAACGCCGTAGCGCGTTGTGGCAGTAAGTGCAGACTCTGTTAATTCACAGAGCCGCTAACGGGATGCCACAGTGCTATATGGCGATATGTGCGAACTCACTTAGCTTCAGTGAGCCGCAAAGTAAAACGCTAGGGCGCTGTCTAGCGTCGAGAGCGAACCCTGTTACGTCACAGAGCCGCTGAGAACAAACACCCTGTCTTGTCAGGCTCTCAGGCACACGGTTAATTGCTAAGCGAGCATAATACGTGGTCATGCGCTAATGTCCTCGCGGGAGTCACCCGCAATCTATGGCGTCTGAACGCCAGACCCTGAATACGGCAATCAAACTCCTCACCGGTTATGCCGGTAATCTAGGGCATCTAGGACACCGACCCTGACCAGCTAGCACACTAAACTCCTCACCGATTAAGTCAGTATTCTAGTGGCTTATTTCAGCCGGGTCCCTAACCACACACACGCATGACCACACTGGCGCATAGCATACAATGGTTGATATTAGCGCATGGTGGCCCAGCCATGCTACCCTTTTATAGCAACAGCTACAGGACCTTCCAGGAACAAGGACCAATGAGAACCTGTTCAGAAGACTAGTAGTAACAGGGCCTTCCTGGCGGGCCAATAGGAGCTGCTGCAGTACCTGAGCATGTGACCCCTGATCTCCAATGAGAGATCTCACTCTGGGCACGCTCAGAAGGGAAAATGCAGGACTTTATCCCAAAGACGTCTGCTCCAGAACTGGCTATAATAGCAGATCCAGGAAAGGCAGCAGCAAGTCACTGCCCAGTAGTGGAGTGGGCGAGACGCTTGGAACGACGTCTCTGCTGAGCAGGCTCCACTGCGGCCGGAGATGAATGGGAGACCGCAGCGGCACTGGTTCGAGACTCCCCTTGTGCAGGAGCGGGAACTCGAACCCTAACAGGTGGTTCCTAAAAAAATGATATTGGACAATTTGTTGGAAAAATGAGAAATCACTGGTCAACTTTTAACCCTTATGACGTCCTAAAATTATGTCTCCAAAATTGTGCTGATGACATGTGGGAAATATTACTTATTAACTATTTTGTGTGGCACCACTCTCTGATTTAAGTGTACAAATAGTTAAAAGTTTAAAAATTGCAAAATTTTCAAAATTTTTGCCAAATTTCCGCTTTTCTCATAAATAAACACAAGTTATAGCAAATACATTTTATCACTAACATGAAGTACAATATGTCACGAAAAAATATTCTCAGAATCAGTGGGATATGTTGAAGCTTTCCAGAACTATAACCTCATAAAGTGACAGTGGTCAGAATTGTAAAAATTGGCTTGGTCATTAAGTACCAAATTGGCTCTGTCACTAAGGGATTAAGAAGCCCTCCTACTCTGCACTTATTACCTCTATTAATTGCACCTGTTTGAACTTGCTACCTGTATAAAAGATACCTGTCCATACACTCAATCAATCACACTCCAACTTCTTCACCATGACCAAGACCAAACAACTGTGTAAGGACCCCAAGGACAAAATTGTTGACAGCAATAGAATAATAAAATAATATCAAATGTTGCAAACCTTGAAAATAAATTTAAGAACTAGGAAAATATTAAATGAGCTTTGAAGACTTTACAGTCACTTGCAAATAATTTTCATACAAAATATGAGATATTAAAATTGCTGTGATCATAGGTGCACTGAAATTCACCTTTATTCTTCATGTAGCAAAATTGCATATGTGATTTTGGACTTATTGTTAGTGTTGAGCGATAGTGCTCGATATCTAAAAATATCGTATCGAAATTGTATCGCCGATAGCACTAAATATCGTCGATATCCGATTTCGATACCTGAAGTCCAATGTAAGTCTAAGGGAACAAAATATCGCAACTAAAAAAAACCTTTATTTCCTTGTAAACACTAAATATACACACATAGAATACATATATATATATACATGTCATTGTGACATATATATATACATATATGTATAGTTTATACACTTCTTCATAGTAAAATATCCTCTGATTCAATTGCCGGGTAAAGCCGGCTTCTGTGAAAAGACAGAAGCACCCGACATGAAATGACACTTGGTGTACATAGGGTTAACCATGTCTTTTCATGTCGTTTGCAATCTGATTTGCACAAACAATTACATCAGTCTATGTGTGCAAAATTTCACACCTGTAGGGGTTAATTAAAGGGGTAAATTCGTTGTAAAAAAAACTGACTTTTTTGCTACGAATTTACACCTTTAATTAACCCCTACAGGTGTGAAATTTTGCACACTTACACTCATGTAATTGTTTGTGCAAATCAGATATCAAACTACATGAAAAGACATGGTTAACTCTATGTAAACCAAGTGTCATTTCATGTCGGGTTCTGCATTTTCACAAAAGCCGGCAATTGAATTAGCGGCTATTATACTATGTAGAAGTGTATGAACTATAAATATAAATATATATATATATGTGTCACAAATTCAATGACATGTATATATATATATGAGGTGTAAAATTGCTGAAAAAAAATGCGTGGGCTCCCGCCCTATTTTCGCAACCAGACAGACAAAGCCAGTGAGTGGGGGCAGATAATAATAGCCCAGAGAGGGACCATTATTTTTGGCCCCCCCGGCTACTAACATCTGCCCCCAGACACCCCAGAAAGGGCAAATCTCTAATTAGATTTGCCCTTTCTGGCACTTTGCCCGTCTATTCCCATTGCCCTGTAGCGGTGGCGAATGGGTTAATAAGGGGTTAAAATGACCTTGCAATTGAAAGGTCACTTTAAGCCAGGTTAATAATTGAGAGCTGTCAATCAGACAACTATCAATTATTAATCCTATTGTATGAAAGAAAAATCAAACACACACACTTTAATAAAAAAGAAGTTTAATGAAATAATCACACAGTTTTTGACCATATTTTATTTACCTGCTAAAACCATTTCCTGTAATAAAAATAAAATAATAAAGCAAAATTATTCTTACCAATCCGATGTACAGTCAGGTCCCACGGTGTAATCCTTCAGAAAGGGTTAATGTTTACTGCAGGGACCGCAGCTAATGCTGCAGCCTCACAGTAAACCCCCAAATGAATGAGTTCCTCTCCTGGCTGACAGGAGAGGAAGTGGAAAGCTTAATTGATTGCTTTCCACTTTCACTTCAGGTCAGCCAGGGACACAATCAGTGACGTCAGAGGGAACTGGTTAACAAAAATAGGGGATCCCCTCGAAAAAAAATGGCGTGGGGTCCCCCCTATTTTTGTTAACCAGCCAGATGAAGCAGACCGCTGAGGCCTGGTTTTTCAGGCTGGTAAGGATCCAATATCCATGGACCTTGCAAGCCTGATAATACCAGGCCACAGCAGTCTGCATATCTTGGCTGATTAACAAAAATAGGGGATCCCCTCGAAAAAAATTGGCGTGGGGTCCCCCCTATTTTTGTTAACCAGCCAGATGAAGCAGACCGCTGAGGCCTGGTTTTTCAGGCTGGTAAGGATCCAATATCCATGGACCTTGCAAGCCTGATAATACCAGGCCACAGCAGTCTGCTTAGCTTGGCTGGTTAACAAAAATAGGGGATCCCCTCAAAAAAAAAAACGGCGTAGGGGTCCCCCTATTTTTGTTAACCAGCCAAGTAAAATGCAGACTGCTGCGGCCTGGTATTAAAAGACTGTCAAGGCCCATGGATTTTGGCCCTCAACAGCCTGATAATACCAGGCTACAGCAGCCCCACATTTGGCGCATCAAAAGATGTGCCAATTGTGGCACTTTACCCGGCTCTTCCCACTTGCCCTGTAGCGGTGGCAAGCGGGGTAATAAGGGGTTAATGTCACTGTTGATTGCACGGTGACAATAAGCCCGGTTAATAATGGAGAGGTGTCAATAAGACACCGATCCATTATTAATCCCAAAGTTATTAAATGCATAAAAAAAAGACAAAGCAAGAAAAAAGTCTTTTAATGAAATAAAAGAGACAACACAGTTTTCATTTCTTTTATTATACACTCATTCCTGCGACGCCATCGATCTCCTGTAAAAAAAGAAAAAAAACAAACCAACAGTATACCACCTGTCCGACGCAGTCCATAACGACAGTCCCACGACGATCCAGCTCTGCTACATCGCAATGACAGGCAGAGCCTGTCATCGCGACGCAGCACAGCTAATTACCTGCTTCCCCGGCGGTGACGTCATCGGACTGACTGCTTTACGGCCGGGATTACCCAGCAGTCACTGCAGTTATCGCGAGAAACTGCATGTGACCGCCGGGGAGAAGAGGATGGCGGCCATGAAGCAGTCCAGGACGTGACGGCCGGAGATCTTCTGCCAGGTAAGTGCCGCTGACTCCTGACAGACCCGACCGACGGACACTGACAGTGACAGACCCGACCGACGGACACAGACAGTGACAGTGACAAATCCGATTCCGGTATTCGATAAGACGAAAATATCGAAACGAATTATCGAAAGGCCGATAGAGCTAATATCGGCCGATAGCCGATATTTACATTATCGTATCGCTCAACACTACTTATTGTACATTCAGACAACTGAGTCCGTTTTTGTGAACACAAGAAAATGATCTATTGAAAATTAATGTCTTCCATGTACTATCCTTCATTAATCATCGCATTTTTCGGAATATAAGATGCACCCGACCATAAGACGCAAGTTTGGAGGAGGAAAATAGGGAAAAAAAATTTCATCTGTCATCAAGATCAGGCATGTAAGGGTCAAAGGTGAGTCTTACAGTTCAAATGTACCTTACCAGAAGGACGATGGTGGTGGAGCAGGGCCGATGGTCACATTTACATCATTTGACAGCAGGAGTGTAGAGTATGCTGAATGCCCTGGGCTGGGAGGAGGGGATGTCCCGGTGGTGTGAGGCAAGAGCGCAGTCCCCGCTGTGCACAATGATCACTGGGTGGTCTTTAGTAAAATGGCGCTGGAGGTGGAGCACGTGCAGATTGACATAGTCATTGAGTAGAGATCTAAATCTTCACATGCCATTTTCCGGAATCCCATCCTCTCCTCCAAGCCCAGGACCCGCAGCTTCGCCTCACTTCTGCCACTGCCGGCTTCCTTTAGCTCCATCATTGCCGCTAACCCGGCAAGCTACATTAGCACTATAGGATGCAACCCCATTTTCATCCCAAATTTGGGGGAAAATAAGTGCATCATATAGGCCAAAAATACGGTATATAGTCAATGCTGATTCGCAAAAAAATAGATCAGAAAGGGAAATGTACTGAGATTAACATAAGGAATACAAAATTTATACGTAAATAAATCCAATAAAATCTATGGGACAGTAACTTGATGCGATGTGCATTTTTAAAATGGATAGCACACAGATGAGAGATACTATCACATAGATTTGCCCTTAGTATTGTTGTTAGAAGTGAAAGACAATACATACTTTTTCAATAAGGTAATTTAGTTAAATTAATTTACAGGCACCCTACTGACTACTTTGCCACTGAAGAAGTTAAAAGATACCATATACGCAGGATAAAATGCAGTAGATATAATATTAGATTAATTTCAGTAAGCCCCCTAGACTCATTGTTTTTTTTCCACATACAAATACTTCTCTATATAGCAGCAAATCAAGTACTTATCATTTTTCCATATCAACCACTTAAACCATATTTAATTCAAATTATATAGAAAGAATTGCAAAGAATACATCTGTATATGAAAATGCAAATAATAGTGTCACACTTTCCTGAATTAACTTCTAGAAAGAGGCATTTTACACCAAATTTATTGCTATCATTATGTTGCTGGTTCAAATTTATTTTATTTTCTTTCAGGCACTTTAGTGGAAAAAAAAAATATGACAAAAATTGAAATTTTATTCATAAGCAAATCCAATTTAACAGACGAGGCAAGTGAACAAATTGCTCTTATCTTATATTCTTCCAATAATTGAATATTGTATGGTTATTTATTTGTTCACTAAGAAAACAGCATTACACAGTCCTGAAATATCGTTGTGCAGAGAACAAGTAGATTGTCTCGTACACTTGTAGTTAGATTTAGTCTGCCGTGTGCGAAATGTATAAACTATTTCCCAGCTAACCATGCTAAATCATTTTGATGCAGCCATCATAGAAGCTATTAAATATAAATAGATGTCCATTTTCCTGAAATCATCCTGACATTTCTATATTGTAATACACAGACACCAGACAGAATTAGATTTCAATAAATGGAATATTTTAGGAACACCTTTTCCCATTACAATAGAACAATGCATAATATTTATTTATGGCAAGTTAATATGATTACAGAATACATTCATATATTTTCTAGATAGCCAACCTAAAATGTCAAGAAATGGAAATGTACACTGCAAAATATTAATAATTTAATTATTTGTATTTTTACATTTAGTAGTGTGCTTTATTTATATGGACCATAAAATTCTGTAGTTCGGTATAAAGATAGTACCATAATATGTAAATCATAATTCCACCCAGATTCGCCTTTTCTCTTGCAATGTTAATCTAGAGCAAAACCGAAAGAAATGTGCTGGTATACATGCAATGTGTAGGAGCATGTTCACACTGGCCATTAAACAGACAAAACCTAAGATAGAAATAACCTGCTATAAGTAGGTAAAAAGCAATAGCGCATGTAAATAAAATAGGGTACTTAGTAAACACTGATTTTGATCAAAAAAAAGCATAAAAGTCATCCCATCTGCGCCAGGGTGCACCCAGTCGAGGTATGGTCCTAACTAGGCTATGTTCACACGTGGTGTTTTTGTTGCGTTTTTTCTGCAGGAAAAAACTGCTCTTTTGGCAGTAAAGAAGCTGCTTACAAAAAAGCAGGTTTTGCAGTGTTTTTTTTCCTGTGAATTTGCTGCGTTTTTGTAGTCTGCTGTGCATGATGATGAAACTTACTAAAGGTTTTGGCACCAAAAACACAACAAACCTGATGCCTACATTTTTTGCTGCGTTTTTTAACTTACCCATTACTTTCTATGGGTGAAAAAATGCTGAATGACTTGACATGCTGCAGTGTGCGAAAACGCAGCAGCTTTCTAAATCAGTCAGGAAAAAAAACAATGTGTGTGCATGAGATTTGTGAAATCTCATTGCTTTTGTTGGAGCTATAAAACGCAGCTAAAAATTTGCATGAAAAACTGCAGCAAAAAAAATGCAGCAAAGGCACAACATGTGAACATACCTGTAGCATAAATGTTTACTTTGTTTTTATCTTAGGTTTTCAATGTTAATCTACAGGCAAAAATACCTTAAAGCAAAAGCCAATTTTCCTTATTTTAGGGAGCAAGTTAATTTTGAATTTTAAAAAGAGTACTAAGAATAAAACACTGGATAAATGTAATATTATTCATGACAGGCATTCAGGCTCCTTTTGAACTCTTTTACTGAATTTAACATGTCAACATCTTCTGGCACAGAGCTCCAAAGTCTCATTGCCTTCTGTACCCACTCATGATCTGCTATGTATTTCTTGTGCACCTGTTAGACTGGAGAAGCCCCATGGTATTTTACAGTTCTGCCAGTTTGGATAGGGTCAGCTCAATGGCGGACGCAAAGAGATAAGGGCCCAGGGCAAGAGCAGTAAATGGGGTCTTTACAGTCGAATAGCTCATCATACTGCACTAGATGGTGGCCCGATTCTAATGCATCGGGTATTCTAGAATATGTATGCAGCCGACCGTGCGCGTCTAAGCAGTGAAGCAGTGTTTAAATGGGTTGTGCACTACTTTAAATTAACGTTACTATGTATCTCTCCAGGGCACCGAATGAATTTTGTTATGACATCACGTTGTGAATAGTGCTTGTGACAACATCGCAGTCGACGCACAGTTAGCACGTAATTTTCAATCATCGAATTGTATTGTGAGGACCGGAGAGCGACGCTGCCTATGCGGCTACTTCCACTGCGAGAACCCGGGACATGAGCGGGCGCTCGCAGCAGAAGTATCCCGACCCGCAGCGCCGCTCCCGGTCCTCTCTTGACATCCTAGCCGCATGGATGTCAGCGCCGCTACCTGTGCGGGTACTTCCGCTGCGAGAACCCGGGACATGAGCGGGCGCTCGCAGCAGAAGTATCCCGGTCCTCCCTTCCGCATGGAGGTCAGCGGCGCCATCGGTCGAGGTCCTTCTGCTGCTAGCGGCCGGGAGATGAGCACCTCGCGCTGGTCATCTCCCCGCTGCCTAGCCACTGACCTTCGTCCCGCAGATGAGCCGCTAATGGCCGCCATTTTTTTTGTGAAATCCCGCGGCGCTGATTGGCCGCTGCCAGACCAATGAGTGACGCGGGATTTCCTGGACAGACAGACTGACAGACAGACAGATGGGATAAGACAATTATATGTAGATAATTACACCTGCTTTTGAGGTAGAAATGTGCCCCCTTACCTCTTGGGCCCCTGTGCAACTGCACAGGTTTCACCAATGATATGTTAGCCCTTGGATCAGGTTGTAGGATCTCAGCTGGCACGGATGGCATTGTAGGGCAATGGCAGAAGCCTCAAGAAGAATAACCCCAGCAAGGCACAGCCAGAACAATCCACTCAGTGATAAGATTTCAGACACAAGATGCAGGGTTTGACAAAAAATGATAAAATAATAGAGTCTAGCTCTGGGTGTTTTCAGAAGGAAGACTAGAAAAAGTCTTTGCAGTCTTAGCGTGCATTCACATTGCGTTTAATACAAGCTCGGTAGGTCCAATTTATCCTGCAAAACGGGATTCGGATGTATGCCCCAATAGAGCCATAGGATATAATTGTGATGACAGAGCGAATCTGCACTCTGACGTGCATAATTTTCAAACGTGTACACCTACTGTAGGCAGACATTCAGGCGTAATAAACTGCATCTGGGTGTTCGCCTCCACTAAGCGTTCACGCTCGAAAATGTTGTACGGCAGACTTTGCTCTGGCGGTACCATTATAGTCTAAGGTCCCGCTGGCGAATACGTCTGAATCCTGTTTTGCAGGGGGGTTCAGACCCAAGTTCAGACGGGACCCACCAAGTCCAATGTGAAAGCACCTTTACAAACTTAAAGGCACTGAACTACAACAATTTCAAGAGCAGGTTTTATTAGCTTGATAGTTACATTTTACTATGAAGTGCTCATCGCTCAATAGCGAAGCTCGTTCATATGAGTGAATAATCTAGGGGATAGGGAACTTTTTTTTTGCCAAGCACCATTTGGATATTTAAACCATCCTTCAGGGTCCATAAAAATTGCGTGCTAACTCCGTCCACAAAGTAAGTCTTGAAAATGGCACTGGTGTCAGGCCATAATCTTTCATTGCACGCACCTCAGTGTTCAGTAGTGAACGCTGCGTGCAGATGCTCACAGAGCAAGAAGGAATTAAAAGGCCGGTGGCTTTCAAAATACAGCTACCAGCCCCAGCACTGTGGTCCCTAGGAATCTGCCCGCAGTCCGGAAAAAAGGAAATCATGGGGCGTAAATGGCCCGTGGGCAGGAGATTTCCCACCCCTGTGATTATCGATCTGAGTGCTGCTCATAAGCAACACGGTAGCATACGGACCAAAATGAGTCAAAGTGGAAGTTCACATGAGCGTTTTCCTACACAGACCAATGGTCTGCAATAAAAAAAATTCACAGCATGCATACGTGGATCCATATTTGAATAAGAATTTCCCATTATAAATTAATAAATCACTTACGTGTTACCATCCACATGTCATGCTTTAATCACTGGTCAATTATAATTATAAAGATAGGAAATTGTATTTATTCATTGCTCAGATAAAATCTAGATGCCATATGAATGTAAAAAGGAAAAAAAAAATTTTTTTCTGGATGCAAAAGTAGTTCACACAAAGAAGTGAGAACTTAAAGTCTTAAACATAAGCACTGCAGTAGCTTTTCCCTTGCTAACTTTGCAATTCCCTGCTACAAGCCTATAAAGTCTTATATTGGCACTTTCAACCACAATCCATGCTGCAGTAATAATAACCTATGCCCAAGCTAAATATAAACATGTCTTCTCTTAAATCGATAGTACATGGCAGTACTCTCAAGAAAATTAAGTAAAGGCTGATTTTTCCCTGGAGCCATGTAATGCAGAAATTTCCACTTAAACACAGTATGTAATAAAAACAGTAAACTATCAAATTACAAGTGCATTATTACCTCCTTTCGAACATGTACTTCACATGTCAGGTGCAGTTGTACGCAGCAGGCTCAGGGCTGAACACACTACACACATGGCACGTGCCAGTATTTTCATATAACTGGTATCCATTTCTAACAGCAGCAACCATAGTTAGCGCTGATCACATTTGTTCACCCCCTTGAATGCTGCTGTCAACCTCTTATGGTACACTATCTTGGACTGGCATCAGTTAGGAGCCCATCAGCCACCATAGGCCGTGTTTGTGGGAGTCTAATGGATTGCCGTTGAAGCCAGGGCCTGCTGAATATGCCTGTGACTGCCATCTTGATCAGAGATGAGCAAATTTGTTCAGATTTTGTCCCCGAATCTTATTTTGACATATTCGTGCCATATTCGAACACTATTCGTGCCCAATGTAAGTCCTATGATCTGTTCCGAACATATTCTGTAATTTCTACTCCCATTTAGGCCTCTTTCACACATCCGTTGTGCGCCTGACGGCACCCCCGGCATTTAGCCGCAGCGCCGCATCCGGCAACTAGTATGAAAACCGGATGCGCCGCATCCGGTTTTTGGCCGGATCCGACCTGAACTTTTGAACCCATAAAAAGAGGGTTTCTGATGCCCGGAGACACTGGAAAATGTAGTAGTAGTAGTAGTATAGTAGTAGTAGTAGTAGTAGACCTCGATTTCCAGAATCCGGATCAGACTTTTGACGGATTGCACAAAAGTCTGATCCGGTTCCATTGATTTCTATTGTTTCCGGCCGCCTGATGCGCCGCTTCAGGCATATCAGGCGTCTCCGGCAAAGATAAAAAACGTTACATGCTGCTTTGTGTCCGGCCGCCGGAATGTACATTTCCGCCGGATCCAGACAAAAACGGATACAACGCAATGACATCAGGCGCCATCCGGCGCTAATGAAAGTCAATGGAAAAAAAACCGCATCCGGCATTACATTTCGCCGGATGCGGTTGGACAAAAAAATGCCGGAGGGCGCCGTCAGGCGCACAACGGATGTGTGAAAGAGGCCTAACTCTAATGACGGTCGGCTATGTTCGACAAATATTGCAAAAACAATGTTCGATTCCGATCATATTCGGAACCGAATCCTAACAAATTTGCTCTTCTCTAATCTTGATATTCCTGTGAAATCTAAACACATGCTGGTAGCATAATACGGTAGTATAGTATGGTAGTGTTACAGTATATAGATTCAGGTCCCAATTAGGACAAAGTATGAAGTAAAAAGTAAAAAAAAGTTTTCAAAATATTAAAATATTTTATATAGAAAAAAAGCATAATTTTTTAATTATCCTCGTTTCTTCCTCTAAAAATATGAAAACAAATACAAAAAAAAACATAAAACGTATTTGGCACACAATAGTTCATCGATCGAAATATAAAATTATTTATCACATATTACAAACTCCAGAAGCAAAAAAAAAGGAATTTCTCCAAATAATGAAATAAAAAACAATTAAAAGTAAATCATGTGTACCCCAAAAAGTTATTACTAACAATTACAGATTCCCTCACTAAATAGACATCACACAGCTTAATTGAAAGCAAAATAAAAAAGCTGTGGATACCAGAAAATGGTGACAAAAACGAATATATATTTTTTTTTTTACAAGCTTTTAAACTTTTTTCACACAGTGAATGAAAAACTATACAATTCTACTGACTTAGTAATTTTTTTCTAGGTCCGTGTTACTGCACAATGTCCACTATAGAAACAAAACCCTCAAAACATCCATAACATTATATAACAAAATTAATTATGATTAAAAGCTACAGGTTGTCTAACAGAAAAAGTCCTCATATGGCTATTTTGAAGAAAAAAATGTTATGGCCCTTGCAAAAAAGGGAGGGAGAAATGAAAGCACGAATATGAAAACTGGCAACTTTGGAAGGGTTTAAACAAGTAAGGCCGGGATCACACATGCGAGGAATACGGCCGAGTCTCGCATGTTAATTCCTGGCACTGCCGCCAGCCTCGGAAGTGGAGCTTGTGGCCACATAGCAATACATGGAGCCGCAAGCTCTGCTCCTGAGGCCGGCGGCAGTGCCGGGTATTAACATGCGAGACTCGGCCGTATTCCTCGCATGTGTGATCCCGGCCTTAATCTCACAATTAAATACTTTGTAAAATCATAATGGGCAAACTAGAAATCTTTTTCCTCATGTTACACACTGGTGCCCAAAACTGTACATAATTTTCCATTTGTGGCCTGACTAGTGGTTTGTAAAGTAATGGAAATATTTTCACCTCACGTGGATCCATATTCCTATTGTAGCACCACATGTGCTTTGGCCAAGGATTACGAACCATATGTTTAACCTTTCATTTATTGATTGAAAAACTTAATTTGCCACTTCTTTTCCAAGTCTCCAAATTATTCAGATTAATTTGTGGTAATGAACTATCTTAGGATGGGGTCACACTTGCGAGTGCAATGCGAGAAACTCGCGCGAGTCTTTCGCCTCAATACCTGGCACTGCCACTTGCAGGGCAGTCGTCAGCACCCGGCATACCCGGGCAAGTGCCGGGGCCCTGAGCAGGCGGGGGGCCCACTCGCCGTCATGCACCCCGGTGCCCGTTAGCGGATGAGAGCGGTACCAGCGCCGCCACTGGGCCCCCCCGCTTGCTCAGGGCCCCGGCAGCAGCCAGCGCAATACTTGCCTCTCCCCGTGCCTCCGCTGCCGCAGCTCCGGCTCCAGGGGGCGCCTGCAGGGCTCCTGTGCTTCCTCTCACAGCAACGCCGCCAAATGACGTTATCATTCAGCGGCCGGCTGTGGCAGAGAGAGCGCAGACGCCGGACAGGTGAGATGTGAGGTGTCTGTGTGTTTGTCTGTGTGTATCAGTGTGTGTGTATGTAGGCGGTGCTTTGTGTGTGTTTCTGAGAAAGTGCTGCGGTGCTGTCTGTGTGTGGTGTGCTGTATGTGTGATGGTGGTGGGGGGAGGCAGTGATGGTGGTGAGGAGGCAATGATGATGATGTTGGGGAGTAAATGATGATGATGGGGAGGCAATGATGATGGTGGTGAGGAGGCAATGATGATGATGATGATGATAGGGAGGCAATGATGATGGGGAGACAATGATGATGATGATGATGGGGAGGCAATGATAATGATGATGATGGGGAGGCAATGATGATGATGATGATGATGGGGAGGCAATGATGATGATGTTCAGGCAATGATGATGATGATGATGGGCAGGCAGTGATGATAATGGGCAGGCAATGATGATGATAATGGGGAGTCTTTCCACAGCACCCTTTCCTGAACCGTAACAGTGCAGAACGCAGCACAGTGCAGAGGAGAGCTCCATATTTTGTATGGAGCATTATATGGGGACCAGTATCCTGTATGGAGCAATTTATGTGGACCAGTATTCTATATGGAGCATTATATTGGGGCCAGTATTCTGTATAGAGCATTATATGGGGGATGGGGGGGTGACATCCTGCATGGGGTATTATATGGGTGATGAGGGGAGACTATGTGGTGCCCATAATATTGTATGGAGGACTGTACTGTCCAGTCTGTACTGTGCGCTGTGAGGATTTGGCGGTTTTTGAGCTATTGCACAATTTACAATAGATATCACTCATGTAATGGAAGAAGAGAAGTGTTTGGCATTGTACTACACCTATATTTTTCTGCCGTATCTGTGCATCATGAATCGTGGTCTGTGTTATAGGGGCCCACTGAGACTCTTTCGCCCGGGGCCTATAAAAACCTGGAGCCGGCATTGGGCACTTGGGATTGGAGAGTGCGGCTGCATGTATTTCTATGAAGCGAGAGACCCACGCAAGTTTCTCGCATTGCACTTGCAAGTGTGACCCTGGCCTTATTTTGAGTCTACCATCCCTTTTTTTTATAACTGAACTACTTAATTTCCCACTTGGGCCGGGTAACATGAGCATATATTTTCTCATGCGAGAGAATCGTCTCAATTATGCTAATGACACTTGGCACACTCTGTCAGCCAGGTGTTATCTGAGTGTGATCCGATTCCCCTGCATGCGGGAATTGGAGCACAAGTGTGGAGAAGATAGAGAACTTAATTTCTCCATCTTCTCCATTGTCTAAGTCAGCAGAAGTTTCACACCCACCATAGACTTGTATCGATGCACGTGATCCAAATACCGACGCATACTTCAATTTTGTCTCATGTCGATTCTCATTGCGTTTATGTAGCATATATAAAGCCTACATATAAACCAAAAAGTTAATAAAGCAGTGCTATATGAAGACAAATATTTATTTCCATAGCTTAAATGTTAAAGGGTACTTATCACCAGTCTGGAGATTACCTTTTTATATAATAAACAGTGGGCAGTCTCAAACTAGTGATTTTTTTGTAAATACCACCTAGTAGAAAATGTGTTCACAAAGGTCCCTATTGTCAGGTTGATCTTCTGGGTTTTGGTATTCCAGAGTGCAGAGTGGGATCCCACAACCCACCACAGCTCTCTGTGGTATGAAAGAGTGAAATATCATGTTTTGTCATAAGATCTCGCTCTTTCTACTAACCCAGCACTGCCACATACTTTACTAAATTTAACATCATTAATGTGCTTGCCATTGAGTAACAACTTAGTAAAGTAGACAGCAGCGCTGAGATATTGTAAAGAGATGAAATTTTGAAAAATGATCAATCTGAAGCTGCCCTTATCTTAAAGGGGTTAATATGCAGGTTAATGGTGTTCTGAACCTGCCTGGTTCCTACCCATAGAGCAACGTTGCTGGGAAGAAAGAATTTTAAATCCCTCCGGCAGCGTTCGCCTTTCAGTCATAGGGGTGGCATCAGCATGGTTTCAGTCACCACTCTGTGTACAAAGAGAGGCGGCTGTTACTGCACTCCCCGGCAATAACTGACAGTTCGCTCATGATAAATGCCGGCTGTCAGTTAGTGCAGGGTGACGTAGTTACAGCCGCCTCTCTCTATACTCACACTGGAGACTGAAACCATTCTAAAGCCGTCCCTACGGCTGAACGCTATATGCTGCCAGGAGAAAGAAAGTTCATTTCCACCAGGCAGCTGAACTCTAAGTGCAGGCACCAAGCAGGTTCAGAATACTATAAAACTGCAGATTAACCCCATATCTGCAGGTTAATAGCATCTCTTCATGTGGCAGGTTCCCTTAAAACAAAAATAGACTGGTGTTACATACTCATTAAATAGGTTTTCCATTCTTGAAGAGTCCCTTCTTTGTTCTTTATAGTTCTAGTCCACTGAAAAAGAATAAAAAAACCTGAAAAATTAGCTCTCAGATAGGCCCCACTTCTTTGATCTTCCTACTATTCCTCCCGGCAGCCAATAAGTAGGCGCTGATTGGCTGAAGTCTTCTCTATTCCATCAGTGTGGAGTCCTGTTTGACGGAATTGAGCAGCCACTGATTAGTTTCAATGGTCATGTGACAGAACATGACAAGTGACCGCCACAAAACACAGTGGAGAGATTGAGCAGATGCTGAAGGTAGGAAGAATGTTTTTTTTATTTTGTGCAGAAGACTGGAGCTATTAAGAAACGAGTTGTCCAATAGTTGAAAATACCTTTAATATACAGAATACATTACAAATTGTTCTTGGAAAATCCTTTACTTTCACTGGCATCTAAAATAATAAATGGTTAAATATCGCAAGTATGATTTTGTTTTCTTTGCTCTCATCTTGTGGCTAAAAAAGAAGATATAAGCATTATAGTTCATTATTTTGACCTCACTTAAAGCAAGCCAAGTTATCAATAGCCCATGGGTATAAACCTCAGTGCTTTTGATGTGGTCAGCAATAACATCATAAGAAATTTCATGCTACATAACTTTGAAACCCTATAGGGATTGGAAAATTTTCTTACTTGGAAAAAATATAAAATTAACCATTAGGCACTGAAGATCAAAATAAACATGCGCCTCATGTCCCTTGTCTATGTAAGCAATGTACTTAAAACTAACCTGTCACCAAGATTTTATACCCCAAAGTCATAGTATATATATAAAGTCACTTTTAGGGTCATAGCAGAGTACAGTATAATCTCTCATTCGAGAGAATTGGATTAATTATGCAAATGACACTCTGATAAACTCTGATTAAAGTGTTAGCATAGCATGATCTGATTCTCTCAGACAAGGAGATGATGGAGAAAAAATGTCTTCATCTTTTCCATTATGTCAGTCTGTGGAAATCAGACTGCACTGACATAATCCAAGTACAGTCCGATGATTTCCACTGACTATTACCTTGCATGTCTGAGTGCGAACAGGGTATTGGATCAAACGCAGGCATGCAGCGATTTTTGTTCCTCAGAAAGACTCTGTTCTTGAAAAAAATGGGCCAAGTGTATGGATTCCACTGACTAACATTGGTCCGAGTTCAATCTGATGATTCATCGGATCACAATCTTTTCGAAAATACCATCATCTGCACCTTCCCTTATTCTGAGTGAATACTGACCTTTCTTGAACAAATCTGTTTTACTGTTTTTGAGAAATCCATAGTTGAAATTATATACTAATGAGTTGTAAGAGCAGTGGGTGGATGCTACACTTACAATTCTCCTGCCTTCTCTCCCTTTTTCCAGCCTGCTACCCACCTACTATCTCTGATTGACTGGTCACGCTTGTTTCAATGACCTGCCAGTCAGAGATAGGAAGCAAGCACAAGGTGGAGAATAGGCATACAGTGGGTACGGAAAGTATTCAGACCCCTTTAAAATTTTCACTCTTTGTTTCTTTGCAGCCATTTGGGAAATTCAAAAAAGTTCATTTTTTTCTCATTAATGTTCTCTCTGCACCCCATCTTGACTGAAAAAAACAGAAATGTAGAAATGTTTGCAAATTTATTAAAAAAGAAAAACTGAAATATCACATGGTCATAAGTATTCAGACCCTTTGCTCAGACACACAGTGGCCTCCATAATCCTTAAATGTAAGAAGTTTGGGACCATTAGAATTCTTCCTAGACCTGGCCATCCAGCCAAACTGAGCAATTGTAGGAGAAGAGCCTTGGTGAGAGAGGTAAAGCAGAACCCCAAGATCACTGTCGCTGAGCTACACAGATGCAGTAGGAGATGGGAGAAAGTTCCACAAAGTCAACTATCACTGCAGCTCTCCACCAGTCGGGCATTTATGGCATAGTGGCCCGCTGAAGCCTCTCCTCAGTGCAAGCCATATGAAAGCCTGCATAAAGTTTGCTAAAAACACATGAAGGACTCCCAGCTTATGAGAAATAAGATTCTCTGGTCTGATGAGACAAAGAGAACTTTTGGTGATAATTCTAAGTGGTATGTGTGGAGAAAACCAAGCACTGCTCATCACCTGCCCAATACAATCCCAGCAGTGTAACATGGTGGTGGCAACATCATGCTATGGGGGTGTTATTTAGCTGCAGGGACAGGATGACTGGCTGCTGGAGTTGAGCAAAACAGTTCGGTCAGAATCAAAAGTCGCCGACATTCGCCAAAGTCGGGTTTCGCTGGCCGAAACCCGACCATAGCGTGCAGCCGGCCATGCGGTCGTCGACCCGAGTGCCCAAGTCGGTTTTCCCATAATGCTTGCAGGCGCCTTTTTTCTGCCAATGAGCAAGGACGTACTGTTATGTTTTGGTAGCTGAGGAGAGCAGGCAAAAACGGCAATACACCAGAGAGGTTGGAATCTACTGGATTGCAGTACCCTGACTAACCACCACAACTAAAGGCAGCCGTGGAGCGTACCTACGTTGGTCCTAGACACCTCGTTACAGCCTGAGAAGCTAACTACACCTAAAGATAGAAAGAGGAAAACTATCTGCCCCGGAGCAGATCCCCAAAGAACAAAGGAAGCCCCCAAACATGTAATGGCGGTTAGACAAGAGGAAATACAAACACAGACAGAAAATAGTATGAGCAAACGTTGGGGCCCAAACTTCCTAGACAAAAAAGGATAGGAAGGACACTTACTGCAATCCCAAAAAACCCTAAAAAGTACCAACTCTACTAATTACAAAAACACCTGAGATCACACGACCTCTACCACCTAAATTAGTTCTCTGGTGTAACAAAACCAAGCCGCAGCCACTGAAAAAACTGGAAAAGGCAAATAACAAATAACAGAGGCTCAGACAAACTGAGAGGAGCACAAGCCCCCCCCCCCGAGGGGACCTGGCTGACCTCCACAAGAGTGCAGGAAAAAATGCAAAAAGCAAGCACAGAAATAAAAACAGAAAATGTCTTATCTGAGAGCAGAGAAGAGGCAAGACTCAGCAGGCTTCCAAGTGAACCAGGAACAACAGCAGTTAGACAAGAACAATTGATCACCGGCAACCCTGATGGGAGGGAACCTCCCTTATATAGGACCAGTCTGTAACTCCTGATTGCCAATCTTCACTAAATGGTTCAGCACTGTCTGCAACCACCAGAGGGAGCTTCTGCTCAGAACTCATCTCCAACACATTCACAACAGTACCCCCCCCTTGAGGAGGGATCACCGAACCCTCACTTGGGCAACCAGGTCGGTCAGGATGAGCTCTGTGATACGCACGGATCAGTCTCCTAGCATGGATGTCCGAAACAAACACCCAAGAATTGTCCTCCTGACCATAACCTCTCCACTTAACCAAATACTGGAGTTTCCGTCTAGAAAAACGAGAATCCAATATTTTCTCAACAACATACTCCAGATTGCCCTCAACCAAAACAGGGTCAGGAGGCGCAGCCATAGGAACCACTGGCTCGACAAACCTCTTCAATAAGGATTTGTGGAACACGTTATGGATCTTAAATGTCCCTGGAAGAAGTAAACGAAAGGAAACAGGATTAAGAATCTCCATGATCTTATAAGGTCCAATGAACCTAGGCTTAAACTTAGGAGATGCAACTCTCATAGGGATATTTCTTGAGGACAACCAGACCAAGCACCCACTTCAAACCGAGGACCATCAGTCCTATGCCGGTTGGCAAACCGCTGGGCCCTCTCCTGAGAGAGGGACAACCTCTCCACTACCTGGTCCCAAATCTGCTGCATACGCTCCACAACAGAGTCAACACCCGGACAGACAGAAGCCTCCATCTGTCCCGAAGAAAATCCAGGGTGAAACCCAAAATTGCAGAAAAATGGAGACATCAAAGTGGCAGAGCTAGCCCTATTATTAAGAGCAAACTCAGCCAAAGGCAAAAAAGAGACCCAGTCATCCTGATCAGCAGACACAAAGCATCTCAGATAGGTCTCCAATGTCTGGTTTGTTCTCTCAGTTTGTCCATTGGTCTGAGGATGAAAAGCCGAGGAGAAAGACAATTGAACACCAAGTTTAGAACAAAAAGTCCTCCAAAATCTGGAAACAAACTGGACTCCTCTGTCAGACACAATGTTCTCAGGAATGCCGTGTAACCGAACCACGTGCTGAAGGAACAAAGGCACCAATTCAGAGGAGGAAGGAAACTTAGGCAATGGCACAAGATGTATCATTTTGGAAAACCTATCACAAATCACCCAAATAACGGTCATTCTCTGAGAAACAGGGAGGTCGGAAATGAAATCCATAGAGATATGGGTCCATGGTCTCTTGGGCACAGGCAATGGCATCAACAAACCACTAGAGCGAGAGCAAGGCTTGGAGCGAGAGCAAGTCACGCAGGACTGCACAAATTCCCTGACGTCATGAGACAAAGTAGGCCACCAAAAGGACTGACTAACCAAGTCTCTGGTACCAAAAATTCCGGGATGACCGGCTAACGCGGAACAATGAATCTCAGACATCACACTCTTTTTCCATCGGTCTGGGACAAACAATTTCCCAATAGGGCAGCGCTCGGGTTTATCCTCCTGACACCCTTCCAGAGCCAGTCTCAAATTGGGCGAGATGGCGGAAAGAACTACACCCTCTTTCAAAATAACAGCAGGATCAGATAACTCAGGAGAGTCCGCAAGGAAACTCCTCGATAGGGCATCCGCCTTAACATTCTTAGTGCCAGGAAGAAAGGAAACCACAAAATTAAAACGTGTGAAAAACAAGGCCCACCTGGCCTGTCTAGGATTAAGTCGCTTGGCTGATTCGAGATAAACCAGATTCTTATGGTCCGTGAGGACCACCACCTGATGTTTGGCTCCTTCCAGCCAATGTCTCCATTCTTCAAAAGCCCACTTCATGGCCAATAACTCCCGATTACCCACGTCATAATTATGTTCAGTTGGGGAAAATTTTCGAGAGAAAAAGGCACAAGGGTTACTTTTAGAGGTCTCTGGATCTCTTTGGGACAAAACGGCACCTGCCCCAATTTCAGAAGCATCAACCTCCACCTGAAACAGTAGAGAAACATCAGGCTGCCGTAGAACAGGAGCAGAAGTGAATCTCTGCTTAAGTTCCTGAAACGCAGAGACTGCTTCAGGAGGCCAATTCACCACATCAGAACCCTTTTTGGTCAAATCAGTCAATAGTTTAACAATACCGGAGAAATTACCAATAAATTTGCGATAAAAATTGGCAAACCCAAAAATCTCTGAAGAGCCTTTAATGAAGTAGGTTGGACCCAATCACAGATGGCCTGAACCTTGACCGGGTCCATTTCAATAACAGACGGAGACAAAATGAATCCCAGAAATGAGACCTTCTGTACTCCAAAAATACACTTTGATCCCTTCACATACAGAGCATTCCCTCTCAAAATCTGGAACACAGTCCGAACATGTTTCACATGAGAGTCCCAAAAAATCAAGATATCATCCAAATAAACAATCATAAATTTATTCACAAAATCCCTGAAAATATCATTCATGAAGGATTGGAAGACGGAAGGAGCATTAGTGAGCCCAAAGGGCATCACTAGGTACTCAAAATGCCCCTCTGGGGTATTAAACGCCGTCTTCCATTCATCCCCGTGCTTAATGCGAATAAGGTTATACGCCCCCCTGAGTCAAACTTGGTAAACCAACTAGCACTTTTCACCCTGGAAAACAGGTCAGAAATCAAGGGTAACGGATATTGATACTTCACAGTGATCTTATTCAAGAGACGATAATCAATACACGGCCTCAATGAACTATCCTTTTTGGCCACAAAGAAAAAACCGGCACCCAAGGGTGAAGAGGATGGTCTGATATGACCCTTCTCCAATGACTGCTTGATATAAGATCGCATAGCATCGTGTTCAGGTACAGACAAGTTAAAAAGGCGACCTTTAGGAAATTTACCACCAGGCACTAATTTAATAGCGCAATCGTAGCTCCTGTGAGGGCAAAGATGCAGATTTACTTTCACTAAATACATCCGAAAAATCAGTCAAAAAGTCAGGAACATCCTGAGACTGGGGAGAGGCAGAAAAAACAGGAGTGTCGGCATTAACACATTGGCAGCCCCAACTGGTCACAGACACAGATTTCCAATCCAAAACAGGATTATGAGACTGTAACCAAGGGAAACCTAGTACAATAATGTCATGCAGATTATACAGCACCAGAAATTTGCAACTTTCCTGATGATCTGGTTCAACCCTCATTATCACCTGAGTAGAAAACTGGGGTTTATTCTCTGCCAAAGGAGTAGAATCAATGCCCAGTAGGGGAATAGACTTCCGCAGGGGTATCATGGGAAACCCACAACGTTTGGCAAAGTCAAAATCCATCAGGTTAATAGCTGCTCCTGAATCAACAAAAGCCTGAGCAGAAAATGTGGACAGGGAGCAAATCAGGGTAAATCAGCAAATTTAGTCTGAACACTACCCAAGACAACTGAGCGTGCAAAACGTCTTCCCCGCTTAGGGCAGACTGAAATAGCATGAGAGGCATCACCACAGTAGAAACATAACCCATTGCGCTTTCGAAACTCATGACGCTGTGCCCCAGAAGTCACTCTATCACACTGCATGGGCTCAGAAGCTGGCTCACAAGGCAACACTATCTCACGCATACCTCTGCGCTCACGCAAACGTCTGTCAATTTGAATAGCCAATGACAAAGAATCATTGAGACCAGAGGGAGCAGGGAATCCCACCATAACATTCTTTACATTCTCTGACAGCCCCTTCCGAAAAAGGGCTGCCAAAGCATCATCATTCCATTTGGTCAGGACTGCCCACTTTAGGAATTTCTGACAGTACAACTCAGCGTCTTCAAGACCCTGATTTAATGTCAACAAGGTTTTTTCAGCTTGATCAGTGACATTAGGTTCATCGTACAATAACCCCAGAGCCAGAAAAAATGCATCAATATCATTCAAAACAGGATCCCCAGGTGTCAGGGAAAAAGCCCAATCCTGAGGATCGCCGCGCAGGAGAGAGATGACAATTTGAACCTGCTGTGCTGCGTTTCCTGAGGACTTAGGCTTTAAGGCAAAAAACAACTTACATTTATTTTTGAAATTCAGAAATTTAGCCCGATCCCCCAAAAACAAATCTGGCATGGGAATCCTAGGTTCCACAACCGGCAACCTAGCAAGATAGGTAGCAATACTCCGAACCTCAGTGGCAAGCTGATCCACACGGCCAGACAACTGTGCAAACTCCATTGAAAGAAAAAAAAATCCTCCTCAGCACCCAGAGAAAAAAAAGAGGGAAAAAAATGCAACAGACAGAATAAAAAATTATCTCTGACAACTTTTTTCTTTCCACACTATTTTTCCCTTCTGTGAGTACCATATAATTTTCAGTTATGGCCGGTGATACTGTTGTGTTTCGGTAGCTGAGGAGGACAGGAACAACAGCAGGGCAGCAGAACACCTGAGATGTTGGTAACTGATGGGTTGCAGATTCCTAAACTAACGACACAACTAGAGGTAGCCGTGGAGCGTTCCTACGTTGACCCTAGACGCCTCGTCACAGCCTGAGAGATAACTACGCCTAAATGCAGAAAGATGAAAGCTATCTGCCCCGGAGCAGATTCCCAAAGAAAATAGGAAGCCCCCAAACATATAATGGCGGTTAGACAAGATGAAAACACAAACATAGGCAGAAAATAGATTGAGCAAACGCTGGGGCCACAAGCTGACTAAATAGGATAGGAAAGGAAAGGAGAGATTACTTTCTGCAACCCAGAAAACCCTACAAAAATCCAACAATTCTGATTACAAAATTACTGAGATCACACGATCTCGCCACCCGCTAAATCAGATCTCAGTGTGAACAAAACCAAGCTGCAGCCACTGAAAAAACAGGAAAAAGCAAATGAGCAAATAACAGTGACTGCAGATAAACTGTGAGGAGCTCAGGCCCCAGGAGAGGACCTGGCTGACCTCCCCAAAAGTGCAGAAAACAATGCAAAAAGCAAGCACAAAAAGAAAAGCAAAAAAATATCTTATCTGAAAGCAGGAGATGCAGGCAAGACTCCAGCAAACTTCCAAATGAACCAGGAACCACAATTGAGACAAGAACAATTGATCACCGGCAACCATCATGGGAGGGAACCTCCCTTATATCAGACCAGTCAGTGAACCCAGATTGCCATTCCTCGCTGAAAGGTTCAGTACTGTCTGTAACCACCAGAGGGAGCCTCTGCTCAGAAACCATCTCTAGCACATTCATAACAGTTGGCATTGAAATGGGCACTGTAGGTGTGTTTACTGTCCTCCACTCCCTGCCGACTTTTATTCCCCACTGACTTGCATTGGGGTCGGATTTTCGACTCCGACTTGACCTTTTCCGTTAGTCGGCCGACTTCGTTCGACTCGACTTTTGAGAAAGTCGGGTTTCACGAAACCCGACTCGACCCTAAAAAAGGCAAAGTCGCTCATCTCTACTGGTTGCAATTGAAGAAAGCATGAATGCAGCCAATTACAGAGATATCCTGGATGAAAACCTCTTCCAGAGTGCTCTGGAGCTCAGACTTGGCTGAAGGTTCACCTTCCAACAAGACAATGACCTTAAGCACACAGCTAAAATAGCAAAGGAGTGGTTTCAGAACAATTCTGTGACCATTCTTGACTGGCCTGGCCAGAACCCTGACCTAAACCCAATTGAACATCTCTGGAGAGACCTGAAAATGGCTGTCCACCAACGTTCACCATCCAACCTGATGGAACTAGAGAGGATCTGAAAGGAAGAATGGCAGAGGATCCCCAAATCCAGATGAGAAAAACTTGTTGCATCATTCCCAAGAAGACACATGGCTGTACTAGCTCAAAAGCGTGCTTCTACTCAATACTGAGCAAAGGGTCTGAATACTTATGACCATGTGATATTTCAGTTTTTCATTTTTAATAAATTTGCCAGAATTTCTACATTTCTGTTTATTTCAGTCAAGATGGGGTGCAGAGTGTACATTAATCAGAAAAAATGAACTTTTTTGAATTTACCAAATGGCTGCAATGAAACAAAGAGTGAAAATTTTAAAGGGGTCTGAATACTTTCCGTACCCACTGTAGAAGCAGGAGACATGTAAGTAAAGTGCTCAACCACTGCACTTGCAACTCATTAGCATTTAATTCCAACTATGGATTTCTCTAAGGTCGGTCTCACACGTCCAGATATTTCTGGTACCGGAAAAATCAGTACCGGAGATATCCGTGTGTCCGTGTAACTACGTGGTATATCCGTGTGCCGCACCTGTGCTGCATCATGACCACATGGGCGGCCGCAGGAAAGAAGTGCTACAGTAAGAGCTGTCCCCTGCTTGTGGTGCTGAAGCTGGCTGTCATTATTCTCCCTGCTCTTTCGGCAACAGCGAGCAAGGAGAATGAATTAAAGAAAACCCGACGTGGGGTCCCCCTTAGTTTTTGAACCAACCAGGCAAAACTATACAGGAGCGAGCTGCTATTCTCAGGCTGGAAAGGGGCCATGAATATGGTCTCCCCCCAGCCTAAAAACAGAAGCCCGCAGCTGCCCAGAAAAGGTGCATCTATTAGATGCGCTTATTCTGGAGCTTTTCCAGGTTGTTCCCACTTGCCCTGTTTTGGTGGCAAGTGGGGGTTTAATAAGGGGTAAATGTGTGAAAAAGTGTTTGCCCCTTCCTAATTTCCTATTCTTTTACATGTTTGTCACATTTAAATGTTTCAGATCACCAAGCAAATTTAAATATTAGACTAAGATAACACAAGTAAATGCAAAATTCAGTTTTTAAATGAAGGTCTTTATTATTAATGGAAAAATAAATCCAAACCTACAAGGCCCTCTGTGAAACAGTCATTGCTCTCTAAAATGAATAACTGGTTGGGCCATCCTTAGCAGCAACAACTGCAATCAAGTGTTTGCAATAACTGGCAATGAGACTTTTACAATACACTGGTGGACTTTTGGACCACTCATCTTTGCAGAATTATTGTAATTCAGCCACATTGGAGTGTTTCCGAGCATGAACCGACCTTTTTAAGGTCATACCACAGTACCTCAATCGGATTAAGGCCAGGACTTTGACTAAACCACTCCAAAGTTTTAATTTTGTTTATCTTAAGCCATTCAAGGTGGACTTTCTTGTGTGTTTTGGATCACTATCCTGCAGCTTAACCCAAGTGCGCTTCAGCTTGAGGTCACAAATAGATAGCTGTACATTCTCCTTGAGGATTTTTTTGGTAGACACCAGAATTCATGTTTACATTTACCACAGCAAGTCTATCAGGTCCTGAAGCAGCAGAACAGCCCCAAACATCACACTACCACCACCATATTTTACTGTTGGTATGATGTTCCTTTTCTGAAATGCTGTGGTACTTCTATGCCACATGTAATGGGACATACACCTTACAAAATGTTCAACTTTTGTCTCATTAGTCCACATATTATTCTCCCAAAAGTCTTGGGAGATCATCAAGATGTTTTCTGGCAAATCTCAGACAAGCCTTTATGTTCTTATTGCTCAGCAGTGACTTTCCTCTTGAAACTCTGCCATACAGGCAATTTTCCCAGTCTCTTTCTTATGGTGGAATAATGAACACTGGCCTTAACTGAGGCAAGTGAGGCCTGCGGTTTTTTGAATGTTGTTTTGGGGTCTTTTGTTACCTCTTGGGTGAGTTGTAGCTGCACACTCTTGGGGTAATTTTAGAAGGTCAGCCACTCCGGGGAAGATTCACCACTGTTCCATGTTTTTGCCATTTGTGGATAATGGCTCTGACTGTGGTTCGCTGGAGTCAGAAAGCTTTAAAAAATGGTTTTATAACTTTTTCCAGACATAGATCTCAATGACTTTGTTTCTCATTTCTTCCACAATTTCTTTAGATCGTGGCATTATGTCTAGCTTTTGAGGATATTTTGGTCTACTTTATTTTGTTAGGCAGGCCCTATTTAAGTAATTTCTTGATTGAGAACAGTTGTGGCAGTAATCAGGCCTGCATGTGCTAAGGAACTTGAAATCAGCTTCCCAAAGATGTAATAACCCACAGATAATTTATGTTTTAAAGAGGAGGCAATCACTTTTTCACACAGGGCCCTGTAGGTTTGGATTTATTTTTACCTTAAATAATAAAAACCTTCATTTAAAAACTTCATTTTGTGTTTTCCTGTGTTATCTTTGTCTAATATTTAAATTTGTTTGGTGATCTGAAACATTTAAGTGTGACAGACATGCAAAAGAAAAAGGGCAAGCACTTTTTCACACAACTGCATGAATAGCCTTATAGAGTTCCAGTTAGTAAGGAGAAAAGGCCTGATCTGTAAGAGATACTTTGAAAACTCCTCTATGTAGGCGATTACTAAAGTACTGGCACAACACTGTTGTTTTATTGATTTATGCATCGAAAGTGTTTATCGCATGGCATTTTGCTTGCATCTAACTGTTCACTCAGTTTAAGTGTACCTGCATATACAGGGGCGCCGCTATAATGAGGCGAGTTGAGCTTTTGTCTCAGGCGGCGGCAGCCAGGGGGCGGCAGAGCAGAACTCATAACACCAGCGCCGCTCTATGTGTGAGAGGAAGTGAGAACTTGAAGAAGGAAGCTGCCGGATCGTGGAGAGGTGAGTCTGGCCGCTGTGCCTGTGAAGCTGCTGTGTGTGTGTGTGTGTGTGTGTGTGTGTGTTGTGTGTGTGAAGCTGCTGTGTGTGTGTGTGTGTGTGAATCTGCTGTGTGTGTGTGTGTGTATGTGAAGCTGCTGTGTGTGTGTGACGCTGTGTGTATATATGTATGTATGTATGTTGTGTGTGTGTGTGAGACGCTGTGTGTGTGTGATAGATGAGGAAGCGATATCAGCATTGGAACGGGCAGAGGTGAGTAGTTTTTTTATGCAAGGCCATTATTCAGTATGGAGCATCATGTGGGGCCATTATACTGTATGCAGCAGTATATGGGGCCATTATACAGTATGGAGCATCATGTGGGGCTATTATACTGTATGC
>JARQOD010000006.1:72898450-72966067 GCA_033576555.1 Oophaga sylvatica | reverse complement strand
CCAAAACAGTTTTTTGGCAATTCAACAGAGAAATTGTTCATGATTATAAGCTGGATGGCTTGCAGTACCCAACATTGTTTTCCAAAGTAAATTGGGTAAACATATTCCTCATCCAAGCAAGGAAGTGTGGTGAGGCCCCCATAGATGTTCCTTGTCAAATAAACTTACTTACAAAATTTAAATTTTAAATGTGCAAACGTGCTGATGGTTAGTAAATCATTTAAATCCCCCTTCAAATAGCTGTAATTTGAAGCCCTTATCACATAATAGTGTTTGGCTTCTAAATGAGTTTTTTTAATTTTTGTAAAAATTTTAACTTTGGGATGTATATTCCTTCGATTTAAATCTACACACAAAAAATAGAAGCTTTTTGTTTTTCCCAATTTTGTCAAAATGACTCCCTTTTTGGACTACCAGCTTCTTCCACCCCTATGTTCCTTTTGTTCATCCCCAATTTTTAAGGGACCCCCCATTTTTCCCTCTTCCTTTTTTTTGGCTTTACTTGGTTTTACAAAAAACCCCCCCAAGTATTTTCCCCCCCAATACGGCCTTACGGGGTTTTGGGGCTTTGTAAAGGTGTAGCTTACTACTTTTTCACCATCCTTTTTTTAATTTGCTTTATTGAAATAACCATAGCATGTACTTTTTTATGGGCAGTTTTAACTTTAGGCAGGGCAGGAGGATCTAACTGTAAGAAGAGATTTATAGTTTCCCCTTGTTGTGGTGTTTTGTGAACTACTGAACACGTGAGCCTTAAAGGCATATGATTTTTTAATCATTTTAATTGCCATATGTCGAGTTTTAAATTTTTGTTATCGGACTGTTTTTTTTTTTTCTTTGAACAGTGGGTTTATTGAAAAGCGCTGCGCTCAGCAAGGGACCCGTACCGGGAGGAAATAAGCCCCCTTTCCCCTTTCATCGGTGTCGGGAGAAAACGGGGAAATATGTCTTTTCCCCATTTAGAATTCCTAGCCCAGTTATGGAACTCAACCAGTAAGTGCAGTTCAACCCCTCAAGGTTTATGAAACTTACCCCCCAACAATGTATTTGTTGGTACCTATGTAGTTGGCACTGTAAATACTGAAGGCAGCATCATTGTACATGCACATGTAAAATGCCTTGTCAGATGCATATTTGGGATTGGGTTAACATTAACATTCAATATGAATACTACAGCAACCCACTAAAATGTCAATTAAATTTTTTAAATAAATATCCCAAGCTATCCAAAAAAAAAAAAATAAAAGGAAGGTTCTGACCTCACATCCGCTATTGCTATTGAAATTTGTTTATTGTTTACAGAGAATATTCAAAACATGTTTTTGTGACAATGTCCATTTTTTAAAATAGGACTGACGACAACTTAGACGATTCAGATGAATCACCAACAGCAGCAGCCTCTGCACCTTGTACGTCTGCATCAGAGACGGATCAAACAGCTCAGGCCAGTCAAACAACACAGCCACAACAGCCATCTGATGCTGGTGACAGAACCAGTGAGGGTGCTAATGAAAGCAGCCAAATAGGTACAGAAGAACCTTCACAGGCATCAAGCGCCCCAGCACCCCAGGCATCACAAGCATCAACAACCATTCCACGGCTGTACATAGCATCTAGTATGAGAGGAAAATGCAGTAGGCGACATGAGGAGAGCAGGATGTTGCCTGAAGAAATTGATGCAAGAGTCCTGCATATCTTGAACTCAATGACTCCTGAAACAGATGTTGATCGTTTTTGTCGCTCACTGTCTCCCTGTCTGGTAAAAGTACCCACAGAACGTCAAGACCGTGTCCGGGCAGCTATGCTGACCCTCCTGGCTGCAAGCCAGGCACAGAATGAGCCCAACCACGGGCTTGCAACCATAGAACAGTGGCGTACTGACCAAAATCAGACCCCTTTCACAACTACAGCGTCAACACACCAGGAGCAACACGTTCCTGCAACCTGTTATGGGGCGGAACAACCAGCAAGCAGACAACCATACCCACAAATGTCCACACCATATTATGTCCATGAACCACCTCCTGCATCCAGCCAACAGCTACAACATAGGCCACTGGGTGAAGTTGTTCACACCTTTCAAATGCCACAGTAGTACACTCTGCCACAAAGGCAAACTACACCTGCCCTAAGTAGATTTGGGCATCCCACCCCTCTGCCAACAACACAACAAACAACTGGACAAACATATCAAGGATACATATCACGGCCACAAAGGCAAATGCAACCTGTTGGTCAGGTTGTACAATACCCTTCAGTGCAAACTACCAACAGCAACCACTCCACCCACACCAACCCTTTTATGGCCCCTCCTTAGAAAGCCAAAGCTACCACACTACTACCTCAGGATACTGACAAATGCTTGTTGGAACCTCCGTCAATAATCCACCACTGCAGCCACAACACAATCGGAAATGCCCGCACAATCCGCCATCACGGAAGGTGTAATCCCAGAAAACAGTACACAAGTATCAGTGACTACTGAGGAATACTTTCTCAATCTGTAATATTTTAATATTTTTTCTACATTTGTTGCTAAATCTCTGGCATGTACCAATGTTCTGAATGCACATTATTGATGGTATGTTGTGTACAAAAGAAAACTTTCTATTTGCTTGCCTGGGTAGTAGTAAAAATTGTTTTGCAAATACAAAAAGGTTGTTGTTAATTTTTTTTCACCATTACAAAATAGTTTTAGGCTAGGTAGCAGCAACTGATGAAATGCACAATATCAATTACACAACACAAAATTATCTTGTAAAATGGGAGAACATAAGTGTTTCAACATAGGCAAATGGTTCTTTCCAAAAATTGTAACAACACACGGAAAACACAATTTATTGAGGGAAAAATATATATACATTATTTTCATACAAATTTAACATAATATTAATCTGAAATACTCATGTTTATTATTTGTAAGGACATTAAAGTCAGTTCAAAAATACAATGGTTGAAAAAAAGGTGTTTTTGTAAAAAAACAAGCATATAACCTCACACAACCCCTAATAAACCATACTCATAAGTAGAAATGGGCCAGATGAGTGTATTTATTACACCTGAAATTGATAATTTGTCAATTAGTGCACCTTTCCCTCATATAACCATTTAATTACAGGCCCAACTCTAATTACAGGCTGAAAAAAAATGTCTCCGGTACATGTCCACACAGATGACACTTGGACATTGTACACGTACACACGGATGACACACGGAGTATACACACGGACATACGGACACGGATATCTCCGGTATCGATTTTTTCGGTACCTGAAATATCAGGATGTGTGAAACCGCCCTAAGACAATGTAACAAGGCGGTTGTATAATTCAGTCATCATTACAGGATATCAGCTGCCTTGTCCTCATTATCACTTTCTTCTCAGATAATAAGATCACAGAAATTATGTTGGTCATTCCTTAATTGCAACCTACTAAAAGCTAAATTCTAATAAAACATTAATTAAAAAAAAGCTTGCCCTTTTAGCCTTTTACAAGAACAGAACAGAAATGTCACAGTTTTTAAAACAACAGTAGTCTGTTATCAATGGCATTCTAAAACATCTGAATATTGTTACTGTAGTTTTACTGGAAAACAGTGAAGTACAATCAAGAGGGAAACTGCGGGACTGCACTTTAATGTAAGACCACAGGATTAAGCCTGAAACGGAGACCTTTTAATATATTTCACTTGTTAGATTTTGAACACCCCCAGTCGTATTTCAAACTTTTGTTTCTGTGACATTTTGTAATCATTTTCTGTTCTGCCTCAGTACACTTTAATTGATTTTAAACACTGCACATTGTGTGACTTGCTTTCCCAATGTCAAAGATTAACTCTTAAGTAACACATCTGAATAAGAAGTAATCATTACAACTATGAGGAAGTTAAAAAAAAATACATATATTTTATACTGTATAGTTTCATAAACTCAAAGCCTGAAAAAGGGGAAAATGTATTAATTCAATTCAATGTTTTATTCACATTGTGCTTGTGGTTTCCGTTTGACACAATTTGTGATATTTTCCTGTAGCTATAGTGTTTACAGACCAGATGTTATCTTCAAGAGTGTATATATTTTTTTAATTATTTTTTTCATCATCGTGTTCTATTGTGCTCTCTGTGACCTGCATGCCTATATATTCATCCTTTGCGTCTGGCATCTCAGCTCGGTGAGCATGATGGTGTCATTAGATTGTGACCGCTGTGCCAAGCAGTGCAGACCACACACTGCAGATACCATAGCAGCAGGGAATTGGGAGAGGTGAGTATTTTTTTTAAACCAATCAGTACTTTGTGAGGGCCATCATATGATTTGGAGTGCAATTGGTGGGGACATGATGCTACTTGGGGGGCCATCATATTATTTTGAGGGACATAATACCATTTGGAGTGCTACATCGGGGCCATCATGCTCCTTGAAGGGGTCATTATGCTATTAGGGGTGCCATCGTACTATTTGGAGGGCTATTCAGGGGGTCATCATACTATTTGGAGGGCTATTTGGGGGCTGTCATACTGTTTGGAGGTCTATGTGAGGATCATTATACTATTTGGAGGGCTATATGTGAGGCCATCATACCATTTGGAGGGCTATTTTTGGGGTCATCATACTATTTAGGGGGATATTTGTGGGGTCAACATACTATATAGAGTGCTACATGGGGCTATCATACTTTTTAGAGGGATATTTGTGGGGCCATCATAATATTTGGAGGGCTATATTGGGCCATCATACTGTTCGGAGGGCAATGTGGGGGTCACCATACTATTTGGGTGGGGTGCATCATACTATTTGAAGGGCTATTTGGGGACCATCATTCTATTTTGAGGGCTATGTGAGGGCTATCATGCTACTTGGGGATATTATACTATTTGGAGAGCTATTTGTGGAGCCATCATACTATTTGGAGGGATATTTGTAGGACCATCATACTATTTGGAGGGCTGTTTTGTGGGGCCATCATACTATTTAGTGGACTATGTGGGAGCCATGATACTATTTGGAGGGCTATGTGGGAACTATTTGCAGGGGAATCATACTATTTGGAAGGCTATTTGGGGGCTATCATAATATATGGAGTGCAATGTGGGGGTTATAATGCTACTTGCTCATCATGCTACTCACACTATTTGCAGGACTATGTGGGGAGCCATCATACTATTTGGGGGCATCATACTATTTGTAGGGCTATTTGTGGAGCCATCATACTATATGGAGCGCTAGGTGGGAGACCATCATACTATTTGGAGTGCTATGTGGGGGCTATGATACCATTTATAGGGTATTATGCTTTTTGGAGTGCTAGTTGGGGCCATCATACTATTTGTAAGCCTATGTGGGGCCATTATGCTCTTTTGATGGCTGTGCAGGGGGCCAATTATATTGTTTGTAGGGCTGTGGGGGCCATTATAATGTTGCAGGCCATTATACAGTGTAAAGAGTTGTGTGGTGACCACTATACTGTATGAAGGACCATCACACTGTATAGAGAGCTGTATCTAAACCATTCTATTGTGTAGAGGGCTGTGTTGGGGCATCTTACTGTGTGTGGAGGACTATGGGATCATCATACTGTATTGGAGTCACTGTGGAGTTATCATACTTTGCGAGGGGTTCTCTAGGCTCATCATATTGTGCATGTGGAGGGTATTGTGGAGAAATTATCTGTAAGGGTATCTTACTGTGTTTCAAGGGCACATTTGTTGGCATCATAATTTATGGGGACAATGAAAGGGGTGTTTTGTTGTGATGGAACAGTGAGGGTCATCAATAAGGGCAAATTTACTTTGTAAGGGCATCAAAGCTATGGGCTATGCTTTTCTGTGATCCCTCCAAATATTATTTTTTGTGTGTATTTGGGGTGGGGAAGCAATTTGGACTTCTGCTATGGGGCTCCATGATTTTCTATGTACACCCTACCTTACACTGCTATATTGAACAAGATTGAGTGAAAAGAAAGGTTACAGTATTGGATTACATGATACCAGCAATGTCAGCACACATAGGAGTACCTTTTCCACTTCTGTACCTGGCACAGGGATATTGCAGAGTTGACTTAATTAAGAAAAACCATTGTGGCAGAACTGCGTCAACAGCAAAGTTCAATCTAGTAAAGTAGCACAAAGATGTTACACAAGCGAGTTTGCAATAGAATTCAATGTGGCAGAAAAGCACAGCTTTGTAGCAGCATACAGAGTAGAAGTGTGAATGTCTACTACCTGAAACTATAAGGCCTGGGAGGGTGATGTAGTAGAAGTGCTTCAGTTTACCATGCAGAAGACATGCCAGCAGAAGACAGTTGAAGCAGAGCTTGATGTTGAAGGAGAGATAACATTTCTAAAAATCAGATACTAAAGGGAAGGATTGCTATTTGAAACTTGAAGCAAAATTTTTCCTGGAAAAGACTGAAGACGCCATGTTGCGTTTGAAAAGTCCCTGAAATGCCAAAACAGCAAAACCCCCTCCACAAGGGTCACTATTTTGGAAAGTACACCCCTCAATGAATTTATCTTGGGGTGTGTTGAGCATCTTGAACCCACTGGTGCTTCGGGATAATTTCTTAATTTCTTTATGCTTTTGTTCAGGTTTTTGCAATAAGGCCTTCCTTTTCTTTGATCTGGACATTACCTTTATATAGCTTCCATTGCTGGTTGTCCATTAGTCGGGGTATCAGTCCTGCTCGGACCTTACTCACATTTACGTCATTTGACATATGGTAAGGTTTTAATACTAGAGGTTAGGACAGTCCCAATTAGCGTCACCATGACATGGTGAGATGGCTTTTGCGTTTTTTTTAATATAAATTTTGTGAACCATGTACCTTATGTTATTTTCATGCCCTATTGCTATTTAGTTATTTACTGCAGGGAATTTGTTCACTTTGTTTTTATCTTAGGGTTTGCCTGTTTAGTGGTGTTGGCAGGGGACTATTCAGGATACTCTCCAAGCATGTGACAACGGAGCTTATTTATTCAGGAACTATCAGGAACAATATATGATAAGCTTAATAGATCAGGATTAAATCATTTGTGTGTCTCTATCTGTGCAGCATCTACAGCAGGCTGCTTCTGTTAGGCATCGGGCGACGGCTAGATCCGAACTTGGATCTGAGGAGTCTGTGGTCTCCCATCCAAGTCCAGCCAGGGCAGATGAAGCTCAGCTTCGCTGTCGGTTCCAACGCCTAGCAAGTACAAGAGAAGTACAAGCTGTTGCAAGGGTCCTTGTTCCTAGTAGCTTTAAGCATAGGTTGCAGAAAGGAACAGGGCTGCCACAGCCTAAGTCCAGGATTTCCTGCACTAAGCATGCCTGTGACATGGCGGACCGTGATTGGTGATTTGATGTCAGCTGATCCGGTGACCTGGCACCGCCTTATTGGACACTGGTGACGTCATCAGTGATGCGATTAACGAGATGGCTGGGGGCAGGGCTTAGACCTTAAATAGCTTGGCTGCAGACACGGCGGTGCAGTCAGATCATACTAAATAGGTAGTGCTCGTGTGTGGAAGTACCAGAATCTGGGCTCCACTTGCTCTCTAGCTTTGTTCTCCGGGACCTGCCGATGCCAGAGTTCGCTCGGCTAATTAGCACAGGTCCTTCAGGCAGGTTAACTTATGCCAGGCAGATAGCCAATGTGGCGCAGTCTAGCTCTGACTAGAGGGTAGCTATACATCCTGAGCAGACTGTGGGGCGCGTAACCTGGGCATCGCCTGCCAGTTGAACAGAGAGTTGCTCAGTCCGGTCGCACACCGGCTGGCATCACATACGCTTGGCGTGAGTTGCATGCACTTTCTAATCGGCTGGCAAGTGGCTTCTGTGCAGTTAACAGGGCTACGTCTAGACCAGCCTGCAGCACATCTCCCATGAGGTTAACGGAGATAGTGCAAATACAATATCTTGCTTAAGTGTGAAGTAACACAGGCAAGCCCTTAATATTTCTGTTGTCAGTTTTCACTCTCATTCCCGAGGGGAGTTCGGCCGCAGTATCTCTAGCTGCACCGCGGACCCCGGGTTCGGTTGCAATCCATTATTTTAACCCCTTCACCCCCAAGGGTGGTTTGCACGTTAATGACCGGGCCAATTTTTACAATTCTGACCACTGTCTCTTTATGAGGTTATAACTCTGGAACGCTTCAACGGATATTCGCGATTCTCAGATTGTTTTCTCGTGACATATTGTACTTCATGTTAGAAGTAAAATTTCTTCGATATAACTTGCATTTATTTTTGAAAAAAACGCAAATATGGCGAAAACTTTTAAAATTTTGCAATTTTCGAACTTTGAATTTTTATTCCCTTAAAACAGAGAAATATATCACACAAATTAGTTAAGAAATAACATTTCCCACATGTCTACTTTACATCAGCACAATTTTGGAACCAAAATTTTTTTTTGTTAGGAAGTTATAAGGGTTAAAAGTTGACCAGCGATTTCTCATTTTTACAACAAAATTTACAAAGCCATTTTTTTTAGGGACCACCTCACATTTGAAGTCACTTTGAGGGGTCTATATCGCAGAAAATACCCAAAAGTGACACCATTCTAAAAACTGCACCCCTCAAGGTACTCAAAACCACATTCAAGAAGTTTATTAACCCTTCAGGTGCTTCACAGGAACTAAAGCAACGTGGACGGAAAAAATTAATATTTAACTTTTTAGCCACAAAAATGATCTTTTACAAACTTTTTTTTTATTTTCACAAGGATAAAAGGAGAAAATGGACAGATAAAGTTGTTATGCAATTTCTCCTGAGTATGCCAATACCCAATATGTGGGGGAAAACCACTGTTTGGGCACACGGCAGAGCTCGTAAGGGAAGGAGCGCCGTTTGACTTTTTCAAACTAAAATTGGCTGGAATTTAGATTGGACGCCATGTCACGTTTGGAGAACCTCTGATGCGCCTAAACGGTGGAAACCCCCACAAGTGACACCATTTTGGAAACTAGACCCCCTAAGGTACTTATCTAGATCTGTTGTGAGCACTTTGAACCCCCAAGTGTTTCACAAAAGTTTATAATGCCTTGGTGTGAAAAAAAACAAAAAACATTTTCAACAAAAATGATTTTTTAGTCCCAAATTTTTGAATTTTCCCAAGGAAATTGAACCACAAAAGTTGTTGTCCAATTTGTCCTGAGTACGCTGATACCCCATATGTGGGGGGGGACTGTTTGGGCGCACGGCAGGGCTTGGAAAGGAAGTAGTAACGTTTTGGAATGCAGACGTTGATGGGGGTCATGTTCCGTTTGCAGTGCCCCAGATGAGCCTAAACAGTGGAAACCCCCACAAGTGACCCCATTTTGGAAACTAGACCCCTAAGGAACTTATCTAGATCTTTGGTGAGCACTTTGAACCCCCAAGTGCTTCACACAAGTTTATAATGCCCGGGCATGAAAATAAAAAATCCTATTTTTTTCCCACAAAAATTATCTTTTAGTCACTAATTTTTTATTTTCCCAAGAGTAACAGGAGAAACTGGACGACATAAGTGGTTGTACAATTTGTCCTGAGTACGCTGATACCCCATATATGGGGGGGAACCACTGTTTGGGCGCACGGCAGAGCTCGGAATGGAAGGAGCACCATTTGACTTTTTCCAACCAAAATTGGCTGGAATTGAGATTGGATGCCATGTTGCATTTGGAGAGCCCCTGATGTGCCTAAACAGTGGAAACCCCCCACAAATGACCCCATTTGGGAAACTAGACCCCCTAAGGAACTTATCTAGATCTTTGGTGAGTAATTTGGTGAGTAATTTGAACCCCCAAGTGCTTCACACAAGTTTATAACGTAGAGCCGTAAAATTTAAAAATCATATTTTTTCCACAAAAATGATCTTTTCACCCCAATTTTTATTTTTCCAAGGGTAACAAGACTCCAAAAGTTATTGTGCAATTTGTCCTGAGTGCGCTGATACCCCATATGGGGGTAAACCACTGTTTGGGTGCATGGCAGAGTTTGGAAGGGAAGGAGCGCCGTCTGACTTTTTCAACGCAGAATTGGCTGGATCATGATCTGCCTAAACAGTGGAAACCCCCATAAATGACACCATTTTGGAAACTAGACCCCTCAAGGAACTTATCTAGATGTGTGGTGAGAACTTTAAACCCCCAGGTGTTTCACTAAAGTTTATAACGTACAGCCGTAAAATAAAAAATCTTTTTTTTTTTTTTACAAAATGATTTTTTCGCCCCCAATATTTTATTTTCACAAGGGTAACAGAAGAAATTGGAACGCAAAAGTTGTTGTCCAATTTGTCCTGAGTACGCTGATACCCAATATGTGGGCGAAAACTACTGTATGGGCACACGTCGGGGCTCGGAAGGGAAGTAGTGACGTTTTGGATTGCAGACTTTGATGGAATGGTCTGGGGGCATCATGTCGCATTTGGAGAGCCCCTGATGCGCCTTAACAGTGGAAACCCCCCACAAGTGACCCCATTTTGGCAAATAGACCCTACAAGGAACTTATCTAGATGTGTGGTGAGCACTTTAAACCCCAAAGTGCTTCACAGAAGTTTATAACGTACAGCCATAAAAATAAAAAATCTTTTTTTTTTTTACAAAAATGATTTTTTCACCCCCAATATTTTATTTTCACAAGAGTAACAGGAGAAATTGGACCCCAAAAGTTGTTGTCCAATTTGTCCTGAGTACGCTGATACCCAATATGTGGGAGAAAACTACTGTATGGGCGCACGTCAGGGCTCGGAAGGGAAGTAGTGACGTTTTGGATTGCAGACTTTGATGGAATGGTCTGGGGGCGTCATGTCGCATTTGGAGAGCCCCTGATGCGCCTAAACAGTGGAAACCCCCCACAAGTGACCCCATTTTGGAAAATAGACCCCACAAGGAACTTATCTAGATGTGTGATGAGCACTTTGAACCCCGAAGTGCTTCACAGAAGTTTATAACGCACAGCCGTAAAAATAAAAATTTTTTTTTTTTTTTTGCAAAAATGATTTTTTCGCCCCAAATATTTTATTTTTACAAGGGTAACAGGAGAAATTGGACCCCAAAAGTTGTTGTCCAATTTGTCCTGAGTACGCTGATACCCAATATGTGGGAGAAAACTACTGTATGGGTACACGTTGGGGCTCGGAAGGGAAGTTGTGACGTTTTGGATTGCAGACTTTGATGGAATGGTCTGGGGGCGTCATGTCGCATTTGGAGAGCCCCTGATGCACCTAAACAGTGGAAATCCCCAACAAGTGACCCCGTTTTGGAAAATAGACCCCACAAGTAACTTATCTAGATGTGTGGTGAGCGCTATGAAGCCCCAAGTGCTTCACAGAAGTTTATAATGTACAGCCGTAAAAACAAAAAAATATTTTTTTTTGTACAAAAATGATATTTTCGCCCCCAGTTTTTTATTTTCCCACGGGTAACAGAAGAAATAGGACAAATTGCACAATAACTCTTGGGGTCCAGAGTACGCTGATACCCCATATGTGGGGATAAACTACTGTTTGGACGCATGGCAGAGCTCAGAAGTGAAGGAGCACCGTTTGACTTTTTCAACGCAGAATTGGCTGGAATTGAGATCAGACGCCATGTCACATTTGGAGAGCCCCTGATGTGCCTAAACAGCGGAAACCCCCCAATTCTAACTTCAACCCTAACCCCAACACACCCCTAACCCTAGTCCCAACCCTAACCACAAACCTAACCCTAACACACCCCTAATTCCAACCCTAACCCTAATCCTAACTTTAGCGCCAACCCTAACCCTAACTTTAGCCGCAACCCTAACCCTAACCCTAATGGGAAAATGGAAATAAATACATTTTTTTATTTTATTACTTTTCCCTAACTAAGGGGGTGATAAAGGGGGTTTGATTTACTTTTTATAGCGGGTTTTCATGATTGGCAGCTGTCACGCTAAAAGACGCTTTTTATTGCAAAAATAGTTTTTTGCATCGCCACATTTTGAGAGCTATAATTTTTGCATATTTTGGCCCACAGAGTCATGTGAGGTCTTATTTTTTGCGGTACAAGTTGACGTTTTTATTGGTACCATTTTTGAGCACATGACATTTTTTGATCGCTTTTTATTTCGATTTTTGGGAGGTTAGAATGAACAAAAATCAGCAATTCATGAATTTCTTTTGGGGGAGGCGTTTACACCATTCCGTGTGTGGTAAAATTGATAAAGCAGTTCTATTCTTCGGGTCAGTACGATTATGGCGATACCTCATTTATATCATTTTTTTATGTTTTGGCGCTTTTATAGAATAAAAACAATTTTATATCAAAAATAATTATTTTTGCATCGCTTTATTCTGCGAGCTATAACTTTTTTACTTTTTCGCTGATGATGCTGTATGGCGGCTCGTTTTTTGCGGGACAAGATGACGTTTTCAGCGGTACCATGATTATTTATATCGGTCTTTTTGATCGCGTGTTATTCCACTTTTTGTTCGGCGGTATGATGATAAAGCATTGATTTTTTGCTTTGTTGTTTTTTCTTTTTTTTAAGGGGTTCACTAAAGGGGTTAACTAGTGGGACAGTTTTATAGGGGGGGTCATTACGGACGCGTCGATACCAAATATGTGTACTTTTATTGTTTTGTTTTTTTATTTACTGGAAGAAATGAATTTATTGGGGAATATATATTTTTTTTTATTTATTTTGGATTTTTTTTAAAAACATGTTTATTTTTATTTTTTTAACTTTTTTACTTTGTCCCAGGGTGGGACATCACTGTATTTTATCAGATCGCTGGTGTGACAGTGTGCACAGCACTCTGTCACACCAGCGATCGCTCAGGCAGTGCAGTGCTCTCAGCAGGCACTGAGGAAGCCGCCTCCCTCCAGGACCCCGGCGCCATCTTGGATCCGGGTCCTGGGAGGGAGGAAGCCCTCAGAACAGCGCGATCACATCGCGCTGGTCTGAGGGTCTCAGGGGGGCACGCAGGGAGCCCCCACCCTGCGCGATCCTCCCCTGTGCCCCCAGTACACCGCGATCATGTTTGATCGCGGTGTGCAAGGGGTTAATGTGCCGGGAGCGGTCCGTGACCGCTCCTGACACACAGTCACGGGTGTCAGCTGTGATAATCAGCTGACACCCGGCGGCGATTAGCTACGCTCCCTCCGGGAGCGCAGCTAATCGCCTATGATGTACTATCCCGTCCATGGTGAGATTGTCACGGGTTTTATGGACGGGATAGTACGTCTAATGTCAGAGAGGGGTTAATAAAGTTGTTGCAACCGAGCGCCTAACAGCTCCTCTCATACACAGACATAGGAACAACAGGAAATACAGTCACATGGCCTTCCTGTGTGAGCCTCTGGGAGTTTTTTTTGTTCTAACTTTATAAACAGCATACAAATCTAGCAAGTAAACACTCATAGACAGGAATGAAGTTGTTGCACCAAACATATTCCAAAAAGTGGCCAGTGTGAATATGCGCTTACATGCTGCATACATATCAAGTTATATTCCAGTTCTTTTCTTTAGGCTTTTGATACCAGATTTATATAGTTTTTTTAGGTTTTGCTATTATCCTACATTAAAAAATGCTGTTTTTGGGCAAAAAATTTTTTTTGCATCACCATATTTTCAGAGCTATAATTTTGGCACATACCATTTTTTATTACTTTTTATTACGATTTTTGGGGGCAGAATTAGCTAAACTGGCAATATATGTTTTTTATGAGGTTAACCGTGTGGTAAAAGTGCATCAGGCAAATGGTGGTTACTCCAGATACTAGTTTCCTGACCCCCTGCTCAACCAACCCAATACTATAAAACTGCACACTTTAGAGTGGCCTTTTATTGTGGTCAGCCTCAGACACACCTATGCAATAATCATGGTGTCTAATCAGTATCTGGATATGCCACACCTGTGAGGTGGATGGATTATCTCGGCACAGAAGAAGTGCTCACTAACACAGCTTTATACAAATTTATGAACAATATTTGAGAGAAAAAGGCCTTTTGTGTACATAGAAAAAAATCTTAGATGTTTGAGTTTAGCTCTTGAAAAATGAGCGAAATCAAAAGTGTTGAGTTTATATTTTTATTCAGTGTACATAAATATGTGTATTTATTGGCGCAAAATGTATTGACTTTTTTGTTCTTTACTTTGTGCTATTTTAATTTACATATAAAAAAGTAAATTTTCTACTTTTTACTTTTACTTCTCTGATCACTGTTGTAATGCATTGCAATATATGTATTGCAATGCATTAGAGCTGTCAGTGTCATACTGACAGAACACCTTTTAGACAGGTTATAGTACCTGGCAGACCCTGAGTACTTTATTTGACCTCCGGCTGCCATGACTACAATTGGCTTCCTGCGATTGTATTGCGATGGTACAGATTGAGTGAGAGAGAGGGAGCTCCCTTTCTCTCAATGCTCTAAATGCTGAGATCATTATTAATCGCAGCATACTGAGTGTTAAACAGACAACTGTATTACTTGTTCGGGCACAATTTCTGTATTTCAGGAAGGTGTTACAGAGAATCTGTCACTAGGTTTAAAACTGCAGTAACCAAAAAAATAAGAGATACATTTCTGAATACCCATACATCATTCTGCTCCCAGATGGGGTAACTGGTAACACTTCTTTTCATTTGGAAAATAATCTCTGGAGGCAGATCCTCAGTTAGATCTGTGTCCGACCCATAGTTCTTAACTGCTCATTTAAATTTCCCAAAATGTGGATTTCTCTTGGATAAGATATCGAATTACAGATATCAAGGTATCATTTTATTCAGCTTTCCATGATCTACTTGCTTATATATATGGCTTAGGAGGATTGATCCTACTGACAGATTCCCTTTAACCCCTCTCTGACATCTGATGTACTATCCCATCCATAAAACCCGTGACAATCTGACCATGGACGGGATAGTACGTCATAGCGATTAGCTGCGCTCCCTGGGGGAGCGCAGCTAATCGCCGCCGGGTGTCAGCTGATTATCACAGCTGACACCCGGGACTGTGTGCCAGGAGCGGTCACAGACCGCTCCCGGCACATTAACCCCTTGCACATCAAACATGATCGCGGTGTACTGGGGGCACAGTGGAGCATTGCGCAGGGAGGGGGCTCCCAGCGCGCCCCCCTGAGACCCTCAGAACAGCGCGATGTGATCGCGCTGTTCTGAGGGCTTCCTCCCTCCCAGGACCCGGATCCAAGATGGCGCCGGGGTCCTGGAGGGAGGCGTCTTCCTCAGTGCCTGCCGAGAGCAGGCACTGAGAAGCCTGCAGCGCTGCCTGTGAGATCGCTGGTCTCACAGAGTGCTGTGCACACTGTGAGACCAGCGATATGACATTTTACAGTGATGTCCCACCCTGGGACAATGTAAAAAAGTTAAAAAAATAAAAATAAACGTGTAAAAAAAAAAATCCAAAATAAATAAAAAAAAAAATTATTCCCCAATAAATTAATTTCTTCCTGTAAATAAAAAAAATAAAACAATAAAAGTACACATATTTGGTATCGCTGCGTCCGCAACGACCCCCCCTATAAAACTGTCCCACTAGTTGACCCCTTTTGTGAACCCCTTAAAAAAATAAATAAAAACAAAGCAAAAAATCAGTGCTTAATCATCATACCGCTGAACAAAAAGTGGAATAACACGCGATCAAAAAGACCTATATAAATAAACATGGTACCGCTAAAAACGTCATCTTGTCCCGCAAAAAATGAGCCATAATACAGCATCATCAGCAAAAAAATAAAAAAGTTATAGCTCGCAGAATAAAACGATGCAAAAATAATTATTTTTTATATAAAATTGTTTTTATTCTATAAAAGCGCCAAAACATAAAAAAATGATATAAATGAGGTATCGCTGTAATCGTACTGACCCGAAGAATAAAACTGCTTTATCAATTTTACCACACGCGGAACGGTATAAACGCCTCCCCCAAAAGAAATTCATGAATTGCTGATTTTTGTTCATTCTAACCTCCCAAAAATCGAAATAAAAAGCGATCAAAAAATGTCATGTGCTCAAAAATGGTACCAATAAAAACGTCATCTCGTACCGCAAAAAATAAGACCTCATATGACTCTGTGGGCCAAAATATGCAAAAATTATAGCTCTCAAAATGTGGCGATGCAAAAAACTATTTTTTGCAATAAAAAGCGTCTTTTAGCGTGACAGCTGCCAATCATAAAAACCCGCTATAAATAGTAAATCAAACCCCCCTTTATCAACCCCTTAGTTAGGGAAAAATAATAAAATTTAAAAAATGTATTTATTTCCATTTTCCCATTAGGGTTATGGTTAAGGTTAGGGTTGCGGCTAAAGTTAGGGTTAGGGTTGGCGCTAAAGTTAGTATTAGGGTTAGGGTTGGGATTAGGGATAGGGGTGTGTTAGGGTTAGGTTTGTGGTTAGGGTTGGGACTAGGGTTAGGGGTGTGTTGGGGTTAGGGTTGGAGATAGAATTGGGGGGTTTCCGCTGTTTAGGCACATCAGGGGCTCTCCAAATGTGACATGACGTCTGATCTCAATTCCAGCCAATTCTGCGTTGAAAAAGCCAAACGGTGCTCCTTCCCTTCTGACCTCTGCCATGCGCCCAAACAGTAGTTTACTCCCACATGGGGTATCAGCATACTCTGGACCCTAAGAGTTATTGTGCAATTTGTCCTATTTCTTCTGTTACCCTTGGGAAAATAAAAAACTGGGGGCAAAAATATCATTTTTTTAAAAAAAAAATATTTTTTTTTGTTTTTACGGCTGTACGTTATAAACTTTTGTGAAGCACTTGGGGCTTCATAGCGCTCACCACACATCTAGATAAGTTCCTTATGGGGTCTATTTTCCAAAATGGGGTCACTTGTGGGGGGTTTCCACTGTTTAGGCGCATCAGGGGCTCTCCAAATGAGACATGACGCCCCCAGACCATTCCATCAAAGTCTAAAATCCAAAACGTCACTACTTCCCTTCCGAGCCCCAACGTGTACCCATACAGTAGTTTTCTCCCACATATTGGGTATCTGCGTACTCAGGACAAATTGGACAACAACTTTTGGGGTCCAATTTCTCCTGTTACCCTTGTGAAAATAAAATATTGGGGGCGAAAAAAATAATTTTTGTAAAAAAAAAAATATTTTTTATTTTTACGGCTGTACGTTATAAACTTCTGTAAAGCACTTAGGGGTTCAAAGTGCTCACCACACATCTAGATAAGTTCCTTGTGGGGTCTATTTTCCAAAATGGGGTCACTTATGAGGGGTTTCCACTGTTTAGGTGCATCAGGGACTCTCCAAATGCGACATGACGCCCCCAGAGCATTCCATCAAAGTCTGCAATCCAAAACGTCACTACTTCCCTTCCGAGCCCCAACGTGTACCCATACAGTAGTTTTCTCCCACATATTGGGTATCAGCGTACTCAGGACAAATTGGAAAACTTTTGGGGTCCAATTTCTCCTGTTACCCTTGTGAAAATAAAATATTGGGGACGAAAAAATCATTTTTGTAAAAAAAAAAAAAAAATTATTTTACGGCTGTACGTTATAAACTTCTGTGAAGCACTTGGGGGTTCAAAGTGCTCACCACACATCTAGACAAGTTCCTTGAGGGGTCTAGTTTCCAAAATGGTGTCATTTGGGGGGGTTTCCACTGTTTAGGCAGATCAGGAGCTCTCCAAACACGACATGGCATCCAGCCAATTCTGCGTTGAAAAAGTCAAACGGCACTCCTTCCCTTCCAAACTCTGCCATGCACCCAAACAGTGGTTTACCCCCACATATGGGGTATCAGCGTACTCAGGACAAATTGCACAATAACTTTTGGAGTCTTGTTACCCTTGGGAAAATAAAAATTGGGGTGAAAAGATCATTTTTGTGGAAAAAATATGATTTTTTAATTTTACGGCTCTACGTTACAAACTTGTGTGAAGCACTTGGGGGTTCAAATTGCTCACCAAAGATCTAGATAAGTTCCTTAGGGGGTCTAGTTTCCCAAATGGGGTCACTTGTGGGGGGTTTCCACTGTTTAGGCACATCAGGGGCTCTCCAAATGCAACATGGCGTCCAATCTCAATTTCAGCCAATTTTGGTTGGAAAAAGTCAAATGGTGCTCCTTCCATTACGAGCTCTGCCGTGCGCCCATACAGTGGTTCCCCCCCACATATCGGGTATCAGCGTACTCAGGACAAATTGGACAACAACTTTGTGGTCCAATTTCTCCTGTTACCCTTGGGAAAATAAAAAATTTGTGACTAAAAGATAATTTTTGTGGGAAAAAAATAGGATTTTTTATTTTCATGTCCTGGCATTATAAACTTGTGTGAAGCACTTGGGGGTTCAAAGTGCTCACCAAAGCTCTAGATAAGTTCCTTAGGGGGTCTAGTTTCCAAAATGTGGTCACTTGTGGGGGGTTTCTACTGTTTAGGCTCATCTGGGGCACTGCAAACGAAACATGACCCCCATCAACGTCTGCATTCCAAAACGTTACTACTTCCTTTCCAAGCCCTGCCGTGCGCCCAAACAGTTTCCCCCCCACATATTGGGTATCAGCGTACTCAGGACAAATTGGCCAACAACTTTTGGGGTCCAATTTCCTTGGGAAAAATAAAAAATTTGGGACTAAAAAATCATTTTTGTGGAAAATTGTTTCTTTTTTTTTCACACCCAGGCATTATAAACTTTTGTGAAACACTTGGGGGTTCAAAGTGCTCACAACAGATCTAGATAAGTTCCTTAGGGGTCTAGTTTCCAAAATGGTGTCACTTGTGGGGGGTTTCTACTGTTTAGGCACATCAGGGGCACTCCAAACACGACATGGCATCCAATCTCAATTCCAGCCAATTTTAGTTTGAAAAAGTCAAACGGCGCTCCTTCCCTTACGAGCTCTGCTGTGCGCAGACAGTGGTTTTCCCCCACTTATGGGGTATTGGCGTACTCAGGAGAAATTGCACAACAACTTTATCTGTCCATTTTCTCCTTTTACCCTTGTGAAAATAAAAAAAAGTTTGTAAAAGATCATTTTTGTGGCTAAAAAGTTAAATATTCATTTTTTCCTTCCACATTGCTTCAGCTCCTGTGAAGCACATGAAGGGTTAACAAACTTATTGAATGTGGTTTTGAGTACCTTGAGGGGTGCAGTTTTTAGAATAGTGTCACTTTTGGGTATTTTCTGCTATATAGACCCCTCAAAGTGACTTCAAATATGAGGTGGTCCCTAAAAAAAATGGCTTTGTAAATTTTGTTGTAAAAATGAGAAATCGCTGGTCAACTTTTAACCCCTATAATTTCCTAAGAAAAAAAAAAATTTGATTCCAAAATTGTGCTGATGTAAAGTAGACATGTGGGAAATGTTATTTCTTAACTATTTTGTGTGACATATTTCTCTGTTTTAAGGGAATAAAAATTCAAAATTTGAAAATTGCAAAATTTTCAAAATTTTCGCCATATTTGCGTTTTTTTCAAAAATAAACGCAAGTTATATCGAAGAAATTTTACCAATAACGTGAAGTACAATATGTCACGAGAAAACAATCTCAGAATCGCGCAGATCCAGTGGAGCGTTCCAGAGTTATAACCTCATAAAGAGACAGTGGTCAGAATTGTAAAAATTGGCCCGGTCATTAACGTGCAAACCACCCTTGGGGGTGAAGGGGTTAAGATTTACAAAAATGACAGATTTGAGATTTTTGGAATTTTGCCAACATTGACATCTTCGGTACAGTTACCTCTTGTCTGAAGAGATAACTGTCTGGGTGGCAAAGAATTTAATTATTATACACTTTCTACATTTTTCTGTTATATCTTCTGAACTAACCTACACGTTGTTTATTTCTTGTGTGGTTTTTGTACTGATTCACAATGACTTGCACGAAAGATTCCATTAAGAATGGGATCTATTTCTTTAATCTTATTGATAAACGTGTAAAATAACGATGTTTATTCCCACTGGCAGATTTTCAATGTCGTGTTTCAAAATGGAACTGTCTATTGGTATAATTTTAAAGGTTCAGAAAGTTATATCAATGAAGAGCAATCGCTGAAACAAATAGGGCTGTCTTATTTTTTCAGCAATAAAGTCATAGAATGACTGATTTATCTTACTCCAAAAGTAAGGTAATAAAAAAGAAAAGTACAATAAGGAAGATAAGGAATAGACCTCTCTCTAGGTATAGGGACTTAAATAAAGAAGTAAATCCTTCTAAATGGAATTGGTTTCATGTGGAGTGGGGTGTAATTGCTAAGAAACATAGAGATCAAATAATATTGCTGGATAAGAATTCTGATAACTCAAAAGAGTTTTAGAACAAGAAATCAAAAGCAAAGCTTAGATTTATTCTCCAGATATCATGTTCTTTTACCAAGCTGCAGATATTTCAACTACTGTGAATATACAGTCATGAGAAAAACTAAGTACATCCTCTTTAAATTATGTGGTTTTACATATCAGGACATCGTAAATAACTTTTTGGTCCTTAGAAGGTCTGAAAATAAAATAAATACAAACTCAAATGGACAAAATTACATGAAAAATTACAGTTTTATTAATAATTTATTAAAACTACTCCAGAATCTATAAACAGTGTGTGAAAAATTAAGTAGAAGTTTACTGCTTCCATTGTAATCAAGAGAATAAGTAGCAGTCGGTGTTGCTTATTAATTGCCCTTAATTAATTACTCATTAGCAAGCGTGACCACTTCTAGAAAAGAAGAAGTTTGGGCAGTTTGCAGGTCTAGAGCATTCAAGCATGTGTTAAGGTAATGTCAAGGAGAAAAGGCATCAGCAATAATATTAGTGAACCAATTTTGATGCCCAACATTCTGACCATTTCCAATCAATTTGGATTCCATCATTCTATAGTGAAAAGTATTATTCACAAATGGAAAACATTCAAGACCGGTAACAATCTTCTCATGAATGGATGCCCCAGTAAATTCAACCCAAGGTCAAAATATTCAATGCTCAGAGAAATTGCAAAAAAATGCAAGAACAACAGCTCAGATGCTAAAGGCCTCCGTTCGGTTAGAATTGTAAATGTTCAAATTCGTTACAGTACATTTAGAAAGAAAAGACATACTGATATGAGATATAGATTGTGAGTCCCAATGGGGACAGTGCTGATAATGTCTATAAAATGCTGTGGAATAATGGTGCTATATAACTGAGTAAAATAAATAAAATTAATAAAGGAAAGACTTAACAAGTATGGCTTATTTGGAAGGGTTGACTGTAGAGAGCCTCTTCGTTTAAAAAAGAACATGCCATCACCGCTAAAGTTTGAAAAGTTGTATCTAAACAAACCTCAAAACAGTGTTCTTTAAATAAATGAGACCAAAATGTTTGACTATAATTCCTTTCAACAAATTCAGCATAACTTAGAGAAAATTTAATATTTTTAAATCTGATTTGCAATTCTGTATATATGAGAAGCACCATTAACTCAACTAATTTTTATAATTTTTATTTACTCAAAACCACTTTGCAATGCCACAAGGGTTGCAGCCCCCAGCTGTTAGTTTTGCATGGCTGGTTATCAAAAACACAGGGGAATCCACACCGTTTATTTTTTTTAAATTATTTATTTACAGCGCAGGAGTCGGCTGATGAATACTCCCATCAGCCGCTCCTGCTCTCATTCTTATTAGTGACAGCAGGCATCGACTGATGGGAGCAGTAGTCCTATCAACTGACACCAATGAATGGAGGTAAACTTTATATCTCCGATGATAGCTGGGGGCTCACGCTGTCATTTGACCGCGGCTGTCTGACCCGCAGTGATGATTTTGCTGCCGATCAGAAGCAGTTTTTGCTGCGCTGTCATGCACATGACAGCGTGACAAACACCCGGTGTTCAGGGGGCCAAACCCAAACAGTAACACGGACATCCAGGTGAAGTCGTGTTCGGTGTCTGTGCATCTGTACAGATGCCGAACTTTACTGTTCGGATTCTCCCAGCTCTACACCCTGGAACTGTATTTGACTTTTTTGCTGCTGCATCACATTGTTGACTCATATGCAGTCTGTAATCTATTAGTATGCCCAAGTCTTTTTCACACGTGCTGTTGCTTAGTACTATTCTTCCCATTCTGTAGATGTAATTTTTGTTTTTCTTGCCCAGATCTAGAATCTTAAATTTCTCCCTGTTAAATACCATTCTATTAGTTTATTATAAAACAAAGGAAAGGATGGTAGGTAAACTGTGTATAAGTAACAAATACAATGACAGAAGTTACTCTCAATAACATCGACTAAGAGTATACGCACAGGGGTGAACCTAGCCTCTGTGCTGCCTGAGGCGAACTGCAAAACGGCGCCCCCCAATTCGAGCGAGGAAGGTTGCGGTGCGCACAGCACGCCGCGGCAAATTTTAGGCCATGCCCCGACCACACCCATTTCACAACTAGTCACACCCATGTCCACGTCCCGACCACACCCACTTAGCACTGGTGATCACACTGACTGGTACTGAGGGCACAGTGACTGGTACTATGGGCACACTGGTACTGAGTAAAAGAAAGAACAGAGAGAGAAAAAAGAAAACAGAGAAAGGAGAGAGAGAAAGAGGGGAAAGCAAGAAAGAACAGAGAGAAAGTAGAGAGAGAAATAAATAAACAAAGAAAGGGAAAAGAAAGAACAGAGAGAGAAAAGAACAGAGAGAGAAAGAAAAAAAGACGGGAAAGAAAGAACAGAGAGAAAGAAAGAAAGAACAGAAAAAGAAAGAGGGGACAGAAAAAAAGAACAGAGAGAAAAAAAGAAATAGGGGAAAGAAAGAACAAAGAGAGAAAGAAAGAACAGAGAGATAGAGAGAAAGAAAGATGGGAAACAAAGAACAAAGAGAGAGAAAGAGAAATAAAGAAAACAGATAGAAAGAACAGAGAGAGAGAAAGAACAGAAAGATAGAGTGGAAAGAAAGAACAGAGAGAAAGAAAGAACAGAGAGAGAAAGAAAGAGAAAGAACAGAGAGAGAAAGAAAGATGGGAAAGAAAAAAACTACTGAATAATGGACCCATATACTGCTGCATACAGTAAAATGGCCCCACATGATGCTCCATACTGAATAATGGCCCCATATACTGCTGCATACAGTATAATGGCCCCACATGATGCTCCATACTGAATAATGGCCCCACATAATGATGCATACAGTATAATGGCCCCATATGATGCTCCATACTGAATAATGGCCCCATATACTGCTGCATACAGTATAATGGCCCCACATGATGCTCCATATTGAATAATGGCCCCATATACTGCTGCATACAGTATAATGGCCCCACATGATGCTCCATACTGAATAATGTCCCCATATACTGCTGCATACTGTATAATGGCCCCACATGATGCTCCATACTGAATAATGACCCCATATTCTGCTGCATACAGTATAACAGCCCCACATGATGCTCCATACTGAATAATGGCCCCATATACTGCTGCATACTGTATAATGGCCCCATATACTGCTGCATACAGTATAATAGCCCCACATGATGCTCCATACTGAATAATGGCCCCATATACTGCTGCATACAGTATAATAGCCCCACATGATGCTCCATACTGTATAATTGTCATGGGTGCATCGCCATGAAGATCGTCGCGATTGCACATTCTGACTTCTCACAGCTGAGCTGCTGTTTCTTTGTTTTTTGGTAATGAGAGAGTTAATTTTTCCTAGCTCTTTGCTAAGGCTAGGTGCAGCCTCGCCCGGCTGCTTTTGATTATGTTCTAATTAGTTTCCTTTATATTTCTGCCAGTCTGGGTGTTAGACGCCGGTGAAAGCATTCATGTAGTTTAGCAGACTGGATTGGTTCTGAGAATATTTAAGCTAAGAGCTCCTTAGTTGTTTTTACTCTTACAGCTTATAGTTTTTTCTCTGAGACCTTAGGTGTTCCTACTGTGTGTGAGTATTGTATGTAAGACTTTATTTACTTTATGTCTTGTCTTTGTTGTATGTCTTTCTGTTCATTAACCGTTACCTGTTCATTCCCTTTGGTGGTATTCAGGGTCCTTCTTAGGACTAGAATACAGTTGGCAGGGATTGATAGGAGACAGGGTTTACGCTGGTGGCCTGGACCTCTGTACCTTTAACAGTACCTCCAGGTTGAGGGATTAGTTAGGACCCCAGTTTAGGGTCAGCTTAGACCCCGGTCACCCTCAAGCCGGAGACAGCGTATAACGGATTCCGTTTTGACCCTCTGGACATTCTGTCAGGTAAATCTATGTTATCATATATCTATGCGCATGTTATATAGTATGTTGCCCTTTTGATATAGATTACTGACATCACATATATATATCTGCTATACAGCGTGACATTTTCACCGGCCCAACTAAAGATTCTCCCCAGCTGTCATGGATCCAGTAGCCCAGCTGGCCCGGCAGTTGCAGGGGTTGTCCATGGAATTTGCAGACATTAAGTCCAAGGTTTTGTCCCTCCCGGAGCAAACCAGATCTGAACCTAAGGTTGCTCTCCCGGACAGGTTTACTGGTGGGCGGGACAAATTTTTTACTTTCCGGGAGGCATGTAAATTGTACTTTCGGCTGCGGCCTCGGTCATCTGGGAGTGAAGAGCAGAGGGTGGGAATTGTTATCTCGCTCTTACAAGGGGACCCTCAATCTTGGGCGTTCTCTATTCCTCCAGGCTCCCCAGATCTCCAGTCAGTGGATCGATTTTTTACTGCCCTGGGTCTGGTATATGATGATCCGGATCGAGTCTCCCTTGCTGAAACAAGGTTACGTAAAATACGGCAAGGAAATCGTCCAGCGGAGGAATATTCTTCTGAGTTCCGTAGATGGGCAACAGATACTCAGTGGAATGACCCAGCTCTTAGAAGCCAGTTTTGTCAAGGGTTGTCTGACAAATTAAAAGATGTGTTGGCTCAGTATGATTCTCCTCCATCACTGGAGGCTGCTATGGCCCTCGCTATTCGCATTGATAGACGACTTCGGGGAAGACGCGAGGTAACTCCGCCCCCCATGATGACTCCACCTACTACTAAAGTCCCTTATACTGAGGTTCCCCTGGTCTGTTCTGAGGAACCCATGCAGTTGGGAGGGACATCATTTTGTAGGAGGGAATCGGCGGTGCGCCGCAAGACTAGAAGGTGTTTCTTTTGCGGGAGAGAGGGACATTTTGTTGGGGGGTGTCCATCCCGGACCTCTTTGAGCCAAGGAGTTAACCTGGGAGTGTGTATTTCGTCCCCAAATCCCTCTCAGTTTCTCGTGCCTGCGGAGGTGGTGATTGGTACTAGAACTGAGAGGATTTCTGTTTTTCTTGATAGTGGGTCCGGGGCTAATTTGGTGGACGCTCGGTTTGCCCAGGTGCATGGTATGCAACTGAGTGTATTGGCCAAACCGGTCCCTATACTCTCTATTGATTCTAGACCTCTTGGTCAAGGTAGCTTGGTACAAGCTGTTCATAACATAGATCTTCGAGTAGGGGCAATACATAAAGAGCAATTGTCTTGTTATGTGTTGGAGGGTCTACCTACTCCTATTGTGTTGGGACTTCCTTGGTTGGCTAAACATAACCCAGTGATTGATTGGCAATCCAGAAAGATAAGCCAGTGGGGTGAATTTTGCAAGAATAACTGCATGAGCACGGTCATCGGTGCGGTTGTGCCTAGGACTTTGCCTCCTTTTCTGGAGGACTTTGGGGAGATGTTCTCAGAGGAGGGGTGTAAAGAGTTTCCTCCTCATCGCGCATATGACTGCTCAATAAAGTTGCTTCCTGATGCCTTATCTCGTACTTTCCCAAGGGCCGGAAAGACGGATGATCCGGTTCCTATTCCTCAGGAGGGAGTTGTAGTGTCAGCTGTATGCTCTGAGCTTGAGGGGGAGGTATTGGGGGCTCAGGGGGACGCCCCTGTGGGACTTCCAGGGAGACTGATAGTTCCAGATCGCTTAAGACTGAAGGTTACGGGGAACCGTTACAAACGGATGGCTGATAGGAGGAGAGTTTCTGGTCTAGATCTGAAGGTGAACGATCTGGTTTGGTTGTCTACCAGGAATATAAAACGTAAAGTTTCCTCCTGGAGGTTGGGTCCCAGATTCATCGGGCCGTACAGGATCAGTTCCATAATTAATCCTGTGGCATTTCGTCTGGACCTCCCTCCTACGTTTAAAAATCATAATGTGTTTCACAAGTCATTACTTAAAAAGTATGTGGCACCAGTCATACCGTCACCTCTACCTCCTTCAGTGGTGGTCAATGATAACGTGGAAATTCATGGGTCGAAAATCATTGACTCACGTCTCAGTCGCCGATCCCTTCAGTACTTAGTTCAGTGGAGGGGGTATGGTCCTGAGGAGGGGACGTGGGTCCCTGCGTCTGATGTTAACGCAGATCGATTGGTTCGGACCTTTCACACAACTCACCCGGACAGACCTGGTCATGAGGGTCCGGAGGCCCCTCGTAGAAGGGGGGGTACTGTCATGGGTGCATCGCCATGAAGATCGTCGCGATTGCACATTCTGACTTCTCACAGCTGAGCTGCTGTTTCTTTGTTTTTTGGTAATGAGAGAGTTAATTTTTCCTAGCTCTTTGCTAAGGCTAGGTGCAGCCTCGCCCGGCTGCTTTTGATTATGTTCTAATTAGTTTCCTTTATATTTCTGCCAGTCTGGGTGTTAGACGCCGGTGAAAGCATTCATGTAGTTTAGCAGACTGGATTGGTTCTGAGAATATTTAAGCTAAGAGCTCCTTAGTTGTTTTTACTCTTACAGCTTATAGTTTTTTCTCTGAGACCTTAGGTGTTCCTACTGTGTGTGAGTATTGTATGTAAGACTTTATTTACTTTATGTCTTGTCTTTGTTGTATGTCTTTCTGTTCATTAACCGTTACCTGTTCATTCCCTTTGGTGGTATTCAGGGTCCTTCTTAGGACTAGAATACAGTTGGCAGGGATTGATAGGAGACAGGGTTTACGCTGGTGGCCTGGACCTCTGTACCTTTAACAGTACCTCCAGGTTGAGGGATTAGTTAGGACCCCAGTTTAGGGTCAGCTTAGACCCCGGTCACCCTCAAGCCGGAGACAGCGTATAACGGATTCCGTTTTGACCCTCTGGACATTCTGTCAGGTAAATCTATGTTATCATATATCTATGCGCATGTTATATAGTATGTTGCCCTTTTGATATAGATTACTGACATCACATATATATATCTGCTATACAGCGTGACAATAATGGCCCCATATACTGCTGCATACAGTATAATGGCCCCACATGATGCTCCATACTGAATAATGGCCTTGCATAAAAAAACTACTCACCTCTGCCCGTTCCAATGCTGATATCGCTTCCTCATCTATCACACACACACAGCGTCTCACACACACACACACACATACATACATACATATATACACACAGCGTCACACACACACAGCAGCTTCACATACACACACACACACACAGCAGATTCACACACACACACACACACACAGCAGCTTCACACACACACACACACACACACACACACACACAGCAGCTTCACAGGCACAGCGGCCAGACTCACCTCTCCACGATCCGGCAGCTTCCTTCTTCAAGTTCTCACTTCCTCTCACACATAGAGCGGCGCTGGTGTTATGAGTTCTGCTCTGCCGCCCCCTGGCTGCCGCCGCCTGAGACAAAAGCTCAACTCGCCTCATTATAGCGGCGCCCCTGTATATGCAGGTACACTTAAACTGAGTGAACAGTTAGATGCAAGCAAAATGCCATGCGATAAACACTTTCGATGCATAAATCAATAAAACAACAGTGTTGTGCCAGTACTTTAGTAATCGCCTACATAGAGGAGTTTTCAAAGTATCTCTTACAGATCAGGCCTTTTCTCCTTACTAACTGGAACTCTATAAGGCTATTCATGCAGTTGTGTGAAAAAGTGCTTGCCCTTTTTCTTTTGCATGTCTGTCACACTTAAATGTTTCAGATCACCAAACAAATTTAAATATTAGACAAAGATAACACAGGAAAACACAAAATGAAGTTTTTAAATGAAGGTTTTTATTATTTAAGGTAAAAATAAATCCAAACCTACAGGGCCCTGTGTGAAAAAGTGATTGCCTCCTCTTTAAAACATAAATTATCTGTGGGTTATTACATCTTTGGGAAGCTGATTTCAAGTTCCTTAGCACATGCAGGCCTGATTACTGCCACAACTGTTCTCAATCAAGAAATTACTTAAATAGGGCCTGCCTAACAAAATAAAGTAGACCAAAATATCCTCAAAAGCTAGACATAATGCCACGATCTAAAGAAATTGTGGAAGAAATGAGAAACAAAGTCATTGAGATCTATGTCTGGAAAAAGTTATAAAACCATTTTTTTAAAGCTTTCTGACTCCAGCGAACCACAGTCAGAGCCATTATCCACAAATGGCAAAAACATGGAACAGTGGTGAATCTTCCCCGGAGTGGCTGACCTTCTAAAATTACCCCAAGAGTGCAGCTACAACTCACCCAAGAGGTAACAAAAGACCCCAAAACAACATTCAAAAAACCGCAGGCCTCACTTGCCTCAGTTAAGGCCAGTGTTCATTATTCCACCATAAGAAAGAGACTGGGAAAATTGCCTGTATGGCAGAGTTTCAAGAGGAAAGTCACTGCTGAGCAATAAGAACATAAAGGCTTGTCTGAGATTTGCCAGAAAACATCTTGATGATCTCCCAAGACTTTTGGGAGAATAATATGTGGACTAATGAGACAAAAGTTGAACATTTTGTAAGGTGTATGTCCCATTACATGTGGCATAGAAGTACCACAGCATTTCAGAAAAGGAACATCATACCAACAGTAAAATATGGTGGTGGTAGTGTGATGTTTGGGGCTGTTCTGCTGCTTCAGGACCTGATAGACTTGCTGTGGTAAATGTAAACATGAATTCTGGTGTCTACCAAAAAAATCCTCAAGGAGAATGTACAGCTATCTATTTGTGACCTCAAGCTGAAGCGCACTTGGGTTAAGCTGCAGGATAGTGATCCAAAACACACAAGAAAGTCCACCTTGAATGGCTTAAGATAAACAAAATTAAAACTTTGGAGTGGTTTAGTCAAAGTCCTGGCCTTAATCCGATTGAGGTACTGTGGTATGACCTTAAAAAGGTCGGTTCATGCTCGGAAACACTCCAATGTGGCTGAATTACAATAATTCTGCAAAGATGAGTGGTCCAAAAGTCCACCAGTGTATTGTAAAAGTCTCATTGCCAGTTATTGCAAACACTTGATTGCAGTTGTTGCTGCTAAGGATGGCCCAACCAGTTATTCATTTTAGAGAGCAATGACTGTTTCACAGAGGGCCTTGTAGGTTTGGATTTATTTTTCCATTAATAATAAAGACCTTCATTTAAAAACTGAATTTTGCATTTACTTGTGTTATCTTAGTCTAATATTTAAATTTGCTTGGTGATCTGAAACATTTAAATGTGACAAACATGTAAAAGAATAGGAAATTAGGAAGGGGGCAAACACTTTTTCACACATTTACCCCTTATTAACCCCACTTGCCACCAAAACAGGGCAAGTGGGAACAACCTGGAAAAGCTCCAGAATAAGCGCATCTAATAGATGCACCTTTTCTGGGCAGCTGCGGGCTTCTGTTTTTAGGCTGGGGGAGACCATATTCATGGCCCCTTTCCAGCCTGAGAATAGCAGCTCGCTCCTGTATAGTTTTGCCTGGTTGGTTCAAAAACTAAGGGGGACCCCACGTCGGGTTTTCTTTAATTCATTCTCCTTGCTCGCTGTTGCCGAAAGAGCAGGGAGAATAATGACAGCCAGCTTCAGCACCACAAGCAGGGGGACAGCTCTTACTGTAGCACTTCTTTCCCTGCGGCCGCCCATGTGGTCATGATGCAGCACAGGTGCGGCACACGGATATACCACGTAGTTACACGGACACACGGATATCTCCGGTACTGATTTTTCCGGTACCAGAAATATCTGGACGTGTGAGACCGACCTTAGAGAAATCCATAGTTGGAATTAAATGCTAATGAGTTGCAAGTGCAGTGGTTGAGCACTTTACTTACATGTCTCCTGCTTCTACAGTGGGTACGGAAAGTATTCAGACCCCTTTAAAATTTTCACTCTTTGTTTCATTGCAGCCATTTGGTAAATTCAAAAAAGTTCATTTTTTCTGATTAATGTACACTCTGCACCCCATCTTGACTGAAATAAACAGAAATGTAGAAATTCTGGCAAATTTATTAAAAATGAAAAACTGAAATATCACATGGTCATAAGTATTCAGACCCTTTGCTCAGTATTGAGTAGAAGCACGCTTTTGAGCTAGTACAGCCATGTGTCTTCTTGGGAATGATGCAACAAGTTTTCTCATCTGGATTTGGGGATCCTCTGCCATTCTTCCTTTCAGATCCTCTCTAGTTCCATCAGGTTGGATGGTGAACGTTGGTGGACAGCCATTTTCAGGTCTCTCCAGAGATGTTCAATTGGGTTTAGGTCAGGGTTCTGGCCAGGCCAGTCAAGAATGGTCACAGAATTGTTCTGAAACCACTCCTTTGCTATTTTAGCTGTGTGCTTAAGGTCATTGTCTTGTTGGAAGGTGAACCTTCAGCCAAGTCTGAGCTCCAGAGCACTCTGGAAGAGGTTTTCATCCATGATATCTCTGTAATTGGCTGCATTCATGCTTTCTTCAATTGCAACCAGTAGAGATGAGCGACTTTGCCTTTTTTAGGGTCGAGTCGGGTTTCGTGAAACCCGACTTTCTCAAAAGTCGAGTCGAACGAAGTCGGCCGACTAACGGAAAAGGTCAAGTCGGAGTCGAAAATCCGACCCCAATGCAAGTCAGTGGGGAATAAAAGTCGGCAGGGAGTGGAGGACAGTAAACACACCTACAGTGCCCATTTCAATGCCAACTGTTATGAATGTGCTAGAGATGGTTTCTGAGCAGAGGCTCCCTCTGGTGGTTACAGACAGTACTGAACCTTTCAGCGAGGAATGGCAATCTGGGTTCACTGACTGGTCTGATATAAGGGAGGTTCCCTCCCATGATGGTTGCCGGTGATCAATTGTTCTTGTCTCAATTGTGGTTCCTGGTTCATTTGGAAGTTTGCTGGAGTCTTGCCTGCATCTCCTGCTTTCAGATAAGATATTTTTTTGCTTTTCTTTTTGTGCTTGCTTTTTGCATTGTTTTCTGCACTTTTGGGGAGGTCAGCCAGGTCCTCTCCTGGGGCCTGAGCTCCTCACAGTTTATCTGCAGTCACTGTTATTTGCTCATTTGCTTTTTCCTGTTTTTTCAGTGGCTGCAGCTTGGTTTTGTTCACACTGAGATCTGATTTAGCGGGTGGCGAGATCGTGTGATCTCAGTAATTTTGTAATCAGAATTGTTGGATTTTTGTAGGGTTTTCTGGGTTGCAGAAAGTAATCTCTCCTTTCCTTTCCTATCCTATTTAGTCAGCTTGTGGCCCCAGCGTTTGCTCAATCTATTTTCTGCCTATGTTTGTGTTTTCATCTTGTCTAACCGCCATTATATGTTTGGGGGCTTCCTATTTTCTTTGGGAATCTGCTCCGGGGCAGATAGCTTTCATCTTTCTGCATTTAGGCGTAGTTATCTCTCAGGCTGTGACGAGGCGTCTAGGGTCAACGTAGGAACGCTCCACGGCTACCTCTAGTTGTGTCGTTAGTTTAGGAATCTGCAACCCATCAGTTACCAACATCTCAGGTGTTCTGCTGCCCTGCTGTTGTTCCTGTCCTCCTCAGCTACCGAAACACAACAGTATCACCGGCCATAACTGAAAATTATATGGTACTCACAGAAGGGAAAAATAGTGTGGAAAGAAAAAAGTTGTCAGAGATAATTTTTTATTCTGTCTGTTGCATTTTTTTCCCTCTTTTTTTTCTCTGGGTGCTGAGGAGGATTTTTTTTTCTTTCAATGGAGTTTGCACAGTTGTCTGGCCGTGTGGATCAGCTTGCCACTGAGGTTCGGAGTATTGCTACCTATCTTGCTAGGTTGCCGGTTGTGGAACCTAGGATTCCCATGCCAGATTTGTTTTTGGGGGATCGGGCTAAATTTCTGAATTTCAAAATAAATGTAAGTTGTTTTTTGCCTTAAAGCCTAAGTCCTCAGGAAACGCAGCACAGCAGGTTCAAATTGTCATCTCTCTCCTGCGCGGCGATCCTCAGGATTGGGCTTTTTCCCTGACACCTGGGGATCCTGTTTTGAATGATATTGATGCATTTTTTCTGGCTCTGGGGTTATTGTACGATGAACCTAATGTCACTGATCAAGCTGAAAAAACCTTGTTGACATTAAATCAGGGTCTTGAAGACGCTGAGTTGTACTGTCAGAAATTCCTAAAGTGGGCAGTCCTGACCAAATGGAATGATGATGCTTGGCAGCCCTTTTTCGGAAGGGGCTGTCAGAGAATGTAAAGAATGTTATGGTGGGATTCCCTGCTCCCTCTGGTCTCAATGATTCTTTGTCATTGGCTATTCAAATTGACAGACGTTTGCGTGAGCGCAGAGGTATGCGTGAGATAGTGTTGCCTTGTGAGCCAGCTTCTGAGCCCATGCAGTGTTATAGAGTGACTTCTGGGGCACAGCGTCATGAGTTTCGAAAGCGCAATGGGTTATGTTTCTACTGTGGTGATGCCTCTCATGCTATTTCAGTCTGCCCTAAGCGGGGAAGACGTTTTGCACGCTCAGTTGTCTTGGGTAGTGTTCAGACTAAATTTGCTGATTTACCCTGATTTGCTCCCTGTCCACATTTTCTGCTCAGGCTTTTGTTGATTCAGGAGCAGCTATTAACCTGATGGATTTGACTTTGCCAAACGTTGTGGGTTTCCCATGATACCCCTGCGGAAGTCTATTCCCCTACTGGGCATTGATTCTACTCCTTTGGCAGAGAATAAACCCCAGTTTTCTACTCAGGTGATAATGAGGGTTGAACCAGATCATCAGGAAAGTTGCAAATTTCTGGTGCTGTATAATCTGCATGACATTATTGTACTAGGTTTCCCTTGGTTACAGTCTCATAATCCTGTTTTGGATTGGAAATCTGTGTCTGTGACCAGTTGGGGCTGCCAATGTGTTAATGCCGACACTCCTGTTTTTTCTGCCTCTCCCCAGTCTCAGGATGTTCCTGACTTTTTGACTGATTTTTCGGATGTATTTAGTGAAAGTAAATCTGCATCTTTGCCCCTCACAGGAGCTACGATTGCGCTATTAAATTAGTGCCTGGTGGTAAATTTCCTAAAGGTCGCCTTTTTAACTTGTCTGTACCTGAACACGATGCTATGCGATCTTATATCAAGCAGTCATTGGAGAAGGGTCATATCAGACCATCCTCTTCACCCTTGGGTGCCGGTTTTTTCTTTGTGGCCAAAAAGGATAGTTCATTGAGGCCGTGTATTGATTATCGTCTCTTGAATAAGATCACTGTGAAGTATCAATATCCGTTACCCTTGATTTCTGACCTGTTTTCCAGGGTGAAAAGTGCTAGTTGGTTTACCAAGTTTGACTCAGGGGGGCGTATAACCTTATTCGCATTAAGCACGGGGATGAATGGAAGACGGCGTTTAATACCCCAGAGGGGCATTTTGAGTACCTAGTGATGCCCTTTGGGCTCACTAATGCTCCTTCCGTCTTCCAATCCTTCATGAATGATATTTTCAGGGATTTTGTGAATAAATTTATGATTGTTTATTTGGATGATATCTTGATTTTTTGGGACTCTCATGTGAAACATGTTCGGACTGTGTTCCAGATTTTGAGAGGGAATGCTCTGTATGTGAAGGGATCAAAGTGTATTTTTGGAGTACAGAAGGTCTCATTTCTGGGATTCATTTTGTCTCCGTCTGTTATTGAAATGGACCCGGTCAAGGTTCAGGCCATCTGTGATTGGGTCCAACCTACTTCATTAAAGGCTCTTCAGAGATTTTTGGGTTTTGCCAATTTTTATCGCAAATTTATTGGTAATTTCTCCGGTATTGTTAAACTATTGACTGATTTGACCAAAAAGGGTTCTGATGTGGTGAATTGGCCTCCTGAAGCAGTCTCTGCGTTTCAGGAACTTAAGCAGAGATTCACTTCTGCTCCTGTTCTACGGCAGCCTGATGTTCTCTACTGTTTCAGGTGGAGGTTGATGCTTCTGAAATTGGGGCAGGTGCCGTTTTGTCCCAAAGAGATCCAGAGACCTCTAAAAGTAACCCTTGTGCCTTTTTCTCTCGAAAATTTTCCCCAACTGAACATAATTATGACGTGGGTAATCGGGAGTTATTGGCCATGAAGTGGGCTTTTGAAGAATGGAGACATTGGCTGGAAGGAGCCAAACATCAGGTGGTGGTCCTCACGGACCATAAGAATCTGGTTTATCTCGAATCAGCCAAGCGACTTAATCCTAGACAGGCCAGGTGGGCCTTGTTTTTCACACGTTTTAATTTTGTGGTTTCCTTTCTTCCTGGCACTAAGAATGTTAAGGCGGATGCCCTATCGAGGAGTTTCCTTGCGGACTCTCCTGAGTTATCTGATCCTGCTGTTATTTTGAAAGAGGGTGTAGTTTCTTTCCGCCATCTCGCCCAATTTGAGACTGGCTCTGGAAGGGTGTCAGGAGGATAAACCCGAGCGCTGCCCTATTGAGAAATTGTTTGTCCCAGACCGATGGAAAAAAGAGTGTGATGTCTGAGATTCATTGTTCCGCGTTAGCCGGTCATCCCGGAATTTTTGGTACCAGAGACTTGGTTAGTCAGTCCTTTTGGTGGCCTACTTTGTCTCATGACGTCAGGGAATTTGTGCAGTCCTGCGTGACTTGCTCTCGCTCCAAGCCTTGCTCTCGCTCTAGTGGTTTGTTGATGCCATTGCCTGTGCCCAAGAGACCATGGACCCATATCTCTATGGATTTCATTTCCGACCTCCCTGTTTCTCAGAGAATAAACCGTTATTTGGGTGATTTGTGATAGGTTTTCCAAAATGATACATCTTGTGCCATTGCCTAAGTTTCCTTCCTCCTCTGAATTGGTGCCTTTGTTCCTTCAGCACGTGGTTCGGTTACACGGCATTCCTGAGAACATTGTGTCTGACAGAGGAGTCCAGTTTGTTTCCAGATTTTGGAGGACTTTTTGTTCTAAACTTGGTGTTCAATTGTCTTTCTCCTCGGCTTTTCATCCTCAGACCAATGGACAAACTGAGAGAACAAACCAGACATTGGAGACCTATCTGAGATGCTTTGTGTCTGCTGATCAGGATGACTGGGTCTCTTTTTTTGCCTTTGGCTGAGTTTGCTCTTAATAATAGGGCTAGCTCTGCCACTTTGATGTCTCCATTTTTCTGCAATTTTGGGTTTCACCCTGGATTTTCTTCGGGACAGATGGAGGCTTCTGTCTGTCCGGGTGTTGACTCTGTTGTGGAGCGTATGCAGCAGATTTGGGACCAGGTAGTGGAGAGGTTGTCCCTCTCTCAGGAGAGGGCCCAGCGGTTTGCCAACCGGCATAGGACTGATGGTCCTCGGTTTGAAGTGGGTGCTTGGTCTGGTTGTCCTCAAGAAATATCCCTATGAGAGTTGCATTCCTAAGTTTAAGCCTAGGTTCATTGGACCTTATAAGATCATGGAGATTCTTAATCCTGTTTCCTTTCGTTTACTTCTTCCAGGGACATTTTAAGATCCATAACGTGTTCCACAAATCCTTATTGAAGAGGTTTGTCGAGCCAGTGGTTCCTATGGCTGCGCCTCCTGACCCTGTTTTGGTTGAGGGCAATCTGGAGTATGTTGTTGAGAAAATATTGGATTCTCGTTTTTCTAGACGGAAACTCCAGTATTTGGTTAAGTGGAGAGGTTATGGTCAGGAGGACAATTCTTGGGTGTTTGTTTCGGACATCCATGCTAGGAGACTGCTCCGTGCGTATCACAGAGCTCATCCTGACCGACCTGGTTGCCCAAGTGAGGGTTCGGTGATCCCTCCTCAAGGGGGGGGTACTGTTGTGAATGTGTTGGAGATGAGTTCTGAGCAGAAGCTCCCTCTGGTGGTTGCAGACAGTGCTGAACCATTTAGTGAAGATTGGCAATCAGGAGTTACAGACTGGTCCTATATAAGGGAGGTTCCCTCCCATCAGGGTTGCCGGTGATCAATTGTTCTTGTCTAACTGCTGTTGTTCCTGGTTCACTTGGAAGCCTGCTGAGTCTTGCCTCTTCTCTGCTCTCAGATAAGACATTTTCTGTTTTTTATTTCTGTGCTTGCTTTTTGCATTTTTTCCTGCACTCTTGTGGAGGTCAGCCAGGTCCCCTCGGGGGGGGGGCTTGTGCTCCTCTCAGTTGTGTCTGAGCTCTGTTATTTGTTCATTTGCCTTTTCCAGTTTTTTCAGTGGCTGCGGCTTGGTTTTGTTACACCAGAGAACTAATTTAGGTGGTAGAGGTCGTGTGATCTCAGGTGTTTTTGTAATTAGTAGAGTTGGTACTTTTTAGGGTTTTTTTGGGATTGCAGTAAGTGTCCTTCCTATCCTTTTTTGTCTAGGAAGTTTGGGCCCCAACGTTTGCTCATACTATTTTCTGTCTGTGTTTGTATTTCCTCTTGTCTAACCGCCATTACATGTTTGGGGGCTTCCTTTGTTCTTTGGGGATCTGCTCCGGGGCAGATAGTTTTCCTCTTTCTATCTTTAGGTGTAGTTAGCTTCTCAGGCTGTAACGAGGTGTCTAGGACCAACGTAGGTACGCTCCACGGCTGCCTTTAGTTGTGGTGGTTAGTCAGGGTACTGCAATCCAGTAGATTCCAACCTCTCTGGTGTATTGCCGTTTTTGCCTGCTCTCCTCAGCTACCAAAACATAACAGTACGTCCTTGCTCATTGGCAGAAAAAAAGGCGCCTGCAAGCATTATGGGAAAACCGACTTGGCACTCGGGTCGACGACCGCATGGCCGGCTGCACGCTATGGTCGGGTTTCGCCAGCGAACCCGACTTTGGCGAATGTCGGCGACTTTTGATTCTGACCGAACTGTTTTGCTCAACTCCAGCAGCCAGTCATCCTGTCCCTGCAGCTAAAATAACACCCCCATAGCATGATGTTGCCACCACCATGTTACACTGCTGGGATTGTATTGGGCAGGTGATGAGCAGTGCTTGGTTTTCTCCACACATACCACTTAGAATTATCACCAAAAAGTTCTCTTTGTCTCATCAGACCAGAGAAATCTTATTTCTCATAAGCTGGGAGTCCTTCATGTGTTTTTAGCAAACTTTATGCAGGCTTTCATTGGCTTGCACTGAGGAAGGCTTCAGGGGCCACTATGCCTAAATGCCCGATGGTGGAGAGCTGCAGTGATATTTGACTTTGTGGAACTTTCTTCCCTTTTCCCTACTGCATCTGTGTAGCTCACGACAGTGATCTTGGGGTTCTGCTTTACCTCTCTCCCAAGGCTCTTCTCCTACAATTGCTCAGTTTGGCTGGATAGCCAGTCTAGGAAGAATTCTAATGGTCCAAACTTCTTACATTTAAGGATTATGGAGGCCACTGTGTGTCTGGCAAAGGGTCTGATACTTATGACCATGTGATATTTCAGTTTTTTTTTTTTTAATAAATTTGCAAACATTTCTACATTTCTGTTTTTTTTTCAGTCAAGATGGGGTGCAGAGAGAACATTAATGAGAAAAAAAAATGAACTTTTTTGAATTTCCCAAAGGCTGCAAAGAAACAAAGAGTAAAATTTAAAGGGGTCTAAATACTTTCCGTACCCATGTATGCCTTTTCTCCACCTTGTGCTTGCTCCTATCTCTGACTGGCAGGTCATTGAAACAAGCGTGACCAGTAAATCAGAGATGTAGGGGTTACAGGCTGGAAAAAGGGAGAGAAGGCAGGAGAATTGTAAGTGTAGCATCCACCCACTGCTTTACAACTCATTAGTATATAATTTCAACTATGGATTTCTAAAAAACATTTAAAACATTTTTTCCCAAGAAAGGTCTATTCACTCAGAATAAGGGAAGGTGCAGATGATGGTATTTTCGAAAAGATTGTGATCCGATGAATCATCAGATTAAACTCGGACCAATGTTAGTCAGTGGAATCCATACACTTGGCCCTTTTTTTCAAAAAACAGAGTCTTTCTGAGGAACAAAAATCGCTGCTTCCCTGCGTTTGATCCAATACCCTTTTTCGCACTCAGACATGCAAGGTAATATCAGTGGAAATCATCGGACTGTACTTGGTTTTATGTCAGTGCAGTTGATTTCCACAGACTGACATAATGGAAAAGATGAGACATTTTTTCCATCATCCCTTGTCTGAGAGAAATCAGATCATCTATGCTAACCCTTTTAAATCAGAGTTTATCAGAGTGTCATTTGCATAATTAATCCATTTTTCTCGAATGAGAGATTATAAATTTTACTCTGCTATGACCCAAAAGTGACTTTATATATATACTAGACTTTGGGGTATAAAATCTTGGTGACAGGTTAGTTTTAATTACATTGCTTACATAGACAAGGGACATGAGGCGCATGTTTATTTTGATCTTCAGTGCCAATGGTTAATTTTATATTTTTCCAAGTAAGAAATTTTCCAATCCCTATAGGGTTTCAAAATTATGTAGCATAAATTTCTTATGATTTTTATTGCTGACCACATCAAAAGCACTGAGGTTTTATACCCATGGGCTATTGATAACTTGGCTTGCTTTAAGTGAGGTCAAAATAATGAACTTATAATGCTTATATTTTTCTTTTTTAGCCACAAGATGAGAGCAAAGAAAACAAAAACATACTTGCGATATTTAACCATTTTTATTTTAGATGCCAGTGAAAGTAAAGGATTTTCCAAGAACAATTTGTAAAAGTATTCTGTATATTAAAGGTTTTTTTCAACTTTTTTGGACAACTGTTTCTTAATAGCTCCAGTCTTCGCACAAAATAAAAAAAAAACATTCTTTCCTCCTTCAGCATCTGCTCAATCTCTCCCCTGTGTTTTGTGGCGGTCACTTGTCATGTTCTGTCACATGACCATTGAAACTAATCAGGGGTGCTCAATCCGTCAAACAGGACCCACACTGATGGAATAGAGAAGACTTCAGCCAATCAGCGCCTACTAATGGCTCCGGGAGGAATAGGGAGAAGATCAAAGAAGTGGGGCCTATCTGAGAGCTAATTTTTCGGTTTTTTTATTCTTTTTTCAGTGGGGCTAGAACTATAAAGAACAAAGAAGGGACTCTTCAAGAATGGAAAACCTATTTAATGAGTATGTAACACCCAGTCTATTTTTGTTTTTTTAAAGGGAACCTGCCACATGAAGAGATGTTTTTAACCTGCAGATATGGGGTTAATTCTGCAGTTTTATAGTATTTGAACCTGCTTGGTGCCCTGCACTTAGGTTCAGCTGCCCTGGTGGAAATGAACTTTCTTTCCCCGGAAGATATAGCTTTTTCAGCCTTTGGGAACGGCTTTAGAATGGGTTTTCGTTTTCCAGTTTGAGTATAGAGAGGGCGGGGTAACAAAGTCACCCTGCACAAAAAGGGACGCCGGCATTTACATGAGCGAACTTTCGGGGTTTTTGCGGGGAGTGCAGTAACGCCCCCTCTCTTTGTAAAAGAGTGGTGCGGGAAACCTTGCTGTTGCCCCCCCCTATGATTTAAAAAAGGCGAACGCTGCCGGAGGGTTTTTAAAAATTTTTTTTTCCCCAGAAACGTTTTTTAAGGGGTTTGGAAACCCAAAGGCAGGTTAAGAAACCATTTTACCTGCATTTTAAACCCCTTTTTGGGTTAAGGGAAGCTTCAGTTTGGGATCTTTTTTCAAAATTTCATTCTTTACAATTTTCAGCGCGCGGGTCTATTTTAAATTAATTTGGGTTAAAAAATTGGCAAAAAAATTTTAATTGATTTTAAAATTTTTAGTAAAGTTTGTGGGAGTGCTGGGTTATTTGAAAGAGGGGTTTTTTATGACAAAACATGATATTTCCTTTTTAATCCACGAGAGCTTTGGTGGGTTGGGGGGGTTCCCCTTGCCTCGGGAAATTCCCAAACCCCCAAAGAAGAAAAAATTTTGACAATAGGGACCTTTGTGAAACATTTTTACTGGGTTTGGTTTTTACAAAAAAAATCACTAGTTTGAGTACCCCTGTTTATTATTTAAAAAGGAAAATTTCCCCGGGTTTGGTGAAAATTTTCCCTTTTAACTTTTAAAGCTATGGAAAAAAAATTTATTTGTCTTCTTATAGCATGCTTTTTTAAAATTTTTTTGGTTTTTATGTAGGCTTTATATATGTACAAAACGCAATGAAAATAAAATGAGAAAAAATTGAAGTATGCGTGGGGTTTTGGGAAAAAAGGATGATTACAAGTTTTAGGGTTTGGGTTTGTGAAACTTTGCGACTTAGACAAGGGAAAGAAGATGGAAAAATTATGTTCTTACCCTTCCCAAAATTGTGCTCCTTTTTTCCCCCCTTAAAGGGGGAAAATGGATAACACTCGATAACCCGGGTGACAGAGTGTCCCAAGTGTCATTAGCAAAATTGGAGACGATTCTCTGAATGGAAAATTTTTGCTTTTGTTCCCCCGGCCCCCAAGGGGGGGAATTTTAAGAGTTAAATTTAAAAAAAAAAAAGGGAGGGTAGACAAAAATTTAAGGCCAGGGTCCAAACTTGCAAGTGAAATTGCGAAAAATTTGCGGGGGGTCTCTCGCTTTCATAGAAAAAAATGCACCCGCATCCCCAAAATCCCAAGGGGCCAATCCCGGCCCCGGGTTTTTTTATAGGCCCCCGGGCGAAAAAGTTTCAGTGGGCCCCTATAACACAGACCAGTTTCCCATGTGCACAGATACGGCAGGAAAAAAATATAGGTTTTAGTACTAATGCCAAAATTTCTATTTTTCCCCTTTTCTGTGTGATATTTATTGTAAATTGTGCAATAGCTAAAAAACCCCCAAAAACCCTCACAGGGCCCGTACAGAGGGGAAGTACAGCCCTCCAAAAATTTTTATGGGCCCCCCAAATAGTCTCCCCCTCATCCCCATTTAATACCCCTTGCAGGATTTTAACCCCCATTCCCCCTTTTTAATGCTCTTTTACAGTTACGGGCCCCCAAATTTAATGTCCTTTTTAGAAAAACGGGTTTCCAAAAAATTTTGTTTCCATACAGGATATGGTCCCCATAAAATGCTCCAAAACAAAATATGGAGCTCTCCCCCTGAAATGTGCTGCTTTTCTGCCTTTTTTCGGTTCGGAAAGGGTGTGGGGAAAGATCCCCTTTAAATCTTTCATCTTTCCCTCCCAAATTTTATCATCACTGCCTCCCCTTTTCCCCATCACTTCATTGCCTGAAAAAATAATCATTGCCTCCCCATATCATCTTAATCTTCATTCCCTCCCATCATCATCATTATTATTCCTCCCCATAATCTAAATTTCATTGTTCCCCCATCATCAGGGCCTCCCTATCATCTTCTTTTTTCCCATTGCCTCCTCACCCCATCATCATTGCCTCCCCATCATAATTTTACTCCCCAAAATCATCATCATTGCCTCCTCCCAACCATCACTGCCCCCCCCAACCCCATCACAAAACAGCACCCCCACACACAGACAGCCCCGCAGCACTTTTCAAAAAACACACAAAAAGCACCGCTTAATACACCCACCTGATACACACAGAAAAACCCCACAGACACCTCACATCTCCCTGTCCGGCGCCCCGCGCCCTCTCTGCCCACCCGGCCCGATGAATGATAACGTCTTTTGGCGGCGTTGCCTGGGGGAGGAAGCACGGACCCCTTGCAGGCCCCCCCTGGACCCCGGAGCTCCCGGCACGGGGCACGGGGAGAGGAAAGTATTCCCGCGGGGCTGTTTCCCGGGGCCTGAGAAAGGGGGGGGGCCAGTGGCGGGGCTGGGTACCGCTTTTACCCGGGCCAACGGGACCGGGGTGCATGCGGCGGGGGGCCCCCCCCGCCGGGTCGGGGGCCCCCCCCCCTTCCCCCCCCCCCAAAGCGGGGGTGCTCGCTGCCCCCCGGTGGCGGTGCCGGGTTTTGGGAGGAAAAAGACTCGCGCGAGTTTCTCCCCCATTGCACTCGCAAGTGTGACCCCTTCCAAAGGGTTATTTCCCATTAAAAACCAAATTTTCTGAATAATTTGGAGATTTGGGGAAAAGGGAAGGGGCAAATTAATTTTTTCAATAAATTTAAAAAAAAGGTTTTAAACATATGGTTCGAAAATTCCTTGGCCAAAAGCACATGTGGTGTTTAAAATTTGGAATTTGGCCCAAAGTGGGTTTAAAAATTTTTCCCTTTTCTTTAAAAACCCACTGTAAAGGCCCAAAACAAAGGGAAAAATTTCGTACATTTTTTGGGAAACCAGTGTTTTTAAACATGGGGAAAAAAAGTTTTTGGGTTTGGGCCTTTATGATTTTAAAAAAGTTTTTAAATTGGGGGAGTTTTAGGCCGGGATACAAATGGGGAATAGGGGAAGTTGGCGGGTTTTTTTCCCCGGCACTGCGCCGGCCCTTTCGGGGACCCGAGCTTGCGGCTCCATGATTGCTATTTTTGGCCACAAGTCCACTTCCGAGGCTGGGGGGCTGGGGGCCGGGAAAATTAACTTGCGAAAATCGGCCGTATTCTCGCTTGTGTGACCCCGGGCCCTTTTTTTTAAAACCCCCTTCCCAAAGTTCCCAAGTTTTCTTTAAAACGTGTTTTCCCTTTCTCCCCCCTTTTTTTTAAGGGGCCCAAAAAAATTTTTCCTTTTTTACCCTTTTGGGGGATTTTTTGTTTGGGAAAACCCTTTGTAGCTTTTCCCCCCCCACAAAAAATTTTTATTTTATTTTAATTTTTAAATTTTTTTCTTTATTTCCCCCAATTTCCCCTTCCAGGCAAAAAAAATTAAAGAAATTTATATTTTTCCAAAAACTGTAAAAATAATTTTAAAAGGTTTAAAAAAATTTTTAAATAAAAATTTTTTTTCCCCTTTTTTTGGAATCCCAGCTTTTTTTTTTTGGTTTTAAAAATTTTTAAGTGGGTTTTGGTCTTTTTAGTGGGGGGAATCCGTAATTGTTAGTAAAAAATTTTTTGGGGGTAACATGATTTACTTTTAATTGTTTTTTTTTTCTTTATTTGGGGGAAATTTCCCCTTTTTTTTTTGATTCTGGGTTTTGAAATATGGGGATAAAATTTTTTAAATATTTGGGACGATGAAATTTTGTGTGCCAAATACGTTTTTTTTTTTTTTTGTATTTTTTTTTCATATTTTTAGAGGAAGAAACGGGAAAATTTAAAAATTTTGTTTTTTTCTATTTTAAAATTTTTTAATATTTTGAAAATTTTTTTTTTATTTTTTTATTTAAATACTTTGCCCTTTAATTTGGGGGAACCTGAATCTATTTCTGTAACACTACCTTACTTTTACTCCCCGTATTTTGTTCCGCATGTTTTTAAAGGATTTCACAGGAATTTTAGTTTTGGGGAAGAGCAAATTTGTTAGGTTTTCGGTTCCAAATATGCCCGGAAATAAAACATTTGTTTTTGCAATTTTTGTCGAACATACCCGCCCGTCTTTAGAGTTAGGCCTCTTTAAACTTCCGTTGGGGCCCCTGACGGGCCCCCCGGCTTTTTTTTTGGTCAAACCGCATCCGGCAAAAGGGTTAATGGGGATGCGGTTTTTTTTTTTTTTCCAAAAGACTTTCATTACGCCGGATGGCGCCTGGGGGTAAATTGCGTTGTATCCTTTTTTGCCCTGGACCCGGGGGGGGAAATGTACATTCGGCGGCCGGGGACCCCAACGCAGATGTAAGTTTTTTATTTTTCCGGGGCGCCTGAAAAGGCCTGAACCCGGCGATCGGGGCGGCCGGAAAAAACAATAAAAAATTCAATGGAACCGGATCAGACTTTTTGTGCAATCTTTTAAAAAGTCTGCCGGTTTCGGGAAAATTGAGGGTCTATTTCTACTACTATACTACTATACTTTACTACTACTTTTTCCCAGTGTCCCCGGGGGCATCGGGAAACCCCTCTTTTTAGGGGTTTTCCCAAAAGTTCGGGTCGGACCCGGCCAAAAACCGGATGGGCGCACCCGGTTTTTCATTTAGTTGCCGGATGCGGCGCTGGGCAAAATGCGGGGGTCCCGTCAGGCGCCCCAACGGATGTGTAAAAAGGGGCCCTTTAAATGGAGGGGGGAAAAATTACAAAAATTGTTGGGAAAAACGATCATAGGACTTACTTTGGGCGTTAGTGTTCGATTATGGCACGAATATGTCAAAATAAGTTTCGGGGCCAAATCAAAAAAAATTTGCTAATCTTTTGATCAAGATGGCGTCCGGAAAATTCAGCGGGCCCCTGGCTTAAACGGCAACCCTTTAAAGGACTCCCACAAAAAACGGCTATGGTGGTTGAGGGGGCTCCTAACGGGATGACAGCCCAAAGATAGTGTACCATAAGGGGTTTTGGCAGCAGCATTCAAGGGGGTGAAAAAATGTGACCCGGCTAATTTTGGTTTGGGTGCTTTTAGAAATGGATCCCGTTTTATGAAAAAAACTGGCACTTTGCCATGTGTTTTGTGTGTTCCCAGCCTGGGGCCTCCCTGCGTACAACGGGCCCCCTAAAATTTTTAAAGTACATGTTGAAAGGAGGTTTTTAAATCCCAATTGTAATTTTATTTAAAGGGTTTTTTTTTCATACTGTTTTTAAAGGGAAAATTTCGGGCCATTACATGGTCCGGGGAAAAAATCACCCTTTACTTAATTTCTTGTGAGTACTGTTTGTACTATCGTTTTAAAGAGAAGAATGTTTTTTTTTTAGTTGGGGGCATGGGGTTATTTTTACTGCAGCTTGGATTGGGGTTTTAAAAGTCCCCAATATAAAAATTTTTTAGGTTTGGGAGCGGGGAAAATTCCCAATTTTGGGGGGGAAAAAAGTATTTGCGTGCTTATGTTTATGATTTTTAAGTTTCACTTCTTTGTGTGAACTATTTTTGAACCCAGAAAAAAAATTTTTTTTTTTCCTTTTTTTACATTCATATGGCATTTTTTTTTATATAGAAATTGAATAAATACAATTTCTTTCTTTAAAATTTTTTTAATTTGGGCCAGTGATTAAACCCAATGACATGTGGGGGAAACACTTTAAGTGATTTATTAATTTTAATGGGAAATTTTATTAAAATTTGGGATCCACGTTTTGCATGCTGTAAATTTTTTTTTTTTTGGGCCGACCATTGGTCTGTGTAGGAAAAGCTCTTGTGCTTCCCTTTGATTTCATTTGGTCCGTTTGTACCGTGTTGCTTTTTGAGCAGAACTAGATGGGATAATCCCCAGGGGTGAGGAATTTTCCTCCCCGGGGGGCCTTTTACGCCCCTTGTTTTCCTTTTTTTCGGGAAAATGCGGGCGGGATTCCTAGGGTCCACAGTGTGGGGGGGTTTGCTGTATTTGAAAGCCCCCGGCCCCTTTTAAATTCCTTTTGCTCTGGAGCCTCTGCACGCAGCGTTCACTATAAAAACTGGGTGCGTGAAATGAAAGTTTTTTGGCCTGCCCAGTGTTTTTTTAAAGACTTACTTTGGGGGGGAAGAGTTAGCCCCCAATTTTTTGGCCCCTGGGGGATGGTTTAAATTTCCAAAGGGGTGTTTGGCAAAAAAAATTTCCCCTATCCCCTAGATTATTCATCTTATAAACGACCCTTCGCTATTGAGCGATGAGCACTTCTTAGTAAAAATAAAAACTATCAAGCAAATTTAAAACTGCTTTAAAATTTGTTGTTTTTTGCAGTGTTTTTAAGGGTTTGAAAAGGTGTTTCACTTTGGATTGGGGGGTTTTCCCGTCTGAATTTGGGGTTCTAAACCCCCCCTGCAAAACGGTTAGACGTATTCCCCAGGGGACCTTAGACTAAAATGGTAACGCCAGGGGCAAAGTTGCCTTTAAAAACATTTTCGAGGTAAACGTTTTAGTGGAGGCGAACCCCAAAGATGCAGTTTATTACGCCTGAATGTCTGCCAAAGTAGGGGGTAAACGTTTAAAAATTTATGCACGTCAGAGTTGCAGATTCGTCTGTCATCACAATTATTTTCCTATGGCTCTTTTGGGGCTTACCCCAAAAATTCCCTTTTTGCAGGATAAATTTGGGCCTACCCAGCTTGAAAAAAAAAGCAAGGGGATTGCACGCTAAGACTGCAAAGGAAATTTTTCTAGTCTTCCTTCTGAAAAAAACCCGAGCTAGACTCTTTAAATTTTTCAAATTTTTTTTTCAAACCCCGCCTTTGTGTTGAAATCTTATCACTGGGGTGGATTGTTTTTGGCTGTGCCCTTTTGGGGTTATTCTTCTTGAGGTTCTGCATTTTCCCTACAATGCCAAAAGTGCAAACTGAGATCCTACAAACCCGACCAAAAGGGGTAAAAAATCATTGGTTTTAAAATGTGCAGTTGCCAGGGGCCCCAAGAGGTAAGGGGGCACATTTTTACCTAAAGCAGGTGTAAATTATTAACCATATAATTGTTTTTTACCATCTGTCTGTCTGTCAGTCTGTTGCCAGGGGAAATTTCCCCGGGTCACTCATTGGTTGGGGGGCGGGGCCATCAGCGCCGGGGATTTCACCAAAAAAAAAAGGCGGCCTTTAGCGGGTCATCGGGGGGGACGAAGGTCGTGGCTAGGAAACGGGGGTGACCAGCGGGGGAGGGCTATCTCCCGGGCTAGCAAACCGAAGGACCTGACCGATTTGGGGCCGTGACCTCCAAAGCGGAAGGGAGGACCCCGGGGTTCTTCTGCTCGAGCCGCCCGTCATGTCCCCGGGGTTCTCCAGCGGAAGTTTTCCCCCAAAGGTAGCGGCGCTGACATCCCTTTCGGCTGGGGGGTAAGAGAGGCCGGAGGGCGCTGCGGGGTCGGGTTTTCTTTGCCCGCCCGGGGCCCGTAAAAACCCCCGGGGTTTTCGCAGGTGGGAAATAGCCGCATAGGCAGGTCGCTCTCCGGTCCTAAAATTTTCAATTCGATGATTGAAAATTACGTGCTAACTTTTGCGGGGAATGCGGAAAGTTGTCACAAAGGCCTTTCAAACGTGTTTTCATAACAAAATTCAATTTTGGTGCCCGGAGAGTTTAAAAGTAAGTTTAATTTAAAATTTGTGCACAACCCCTTTAAACCCCTGCTTCATGCTTTGACGGCCACGGTCGGGCGCATACATATTTAGAAAACCCGTTTCATTGGGAACGGGGCCCCCTTTTAGTGCGTTGAGAGCTATTCGGGCTGTTAAAAACCCCTTTACTGGTTTTTGCCCTGGGCCCTTATCTCTTTGCGCGCCCTTAAATGGACCCTATCCCAAAATGGCCCGAACTGTAAAATTTTCCCTGGGGCTTCTCCAGTTTTAACAGGTGCAAAAAAATACATAGCAGTTTTGAGTGGGTACAGAAGGAAAAGAGACTTTGGAGCTCTGTGCCAGAAGATGTTGACGGGTTTAAATTTAGGGAAAGAGTTCAAAAAGGGGCCTGAATGCCCGTCATGAATAAAATTTAAAAAATTTTCCGTGTTTTTTTCTTATATCTTTTTAAAATTCAAAATTAACTTGCTCCAAAAAAAAGGAAAAAATTTGGGTTTTTCTTTTAAAGGGATTTTTTCCCTGTTTGATTAACATTTTAAAAACTAAGATAAAAAACATGTTAAAAAAATTTTTTTTCTTCCGGTTGTTTACATGTTGTGGCCCTTTTCTGAAATTTTTTTTTCCCGCCCCGTTTTTTCATGCAAATTTTTTGCTGCGTTTTTTAGCTTTTAAAAAAAGCAATGAGATTCACAAATCTCATGCAAAACACATTGTTTTTTTTCCTTTAATGATTTTGAAAAACTGCTGCGTTTTTTGCCACTGCAGCTTTTAAAATCATTTCAGCATTTTTTCCCCCCATAGAAAAAATGGTAAGTTAAAAAAAAGCAGCAAAAAAAGTGGCATCAAGGGTTTTTGTGTTTTTTTGGGGCCAAAAACCCCTTTTGTTAAATTTCTTCATATGCAAGCAGGTACAAATTCGCAGAAAATTTTACAGGAAAAAAAAAAATGCAAAAAAAGCTTTTTTGTAAGCGCTTCTTTACTGCCAAAAGAGCAGTTTTTTCCTGCAGAAAAAAAAACCCAAAAAAAAAAAACAAGTTTTGACATTGCCTAGTTTGGAACCCTTCCCCGACTGGGTTTAAACCCCGGCCCCCAGTTTGGGGTGGGCTTTTTTCTTTTTTTTTTTATTTTAAAACGTGGTTTTTCCCAAGTAACCCCTTTTTTTTTACATTTCGTATTTTTTTTTTCCCCTAAATTTAGCAGGTTATTTTATTTGGTTTTGTCTTTTAAAAGGCCCGTTTTGAAAATGCTTTCCCACCCAAAAAGCATGTTTTTCCGAAAATTTTTTTTCGGTTTTGCTTAGGTTTTAAAATTGCAAGAGGGGAAAAGGGGAAACGGGGGGGAATTATGTTTACATTTATGGTACTATTTTTTTCCGAAAAAAAAAGAATTTTTTTGGTCCAAAAAAAATAAAGCACAAAAATAAATGTAAAAATACAAAATAATTAAAATTTTTTTAAAAATTTTTCAGTGTACATTTCCATTTCTTGACAAATTTTTGGTTGGCTATCTTTGAAAAAAAATATGAATGTATTCTGTTAAACTTTTTTTCCTTTTCCCTTTAAAAAAATATTATGCATTTTTTCTATTGTTTTGGGAAAAGGGGGTTCCTAAAAAAATTCAATTTATTGAAATCTAATTTTTTTTTGGTGTCTGTGTATTACAATATAAAAAATGTCAGGTGATTTTGGAAAAAGGACATCTATTTAAAATTTAATAGCTTTTTATGATGGCTGCATAAAAAAGAATTTTTTGTTTGGGTTTGCTGGGAAATAGTTTATACTTTTGCACACGGCAGACTAAAACTAAAATAAAGGGGTTCGGACAATTTTTACTTGGGTTTTTGCACAAAGTTTTTTCAGGAATGTGTAAAGCTGTTTTCTTAGTGAAACAAAAAAAATAAAACCTACAATTTTTCAATTATTGGAAGGAAATATAAGATAAGAAACAAATTTTTCTCTTGGGCCCCGTTGTTAAATTTTGGTTTTTTTATGAATAAAATTTAAATTTTTGTCTTTTTTTTTTTTTCCAAATAAAGTGGGCCCGAAAAAAAATAAAATTTTAAATTTTAAACAGCAACATAATATAGCAATTTAAATTTGGGGGTTAAAAAGCCCCTTTCTAGAAGTTAAATTTTAGGAAAAGTGTGCAAAAATAATTTAATTTTTTAAATTTTTACATAAAATGTATTCTTTGCAATTTTTCTATATTAAATTTTAAAATTTTTTAGGTTTAAGGGGTTGATATGGAAAAATTTTTAAGAAATTGATTTGCTGCTTTTAGAGAAAAAATTTGTTTGTGGAAAAAAAAACAATGAGTCTAGGGGGTTACTGAAAAATTAATATTTTATCTAAATGATTTTATCCCGCGTTTATGGTATTTTTAACTTCTTCAGTGGCAAAGTAGTCAGTAGGGTGCCCGTAAATTAATTTAAATAAAATTTCCTTATTGAAAAAGTATGTTTGGTTTTTTAATTCTAAAAACCCTTTCTAAGGGCAAAAATATGTGATTGTATCTTCTTTTGTGTTTCTATCATTTTAAAAATGAAAAGCATCAAGTTACTGTCCCCTAGATTTTTTTGGAAATTTTTTTTTGTTAAAAAAATTTTGTTTTCCCTTTTGTTATTCAGTTCATTTCCTTTCTGATCTATTTTTTTTTCGAAACGCATTGAATATATCCGTTTTTTTGGCCCTTTTTGTTTCACTTATTTTCCCCAAAATTTTGGGGTGAAAAAAAGGGGGTTTAAACCTATAGGGCTAAAGGTTTGGTTGCCGGGGTTAGGGGAAAAGGGAGTAAAGGAAGCCCGGGGGGTGGCGAAGTGAGGCGAAGCTGCGGGTCCTGGGGTTTTGGGGGAGGGATGGGATTTTTGGAAAATGGCCTTTTGAAGTTTTTTTTCTTACTCAATGAAATTTGTCATTTGCACGTGCTCCACCTCCAGCGAAAAATTAAATAAAGGGCCCCCCCGTGATCATTGTGCACGCGGGGTTGCGCTCTTTCCTCACACCCCCGGGAAAATCCCCTCCTCCCCGCCCCGGGATTCAGGGTTTCTCTACTCTTGTTGTCAAATTTAGTAATGTGGGGCCTTTGGCCCCGCTCCCCACCTTGTTTTCTGGTTAAGGGGACTTTTTAACTGTAAGAATAAATTTTGGGCCCTTACATGCCCGATCTTTATGACAGATGAAATTTTTTTTTTTATTTTTCCCCCTCCAAACTTTCGTCCCTTTTGGTTTGGGGGGCATCTTTTTATTCCGAAAAAAAGCGATGATTAAAGAAAGGTTTGTACATGGAAGACATTAATTTTTTAATAGATCATTTTCTTGTGTTCCAAAAAACGGATCAGGGTTTTTGATTTTTAAAAATAAGTAGTGTTGGCGATACGATAATGTAAATTTTTGGCTATCGGCCGATTTAGTCTATGGCCCTTTGATTAAATTTGTTTCGTTAATTTCGTATTTTCGAATACCGGAATGGGTTTGCAATGGTTTACTGTCTGTGTCCCTTTGGTTTGGGTCTGTAAATGTCAGTGTCCCCTCGGGGGGTATGTCGGATGTCGCGGCCTTACCTGAGAAGATCTCCGGCCCCTACGTCCTGGGCCTGCCCGCTGGCCGCCACCCCTTTTTCCCCCGGCGGTCACATGCAGTTCTCGCGATAACTGGGGGTGAATGTGGGTTTCCCGGCCGTTTTAAAACAGTCAGTCCCCCTTTACGTAAACCGCCGGGGAAGCGGTAATTAGCCCGTGCTGCGGGGCGATGACAGGCTCTGTGTCATTGCGATGTTTGCAGAGCTGGATCGTGTGGGGCTGTCGGTTTTTGGACTGGTCGGACAGGTGGTTTAATGTTGGTTTGTTTTTTTTTTTTTTTTTACAGGGAAAGATGGCGTTGCAGGGGAATTTAGTGTATAAAATAAAAAAAATGAAAACTGTGTTGTCCTTTTATTTCATTAAAAGATTTTTTTTTTGCTTTTCTTTTTTTTATGCATTTTAAAAAAAATTTTTGGGGTTTTAAAAATTTGGGTCGGGTCTTATTGGGCGCCTTTCCTTTTTTAAACCCGGGTTTTTGTCACCGTGGGGAATCAAACAGTGGGCAAATTTTTCCCCCCATTTCCCCGTTGCCAAAGCTACAGGGAAGTGGGGAAAAGGGCCGGGGGGAAAATGCCACAAATTGGGGACCCTCTTTTTATGGGGCCAAAAAGTGGGGGTGCTGTTTGCCTGGTTTTTATCAGGGGTTTTAGGGCCAAAAAACCATGGGCCTTGACAGTCTTTTTATACAAGGGCCCCAAAAAGTCTATTTTAATTGGCTGGTTAAAAAAAATTTTGGGGGGGCCCCCACGCCGGTTTTTTTTTTTTTAGGGGATCACAAAATTTTTTGTTTAAAAGCCAAAAATAAGGACTGCTGTGGCCTGGGATTTTCAGGCTTGAAAAGGGCCATGGGGTTTTTGGATCCTTTTCCCGCCCCGAAAAACCGGGCCCCAGCGGGTTTCTTCATCTGGTGGTTAAAAAAAAAATAGGGGGGGACCCCCCGCCAAATTTTTTTTGAGGGGGGGGTCCCCTATTTTTGTTAAAAAGCCAAAAATATGCGCTGCTGTGGCCTGGTTTTTTTCAGGCTTGCAGGTCCAGGATATTGGATCCTTACCAGCCTGGAAAAAAAACCGGCCTCCGCGGTCTGGTTTTTTGGCCCCGGTTAAAAAAAAAATTGGGGGGGAACCCCCCGGCCCTTTTTTTTTGAAAGGGGGTCCCCTATTTTTTTTAAACCCGTTCCCTCTGAGTCAAATGTTTTTGTCCCCGGGTGACCCGAAGTGAAAGTGGAAAACAATAATTTAAACTTTCCCCTTCTTTTCCCGTCGAGGGAGGAACTCATTCATTTGGGGGTTTACTGTGAGGCTGCGCTTTTTGCTGCGGTCCCTGCAGTAACATTAAAACCCTTTTTTGAAGGATTAAAACCGGGGGGGAACCCGACTGTACAAACGGATTGGTAAAAACAATTTGCTTTATTATTTTATTTTTATTAAAAGGAAATGGTTTTTGAGGTAAATAAAAAAATGGTCATAAAAAAGTGTTATTTTTTTCATTAAACTTCTTTTTTTTTAAAGTGTGTGTGTTTGATTTTTCTTTATACAAAAAGGATTTAAAAAATTGATAGTTGTCTGATTGAAAAGTCTCAATTTTTAACTGGCTTAAATGGGCCTTTCAAATTTCAAAAGGTTTTTATTTTTTTTTTCCCCCCTTTTTAAACCCTTGCCACCCCTAAAAAGGGGAAAAGGGGAATAGACGGGCAAAGTGCCAGAAAAGGGGAAAACTAAATTTGAGAAATTTTTTTCCCCTTTTGGGGTGCTGGGGGCGTTTTTAGTTTTTCCCGGGGGGGGAAAAAAATGGTCCCTCTCTGGGCTATTATTTTCTGCCCCCAAATCACTGGCTTTGGGCTGTTGGGGTTTCGAAAATAGGGGGGAGCCCACGAATTTTTTTTTTGAAATTTTTCAATTTATATATTTTATATACATGTCATTGAATTTTTGACAAATATTTATATATTTTTTTTATTAGTTTTTACACTTTTCATTGTTTAATTTGCCCCTTAAATTTAATTGCCGGTTTTGTGAAAAAAGAGAACCCGACATGAAATGACACTTGGTTTACATTGAGTTTTCCAAAGTCTTTTCATGTATTTTGATATCTGATTTGCACAAACAATTTCAGAGTGTTTAAGGGGTGCAAAAATTTTAAAACCCGTAGGGGGTTTTTTTTTAAAGGTTTTTAAAATTTGTTAAACAAAAAAGTCCGTTTTTTTTTTAAAAAAGAATTTACACCTTTTTTTAACCCTTCAGGTTTTGAAATTTTGACACTTGCTGATGTAATTGGGTTTTTGCAAAAAAGTTGAAACGACATGAAAAGAAAATGGGTTAAAACCCCATGTACAAACCAAAAATGTTTATTTTTGTGGGTTTCTTCTGTCTTTTCACAGAAGCCGGCTTTTTCCCCGGGAAATTTAATCAGAGGATATTTTACTATGAAGAAGTGTTTAAACATAAATTTTGTTTATTTTTATGTCAAATGACATTTTTTTTATATATATGTATTCTTGTGTGTTTATTTTTGTGTTTACAAAAAGGGAAATTTAAAGGGGTTTTTTTTTTTTGTTGCGATATTTTTTTCCCAAAACTTACATTGGACTTCAGGTTTTCGAAACGGATATCGCGGGTTTTTAGTGTATCGGGATACAATTTCGTTTCGATTTTTTTTAGATATCGGCACTATCGCTCAACCTAACAATTAAATCCCAAAAACCATATGCAAATTTTTCTACATGAAGAATAAAGGTGAATTTCAGTGCACCCAAAGATCACAGGGAATTTTAATTTCTAAATTTTGTTATGAAAATTTTTTTGCAAGTGAATGTAAAGTCTTAAAGCTCATTTAAAATTTTCCCGTTTTTAAATTTTTTTTTAAGGTTTTTCAAAAATTTGTATTTTTTTTTTATTTTTATTGCTTTTCAAAATTTTGTCCTTGGGGTCTTACCCCAGTTGTTTGGTCTTTGGGCATGGTGAAGAAGTTGGAGTGTGTTTATTTGGGGGTATGGACAGGTGTCTTTTTTACAGGTTGCAAATTTTAAACAGGTTTCAAAATTTAATTGGGGTAATAAGTGAGGTTGGAGGGGTTCTTTTAAACCCTTAGTGAAAAGAGCCAAATTTTGGGAATTTGACCAAGCCAAATTTTTTTTTTTTGGACCCCTGTCACTTTATGAGGTTTTAGTTCTTTGGAAAACTTAAAAATATCCCCTTTTTCTGAGAATATTTTTTGTGCATATTGTTTTATGTTAGTGATAAAAAGTATTTGCTATAAATTGTGGTTTTTTTTTGAGAAAAAAACGGGAAATTTGGCAAAAAAATTTTAAAATTTTTAAAATTTTTTAAACTTTTAAACTATTTGTACACTTAAAACAGAGAGTGGGGCCCCACAAAAAGGTTTTTAAAAAGTAATTTTCCCACATGTTTCAGCCAAATTTTTGGGGGGACATAATTTTTAGGCGTCATTAAAGGGGGAAAAATTGTTACCCGTGATTTCTCATTTTTCCAAAAAAATTGTTTCCAAAATCCTTTTTTTTGGAACCAATGTTAGGGTTCAAGTTCCCGCTCATGGGACAAGGGGAGTCTGAACCGGCCGCTGCGGGGCTCCCCTTCTTCCCCGGGCCCCGTGGAGCCTTTCCCCCAGCAGAGACATCGTTCCCCAAAGGTTCTCGCCCAATCCCCTACTGGGCAATGGGCTTGCTGCTTTCCTTTCCTGGATCTGCTATTTTAGCCGTTCTGGAGCAGAAGTCTTTGGGAAATTAAAGGGCCTTCATTTTCCCTTTGAGGGGTGCCCGAGTGAGAAACTCTCATTGGAGTTTAGGGGGGAACATGCTCGGTTCTGCAGCAGCCCCCTATTGGCCCGCCAGGAAAAGGGCCCCGGGTTTTTTTCTAAATCTTCTGAACAGGGTTTTTCTTTTGGGCCTTGTTCCTGGAAAAGGGCCTGTTGCTGTTTCTATAAAAAGGGTAGCATGGTGGGCCCCATGCGCTAATTCAACCTTTTATGCTATTTCGCCGTGTGGCTTTGGGGTGTGTGGTTTTGGGGACCCGGGTGGAAAAAGCCACTAGATATGGGTTAATTTGGTGAGGAGTTTAGGTTGGGTTGTGGTCAGGGTCGGTGTCCTAGATGCCCTAGATTTTTTTGGATAACCCGGGGAGGAGTTTGTTTGGGCCCTTTTCAGGGTCTGGCGTTCAAAGCCTAGTTTTGGGGGGGAATCCCGCGAGGACCCTTAGGCATGACCACGTATTATGCCGCTTAGAAAATTTTAAACCCTGTTGCCTGAGAGCCTGACAAAACAGGGTGTTTTTTCTTGCGGTCTGTGAGTAAAAGGGTTCGCTCTCGCGATAGACAGGCCATAGCGTTTTAATTTGCGGCTCATGAAGCTAAATGAGTTCGCACAAAATCGCCAAAAATTTTTTAATGTGGAAAAAATTCCCTTAGCGGGGTTGTGAATTACAGGTCTGCAAAAAACTCCACAACGCGCTTCGGCGTTTATTTTAGCGACTCTGCGGGATAACGGTTCGTACCCTTTTGTAAAATTTTTAGCAGCGGCTTTTCTTGAAAGGTGGCCCCGGGTGCGAAAAGCACCTTTTCCACTTTTTTTTTTGGTTTCGCCGCAGACCTAACCCCACCTCACATTTGAAGTGGGGTTTGGGGGTCAATATAACAGAAAATACCCGGGAAATTTAACCTTTTTAAAAAAATTATCCCTTAAGGTGCCCCAAAAAAAAACATTTTAAGAAATTTATTAACCCCTTTAGGTGCTTCACGAGAAATAAAGCAATGTGTTAAAAAAAAAATGAAAAAAAATTTTTTTTTTTCACAAAAAATTTACTTTTGGAAACCAATTTTTTTTTATTTTAAAAAGGGTATCAGAAGAAAAATTTGGGCCAAAAATTTATTGTGCAATTTTTTTCTGGGGTACGCCAATTTCCTTTATATGTGGGGGAAAAAACCCCCTGTTGGGTGCTTTGGGGGGCTCGAAGGGAGGGGGCACCAAATTTTACTTTTTGAAATCCCAAAAATTGGGTGGAATCAAAAGGTTTGGGGCCATGGCCGCTTTTGGGGACCCCTGATGTACCTAAACAGGGAATCCCCCAAAATTTTTTCTTTTGACCCTAAAACCCCAAACAACCCTAACGGGTAATCCCAAACATAGACCTAACCCTTTGCCCCAAACCCCCTTTTAGCCCAACCCTAATTTTAACCCCAAACCCTAAACCCCGGCCTTTAAAAATAACTTTTGCCCAAACCACCCTTTTGCTCAACCCTAACCCTTTTGTCCAACCCTTAAATTTGCCTAACCCTAACCCTAGCCCCAAACCCCAACCCCAACTTTAGCCCCAATTTTAACCCTAATGGGAAAAAAGGAAAAAAAATAATTTTTTTTTTTTTTTATTTTTTTAAATAGGGGGCTGATAAAGGGGGGTTTGTTTTAATATTTTTTTTATTTTGATCACTGTGTTGGTTCAAATCCCCCGTGATCAAAATAAAACCAATGGGAAATTTTTTTCTTATTGTTCCCGGGGTGCCGGTCGGCAGTTCTAGGCAGGTGCATGCGATACCCCCGCCTTTTTTTTCCTGGAAGAAGGCCAGGGGCCCCAGGGGATTTCACGGGGGGTTTTCGGGGGCTCCAGAGGGACCGGGTGGATGGGGTACCATTTTCTCTCTCCTCTGATGTGCGATCACATCAAAGGGGGGAAATTAAAAGGAAAAACTGACTTTTTTTTTGGGGGTCACTGTTAACAAAATTGATAGCAAAAATTGGGGTCGGTTTAAAAACCCAAAAGGGGAAACATGTTCTTGGGCGGGGCATTTTACTTTTTTCTCAGGAACCCATTAAAATGCGGCGCTGTGGCATGAGGGAAACCCCTTAAAACCCCGCCTTTAAAAAGGGTATCGGTGGCATTAAGGGGCTAAAGAAAAACTAACAAGTTTTTGAGAGCAGAATTCTTGCGGGTTTGGGTTTATGTGACCCAAATTTTTTATTTATGCATTTAAAAATGCAATTTAATTTGAAAAAATTTATACAATGTGATTTTCTGGGTTTCATTTTCGTTTCCCGGGCCCTCTCCTTTTTGGGGGGGCCCCTATGAAAAAGGGTTCCCAAACTCCCCAATTCTTTGTAGGTGAGAAAATTTGAAAAAATGGGCAATGTGTTTTAAATACTTTTTTTTCCCCCGGGTGTATGGATATGCCGGGGGAAAAACTATTTTCTACCACTATATAGGCTTGTTTGGGGTTAATTTTTCTTTTTAAATTTTAAAAGGGGACTTTTGTTAAAGGGGTTTAAATAGGGTTTTTATTCATTTTCCATGTGTTGGGGGATACGATACAGAAATTTACCCGGGGAAAGGGCCCCGATTTGCTCTATGGGAAACCTTTCGATATTTTATTTCCCGATATTTTGGTCTTATCGGTTTCCGGAATGGGATTTGCCTGTCACTGTCATTTTTCCCTTTCGGTCGGGCCCCTGTCAGGGTCAGGGGGGCACTTACCTGGCAGAAAATCCCGGGGGGGTTCCGGGTGGCTGCTTGATGGCCGCCTTATCTTTCCCCGGGGGGTCACATGCAGTTTTCGCGTATAACTGCATTGACTGTGGGTAACCCCGGCCCGGGTTAAAGCAGTCAGTCCGAGGGCGTCCCGCGGGGAAGCAGGTAATCAGCTGTGCTGCGTTGAGTTGACAGGCTTCCCTGTCTTGGGCGTGTAGCGAGCTGGAAACGTCGTGGGCTGTCGGTTTTATGGACTGCGTCGGAAAGGTGGTATACTGTTGGTTTTTTTTTTTTTTTTTTTTTCAGGAGATCGATGGCGTCGAAAGGAAATGAAAGGAGTATAATTTAAAGAAATGAAAACTTTTGTTGTTTTTTTATTTTAGTAAAATTTCTTTTTTCTTGTGTGCTTTTTTTTTTTTTACATTTTTAAAAAACTTTTGGGGGTTAATAATGGTTTGGGTCTTTTTTGGGAAAACCCCCCATTTTTAACCCGGGGTTTTTCTCACCCTGCAATCAACGGTGACATTTTAAAAACCCTTTTTACCCCGCTTGCCAAAGTACAGGGGGAGTGGGGAAAAAGCCGGGTTTTAAAATGACACAAATTTTTCCTTTTTTTGATGCCCCCAAATTTTGGGGCTGCTGTAGCCTGGGTTTTTCGGCTGTTGGGGGGCAAAATCCCTGGGGCCCTTTACGTCTTTTTTTACCGGCCGCAGCAGGGCTGAATTTTTTTTGGGGTGGTTAAACAAAATAGGGGGGGAAAAAACCCCTACGCCGTTTTTTTTTTTTGAGGGGATTTCCCCCCTTTTTGTTTAAACCAAACCAAGTAAAACGATGCTGTGGCCTGGTTTAAACAGGCTTGCAAAGGGCCCTGGTTTTTTTTGGGTTTATTCCAGCCCTGAAAAAAAACCCGGGTCAGCAAATCTGCTTTTTCTGGCTGGTTAACAAAAAAAGGGGGGGCCCCCCGTCAAAATTTTTTTTTAGGGGGAAACCCCTTTTTTTGTTAAAACCCCGCCAAGATATGCAAAAAAATGCTTGGCCTGGTATTTTTAGGCTGGCGGTCCCTGGATTTTTGGTTCCTTTCCGCCTGGGAAACCCGGCCCCAGCAGCCCGGCTTCATCTGGATGGTTAAAAAAAATTTGGGGGGACCCCACGTCAATTTTTTTTCGAGGGGTTCCCCTATTTTTTTTAAAACCGCCAGGTTATGCAAAATGCTGGGGGCCGGGTATATCGGTGGAAAGGGTCCATGGATATTGGACCCTTTTTAAAACCCTGAAAAACGGGCCCTAAAGGTTGCTTCATTTGGTGGTTAAAAAAAAATAGGGGGGCCCCCACAAAAAAATTTTTTTCGGGGGGGCCCCCTTTTTTTTGTTAACCAGCCAAAGAATGCAGACTGCTGTGGCCTGGTATTATCAGGGGCAAGCAGGGTCGGACTGAGGCCCCGGGACACCCGGGGAAAAAAATTTCGGGGGGCCCCAGCTCCTGCGTGGGTGGGCCCTGTTTTGAAAGGATGGGTCGCGGGGCAGAGGGGGTGGGGGCCCCCGGGGGCCCGCACTCTGAGGGGGCCCCCCCGGGCTACGATACTGTTTCTTTTCTGCGGCGAGCAGGGGAGAAATCGCTCTCCCTGCTCGGGCCGCCCGGAAGGGCTATGGGGCCTGAAAGGCTTTGGGGGGGGCCCGGTGCCACCCAGGGGGCCCCCCAAACCCTTTCATCGGGGGGGTCACTGTATGGCACCCCCCACCCGGGGGAAAAAGTGAAGAATGGAGGAGAAAGGACCCAAAGGGCTTTTTACTTTTCCCAAAACCCCCTCTCAGCGAAAGACAGCGGGGGGCAATAACATCCCCTGCCCCCGCCCGTTTGTCAGACGCTGAGAGGGAGAAAAAGTGAGCAGCACAGGAGCGGGAGGTGAGTTTTTTTTTTTTTTTTTTTTTAATGGGGGTTGCAGTGAGTCTGGTGGGGGAAGTCTTTCATGTCGGTGTGGGCCAGATGGAAAAGACAAAAAAGTAAACAATTCCATTAGAAAGAACATCAGCGGTTTAAAAAGGGTCATTATTGTCCCTGTGTGTTTTCCCATTTATGTTTTTTTAGGACTGGTATTTTTTTTAACACAGACCATATGGGGTTTAATATCTTTATTGGTTTTTTTTTTATAGAGATTTTTTGGAAAACACCCGGGGGTCATTTGTGAAGTTCTTGATGATGGGCCCACTAGAAGTTTTGCCCCCACAAAACCCCCCAAAACCCTGGCTCGCCTATGGCTCTTTCTTGTCTTTTTTTCTCGCTCTTGTTTTTTTCCTTCTCGCTCTCTTTTTCTTTTTTTCTTGTTTTTTCTTTCTCCCCTTTTTCTTTTTTTTCTCTCTTTCTTTCTCTGTTTGTTCTTTCTCTCTCGCTGCTCTTTTTTTCTTTTCCTCAGTACCCCCACTGTCCCCTCTTTAAAACAGTCAGTGTAAACAGCGTGCTAAATGGTTACGCTTGGGGCGAGGTATGGGGTTTTTAAAATTAAAAGCTGTGAAATTGGTGTTGTGGGGCGGGGCCCTAAAATTTTCGCGGGGCGCTAACGCCCCGCCCCTTTTAATCCTCTTTCCTTTTCTTCCTTTTTGGGGGGGAGGTATGCTGTTTGACCTCCCTAAAAACTTCTGGAAAATGTCCTGATGGTCTCGGGAGGGTTCTCCTCCCACCCCTGGAAAAAAAGCATCCACAAATCCGGGCAGTCTGTGGTGAAAGGGGGCATGGCCTTAAATTTTCTCCCAGCATGCAAGGGAAAGCTTTGTCCCTTTTTCCCTTATTAAAAAGGTTTGGGGAAGGGTTGATGTTGCGCCGCAAGAATATATTTTTTGGTGGGCCCAATTTTACTCCAGTCCGACGCGGGCTGGCAAAGGGTCCGTATTTTGGCCCCTTAACACCCTTAAATACCATCCCTCAGCAGCAGGGGAAAAACTTTTTTAAATTTCATGGGGCCCCCCATAAAAAAGTCTGTTTTTTCCCAAAACCCCCCAAAAAAAAAAACCCCAGGGGGCATTGTAAATGTAAAGTGCCAGCACAGTGAGGGAAGTTGAGTGCACAGAGACAAGGGGTTTTGGGGGTCTCGGCCCCGTTCCCGTCAAAACTTTTTTGGGGGGAGGCCGGTAGCACAGCTCGGTCCGTGCCTGGGGATAATGGAATGGGGGTTTTTTCCAGGGGATGATGAATGTTCGTGTGTTTGTCGTGACGCCCCCGTGGGCCCTGTTCGGGGGTGTCCACGGCCTTTTGCAGGTCCCCCTGGAAGGGAGGTGTATTTGGCGGTTTTAGGTGAAAAGTTTTCTACAGGTAAAGGGTACCCTTTCGGGGAGTTGATGTGGGGATAGAGCTTTGGGTGAAAATTTTTGGGGGGTTTAGCAGAGTGGCTATGGACGTAGTAAAAAAGCGGAAAAAACTTAAAGTTAAACTTTTTGCATAAAACTTTTTTTTTTTAAAACATTAAAAAAGTGCAAATGGCTTATATTTTGTGACTTGTTTTGTTACTGTTTTTACCTTGTTATGTGTTATCATGTGTTTTAAATTAAATTCATATTCAACAAAAGTGAAAAATTGTTTAGTCCCCGAAGTTCTTTGGAGACTTTTGGGGACTACAACCCCACCGGGGTAACTTCACGTGTCCCTTATTTGTGTTGTGGAGGCCCCGTTTCCAAAACCCAAAAACTGTGGTATTGGGTGGGTGCAAAGATTTTCCCTTGAGCGGGCCCTTTTCACTTTGGGCCCACCCCAAAACGGGTTTTTAGTTTCTGAGGTAGTTAAAAATTGTGCACAGAAAAGTTTTTTTTTTTAAAACCCAAAGATGGAGAACCAAAGTCCCAAAACTTTTTAACGAAAAATTTGTAAAGCCAGTACAGTTCATGCTTAAAAGTTCAACTTTTTTAATTACGTGAAACCCCCATTCCCCAACCTGGGTATTTTAAAGGGCACAATAAACTTGTTCTTTTTGAACATTAACCCGTCCGGGTACATCAAACCCTTAAACCCCCTGGGTTATTAAGGGGAATAAACTTCTTTTTTATGAACATTTCCCCACGGGAGGGTACCAAAATTAACTTTTTTTTAAAAGACCCCCCGTCGGGGTTTATTTAGAATTTTTTGGTGGCCTCTTCCAGGTACCCTGGTTCTTTATGGAGCTTGCCAAAAATTTCCCTGACGGAGGGCCCCCCGAAAATGAATTTACGTGTGTGGGCCCGTTTCAGTGACTGTGACCCGCTTTTTGGGTTGTGTGGGCCCCCTCTTTCATCTCCCCCCGGGTCTGGACCCCCATGTCCCCCGGAAACTGAAAAGAACCCCCAAAGGGGGCCCAACGGGCCGGGTACGGGCCCGCTATCATTTCAAGTCATAGCTGGGGCTTTCTGAGGAGGGCCCCTGAGGGGGGCTGGGGAGATTTTTCGGCGTTTTTGGGGGGGGGGGACTTTTTGCAGGAAAGGGCCCGGGTTTGGGGGGGGTGAAGGCTCGTTGGGTCGTCAGTTTCCTGACATCTGGGGAGTAGGGGTGCACCTGGTTAAAAATTTAGGGCGTACCCTCCATTTTTTAACACCCCGTGTCGGGTGTAAGTCCCAAGTCTCCTGGCAAAAGGTCCCTCCCCGGGTTTTCCTTTTGGGGGGGTGAGCCTCCAGTCCCCCCGGGTTACAAAAATTCTAAATAAAATCCAGGCTCCCGGATGAAGCCCAACCACCTTTTTAAATTTAAAAATTCCGTACCCGCAAACCCCCACGCCCCGGCTCCCTTTACCCTACTTTTTTTCCTTTTCAAAGTGCCTTCTCTGGGCCCGGTCCTTTTCCCGGGGGCGTTGCCGAAACTTTTGGGATTCTCGGGTGCTTTCCCCTTTGTCGCTTGCTTCCCGCTCCGACGTCTCCACTTTCCTCCTGCCCCGGGTTTTAAAAATTCTCCTCCCCCGCATTCCATGTCTCCCCCTTAAAACCCCAGCTTACGAGGGTACGATTTGCGGCCCAGTTCGGGGCGCCCGCCGTCCTGGCGGCGTCCCTGCCGGCGGGAAGAACCCATCGGGGGAAACAGATGCGGTCGGGGCCCCGGAAAAGGGGCGGTGGGAGCGGGGGTTTGTGCGCGGCCTCCTCCTTGGGACGGGTTTCGCTTTTCTGCCTCGCGAGGGGCGGGGCGGGACAGGGGGATCGGGGGTTGCTGGTGCGGCGTTTTTTGCGGGAAAAAGGAAAACGGGTGCCCCCAATGTGATAGGAAACCCGGGGGTTCGATTGCAAGGGGGGTTCCCCGAAACGGCCTCCTGTACGGGAACGGGTGCCTCCACTGAGATATGGAAACCCGGTTTTAGATTGCATGGGTGGGTTTGCCCGCTGGGGGCCACCCTGTACTGGAAGGGGTTTGCCTCCCCTTTCCCGGGTTCAGAAAATTCGGGGGGGTAAAGGGTTTGGGCGCCGTCCAATTGTAGTTTTAGGGCCCCCCAGCTCGTTTCCCTTTCTGGCGCCGCCCTCCCGGTGGGGCCAGGTTCTCGGGGTTTACCCTACGCTTTTTCCCAGCGTAGGGGGTTTTTCCGGGCCCGGGGTGCCAAACGGGGCTCCGTGGGGGATGGGGTTTCGTTTCCCCGGGGGGGAGAGCTTTTACTCCCCCAAACCCCTTCCACTTCTGCTCCGTCCATTCCCCATCTCAGAAAAGTAAATGTGTTTTTTGCATAGGAGGGGCAAATCTTTTTTTGGGAGGGGGGGACCTTCGGTTCTTTTCCCCCACTGAGGAGGATGGGGAAAGGGGCGGAAATCCAGAGTGGGGGGGCACGATCTTACATTGCGAAAAATTTAGGGTGCGGACATGTTTTCGCGCCCGGAGGAGGTACGCCCACGAGACCCCCCCCCTTAACTTCCCCTGTCCCTTTTGGCAAGATTTTTTTAAAAATTTTTTTTTTTTTTTTTTTTTTTTTAAACGGAAAAAAAGGGGCAAATACGTTTTTTTTTTTTTTTTGCAATTTTCAAGCAAAAAAAAGTTAAATTTAAAGGGCCACCGGGACTCGCTTTTTTGGAGCTTCTGAATCCGGGTTGGGTTTGGGTGGGGATGAAAACATCTCTGTGGCAAAGGCCCCTGGGGGTGTTCGGGTTTTTCACAAATGCCGGCTTTCCCCCGGCAATTGAATCAGAGGTTTTTTTATATTAGAAGTGAAAAAAAACTTTTTAAATATATGTATATTTATTTATATGTAACAAATGACATGTATTAAAATATTTTATATATATATGTATTCAAAGTGTGTATATTTTGTTTTAAAAGGAAAGAAAGGTTTTTTTAGTTGCGATATTTTTTTCCCATGATTTTACAGGGGGATTTCCCGGTATCGGAATCGGATATCCCCGATAGTGATTTCGGCGATCCCTTTTCCGACCCGATATTTTTAGATATCGAGCGTATCGTTTAAACACTAGTTACCCTTTTGTGCGGGGTAATATAAGATCATGGAGGTGGCAGTATTATTTTGTTTTTTGTATTTTGGCATTATTAGAAATTATTGGTCTTTGTATAGTGGATTTTGTTTTAAAAAAGGGAAAATTTGGGAAAATTTTTTTGTGGTGGTTGTTATGACCCTTGTGTGGTGTCATCATTTTGGAAAATTTTAAAACCCCCGTATATACTTGTGTAAAAAGCCCAGATTTTCAAACACCTTTTTTTTTGGGGTTTTTAAAAAAGCCCCCCCGGCTTATCAAGGTCATTTGGGCAGAAATCAGCGGGGGAGGGGGGGCGCGGCGGCGGAGCCGGTGGCTGGGAAAATCTACTCACCCTCCCCGTTTTCCTTGCTGAAAAGTCCCCGCAATCCTGCGTTTCCCCGGCTTTTGCAGCCCCCCAACGCTGACGGTGAGTAAAACCAGGGTCATTAAGGTCATGTAATAGGGGCGAGCGCCAGTTCCCCTGGGGTGGCCTCCATATTTATGGCCTTAATGAGCGGGATTACATCACCCCCTCAGCGCTGGAGAGCTGCAGGAAGCCGGGGAAAAAATGCAGGATTGCAGGGCGTTCAGCGATGGGAAAGGGGGGGGTGGAGTATGATAGAGGGGGATGGGGGGGGATTTGGGGGGGACAAGGAGCACGGAGAAAGGCGGGGGGGGGGAATGAGAGCACAGAGCAGAAAGGGGGGGGATGGGGGAGCACGGGGGCAGGGAATGGGGAGGGAAAAGCCGGAGAAGGGGGCGGGGGGGGGACGGAAAGACGGAGCAGAATGGGGGGGGGGGGGGGAGAGCACGAAGCAGAAGGGGGGACGGAGGACGGGCAGGGGGGGGGAGGGCAGAGAGAAGGGCAAAAAGGGGGGGGGATGGAGAGAAAGGGGGCGAACGGGGGGGGAGGAAGGAAAAGCACGGAGAAGAACGGGGGGGGGAGGGGACCCGGGGCGAAAAGGGGGAGGACGGAGAGCCCCGGAGCCCGGACGGGGGTTTGGGCACGGGGGGGAATGGGGGAGTGCGGGGCTGAATGGGGGAGCACGGGGCGGGGAGGGGGAGGAGGAAAGAAGGGAAGAAGGACAGGATAGGGAAAGCTGGAGGAGGGTAGAACAGAGGGAATGGGGGGCAAAGAGTGGTTGGGGGACAAGGCGGGACGGCAACTTTTACCCCCGGGTTTTATACGCGAGTCAATAATTTTTCCCAATTTTTTTTTGGCAAAATTAAAAGGGGGTGGGCTTATACAGGGGTTTTTTTTTTGGGCTTAAAACATGGTATTTTCCGGTAGTATTTTTGGAAAAATTTAAATTCTTAGTTAGAGGGGGGTTTTGTTCAGTGACACAATAGTATTTGTTTTTGGGAAAACTGTTATTTACAAATAAAAATTAGAAAATTTACTTTTTATTTTTTAAAATTTCTGTATTATATTTTTTATTTTTTTTTTAAAGGGGGAAAGGCATTTAAATTTTATCATTTGGGTTATTTAAAAGGAATTTTTGGGTGGGGGACTATTTGCATTACTGTTTACTAGGGGTTTATTTGGGGGGAGCTGAATCGTACCCAAGTTTTTTTTTATTATTGGAAAATTTTTTCTTAATGGTGTTTTTTGGAGGGGGAAAACCCTTTTTATTTGAGGGGATTTTTTTTTCCTTTAAAAAAAACCCTGTTTAGCAAATCCTTAATATAATCATTGAAAATAGATTTTGGGGACTTTGTTGGAAACCCTTATGGTATGGCTCCTTCCCAGAATTTTTGAATCAGCCCCAGTCCCGATTTTCCCCTCTGGGGTTTAAATGAAAATTTCGCGGGGCCCACGCAATTTTTTTTTAAATTGTTATGAAAAATAAAAGATATTGCATTTCACGCAGATTTTGTGTTTTTTCCCTTTATTAATTTTATGTTACTTTTTTTATTAATGGATTATTGTTAAATTACTAAAAATCGGGCTTGGTACTACATATATAAAAAAAATAGTCACTTTTTATTTTTTTTGTGTGTGAAAAATTTATATTTGAAAATTGTAGGTAATTATTTTTATGGTCTTCAATGGAGAATGAAAAAGAAGAGGTTGAACAAGGAAAAGATATCACTTTTTTTTAAAAAAAATTTTATTTTATGTAGTTTACAAATCCCCAATTAAATTTTGCAAAGAAAAAAAACCCCCCAGAAAAACTGCATCAAAAACACATCAAAAACGCACAGAATTTCCCGCTGGTTTTTTTGCCAAAAGAGGCGAAAAAAAAGAGAAAATTTTCCCCAAGCAAATTTCCCCAAAAATGCCAATTTGCCTTAGCGGGAAATTCTTGACATAAATTTGTGTTAAGGGTATGTTCACCCCTGGGCTTTTTGTGGGGTTTTGTTTTTGCAGCAAAAAATTTTATTTCTTTGCAAGAAAGAAAATGGGGGAAAAAAGGAGGTTTTGATTTCAAAATTTTTTTTTGGGTTTTTTTTTTGCGGTTTTTTTTGCAGGTTTTTGGGGAATTTTTTTTGGGGTAGCTTGGTTCTTTGTTTCTGCTAATAAATTTTTGGGTTTCTGTCCAAATTTCTTTTCCCTTAGCCCCAAATTTTCTGCAAAAAATACCCGCATTTTTGCTGCTTTTTAATGTAATTTTTAAACTGTTTTTTAGGGTTTGTTCACATTGGGAATTTTTTTTTTGCGTTTTTTAAAGCTTTAAATTTTTAGCTGTTTTTTTTCAAATACCAGCAAACTTGAGATTTTGAAATCCATGCAACACATTTTTTTTTTTTCCCTCAGGAAATTTTTTGCTTTGTGCTTTTTTTTTTTTACTTCTTTTTAGTGTTTTTTTTTCAGCACTTTTGCAGCTTTTTTTACCCCTTGGCTTGAAAAGGGGGTTGAAAAACTCTGCAAATAACAGGGAAAAGCGGTGTAAGAAGTGACATGCTCTATGTCCAAAAAAAACAGCAAAGGCACATAATCCTGAAAGCCAAAAAAATAATGTGTATGCATGAGGGTTTCTGAAAAAATTCCCTATACTTTGTTGGTTCTGGTATGTTGACCTGGGCTTTTTTTCTGTGTTTTTTTTTTCAGAAAAATCTGTTTTCTTGGCAGGAAAGAAACGTGGCAAAAAGCCCGGTTTTCGTGTGTTTTTTTTGTGCGTTTCTCGTTGCGTTTTGGTTTTTTTTTTGGTGCTTTTTTTTTGGGGTAAATTTTGGTTTTTCTTTGTGCATGCTAAATTAAAATTGGTGCTGTCCTTTACCCTTTTTTGCATCGAAAAGGCTGCAAATAATGTTTTCTTTTTCGCCTTTTTAACCCATTCAAGCCAGTGGGTGAAAAATGCTGGGAAAAAAAATTTAAAAAGGGGTTTTTTCTTAGTCTTTTGGGTATTTTTTAGGGGGAACAGAAAACCAGCAAAGGCTAGTCAAATAGCTGAGGGGGTGTTTAATAGTGGGAAGGGGCCATGGAATTTGGGCCCCCCGGCTATAAAAAAATTTGTTTCAGCGCCCCGAAAAAGGAAAACTTATAAAGCAACCCAAATTTGGGGACTTTTCCCCACTCTTCCAAATTGCCCTGTAGTGGTGGCAAAGGGGGGAATATTTGGGGGGTTGATGTCCCTTTTTTTTTGTTAAAGGGGACTTTAAAAATCCCGCCTTAGTAATAGGGGAGGTGTTATAAGGAAAATTCTCCTTTATTAAACTATAGTTTATGGTCAATTTAAAAACACAGCCGAAAATAGTCCTTTATTAATCTTAATTAACCATTTCTTACTGTTTCACCTAATTTCCCGACGCTCTTTCTCTGCAAAAAAAATAAAATAATAAAAACCCTTTCCCAATTTTTAATTTTTTTCCTGGGCCTCCAAAAACCATTTTCTGAGTGTCCCGGGGCGTTCTCTTTTGTTTGAAAATCATTTCAGGGGTTGCGATGCTCTTCCGGCCCCCCGGGATCACTGCGGAAGGGTTTAAAATTTTCCCCCAGGGTTCCCTGAGCCCCCGTGGGATTTCACCAAAAAGGGGGGGGGACGGAATTGGTTTTTTTGGAGCGTTTTTCCGACGACAGGGAAAAGCAAACCCGGAAAACACACATCCCGACAAAGCATTGAGGCATGTCGGGGGCCGGTCTGAAAAGGACCTGATAATGTGTGGCCCGTCAAATTTACTGTTTGGGCCCCCCAACATGGCCCGGGCCCTTTCTGTCTGTGACAGACAATTCCCCGAAACTTCATTAGCTCTCTAAAGAGCGCCCAAAAATTTCAGGGAGAAAACCCCCGGCTAGCTGAGCCAAAACCC
>JARQOD010000006.1:72879620-72898350 GCA_033576555.1 Oophaga sylvatica | reverse complement strand
CAAAACAGCAAACTCCATTTTAACAAAGGGCAAAATCATTGACAAAGTTACCTAGAAAACCCGGAATACTGACAGCCTGACCCTTTGGGAAAATAGTCAGCAGTGGCTTTCTCCTCTCTTCTCTTTGAAAAGACATAAGTGTTTAGCTGAGCCGAATGTTACTGTGTATGGGGCATCATTTGGACGAAAGCTTTCTAATGCATATGTGCGAATTACTTGGACCGTGTGAGAGTTTCTGGATATCACCCAGCCACTAATGTCCAGTTCCCAATTTTTCTTAAATTTTCAGTGAGAACTAACAGAGGAACTGAATATCACACCAGCACTGTATGTGGTCACTTGGCAGCTCCAAATGCCTACCACAAACAACTCCATTTCCCAGTGGTTGCCTGCATTCTCCCTTTAACCCCTGTGCAGGGATCTGTGCTTAAACAGAGGTCCTTTGGCTAGAATTACAGAGTTAGCTGCTGTTCAGTGGGGCAAGCTGGGAAGAAGGATAGCCAATAGACATGACAAACATGCTCAGTGATACTCGGATATCAATCGAGTATATGGGTGCTCGGCACTCGACAAGCATTCAGAGATACGATCACACACAAAAGTGAAGCATGAATGCCGTTTATTGTCAACGAGTTTCAAGATTTACAAACCTCTTCATCAGGACCAAACCACAATGATTATTGAATAAAAATTAATAAAAAATAATTAAATAATTCTGGTTTACTTAAATAATTATTTTTTTTAATCCTTTTTAAATTTTGGCTTATATACAAGTCATTATACAGGAAAGAATGTTTCTTACCAATTTTTTCCTGTAAACTCCAATGTCTCATCAACTTTAAAAGTTTTTTTGTCAGTCCTTAAAGTGGAGTAAAATGTGACAACATTGTTCTCAGCAGCGATCTGGGAGTCAGCGATGCTTCCAGGGTCTTCCCAGGCTTTTCTCCTTCCATTCAGCACTTTTTCCATCCATTTCAAGATTTTCTCTTCCACCCAGACCTCCTTGCTCAGATTTTGTACTTGTTATTTGAAATGTGTATTCGAACATTAGGAATCGAGCCTAGGAGCATTTTAGTGCTCGCTCATCTCTAATAGTCAGGTCAGTTCCAGGAGGTACAATATTGTCAAGCAGGAGAAAAATAAACTAGGTACAACATTGTCAAGCAGGAGAAAAATAAACAAGTCAAGGTCAGGAACAGAATAAATCAGGATGAAACAAAAGATACACAGTACACAGGTAAATCAAACATTGACAGGGAGTGGGAACTGGCTCCTAGGATTTAATACAGTGAACAGCCCCCCAACATTGAGAAACCCAAATAGGTATAACCCAATAGCTTTTGGGCTGGCAGAGCCACAAATCTCAGGAATAAATAGGATTGATCCTGTCAAGCATCAACAGCTACAAAGGTGTGGCATCAATTTGTGGCTGAAGCGGAAACCGCCACAGTTGTTACAGTGCCCACTGCAGAGTTCTATGAAAAGTTATTGTTATTTCATGGGCAAAGTAGTCATATTAAGAGTACACTTTAAAGGCTATGCACATCTTCACACAGAATTTATTTTTAATTTTAGTCTTTTTTTGTAGTTTACTTGCTTATCAAAGGTTAAGCAATTAAATAGCCTACATTTAAATTTTCATACCATTTTGCTGTAGCAAAATTTCTGTCAGTTTTTTTATCTAGCTGGATGCATTTGCAAAAATGGTACAGATCCCCTGGACCTCTTACCCTACTTTCTCTCATAGTCAGAGACAGCAGCAGGAAGTGGATTGTACACACATTGCCATAGCATGGAGAGGGGGGAAGTAATACAAAAAAGCAAACAAGCTATAGAAAAGAAGGAAATCATATGCAAAGTAAATAAATGCAAAATAGAAGCTGTGCTGATATACTGTGTATGCAGTGAAGATAATAGAAGACAGAGACCTCACATTCAGCATGTACTACTGGCAGTGACACTCCTACTAGCCTACTAGATCAATATTTGAAACCTTGATCAGGCTGCTAGGTGCACAAAAGGCTGAGTTTTTTGTTAAAGGGAATCTGTCACCCCATTTTTGCTCTATAAGCTGCGGCCACCGCCATCAGGGGCTTATCTACAGCATTCTTGAATGCTGTAGATAAGTCCCTGATGTCACCTGAAAGTGAAGAAAAACGAGTTAGATTATACTCACCCAGGGGTGTTCCGACGTCTGGTCGGGTCTGGAGGCAGTCGCGGTCCGGTTCGGCGCCTCCCATCTTGTAGTGAAGCCGGCCTCTTCTTTCTGTCCCATCGTGGCTCCTGCGCAGGCGCACTGCTCTGCCCTGGTGAGGGCACAGCAGAGTACTGCAGTGCGCAGGCGCCGGGAAAGGTCAGAGAGGTCCGGCGCCTGCGCACTGTAGTACTCTGCTCTGTCTTCTAATCTGTAGGAGCCGCAACGGGACGGAAAGAAGAGGCCGGCTTCACTACAAGATGGTATTCGCCGAACCGGATCGCGACTCCCTCCGGACCCGACCGGATGGCGGAACGCCCCTGGGTGAGTATAATCTAACTCGTTTTTCTTCACTTTCAGGTGACATCGGGGGCTTATCTACAGCATTCCAGAATGCTGTAGATAAGCCTCTAATGGCGGTGGCCGCAGCTTATAGGGCAAAAATAAAGTGACAGATTCCCTTTAAAGCAATTTTCATTACTACACCGCTAGTGTCACTCCAAAAACAAAGCTGTACGTAAAGGGGGTGTGGACACTGGAAGTTAAGAACTCTCAAGACTCTTGTTGTGATCACAAGACCCTGTATGTGCTGTCAAGTCTCTGGATTTGATATCAAGACTCTGGAATTTGATCTCAAGACTCTGAATGTGAGTTTAGAAGCTATGAAAATGTCTGTCTATCTCTCTCACTGCAGTCTGTACTCAGTTTCTTTGTGTGTGTCACATTATGCAGTGTGTACTCTGTCTCTCTTGCAGACTTCTATTCCAACATGTCCTCAAGTGAAGAGCTGAATGCTTCCCTTCCCAGAGTGGACATGACACTGATTATGTGAGTACATTTGCTATACTGATTGGTATGTATGACTGTCAATACGACATATGTGGTAAATCATGTATTTTCTATACACGAACCTTCCAGTGCGGAAGAGCAGGAGCATTTGAGTGGCAATGATTCTTCCGAGGGTCATCGCGCCTGAGTTCCTGAGATGGAAAGACGGCGTGTAAGTAGTCTTGATTGTTTTTGGTTTAAGTGTTTTATATTTAAAACTATATGACTTATAATTTTTTGTTTGCTTTGTTTTTCTGTGTTTCTTTGATGACTAGGTTCCACAACGTGAGGAAACCAACCCCGTCATTGACAATGACCAGCTAATTAATCTTGTGCAAGAGCGAGTAGTTTGTGGGGCACCCGTCATTGTCAACATTCTGACTTAGTGATTCGACAACTGTGGGAAGAAGTGGCCAGATCGCTGTTGGATGATTGGGACCATGCCACGTCAAAAGTCAGAAAGGATTTTTGTAAGTATTGCAATGTGGTCTGACGCGTCAATGAAGCTGTAAATGTAGGTGCATTGTTTAACAATTTCTTTTTAATTTATTTTACCCCTTCACAGTGAAGCCAGTAAAAGTTAGTTGGCATTCGATGAAGGATCGCTTCAATAAGGACATGAGAGAGGAGACTCTGGTTCAAAGTGGAGCTGCTCCAAAGATATCGAAATACAAATTTCATCGCATGCTGTCTTTCCTGAGGCCTGCGTTTGCACATCGAACGTGAGTATCTTTGTGATGTATTCCATGGTCTAATAACATTTAAATTGTTCAGTTCTACAGGATATGATGGCGGTTTATAAAAAATATATATATTTTTTAGTAATGATTTTCATTTATTTTCCACACAGAACCTGGAGCAGCACCACAGAACCTGGATCGTCCACAGTTGTAGCGGCCCCTCATCGACCAGCCAACAAACAGTCCCAATCATCCATCAGCGATGGAGCAACCAGGCAGGCTTCACAGGTTGGGTACAGGCAGCCAGTCCATCAGGTTTTCCCCTCTCCTAGCCCTCTGCCACTGGTTTTGTTGTGGCTGCTCGCCAGCGGCAGAGGGCCTGGCAGAGGTCAATCATGCCCGAGTTTGTTCACTTAAGCTCTGTCTTCCAGGATGGGATAAAGGTGATAGGAGATAGACTGGACAGTGGGTTCACTCATGTGAACACACTTTTCCAGGAAGTCAACAGACGCCTTGACCACCTGGAAGCCGACCTCCAGAGCCCGGCGCAACATTTTTTCAACACAATAGAGCGGGCCGTGTCAGAAAATCTTCCTCCTGAACTCCAGCTGAACGTCATGCAGACCTGCCAGGCTGCTTACAGCGAGGCATTATAGCAGTCCCGAACCTACCATCCACAGTCCGGATATTACCAGCAGGCACACCTTTCTTTTCCAACACGGCAACAAGAGCCTGCACAGCATCAGTGGCAGAAGACGCCAGCACCACTGCACTTATCACAAGCGAACTATCCTCCACCACCACCACAGCTGGACATTACGGCAGTTCCTTCAGTTCCCAACTACACCACGCTGCCGAGTGCAGCACCCCTGCAGCATGCAGCATTATCCACCATGCTGCTGAGTGCAGCACCCCTGCAGCATCATCCACCATGCTTCTGAGTGCAGCACCCCAGCAGCATGCAGCATCATCCACCACGCTGCCAAGTGCAGCACCCCTGCAGCATGCAGCTACCACAATTCAGTGTCCAGCGCCCCTGCAGAATGCAGCTACCACAATGCTGAGTCCAGCACCCCTGCAGCATGCAGCTCCCACGATGCCGAGTTCAGCAGCATGCCAGCAAGCTACAGAGGTCACTACTCCCACACATCGAAGCGAGAAACGCAGAGGTGCCACAAAAAAACAGACGCCCAGTAAGGACTATGCGCAGCACTTGAAAATGACCAAGAGCAAAAAAGGTAGCCCAAAAATGAACCCACTACCTGAACCCTCACCTCCCTATCTGTCTCTGTTTTCAAATCTGTCTACACCTTCCCTTGGCTCTCTCCCTTTCAATGTGTCTATCCCTTCCCATGATTCAACTCCTAACGTGTTGTCTACTCCCAATGTCTCATCTCCCCAAATATTTACAATGCATGACATCGCTGAACACACCATCCATGAGACAATTCTGCATTTTATTTCCCCTTCCCCGGTAACACCTTCGCCACTGACTCATACACAATCATCACAGTTCGACATCCCCAAGGTCCACAATATCTCACCATCAGAAAGACCTCAAACCTAAACCCAATTGTAAGTTATTGGTTAATGGAAAAGAAACAATTGTTTATTGTTGTTGGTAAATAAAAATTTTATTTTGTTTGCACAATCCCTGTGTTTTCTTTGTCTCTGTATTTAAAAACACACATATGTGTGTATTGTATTGCTGACTTAAAGTAGTAATGGGTGTATTAAGCAAACATTACTGTACAGGTACATTTAATTACAAGCGGATTAAGCCATTTCATCTTGCCATGCCACATGTCCAATATCAGAAACAAAGTATGCAGCAAAGTTATCCCTCATTTGGACAACTTACACTGTAGTCCTCAGAGTGTGATCTTGGTAATCCCGCAATGTGGTAGCAACAGGTTCATTAAGTTCTAAAGGTACTGCCACACTACTCGATCCCGCTAGCGATCTCGTTAGCGTTGCATACTAATGAGATCGCTAGCGGGATTGTTTCTATATCGCTAAATGCTGCCGCATTTAGCGATATAGTGAACGACGCTATCGCCGTTAGCGATCTTCTTAACGACTTTAGCGGTACAAAAGTACCGCTAAATCGCTAAGAAAAGGTGCCACACAGCGATTAGATACTTACCCAGCGGGAGCGCCAGCGATGAAATAGGGTCCGGAACGATTCCAGCGACGAGCGAGATCACAGCAGGAAGCTCGTCGCTGGAAGCTGCCGCACTGAACAACATCGCTAACGGGATCGCTAAATAGTGACGTTTTTTAGCGATCCCGTTAGCGATGTTTAGTGTGGCATACCCTTAAGTGTTGTCGCTCTTTCACCAGGTTGTAATTGTGCAGGACAACACACGTTTTGACAACCTCATCAATTATCTCAGTTTCTAGATTGATGGGTGTTCCCAAAATGCGCCATTTTGATGCCAGCAAACCAAAGCACACTCCACAGTTCTTCGTGCACTTGTCAGTCGATAGTTGAAAATCCTTTTTGTGTGATTCAATTCCCGACTCGAGTATGGTTTTATGACGTTGGCACACATTTGAAACGCCACATCCCCAACCAAAACAAATGGCATTGGTGGTCTTTCAATGTTCGGAAGAGGTTGTGGCATTGGAAAATTGAAATTATTACCATGCAAAAAATGAAATACTCAGATCCACTTCTAGCAGGTTTCAGAATCTGAATGTGTTTGCCATCCACAGCTCCCAAACAGTTTGAAAAATTACAAATTAATAAATGTAGCGTGTGCACAGCAACATGAAGAGGTGCCAGGGTAGGTTCCCAATCCGAATAATGTATAATAAACCCGGCACTCAACTTTGAAGAAAAACGTGATTTTTTATTGTTGTCAGTGATGCCAAACGTTTCGGTCCCGAAAGACCTTCATCAGTGACTATATAGAAATAAAGTAATCCAATCAAATTGAGAAATGCATAACAAATGCTAAATAAAGTATATACACGTGGTATTTAAATTGACAATGAGAGTATACCAATAAGAAGAGATACAATAATGGTTCAGTCGTTTTAGCATGATATAATAAAGAACAATGAGGAACATGCACGTACCGTAAATCACAGTTTAGTTAGGTTATATTCTCAGAGCGGTTGTGTTTTGCCTAAGGTGACCTGAAAATGTTTTGGTGGTTGTACAGATAAGAATTAAAATGCATTTCGTGGGTGATGGAATAATTTCTGTTGTGCTTACCCCCAGTTATAATGAAAAAACGCGGTTACCACCGCTAGTTACTTAGGTGCTGTGGGGTGACAAATAGCAGAAAATTATCCACGGTGAATGGTTGTTGAACCTGTGTATCGTGCAGTATATACACATACCATATGGTGCCGGTGCACGTGTCTGTTGGACGTGCAGACTGATGAAAAAAGTCTGTGGTGGTTAAAGAAATACATGATTTAGTATATAGTGAGTATCTGCCACGTGAAAAAATGCAAAGGAAGAGATTACCGGTAATAAGGTCTGAGGTTTTTGCTGCTGCCTGCGGACATGGAATGAGCACAAGCGTGATTGGTGTGGCTAAAGTGAACACTGGAAGCCGAAATAGCGGATTAATGTATCTTACCCTGTGGCCGAGTATCGCGGTATCCACCGCTGGATAAGTGCAGGCAGGGAGTGATCCATTATCGTTGTTTTATGGGTGAGCGCCTGTAAAGAACTTCCGGTATCCGGAGCGTGCGTATAACCGGAAGTGATGTGACCGGAAGTGAGATATGCGCTCCAGGTGCGTTCCAGTGATGTATTCAGGAGGTGTGCTTGACATTCGGCGCATGCTCAGTAAGGAAAATGTGATACGATCGTCTAATGCAGTCTTATTTGGTGTGGAGGATAGATTCATAATGGTTAGAGTGCCCAAAACATTTTTTCAGTGGTCAATATAGGCGGCTCTGGAGAAAAAGAAACAACATAGTTAGAAGGTGAATGATTATTAAATAAAAGACAATACATCATAATCCCTGTTGAGACCTTTTGGGGTTAATGTTTCCAAAGTATGTATCCAATAGGATTCTCGTTTTTTTAGAAGAGAGATCCGATCGCCACCACGTCTCAATGGGGGTATATGGTCAATCACTTGGAATTTAAGTTGGGAGATAGAGTGTCCCTTTATATGGAAGTGATGTGGAACAGGAAGCAGTAAATTTGCACATCTTATGGTGGATTTATGCTTGGAAATTCTTTCCCTCACTGGGAGGGTGGTTTCCCCGATGTATAGTAATCCACATGGACACTTGATAAGATAAACTACGAAAGATGTGTCGCAAGTGAAAAATTGTTTGATGTGAAATATTTTTCCTGTGTGTGGGTGATAAAAACGATCACCCTTAAGGACATTACTGCACTGGGCGCAGTGTAAGCATGGGTATGTTCCCATTTTAGGGCGAGTCATGAACCTCTGTCTCTCAACTGGTGATGGACCAATGTCTGCTCGGATCAGATTGTTTTTGAGATTTGGTGGTCTTTTAAAACAAGGCATGAATGGTTCTTGAAATTCGGGAATATTTGGGTGAGCTGTCGATAGAAGGTGCCAGTGTCGTTTGATCGTTTTGTGAAGCAGGAAGGCAAAGGGATGATAAGTGTGGACAAAGGGAATATGTTTTTTAGTGTTCAAGCGTGGTGTTGGTACATGGTTCTGGGATTGTTCCAGAAGTGGAAGTGGGTAGCCTCTTTTGGAGAATTTTGAAGTCATATCTTGAACTCGGGTGGCGCAAAGGACCTCGTCCGTGACAATGCGTTTGACCCTCTGATATTGTGAAATCGGAATATTTGTCACCCCACAGCACCTAAGTAACTAGCGGTGGTAATCGCGTTTTTTCATTATAACTGGGGGTAAGCACAACAGAAATTATTCCATCACCCACGAAATGCATTTTGATTCTTATCTGTACAACCACCAAAACATTTTCAGGTCACCTTAGGCAAAACACAACCGCTCTGAGAATATAACCTAACTAAACTGTGATTTACGGTACGTGCATGTTCCTCATTGTTCTTTATTATATCATGCTAAATCGACTGAACCATTATTGTATCTCTTCTTATTGGTATACTCTCATTGTCAATTTAAATACCACGTGTATATACTTTATTTAGCATTTGTTATGCATTTCTCAATTTGATTGGATTACTTTATTTCTATATAGTCACTGATGAAGGTCTTTCGGGACCGAAACGTTTGGCATCACTGACAACAATAAAAAATCACGTTTTTCTTCAAAGTTGAGTGCCGGGTTTATTATACATTATTCGGATTGGGAACCTACCCTGGCACCTCTTCATGTTGCTGTGCACACGCTATATTTATTAATTAGTACCTTCCCATAACGTGTAGCACGCAAATAGTGGGTATGTCTTCTACTACCTTTTCCTACAACTCAGAAGAAACTACAGCAATATTGGCTCAGTCTCGTTTTTCTAGCGATTTCCTCAAAGCACCACCTCGCGAAACACGGGGACGTGATTTAGAAAGAGCACTTAGGCACCAAGTTAACCTTAGATTGCACAGCGCCACCCTATCGGAGTACCTTCGGGTTAAAAGAATACCCCGGGGTTTACGTGTACCACTTCGCCCCACCTTATTCCACGACTCCCCAGATTTTTGTGCAAGGTATGAACAAATACTTAACAAGTGTTCTTTCGACCTCATGACGCTCACCTTGGAACATCTGCACAAGGCTATCGAAATCAACACAGCAGCCATCCAGAACATCGAAACTCAGTTAGCCACCACCGGTACTTCTGAAGAGTTACAAACACTGAAAACCCAGATACAAGGACGCATTGACCAACACACCAGAGATACCGAGAGTCGAAAACGAAACAAATTCTCCAGAGACACGGCTGACTACGAGTCTAACAGGGTCTATAAATGGCAGGACAATTCCTCCTTCAGACAACAACCTTCACGCGGTCCACACTCATCTACGGACTACTCCACATCAGGGTCCGAACAGGAACGAAGCTCCTTTGGACCCCCTCCGGTTCCTTTTTTAGGACAGCGACGCAGGTTCTCAAGACGAAGACCAGACGGAGCTCACGAGGCAAGAAACAATTCGGACCAGACACGAGTCACCCGCTCACAGGTACAGAGTCGTTGGTAATCAACATCTCCTCTAGAACTCTGGGTATAGCCGAATACCAAGTACTACAAAAGGGATTATCCTTTTGCCCAGCCTATAAGTATAAAACTTTCGACCTGGACATGGACCTACAACGTTTCTTTCGGTCATTACGACTTAAAGTATATTTCTCTTCAGTGGACACGGTTAATCCCACTCCACCGGGACCCCACTACGCATTATCCATTCTTAACTTGGGCCTCCGCAACAAAAGTCTATTCCGCCCCCCACATGGCTCACATGCGGTGGAAACGTTTATAGACTTTGTTCAATCATCCTTCCTGAAATTACGCAAAGACATTGAACAAGGGAAACTTTTTTACCCTTCCAACATGTCTCAAATAGAAAATCAAGCCTTGAAATCTCTCCAGGATGATAACACATTAATATTTAAACCCGCAGATAAAGGCGGAGCCCTGGTAATAATGGATAAGTCTTCTTATATATCAGAGATTAATAGACAGCTCTCTGACATCTCTATCTATCAGAAATTACCTAGAGACCCCACCAGCGAGATCCAATCTAAGATTGAGACTATCATCTCCAAGTACACTGAACTAGGGATCCTCGACTCCAAAACGTGCGATTATCTTCGCAACAAAAATCCCATCACTCCAGTCTTTTACACACTGCCCAAAATTCACAAGAACCTACAGAATCCACCAGGGAGACCCATAGTGGCCTCCACAAACTCAGTGCTGTCTCCCATTGCCAAATACCTTGAGAAAATCCTAACACCCCTTACACAAACTGCTTCTTCATTTTTGTTGGACACTGGGAACTTTCTCAATGAAATCAAGAAAGTGCAGAACATGCCTTCAAATACAATACTAGTAACCATGGATGTGAGGGATCTATACACTTCAATACCTCACATTAATGGAATCAACTCGGTACATCACCTTCTCACATCCAAAGGTTGGGCTGAGGACCAAACAAATTTGATCATTGAATTATTATCCACAATTCTATTTAATAATTTTTTTCTGTTCCAAAATACATTTTACCTGCAAACACGTGGCACAGCCATGGGATCCAACGTAGCGCCTCCGTACGCTAATACGTACATGGCGGACTTTGAGTCCACCCACATCTATAAACATCCACTCTACCTACAGCATGTTGTCCTATGGAAACGATTCATAGACGATGTCTTTTGCCTCTGGAGTGGCACGTTGGAATCTCTACACGAGTTCCTTACATTTCTCAATACCACCTGGCCAGGCATAACTTTTACCATGACACATGACTCAAATAAAATCCATTTTTTGGACACATTGGTAATAAAAGACATAAATTGCCTGATCACGACTGACTTATACGTCAAGCCCACAGATAAGAACAGTATTCTTCATTTTTCCAGTTTCCACCCTCCCTCAGTAAAGAGATCTATTCCGATTTCACAATATCAGAGGGTCAAACGCATTGTCACGGACGAGGTCCTTTGCGCCACCCGAGTTCAAGATATGACTTCAAAATTCTCCAAAAGAGGCTACCCACTTCCACTTCTGGAACAATCCCAGAACCATGTACCAACACCACGCTTGAACACCAAAAAACGTATTCCCTTTGTCCACACTTATCATCCCTTTGCCTTCCTGCTTCACAAAACGATCAAACGACACTGGCACCTTCTATCGACAGCTCACCCAAATATTCCCGAATTTCAAGAACCATTCATGCCTTGTTTTAAAAGACCACCAAATCTCAAAAACAATCTGATCCGAGCAGACATTGGTCCATCACCAGTTGAGAGACAGAGGTTCATGACTCGCCCTAAAATGGGAACATACCCATGCTTACACTGCGCCCAGTGCAGTAATGTCCTTAAGGATGATCGTTTTTATCACCCACACACAGGAAAAATATTTCACATCAAACAATTTTTCACTTGCGACACATCTTTCGTAGTTTATCTTATCAAGTGTCCATGTGGATTACTATACATCGGGGAAACCACCCTCCCAGTGAGGGAAAGAATTTCCAAGCATAAATCCACCATAAGATGTGCAAATTTACTGCTTCCTGTTCCACATCACTTCCATATAAAGGGACACTCTATCTCCCAACTTAAATTCCAAGTGATTGACCATATACCCCCATTGAGACGTGGTGGCGATCGGATCTCTCTTCTAAAAAACGAGAATCCTATTGGATACATACTTTGGAAACATTAACCCCAAAAGGTCTCAACAGGGATTATGATGTATTGTCTTTTATTTAATAATCATTCACCTTCTAACTATGTTGTTTCTTTTTCTCCAGAGCCGCCTATATTGACCACTGAAAAAATGTTTTGGGCCTCTAACCATTATGAATCTATCCTCCACACCAAATAAGACTGCATTAGACGATCGTATCACATTTTCCTTACTGAGCATGCGCCGAATGTCAAGCACACCTCCTGAATACATCACTGGAACGCACCTGGAGCGCATATCTCACTTCCGGTCACATCACTTCCGGTTATACGCATGCTCCGGATACCGGAAGTTCTTTACAGGCGCTCACCCATAAAACAACGATAATGGATCCACTCCCTGCCTGCACTTATCCAGCGGTGGATACCGCGATACTCGGCCACAGGGTAAGATACATTAATCCGCTATTTCGGCTTCCAGTGTTCACTTTAGCCACACCAATCACGCTTGTGCTCATTCCATGTCCGCAGGCAGCAGCAAAAACCTCAGACCTTATTACCGGTAATCTCTTCCTTTGCATTTTTTCACGTGGCAGGTACTCACTATATACTAAATCATGTATTTCTTTAACCACCACAGACTTTTTTCATTAGTCTGCACGTCCAATAGACACGTGCACCGGCACCATATGGTATGTGTATATACTGCACGATACACAGGTTCAACAACCATTCACTGTGGATAATTTTCTGCTATTTGTCACCCCACAGCACCTAAGTAACTAGCGGTGGTAACCGCGTTTTTTCATTATAACTGGGGTAAGCACAACAGAAATTATTCCATCACCCACGAAATGCATTTTGATTCTTATCTGTACAACCACCAAAACATTTTCAGGTCACCTTAGGCAAAACACAACCGCTCTGAGAATATAACCTAACTAAACTGTGATTTACGGTACGTGCATGTTCCTCATTGTTCTTTATTATATCATGCTAAAACGACTGAACCATTATTGTATCTCTTCTTATTGGTATACTCTCATTGTCAATTTAAATACCACGTGTATATACTTTATTTAGCATTTGTTATGCATTTCTCAATTTGATTGGATTACTTTATTTCTATATAGTCACTGATGAAGGTCTTTCGGGACCGAAACGTTTGGCATCACTGACAACAATAAAAAATCACGTTTTTCTTCAAAGTTGAGTGCCGGGTTTATTATACTGAAAAATTACAAATGTCCTGGAATTTTGCAGCATTTTCCAGCCACAGTTCAGTTGTGGGTTGGGGGAGTCATTCTTCACGCAGAACGTCACATAAAGCACGGCAGGTGTCTACCACAATCCCAGAGAGGGAGGACACTCCAATCTGGAATTTAAAACATAGAGATGATAAGGTCTCTCCAGTAGCCAGGAATATGCAGAACAGAAAAATAGAAAAAAAATCAGTACATAGCTTTTATAACAACAATACTAATGACATGTGTTTCTTTTTCAAAATTACATACCTCAGTGTCACCAACAGATGTTCCTCAGCAGGAATTGCTCGACATAATTGTGTGTTCTGCCTGGTAATAGATCCTCGGACATGTTGCAGCAAGTCATTGAAGCTCTGTTCCGACATCCTCGTGTAGTTGAAAAACTTCTCAGGGTTGTCATGCAGCTCGGTGTACAATGAGTAGTAGGCTCCACGGCTCTCTCGAACTTCAACAATGGGATGTTGCCAATAGCGATGACGTCTTCTCCATCTTTCTCTTCTTCTCTCTTCTTCACAAGCCACAGCAAAGGCAAAAGCCAATTTCAATGCCAAATCCAGATTACGATAGAAACTCTCCATGCCAAGTTCCATCTTGCAGCTGGATACACCAGCAAAAGATGAGGATTTCATATGTGCAAGGGTCTATATACAGAATTCCCATTGGACGTGGCTTGTGTCAAGGAAATTCTCCTGGAAATTTCGAATTCATGTGCAGAAACAATGCAAACGCATGTCAAAATGCATACAAATGCATGCACACAGCGTTTTTTTGGCATCATGCTTAAGCTGATGCGGATAAAAAACGCAGCATAAGCATGCGTTTAAATGTTTTGGCATGAGTTTGTGCATGCAGATGATACGCTGCGCACAGAAATGCTAATGTGAACCTAGTCTAATAGATGCACCCTTTCTGGGGCAGCTGCAAGCTGCAATTTTTAGGTTGGAAGGGGGCAATATCCATGGCCCCTTATCAGCCTGAGAACACTAGCCCCCACCTGTCTGCTTTCGCTTTGCTGATTGTCAAAAATGGGGGGGACCCAATTCCGTTTTTTTAAATTATTTAAATAATTTAAAAAAACGGTGTGGGAACCCCTTTATTCTTGCTCTCTAGCCATGATAAAGCTGACAGCTGAGGGTTGGAGTCTGAAGCTGTCAGTTTTGCCATGCTGGTTATTAAAAATAGAACAGACACCACAGGATTTTTTAAATTTATTTATTTATAGTGCAGGTTCCGGATGATGAATACTTCCATCAGGATGAATGCTCTTGCTATTATCAGTGACAGCAAGCATGGGCTGATGAGAAAAGGACTCACATCAGCCCACGCCTCTATGATTGGCAGTAAACTTTTTACCACTGGTAATCCTAACGTCAGTCAGAGCCCCAGAGTTTCTCTCGCTGTCATGCAGATGACAACTTGGGAAACAATGGATGTTTAGGCCTCTCATTCATCTGTATGGTGTTCGGGTTCAGGTACTGTTCTGGTTCCTGAACCAAACATTTTTTAAATGTTCAGCCGAACAGGCCACAACCGAATATCCAGAGGTTCGCTCATCAGTAGCTGTTACGGGTTAATTTTGCATAACTATGCCACAAATGTTTACATTACTTGTACTTGTTTTCTGTAATTGTTATTGTAACTTATGTAGTGCAAATTTCCATGAATACAACGCTATTGCTTTCAGCTTCATATCGGTAGTTGTTTTTTAACCTTTATTACTGCAAAAAAATTTGTTTTATTACTGCACATATTTGTTTTTTACTGCACAAATTGTATATTGCTGCACACTAAAAATTCTCTGTCAGTGGGTCTGAAAAAGATTGAAGATTGCAACCTGAAACTTTGTGCAATTCAGTTAACTAAATGTAACCACTAAGATACAGTGCCATGTAAAAGTTTGGGCACCCCTGGTCAAAATTACTGTTATTGTGAACAGTTAAGCAAGTTGAAGATGAAATGAGCTCTAAAAGGCCTAAAGTTAGAGATGACAAATTTCCTTTGTATTTTTGGCTAAAAATGTATATAAATATATATATATTCATCTTTTACATATTAAATATTACAAAAAGGAAAAGGGTCCAATGCAAAAGTTTAGGCACCCTGCATGATTAGTACCTAGTAGCACCACCTTTTGAAAGTATCACAGCTTGTATACGCTTTTTGCAGCCAGACAAGAATCTTTCAATTCTTGTTGAGTGATTGTTATCCTTTCTTCTTTGGAATATTCTTCCAGTTCTGTAAGATTCCTGGGTCGTCTTGCTTGCACTGCTATTTTAAGGTCTAGCCACAGATTTTCAATGATGTTCATATTATGGGACTGTGAGGGCCATTGGAAAACCTTCAGCTGGCGCCTTTTGAGGTAGTCCAGTGGTAGATTTTGACATGTATTTAGGATCATTATGCATTTGTAGAAGCCATATAATTTTTCAACTTCAGCTTTTTTACGGAAGGTGTTATGTTTGCATCAAGAATTTGTTGAAATTTCATTTAATCCATTCTTCCCTCTATCCGTGAAATATTCCCAGTGCCATTGGCTGTAACACAATCCCAAAGCATGATTGATCCACCCTCATGCTTGATTGTTTGCGAGATGTTTTTTTCCTGAAATTCTGTGCGCTTTTCTCTCAACACATACCTTTAATAATTGTGGCCAAGGAGTTCATTTTTAACCTCATCGGTCCACTGGACTTGCTTCCAAAATGCATCAGGCTTGTTTAGATGTTATTTTTGCATATTTCTCAGGATAAATTTTATGGTGAGGATGCAGAAGAGGTTTTCTTCTGACGTCTCGTCCATGAAGGCTATATTTGTGCTGGTATCTCTGAACAGTAGATCAATGTACCACAACTCCAGAGTCTGCAAAATCTTTCTGAAGGTCTTTTGCAGTAAATCGGGGGATCTGATTTGCCTCTCCAGCAATCTACAATCATTGAAATTTTGCTTGGTCTTCCAGACCTTATCTTGACCTCACTTTTCCTGTTTACTGTCATGTCTTAATTACATTTCAAACTGAGGAAAAGGCAACTTTACAGTAAAATCTTCTTATACCCTTCTCTTGCTTTGTGGTCTCCATCATTTTCAGTTTCAAACTTTTAGGCAGCTGCTTAGAAGAACTCTTGGCTGCTTTTTTTGACACAAGGTTAGAGGAGGCTGGATTTTTAGAAAGCTGGTAAATTTGCATCACCTGGCCTTTCCTAATGATGATAGTGAACAAGCCAAACCTGAACAGCCTAATTAAGGTCTGAAACCTTGGTCAAAGTTATCTAAGCACACAAAACTCCAAGGGTGCATAAACTTTTACTTTTTCCCATTTTCCTTTTTGTAATTTTTAAAATGTAAATAGTGACAATATATATATTTTTTGCCTAAAGTACAAAAAAATTGTAATCTTTAGCTTTAGGCCTTTTAGAGATCATTTAATCTTCAACTTGCTTAACTGTTAACAATAACTTTAATTTTGACCAGGGTGCCCAAACTTTTATATGACACTATATGTAAAAACATTTTTTGTTCATGTCAAAAGTATCTATTTTCCATTTAGTGATGTCGCATATGTAGGAAAACAGGATTTGGAGCTCTGGATAAAGAAATGCTCCAATTCTAATAATGCAATATATAATATATGGAATGCATGTTCTTTGTAAAAATACAGACACATTGAAAAAAATGTCATGGTTACTAAACAGTGGTAAAACTTGAGACAACTGCAACTAGGTTGAAACTTGTTAAAACTATAAGAAATACTATCTACAGTATACTACAGAGTAATCTCATGAAACAGAGTGTACATTTATCACTTTGTTTCCCTAACTTTTTTTGTAAAGGAAGATGTGTTTTATTAGCAACAATCTAGAAATCCCAAGAATAAAAATATAGTCCCAAGACCATATTTTTTAAGACAAAAAAAGATGCATTTTCCACCTTGGTGTATAGATCACAGTTTTCTTTCCAGAACTTTAATATTCTGCTGCAGAATCATTCTACTGCAACAAATACTCATGTATCTGTAAGATCATGTGAAATATTAGAATTTGGCACGGGTACATTTGTAGCCTGAAATATGAAAATGCCATGGGATTTAGATTTACAGACCACAACAAGGCCATTCAAATGATTTAGGATGTGAAGCTAATTTTAATGGATCCCGGCTGTTCAGTGGAAAATTCACTTCAATCCGATTCCCGATAGACTGCACATCATGCAGATCATCGTCACATCAAGTGTTAGCATGTTATAGCATAAATCACATCTATTCATACCCTAAGATTTTTTAGAACCATACATATTTTCTGTATGTTTTTCTGCTTTTAATATAATATGCACAAAGTCAAAGATGGCTGTTGGATCATTCAGACTAAATGATAAATTGGTTTGACAAACAGCTTGCTTTAGTTCTTTTACATGCATTTTAAATCAGCAAACACAGTGGATTTTTCAATACCAATCTATGCTAATATACTTGGATGCATGGCCTTTAAAAAGTAAAGTCACTTTAAGCTTTGGCATCTTGTTATCTATCCTTATCGTGCATAGTACATTTTGAAAGAACACAATTTATCCCTTTCATGAAAAATATCAGTCTATCTTCTTCTATAAAATGGTATTTGCCTTCTTCCCTCCGGTAAACTGTAAATTGCCTTGCAGAATGCTAAGGCTGAAATGTTTGTTTGATCTGCAGAAATCACTAGCAGAAGGTTGTCTCTTAAGAGCCCCAGGCTAGCAATAGCTATTACTGAGGTGTTCATAATCCACTGCTTTTATTGCATCTTGAATGCATGTGTGCCAGAACAAGTGTTTTTCTTGATCCACAATTCAGTTTGCCCTGAGGATGATTAACATTATAATGGAAGAGCAGGAAAGCCTAGATTCAGCATTATTTCCAAAATCATTCTATACCCATTCAGCATTGATTTTGGACTTGACATTATTCCAATCATAATAGTCTGAAGTTGTGAGACTTATTAAGAAACTAAATCAATATATATACGTATGGAGTGCTTCAATAGATATATATATATATATATTAGGTAAATAGATATGGAATAAATAGATAACTAGAAAGTAGTCTTGAGCAAAAGGATTCACAGGACAATTCATGACAGTAGTCTCTGGCTGCCGTACCACAGCATGCAAACCTCCTTGTACCCAGGGAATCCTCAGCAGTAGAGGGCGGTTCACAATGCTTTGGGTACATTTGTAAGTAGGTTATTTGGATGCAACTGTGCAGACAATGAGGAGACAGTGGTACTTAGCCAACACTATTTATTTAACTAACACAAAAAGGAAAATCTATCTATAAGTATATATAGGCAAGTAAGCACTATATTGCTGATAACAGTAACAGGGTAATACAGGATATTATGACACAACAATATGACTAAATACAATATCTATGCAACATTCTATTACATACAGTATACTGTTCTTTTATCCAGCAGTTAAACGACTGTTTTTGCATTTATGTCTCAACTTCACT
>JARQOD010000006.1:72793894-72879520 GCA_033576555.1 Oophaga sylvatica | reverse complement strand
TGACCTCTGTAGCTTGCTGGCATGCTGCTGAACTCGGCATCGTGGGAGCTGCATGCTGCAGGGGTGCTGGACTCAGCATTGTGGTAGCTGCATTCTGCAGGGGCGCTGGACACTGAATTGTGGTAGCTGCATGCTGCAGGGGTGCTGCACTTGGCAGCGTGGTGGATGATGCTGCATGCTGCTGGGGTGCTGCACTCAGAAGCATGGTGGATGATGCTGCAGGGGTGCTGCACTCAGCAGCATGGTGGATAATGCTGCATGCTGCAGGGGTGCTGCACTCGGCAGCGTGGTGTAGTTGGGAACTGAAGGAACTGCCGTAATGTCCAGCTGTGGTGGTGGTGGAGGATAGTTCGCTTGTGATAAGTGCAGTGGTGCTGGCGTCTTCTGCCACTGATGCTGTGCAGGCTCTTGTTGCCGTGTTGGAAAAGAAAGGTGTGCCTGCTGGTAATATCCGGACTGTGGATGGTAGGTTCGGGACTGCTATAATGCCTCGCTGTAAGCAGCCTGGCAGGTCTGCATGACGTTCAGCTGGAGTTCAGGAGGAAGATTTTCTGACACGGCCCGCTCTATTGTGTTGAAAAAATGTTGCGCCGGGCTCTGGAGGTCGGCTTCCAGGTGGTCAAGGCGTCTGTTGACTTCCTGGAAAAGTGTGTTCACATGAGTGAACCCACTGTCCAGTCTATCTCCTATCACCTTTATCCCATCCTGGAAGACAGAGCTTAAGTGAACAAACTCGGGCATGATTGACCTCTGCCAGGCCCTCTGCCGCTGGCGAGCAGCCACAACAAAACCAGTGGCAGAGGGCTAGGAGAGGGGAAAACCTGATGGACTGGCTGCCTGTACCCAACCTGTGAAGCCTGCCTGGTTGCTCCATCGCTGATGGATGATTGGGACTGTTTGTTGGCTGGTCGATGAGGGGCCGCTACAACTGTGGACGATCCAGGTTCTGTGGTGCTGCTCCAGGTTCTGTGTGGAAAATAAATGAAAATCATTACTAAAAAATATATATATTTTTTATAAACCGCCATCATATCCTGTAGAACTGAACAATTTAAATGTTATTAGACCATGGAATACATCACAAAGATACTCACGTTCGATGTGCAAACGCAGGCCTCAGGAAAGACAGCATGCGATGAAATTTGTATTTCGATATCTTTGGAGCAGCTCCACTTTGAACCAGAGTCTCCTCTCTCATGTCCTTATTGAAGCGATCCTTCATCGAATGCCAACTAACTTTTACTGGCTTCACTGTGAAGGGGTAAAATAAATTAAAAAGAAATTGTTAAACAATGCACCTACATTTACAGCTTCATTGACGCGTCAGACCACATTGCAATACTTACAAAAATCCTTTCTGACTTTTGACGTGGCATGGTCCCAATCATCCAACAGCGATCTGGCCACTTCTTCCCACAGTTGTCGAATCACTAAGTCAGAATGTTGACAATGACGGGTGCCCCACAAAGCTACTCGCTCTTGCACAAGATTAATTAGCTGGTCATTGTCAATGACGGGGTTGGTTTCCTCACGTTGTGGAACCTAGTCATCAAAGAAACACAGAAAAACAAAGCAAACAAAAAATTATAAGTCATATAGTTTTAAATATAAAACACTTAAACCAAAAACAATCAAGACTACTTACACGCCGTCTTTCCATCTCAGGAACTCAGGCGCGATGACCCTCGGAAGAATCATTGCCACTCAAATGCTCCTGCTCTTCCGCACTGGAAGGTTCGTGTATAGAAAATACATGATTTACCACATATGTCGTATTGACAGTCATACATACCAATCAGTATAGCAAATGTACTCACATAATCAGTGTCATGTCCACTCTGGGAAGGGAAGCATTCAGCTCTTCACTTGAGGACATGTTGGAATAGAAGTCTGCAAGAGAGACAGAGTACACACTGCATAATGTGACACACACAAAGAAACTGAGTACAGACTGCAGTGAGAGAGATAGACAGACATTTTCATAGCTTCTAAACTCACATTCAGAGTCTTGAGATCAAATTCCAGAGTCTTGATATCAAATCCAGAGACTTGACAGCACATACAGGGTCTTGTGATCACAACAAGAGTCTTGAGAGTTCTTAACTTCCAGTGTCCACACCCCCTTTACGTACAGCTTTGTTTTTGGAGTGACACTAGCGGTGTAGTAATGAAAATTGCTTTAAAGGGAATCTGTCACTTTATTTTTGCCCTATAAGCTGCGGCCACCGCCATTAGAGGCTTATCTACAGCATTCTGGAATGCTGTAGATAAGCCCCCGATGTCACCTGAAAGTGAAGAAAAACGAGTTAGATTATACTCACCCAGGGGCGTTCCGCCATCCGGTCGGGTCCGGAGGGAGTCGCGATCCGGTTCGGCGAATACCATCTTGTAGTGAAGCCGGCCTCTTCTTTCCGTCCCGTTGCGGCTCCTACAGATTAGAAGACAGAGCAGAGTACTACAGTGCGCAGGCGCCGGACCTCTCTGACCTTTCCCGGCGCCTGCGCACTGCAGTACTCTGCTGTGCCCTCACCAGGGCAGAGCAGTGCGCCTGCGCAGGAGCCACGATGGGACAGAAAGAAGAGGCCGGCTTCACTACAAGATGGGAGGCGCCGAACCGGACCGCGACTGCCTCCAGACCCGACCAGACGTCGGAACACCCCTGGGTGAGTATAATCTAACTCGTTTTTCTTCACTTTCAGGTGACATCAGGGACTTATCTACAGCATTCAAGAATGCTGTAGATAAGCCCCTGATGGCGGTGGCCGCAGCTTATAGAGCAAAAATGGGGTGACAGATTCCCTTTAACAAAAAACTCAGCCTTTTGTGCACCTAGCAGCCTGATCAAGGTTTCAAATATTGATCTAGTAGGCTAGTAGGAGTGTCACTGCCAGTAGTACATGCTGAATGTGAGGTCTCTGTCTTCTATTATCTTCACTGCATACACAGTATATCAGCACAGCTTCTATTTTGCATTTATTTACTTTGCATATGATTTCCTTCTTTTCTATAGCTTGTTTGCTTTTTTTGTATTACTTCCCCCCTCTCCATGCTATGGCAATGTGTGTACAATCCACTTCCTGCTGCTGTCTCTGACTATGAGAGAAAGTAGGGTAAGAGGTCCAGGGGATCTGTACCATTTTTGCAAATGCATCCAGCTAGATAAAAAAACTGACAGAAATTTTGCTACAGCAAAATGGTATGAAAATTTAAATGTAGGCTATTTAATTGCTTAACCTTTGATAAGCAAGTAAACTACAAAAAAAGACTAAAATTAAAAATAAATTCTGTGTGAAGATGTGCATAGCCTTTAAAGTGTACTCTTAATATGACTACTTTGCCCATGAAATAACAATAACTTTTCATAGAACTCTGCAGTGGGCACTGTAACAACTGTGGCGGTTTCCGCTTCAGCCACAAATTGATGCCACACCTTTGTAGCTGTTGATGCTTGACAGGATCAATCCTATTTTATTCCTGAGATTTGTGGCTCTGCCAGCCCAAAAGCTATTGGGTTATACCTATTTGGGTTTCTCAATGTTGGGGGGCTGTTCACTGTATTAAATCCTAGGAGCCAGTTCCCACTCCCTGTCAATGTTTGATTTACCTGTGTACTGTGTATCTTTTGTTTCATCCTGATTTATTCTGTTCCTGACCTTGACTTGTTTATTTTTCTCCTGCTTGACAATGTTGTACCTAGTTTATTTTTCTCCTGCTTGACAATATTGTACCTCCTGGAACTGACCTGACTATTAGAGATGAGCGAGCACTAAAATGCTCCTAGGCTCGATTCCTAATGTTCGAATACACATTTCAAATAACAAGTACAAAATCTGAGCAAGGAGGTCTGGGTGGAAGAGAAAATCTTGAAATGGATGGAAAAAGTGCTGAATGGAAGGAGAAAAGCCTGGGGAAGACCCCTGGAAGCATCGCTGACTCCCAGATCGCTGCTGAGAACAATGTTGTCACATTTTTACTCCACTTTAAGGACTGACAAAAAAACTTTTAAAGTTGATGAGACATTGGAGTTTACAGGAAAAAATTGGTAAGAAACATTCTTTCCTGTATAATGACTTGTATATAAGCCAAAATTTAAAAGGATTAAAAAAATAATTATTTAAGTAAACCAGAATTATTTAATTATTTTTTATTAATTTTTATTCAATAATCATTGTGGTTTGGTCCTGATGAAGAGGTTTGTAAATCTTGAAACTCGTTGACAATAAACGGCATTCATGCTTCACTTTTGTGTGTGATCGTATCTCTGAATGCTTGTCGAGTGCCGAGCACCCATATACTCGATTGATATCCGAGTATCACTGAGCATGTTTGTCATGTCTATTGGCTATCCTTCTTCCCAGCTTGCCCCACTGAACAGCAGCTAACTCTGTAATTCTAGCCAAAGGACCTCTGTTTAAGCACAGATCCCTGCACAGGGGTTAAAGGGAGAATGCAGGGCAACCACTGGGAAATGGAGTTGTTTGTGGTAGGCATTTTGGAGCTGCCAAGTGACCACATACAGTGCTGGTGTGATATTCAGTTCCTCTGTTAGTTCTCACTGAAAATTTAAGAAAAATTGGGAACTGGACATTAGTGGCTGGGTGATATCCAGAAACTCTCACACGGTCCAAGTAATTCGCACATATGCATTAGAAAGCTTTCGTCCAAATGATGCCCCATACACAGTAACATTCGGCTCAGCTAAACACTTATGTCTTTTCAAAGAGAAGAGAGGAGAAAGCCACTGCTGACTATTTTCCCAAAGGGTCAGGCTGTCAGTATTCCGGGTTTTCTAGGTAACTTTGTCAATGATTTTGCCCTTTGTTAAAATGGAGTTTGCTGTTTTGTGTGCCCTACTTCCTGTTCGTTTGTTTAAAACCCGGCTCAGGTGCTGGCTTCTCTGCTGGAGTATTCTGCTTCCGTTTCCCTGCAACCCAGCTGCTTGGTTCCTCACAGATCTTTTGTGTATTTACCAGGAAAGTGCATAACCTTATCTTCAGGTGTTTCTCAGCCACAGCAGTTTCTACCCATGGCTCTGGACATTCTCTGCATATGTAAGTTGCAAGTACTGTGTTATCATTAACCTGTTGACTTGGGAATTTAACCCTTGGTTCACTCCATCTGATAAGAACTGTGTTTCTGAACTGTTGCTGTTTAACCCTTCGTGCATTACCTCTGGTGAGAGCTGTTGGAACTGTTACCGGAATCTTACTGACATATGAACTTGTTGTTGGACTTCACTGAATTAAGCCACAACTGAGATTAACTTGTTCCTGGACCTCCCTGTGTTTTCTGCATACCTGGATCTGACTCTTCACACACCAGCAGTGTGTAAATCCAGCCACGTTACCTGTGCATCAGACTTACCTTGTGGTCACATTTGTGTGAGGACTCCGTCGTAAGAACTTTACCGCCCTCGCTATAGAGGTTCAAGGACTTATATATCCGGATTCATATAACTGGACTTGTGTATATATATATGGACTCATTGCATGTCACTACGGGTTGTTTGAATATTGTTTTTGGGTGTTTTGCTGTTTCACAAATACATTATTTGCATTCAAAGAAACCCGTCTCTGATTGTTCATTGCCCCACGCTATCAGAATCCTCGAGTTCCTACAATAGTATTACACAGGCATTTCAGTTCAAGCTGCTTAATTTTTATCTTCTCCTGTATTATCTCACATGGAAGAGTTGGGTTGCCTACATGTACCTCAGACTATTTGCCAATCCAGTCAATATCGGTGGGTTTTGCCTTAAAACTGTAGGGACACACCGCTTTGACAGTAAGGAAAGGACAAAACTCAATTGTCAATTTTTTTATAAATATTTAGGAATAATAACAGAATCAGCAAAACACAGAATTATAGAAAATGTGTTCTTGAATTGTTAGTTCATAGGAAATACAAATATATTTAAAGAGAGCTGCAACAAATCCTCTTTAAAGGGAAGCTATAATAAGAAAATGACCTATTTATTAAATCATGTTTTTGTGTTAAATTTGCATTTTTACATTTTTTGGCACTTATTTCATGTCATGATCTACATTATATAGAACAAATGTACGATAGAGTGAAGAGGGCAATCTAAATGTGTGTTCAATAACAGGTCTGAAATACAGACCAAGGATAATAACCCCACACATTAATGCCAAAATGTGAAAAAGACAAACTGCACTGAGCATAGCAACAAAAGAAGGAATATGCAGTCATGAAGTCAAAAAATACAAAATTTTATTGATTAAAAAAGATCAGATGGAAGACAAGAAAGGGATTGTGAATCAAAAACCACATAGCAACAAATAGGGCACAGTTCTGGGCATTGCTGCTGCATCTGCCAGCACGGACGCAGCTACGCTAAAGACACTACCTCGTCACTTCTATGAACATCATAATTGTGATGGTTCTTTATTGAAGGTACGGGGCATCGATTGTCTTACCATCAATATTAGAGGAGGTAATTTATCTCGTCGGCTTGCCCAGACGGAGACGAGGTGGATTTGGACTCTTCAAACAATCCATCCAAATGGTCTCAACGAGAATATATCATATGCTCCCTTCTTCTTATGATTCCCCAATTCTGCAGTCATTTGTGTTCTCTATCCGCATAGTACTTGTTTTTATTATATTTTAATACTGTGTTTGTTATTTTAGGTTCCTTTTGTTATGTCGTTGGCCGTGATCTTGTTACTTCACAGGATATTCCACCCTCAATCAAGATTCTGATATTTTGGAGATATTCTGGACATTATGTGTTTGAATGGACATATACATACATTTTTTGTCAGTATTTTTTTGTTAGTATTATATATGCATTTTGTATTTTCTGTTTCTCCATATATGTTTTTTTAGGTGTGTTTTACTACACCTTTTGTGTCTATTGTATTTTTGTTGTTTGTATTCTATGTATCACGTTTATTATTATTTTTGTTATCTCTTGTATTATATATTATGTTCTGTGGCTCACATTTCATGTATATTTGCGGTTCATTTTTTGATCGCATAATGTGCGTTACTACTGATGCATTACTATTCTTTCAGTGTCGCAGGTTTAGCGATCTGATTGGGATCGCATTATTATTCTAGGATTTTTTTGTACATCGCTTTATATCCCCATTCATTGGTGATCTATGCTTGCGATCTCTTTTGTATCGCACATATACGTCCTTGTTCACGGTCACCTTCCCCTCTTTTTCATTGGTTTGTATATTAGTTTGCGCACGCGCGGTTTGCACATTGTCGCTCAGCGCGTTACTTCCGGTGATGTCGCTATCCGGATCACATGGGGCCCCATGTGTGTTCCGGTGGGCGGCGTCCTGGGAAACGCTGCTGAGTGGCGATGGCGTCCTACACGTGTGCATGCATTAGCCATATAAATACAGGTACATTTGACCCTATACTCCATGCCCCCTGAGGAAGGAGTGTTTGTCCCACTCCGAAACGCGCGTCGGGGAGGGCCGGGAGATAGCTGTCCTCTACACCATTAGGTAACAATTTGCTTTATTATTTGCCTGTCTGTGTTTGACTCATTGTCATATTGTTCATTATACTTTGTATATCCTTGCCCACCTCTTTGAATGCCACATTATATGTGGGCTGAGGTAGATGTGGCTATGACTATATACATTCTTTATGATGGGTCATTCAATTGTTATATATTGTCATCTAATACTATTTTAGTACAGGTATTTATGTATTTTTTGTAGTGGTCATGCATTTCTCCTGTGCCCTATTTGTTGCTATGTGGTTTTTGATTCACAATCCCTTTCTTGTCTTCCATCTGATCTTTTTTAATCAATAAAATTTTGTATTTTTTGACTTCATGACTGCATATTCCTTCTTTTGTTATTATATAGAACAAAATTAGTTATTTTTGAATTTTCACACTGACCACATGGTTTTTTTAAACTCTTACTTCCTGTCATTTACAATGAAAGTGACAATGACAGATAACACCTCAATTCACAGCTATAACATAGGATTCACTAATCCCATTAAGTGAAGTCACAGCTGACTCTTGTCATGTTCCCTTCACAATGACGTTTACACAGGGTCAGTAGATACAAAAAAATAAATTCCAGCTCTGACTGCTGTTGCGATGTGTAACCAGGGGCGAACAGGGTGGTAGTCCTAACCGAACTCACCCACAAAACACAGTCTGAAGACACCCCGGCCCCTTGTACATGCAATAAGGGACTGATGCAGCTTTTCCCCACAGGTTACCTTCTCCTCCTCTGGTCATAGCAGTCCTGGCGATTTATAGTCTGCCCTGTCCAACTTATCCAGGCAACTCTCAGGAAGCAGCAGCTCCCTCTCTCCTCAAGGCTGCAAATCCAGCCCCCTTAATTAACTGTTTCTTTCCCTAACTCTAACACACAGTAAGTATGACATTATACACTGCAAATACAGCAATTAAAGGGAAACCTCACAATACATTACAAGGCATAAAACACATAAAGGACATTACAGGTACATAACATATGTACATAAAAGTGCACGAGGGGGTCACACGGAAGGAGGAGAGGGTGCAACTGAGGGGACCTGCCACCTCCTTACACTATGTACATGTGTTGTTTCATAAAATAAAAGGAAGTGTGAGTCTAAAAAAGCCCCAATGGTCAATGTGAAAATTGCAAGATGTCATTTTTTATTTGTAACACATTGTGAAATGAAAAAAAACACATTTAACAAAAAAAAAGATTTAATCAATGCTCATTTTCTGATAAGAGTTTTCTTTTAACTAAAAAAAATTGTGGGATTCTAGAAACTTAGTTTAGTACATGCAGGTTTATTGATCACAATTTTTTTTATAGTTGATGGCTTATTGGTTGGATAGGTCAACAATATTAGTTTAGTGGAGGTCCAACTGTCAGAATCACCCTCTATCAGCTGTTTAAAAAGATTGTAGAGTTCATAAGAGCAATGCAGCCTTCCAAATGCTTACAAAGATTCATACTGCACAATACCATACCTTTTGCAGTGACTATGCTTGGCATTGCAGCTTTGTCTCATTCAATTGTAGGACAGGCAATCAAATTTAAATAGTTAGCTTCAATTCGTGTCTTCAGGTGCACACTGCTCCCCAGCCTCCACATTTTCATATTGTTGGGGGCAGGCTCTCCTCCTTAAATTAAAGATTTGGTTAAGCAGCATTGTCATTCAGCAAACCTGAATGTGCAACTATGACATCTTCTTGTCTGAATGTGTGCTTGCTATAAACTCTGCACTGATAACTCTAAATTTGAATAAGAAAAGAGTTTCTTTAAACAAGCGCACAGCTCAGCAGTTAATAGGAAAAGTGATCAGTGATTAAAATGACTGCTCTGGCTAAGTGTCACGGGTGTGTCGCTGCGAAGATCGTCGCGATTGCACACCCTGACTTCTCACAGCTGAGTTTCTGGTGCTGGGTGTTTTTCGGCAGTGAGAGAGTTAATTCTTCCTCTCTCTGTGCTGGACAAGACCAGCCTGCTCAGCTGCAATTAATGTTGTTGTAATTGGATTCCTTCAAATACCTGCCTGTCTGCTAGGGAAGTGTCGGTGAAAGCATTCATGCAGACCAGCAGAGCGGATCGTATTAAGAAGTCTAAAGCTAAGAGTACCTGTTGTGGTTTTCTCCTCTCCTCGCTTTATTAATTATCTCCTTACCCGTTGGTGTTCCCTCTGTAGTGGTAGTTTTGTATGCAAGGTGGTCTTTTATTTTACCCCTTGTACTGTCTCGTTTGTCTTATACTGTGTGTGAAGGCAGTTACCTTCCTGTTCCCTGTGGTGGTAATCAGGGTCCTTCTCAGGACTAGATTACAGTGGTTAGGGATTCACAGGAGACAGGGTTACGCTGACGGCCTGGACCTCTGTACCATCAACAGTACCTCCAGGTAGAGGGATTAGTCAGGACCCCAGCTTAGGGTCAGCATAGACCCCAGTCCTCCTGTATACAGAGACAGCATGACATTTTCACCGACCATACTAAAGATTCCCCCAGCCACCATGGATCCAGTAGCCAGTCTAGCTCAGCAGTTGCAGAGTTTGTCCATGGAGCTGAGGGACGTTAAGTCCAAGGTTTTGTACCCCCCGGAGCAAGCCAGACCTGAACCTAAAGTAGCTCTCCCGGACAGGTTCACTGGAGGGCGGGACAAATTTTTTGCTTTCCGGGAGGCATGTAAATTGTACTTTCGGCTGCGACCTCGGTCATCTGGGAGTGAGGATCAAAGGGTGGGAATTGTCATCTCGCTCCTTCAAGGGGACCCCCAATCCTGGGCGTTCTCTCTTCCCCCGGGCTCCCCGGCTCTCCAATCAGTGGATAGATTTTTCGCAGCTCTGGGTCTTGTATATGATGACCCGGATCGGGTCTCCCTTGCTGAAACTAAGTTACGTAAGATACAGCAGGGAGATCGTCCGGCAGAGGAATTTTCTTCGGAGTTCCGTAGGTGGGCCACGGACACCCAGTGGAATGACCCGGCTCTTAGGAGCCAGTTTTGTCAAGGTTTATCTGACAAATTAAAAGATGTGTTGGCGCAGTATGACATCCCACGACACTGGAAGCCGCTATGGCCCTTGCTATTCGTATTGACAGACGTCTTCGGGAGAGGTGCGGGGTAACTTCGCCCCCTGTGATGACTCCACATTCCTCAAGGGTCCCTTATACTGAGGTTCCCCTGGTCAGTCCAGAGGAGCCTATGCAATTAGGAGGGACATCATTCCGGGGGAGGGGATCGGTGGGGCGCCACAAAACTAGAAGTTGTTTCTTCTGTGGAAAAAAGGGACATCTTATTAGGGGGTGTCCATCCCGTCCTTTGAAGAGTGAGAAGTCGCCGGAAAACTATTGATCCCAGATTGTGTGGTGGACGGCAATCTGGGAGTAAGTATTTCGTCCCTAAGTTCGTCTCAGTTTCTCATACCGGCGGAGGTGGTGGTGGGTGCGAGAACTGAGAGGATATCTGTTCTTCTGGATAGTGGGGCCGGGGCTAATCTGGTGGATGCTCGCTTTGCCCGGGTTCAAGGTATGCGATTGAGTGGGTTGGCTAAACCCGTCCCCATATTCTCGATCGACGCCAGACCTCTCGGTCAGGGAAGTTTTGTGCAAGCAGTACATAACATAGATCTTCAAGTGGGGGCGCTACATAAGGAACTGTTGTCTTGTTATGTGTTGGAGGGTCTTCCCACTCCTATAGTGCTGGGCCTGCCTTGGCTAACTAAGCATAACCCGGTTATTAATTGGCAATCCAGAGAGATAAGCCAATGGAGCGATTTCTGTAATAAAAACTGCATGAATACGGTCATTGGTGCGGTCGCTCCTAGGATCTTACCACCATTTCTGGTGGACTTTGAGGATGTATTCTCGGAGAAAGGTTGTCAAGAACTACCTCCTCATCGCGAGTATGACTGTTCTGTTAACTTGCTCCCTGGGGCCAAGTTACCGAAATCCAGGTTGTATAACCTTTCTGGTCCTGAGAGACAGGCCATGAAGGATTATATTTCAGAGAGTCTGGCTAAGGGGAATATTAGACCTTCATCTTCCCCGGTGGCCGCGGGATTCTTCTTTGTGAAGAAAAAAGATGGAGGCCTACGCCCTTGCCTGGATTTCCGTGAGCTTAATCGGATTACGGTCCGAGATCCGTATCCGCTCCCACTTATTCCCGATCTCTTCAATCAGATCGTGGGTGCCAAATGGTTCTCTAAGTTGGATCTCAGGGGGGCGTACAATCTGATTAGGATGAAGGAGGGGGATGAGTGGAAGACGGCGTTTAACACTCCGGAGGGGCATTATGAGAACCTTGTCATGCCATTTGGTCTGAGTATTGCCCCGGCGGTGTTTCAACACTTTGTAAATGACATCTTTCGCCACCTAATGGGACAGTTTGTGGTCATATATCTGGATGATATCTTAATTTACTCGCCAGATCTTGTGTCTCATCAGGAGCATGTTAGGCAGGTGTTGCAGATCTTGCGGGATAATAAACTGTACGCCAAATGGGAGAAGTGTGTGTTCGCCGTACAGGAACTTCAGTTTTTAGGATTCCTGGTGTCTGCATCCGGTTTTCGTATGGACCCTGGGAAAGTGCGGGCAGTTCTTGAGTGGGATCTGCCAGAGGATCTTAAGGCATTACGTTTCCTGGGGTTTGCTAACTACTACCGGAAATTCATTCGTAATTTTTCGTCCATAGTTAAACCTCTCACAGACATGACTAAAAAAGGGACGGATTTTTCAAAGTGGTCTGACAAGGCTTGTCAAGCGTTTTCCTCTTTGAAAAAATGTTTTGCTTCAGCACCCATACTTATTCAGCCTGATGCGTCACAGCCATTCATTGTTGAGGTGGACGCTTCCGAGGTAGGGGTGGGAGCAGTATTGTCACAAGGTTCGTCCCCTGGTAAATGGCATCCGTGCGCCTTCTTCTCTAAAAAATTGTTGTCCGCTGAGAGGAATTATGATGTCGACAATAGGGAGCTCTTGGCCATTAAGTTGGCTTTTGAGGAGTGGCGTCATTTTTTGGAGGGGGCAGTCCACCCAGTCACCGTCATTACTGATCACAAAAACCTGCTATATTCAGAGTCCGCTAAACATCTGAATCCCAGACAAGCTAGGTGGTCGTTGTTTTTTACCAGGTTTAATTTTGTCGTCACATATCGTCCTGGGTCAAAAAATGTTAAGGCGGATGCCTTATCTCGCTGTTTCCCTGGGGCTGGGAATACGGAGGACCCGGTTCCGGTCCTTCAGGAGGGGGTGGTGGTGTCGGCAGTATGCTCTGAGCTTGAGGAGGAGGTATTGGAGGCTCAGGGGGACGCCCCTGTTGGACCTCCAGGGAGACTGTTTGTTCCAAATCAGTTGCGACAAAAGGTGATCGAGGCACACCATAATTCAGCTTTGGCAGGACACCCAGGGAGTAAAGCAACTGAGGATCTCCTCTCGCGCCGGTTTTGGTGGCCTAACTTACATAGGGAGGTGGTAACTTTTGTCGCGTCCTGCGAGGTTTGTGCGCGCTCTAAGACCCCACATACCCGTCCCTCGGGGACCCTCTTACCTTTGAAGATCCCGGAGCGTCCGTGGACTCATCTGTCTATGGATTTCATTACGGACCTCCCGCCATTAGTGTTGAGCGATACGATACTGCAAATATCGGGTATCGGCCGATATTAGCTGTATCGGCCTTTCGATTCCGAATACCGATATTTTCCTCATATCGAATACCGGAATCGGATTTGTCACTGTCACTGTCTGTGTCCGTCGGTCGGGTCTGTCACTGTCAGTGTCCGTCGGTCGGGTCTGTCAGGAGTCAGCGGCACTTACCTGGCAGAAGATCTCCGGCGGTCACGGCCTGGACTGCTTCATGGCCGCCATCCTCTTCTCCCCGGCGGTCACATGCAGTTTCTCGTGATAAATGCAGTGACTGCTGGGTAATCCCGACCGTAAAGCAGTCAGTCCGATGACGTCACCGCCGGGGAAGCAGGTAATCAGCTGTGCTGCGCCGGGATGACAGGCTCTGCCTGTCATTGCGATGTAGCAGAGCTGGATCGTCGTGGGACTGTCGTTACTATGGACTGCGTCGGACAGGTGGTATACTGTTGGTTTGTTTTTTTTCTTTTTTTACAGGAGATCGATGGCGTCGCAGGAATGAGAGTACAATAAAAGAAATGAAAACTGTGTTGTCTCTTTTATTTCATTAAAATACTTTTTTCTTGCTTTGTCTTTTTTTATGCATTTAATAACTTGGGATTAATAATGGATCGGTGTCTTATTGACGCCTCTCCATTATTAACCGGGCTTATTGTCACCGTGCAATCAACGGTGACATTAACCCCTTATTACCCCGCTTGCCACCGCTACAGGGCAAGTGGGAAGAGCCGGGTAAAGTGCCACAATTGGCACATCTTTTGATGCGCCAAATGTGGGGCTGCTGTAGCCTGGTATTATCAGGCTGTTGAGGGCCAAAATCCATGGGCCTTGACAGTCTTTTAATACCAGGCCGCAGCAGTCTGCATTTTACTTGGCTGGTTAACAAAAATAGGGGGACCCCTACGCCGTTTTTTTTTCGAGGGGATCCCCTATTTTTGTTAACCAGCCAAGCTAAGCAGACTGCTGTGGCCTGGTATTATCAGGCTTGCAAGGTCCATGGATATTGGATCCTTACCAGCCTGAAAAACCAGGCCTCAGCGGTCTGCTTCATCTGGCTGGTTAACAAAAATAGGGGGGACCCCACGCCAATTTTTTTCGAGGGGATCCCCTATTTTTGTTAATCAGCCAAGATATGCAGACTGCTGTGGCCTGGTATTATCAGGCTGGCAAGGTCCATGGATCTTGGCTCCTTAACAGCCTGAAAATCCAGGCCTCAGCGGTCTGCTTCATCTGGCTGGTTAACAAAAATAGGGGGGACCCCACGCCAATTTTTTTCGAGGGGATCCCCTATTTTTGTTAACCAGTTCCCTCTGACATCACTGATTGTGTCCCTGGCTGACCTGAAGTGAAAGTGGAAAGCAATCAATTAAGCTTTCCACTTCCTCTCCTGTCAGCCAGGAGAGGAACTCATTCATTTGGGGGTAAACATTAACCCTTTCTGAAGGATTACACCGTGGGACCTGACTGTACATCGGATTGGTAAGAATAATTTTGCTTTATTATTTTATTTTTATTACAGGAAATGGTTTTAGCAGGAAAATAAAATATGGTCAAAAACTGTGTGATTATTTCATTAAACTTCTTTTTATTAAAGTGTGTGTGTTTGATTTTTCTTTCATACAACAGGATTAATAATTGATAGTTGTCTAATTGACAGCTCTCAATTATTAACCTGGCTTAAAGTGACCTTTCAATTGCAAGGTCATTTTAACCCCTTATTAACCCATTCGCCACCACTACAGGGCAATGGGAATAGACGGGCAAAGTGCCAGAAAGGGCAAATCTAATTAGAGATTTGACCTTTCTGGGGTGTCTGGGGGCAGATGTTAGTAGCCGGGGGGGGGCAAAAATAATGGTCCCTCTCTGGGCTATTATTATCTGCCCCCACTCACTGGCTTTGTCTGTCTGGTTGCGAAAATAGGGCGGGAGCCCACCATTTTTTTTCAGCAATTTTACACCTCATATATATATATACATGTCATTAAATTTGTGACACATATATATATATATTTATATTTATAGTTCATACACTTCTACATAGTATAATAGCCGCTAATTCAATTGCCGGCTTTTGTGAAAATGCAGAACCCGACATGAAATGACACTTGGTTTACATAGTTAACCATGTCTTTTCATGTAGTTTGATATCTGATTTGCACAAACAATTACATGATTGTAAATGTGCAAAATTTCACACCTGTAGGGGTTAATTAAAGGTGTAAATTCGTAGCAAAAAAGTCCGTTTTTTTACAACGAATTTACACCTTTAATTAACCCCTACAGGTGTGAAATTTTGCACACATAGACTGATGTAATTGTTTGTGCAAATCAGATTGCAAACGACATGAAAAGACATGGTTAACCCTATGTACACCAAGTGTCATTTCATGTCTGGTGCTTCTGTCTTTTCACAGAAGCCGGCTTTACCCGGCAATTGAATCAGAGGATATTTTACTATGTAGAAGTGTATAAACTATACATATATGTATATATATTGTCACAATGACATGTATATATATATATATATATATGTATTCTATGTGTGTATATTTAGTGTTTACAAGGAAATAAAGGGTTTTTTTTTAGTTGCGATATTTTGTTCCCATAGACTTACATTGGACTTCCGGTATCGGAATCGGATATCGATGATATTTAGTGATATCGGCGATACCATTTCGATACGATATTTTTAGATATCGAGCAGTATCGCTCAACACTACCCGCCATCTTCGGGCAAAACAGTCATACTCGTTGTAGTGGACAGGTTCAGCAAGATGGCACATTTTATCGCTCTTCCTGCTCTTCCTAATGGTAAAACTCTTGCGCAGGTGTTTATTGGGGAGATTGTAAGGCTTCACGGGGTACCCTCCGATGTGGTGTCGGATCGGGGGTCTCAGTTTGTGTCCAAATTCTGGAGAGCATTTTGTACACGGCGGGGGATGCAGTTGTCATTTTCATCGACTTTTCACCCGCAGACCAATGGTCAGACAGAGCGTCTGAACCAGAGCTTGGAGACATATCTCCGGTGTTTTGTGTCAGAGAACCAGGAGGACTGGGCTTCTTTCTTGCCTCTGGCGGAGTTTGCTCTAAATAATAGGCGGAGCGAGTCCACTGGTAAGTCCCCGTTTTTTGGGGCATATGGTTTTCACCCCCAGTTTTGTACTTTCAATAGGGGGGGCTCTTCTGGGGTTCCTGAGGAGGAACGATTTTCGTCGTCACTTGCTTCAGTGTGGAGAGGAGTGCTGAATAATCTGAGTACTATGGGGAACCGATACAAACGTATGGCTGATAGGAGGAGAGTGTCTGGTCCGGACCTAAGTGTGAACGATCTGGTATGGTTGTCTACCAAGAATATAAAACTTAAGGTTCCCTCCTGGAAACTGGGTCCCAGGTTCATCGGTCCATACAGGATCAGTTCTATAATTAATCCGGTTGCATTCCGTCTTGACCTCCCTCCTACATTTAAGATTCATAATGTGTTCCACAGATCGTTACTTAAGAAGTATGTGGCGCCGGTGATACCTTCACCTTTACCTCCTCCTCCTGTGGTGGTCAATGGTAACTTGGAGTTCCAGGTGGCGAGAGTCATCGATTCACGTCTGAATCGCCGGTCCCTTCAGTACCTTGTTCATTGGAGGGGGTATGGTCCTGAGGAGAGGACGTGGGTTTCTGCGTCGGATATTAACGCAGACCGATTGGTTCAGGCCTTCCACACTACTCACCCAGATAAACCCGGCCCTGAGGGTCCGGAGGCCCCTCGTAGAAGGGGGGGTACTGTCACGGGTGTGTCGCTGCGAAGATCGTCGCGATTGCACACCCTGACTTCTCACAGCTGATTTTCTGGTGCTGGGTGTTTTTTCGGCAGTGAGAGAGTTAATTCTTCCTCTCTCTGTGCTGGACAAGACCAGCCTCGCTCAGCTGCAATTAATGTTGTTGTAATTGGATTCCTTCAAATACCTGCCTGTCTGCTAGGGAAGTGTCGGTGAAAGCATTCATGCAGACCAGCAGAGCGGATCGTATTGAGAAGTCTAAAGCTAAGAGTACCTGTTGTGGTTTTCTCCTCTCCTCGCTTTATTATTTATCTCCTTACCCGTTGGTGTTCCCTCTGTAGTGGTAGTTTTGTATGCAAGGTGGTCTTTAATTTTACCCCTTGTACTGTCTCGTTTGTCTTATACTGTGTGTGAAGGCAGTTACCTTCCTGTTCCCTGTGGTGGTAATCAGGGTCCTTCTCAGGACTAGATTACAGTGGTTAGGGATTCACAGGAGACAGGGTTACGCTGGCGGCCTGGACCTCTGTACCATCAACAGTACCTCCAGGTAGAGGGATTAGTCAGGACCCCAGCTTAGGGTCAGCATAGACCCCGGTCCTCCTGTATACAGAGACAGCGTGACACTAAGTAGCCAATGGGTGGATGTCATAATTTTTCATGATTGATAACTTAGAATCAGGAACTTAAAGGGTGGGGGAGGTAAGTCAAGGGGGACTGATGAGCAACACTGTCTAACTGCTCTATAGAAATTAATAGGCTGGGAAGAGGAGACTAGAATCTCATGAGTTACCTCTTAAGCCTTGGTTATCTTTGGAGTGAGCTGTAAACAATATAAGACAAAAGCTTTCATAGCAGGAGAACAACAGCAGATAGAGAAAACAAGTCATTTGGAAACTTGCTTATTTTCATGCTACCTAATGAATTATATCAATTTTATAAAATAAAAAAACCTTTAAACACATGTATAACTTTTTTAATGGTGTTTTTCCACCACTTTGATATTGATGACATCCCTCAGTTGTTTGCAGCTTCAGCAGAGCCGAGAGTAAACAGTGTATGGAACTGAACATCACTGCTCCATCAAACTGTATAATGGTAACTAATAGGTACTACAGATCAACTCCCTGCAGCACCCGCAAATAAAGCGTGATGAAGTAGGAGTGTTTCGCTCTTTAAACTGTTTACATCCGAAAATGCCCTAGGATAGTTCAACAATATCAGAGTTGTGAAAAACTCCAATAATGAGATCTAAAACACATTTGATGCATTCTCTCTCTAGCAGCTTAGTTCTAGGCTTCAACAATGTTTGTAGATTTGTATCAGAGAGAAAACTAGTATAATATGCAAAAAATCAGCACAAAATTGTTAGATCTTAAAGTGAAAAGATGTTCAAACTTTGAGACATTCAATTTAAACTGTATGTCTGTGAAAGATCCTTAAAATTCCATTTGCATGCTAAAATATTTATATGACATAGACAGCTTAATATATTGCATGCATTTAAAAAGTATTGTCGTACTGTCTGCTTGCTTTACAAGCTAAGGTTATTTGTTCAAATGGATTTTATCCTTCATCACTTGAGAAAGGTCCTATGCGAACTGAAATGTTACACATGGGTGAATAAAGCTCACTTTATTTCAGTGTAATCCACCTAGAGTGCTGCCAATTTTTGCATTTATATGTAGAGAAAGGGGTAAAGTGAGAGGAGAGATGTAGAAAGAGAGAGGAGAGAGAGTGAGAAAGAAAGAGAGAGAGCATAAGTGGAACATATTGAGAAAAGAGAGATATAGAGAAAGTGAGAAAGAGAGCAATAGAGGGAAAGAGAGGGAGAGATGAAACAGAGTAATTTATTAAACTCACTTCAATAACATAAATTTCTTTATAGATTAAAAATGACAGCGATAATTTTTTTTGCTGTTCCTTCTTTTTTTGGACACAACTATTTGACCTTTCTTTCTTCCTTTAATGAAAAGCAGAAAGAAAGTTTCAAAGCCATCACAGTACTTGTAATTCCTGGCTTTTATTACTTTCTTATAGCCTCTGAACTTTTTCCAGGATAGATATACTATGTTTACTGTAAATTAGATCAAGGCCCAGTACAAAGAATGATGTCAAACTATCAACATAGATGCTGTGACATTTCTTTGATCAAGTCTTTAATATTTTATGGTCCCAGTCCTTTTCATAAACTTTATTCATTAAAATTACTATCCATCATTATCCTTTCTTAATGCCATGGCACTATTAGATGGTTCTAAAGCTTGTTGTAACGGTTAAGTAATAAACTCTCTTAAAAGGTTACATTTTAAACCATTAAGCGCGTCGGTAACCTTCATCAAACCTTTACAACACTTTTTTTTCTCTTTTTTTTTCAAAATTCTAGCAAAGATACCATGTGTGCATTGTACATAGGTTTTGGAAAGAAGGTACATACAGATATGTTCATAAATGCTACTAATAAACAAAATAACAACAAAAAAATAATAAAAAGAAAATACCCTTAGTTCTTGGTTTATCATTTCAGAATTCTTTTACCATTATTTAACAATTGTATTGCTGCAAAGTTTATCATATATATGATACATCTGTGACTCTCAGCCTGGGTTTTATGAATTTACAGTATTTCAGAGAATAAAGAATATGTGAAGTAGGGATAAAGGATTAAAGGAGAGGAAAAGTAAGGAAATGTACCTAATGTCCCCACCATTTAGGTCCAATCATCATCCTATTTAGGACAATTACTTGGAAACTGAATGATTAGATGAGTTGAACACTGCATAGATGAGCACACGAATAGAATGTACATAAATTGTTGTCACTTACACGTCTTGGATCCTGAAAGAGCTGAGAAATTTGTTCCACACCATGTGAAGAACCAGTACAATAAATTAAATGTAGTTGTTGGGGGCCAGCCACAGATTTTGTATTGTCTCAGGAGCTTTCACATCTCATATATTTAAAAGAAGGTGTAGTGTTTATTGTTTATATAAATGTATATGACATGTAAGTCCCACAAATGAGACTTCCATGTGTCTCAGGAATGTGGCCTCATTGCATATACAGTCAGGGCCAGAAATATTTGGACAGTGACACAATTTTCGCGAGTTGGGCTCTGCATGCCACCACATTGGATTTGAAATGAAACCTCTACAACAGAATTCAAGTGCAGATTGTAACGTTTAATTTGAAGGGTTGAACAAAAATATGTGTTAGAAAATGTAGGAATTGTACACATTTCTTTACAAACACTCCACATTTTAGGAGGTCAAAAGTAATTGGACAAATAAACATAACCCAAACAAAATATTTTTATTTTCAATATTTTGTGGCGAATCCTTTGGAGGCAATCACTGCCTTAAGTCTGGAACCCATGGACATCACCAAACGCTGGGTTTCCTCCTTCTTAATGCTTTGCCAGGCCTTTACAGCCGCAGCCTTCGGGTCTTGCTTGTTTGTGGGTCTTTCCCTCTTAAGTCTGGATTTGAGCAAGTGAAATGCATGCTCAATTGGGTTAAGATCTGGTGATTGACTTGGCCATTGAAGAATGTTCCACTTTTTTGCACTCATGAACTCCTGTGTAGCTTTGGCTGTATGCTTGGGGTCATTATCCATCTGTACTATGAAGCGCCGTCCAATCAAGTTTGCAGCATTTGGCTGAATCTGGGCTGAAAGTATATCCCGGTACACTTCAGAATTCATCCGGCTATTCTTGTCTGCTGTTATGTCATCAATAAACACAAGTGACCCAGTGCCATTGAAAGCCATGCATGCCCATGCCATCACGTTGCCTCCACCATGTTTTACAGAGGATGTGGTGTGCCTTGGATCATGTGCCGTTCCCTTTCTTCTCCAAACTTTTGGCTTCCCATCATTCTGGTACAGGTTGATCTTTGTCTCATCTGTCCATAGAATACTTTTCCAGAACTGAGCTGGCTTCTGGAGGTGTTTTTCAGCAAATTTAACTCTGGCCTGTCTATTTTTGGAATTGATGAATGGTTTGCATCTAGATGTGAACCCTTTGTATTTACTTTCATTGAGTCTTCTCTTTACTGTTGACTTAGAGACAGATACACCTACTTCACTGAGAGTGTTCTGGACTTCAGTTGATGTTGTGAACGGGTTCTTCTTCACCAAAGAAAGTATGCGGCGATCATCCACCACTGTTGTCTTCCGTGGGCTCCCAGGTCTTTTTGGATTGATGAGTTCACCAGTGCTTTCTTTCTTTCTCAGGATGTGCCAAATTTTAGATTTTGCCACTTCTAATGTTGTAGCAATTTCTTGGATGGGTTTTTTTCTGTTCTTGCAGCTTAAGGATGGCTTGTTTCACCTGCATGGAGAGCTCCTGTGACCACATGTTTCCTTCACAGCAAAACCTTCCAAATGCAAACACCACACCTCAAATCAACTCCGGCCCTTTCATCTGCTTAATTGAGAATGACATAACAAAGGGATTGCCCACACCTGTCCATGAAATAGCCCTGGAGTCATTTGTCCAATTACTTTTGGTCCCTTTAAAAACAGGGTGGCACATGTTAAGGAGCTGAAACTCCTAAACCCTTCATCCAATTTTAATGTGGATACCCTCAAATGAAAGCTGAAAGTCTGAACTTCAACTGCATCTGATTTGTTTTGTTTCAAATTCATTGTGGTAATGTATAGAACCAAAATTAGATAAATGTTGTCTCTGTCCAAATATTTATGGACCTAACTGTAGCTGTCAGTGGAGAGGTGGCTGAAATTCACATACAAATAAATGGAAATTTCGCCAATCTCTCCACTGACAGCACTAAATTCTTAGGATAGATGCAGGAACCATTGTCAAATTTTGTACTCATTTATGACATATCTTATGGATTTGCTATGAATATAGAATACGAGATGGTGGCCCGATTCTAACACATCGGGTATTCTAGAATATGTATGTAGTTTATTTATGAAGATTTAAGAATAATGCAAATGCAATGAACACACAGCAAACGCATGAGAACGGTTGATGCTTCTGATATTTTCCATAAAATTTCTACTCTGCTGATGCGTTCCTTTCATCAATTGCTCAAACAGATCTGAGTAGTGAGGTCTCGGTAGCATAACTTTTCCTTTTGGCAGCATTGAGTAAACAACAGATTGTCAGATGGTTTTTCATCAATGAAATTCAGAGAGTCGCATTTAGAGCAAACTGCATTCATATTCCCACAGTAGTGTTCAATAATTGTAGTTTCGTTGTCTGTTACGTAACGTGCAAGTTGTTGAATATTCAGCTGGGCTTGCCTTAGATGGTAGAGCATTAGTTTTTTATGAATTTGCCAATCATGTTGTCTGTTTGTGGAGATTCATTCACCTGATATTGTCTGTGGGATTTCGCATCGTGTTCCTGCCTAGCAGCAGTTTGTTGTGGTGTCTCCTGTTTCCGACGTTGTCTGTGAGATTCAGCATCCTGGGCTTGTCTGGCAGCAGTTTGCTGAAGTGTCTCTTGCTTTCTACATCGCTGCCTTGCTGCTGCTGCTTTTCTATCATCCTTAGTGGCGTATTTTCACTTACGACCCACTGGAAGACAGGAAGCGTAAATCGTGATAGCGTACAGTAAAGAAGTATCTGTTCAGCGCCCTGTGATTGACAGAACGTGTTCAGTGAACGTGACTGAACTATGTCGTAATGTGACTGACAGAAAGTATTCAGTAAACATGACAGAAGTACATCACACTGTGACTGACAGAACGTGTTCAGTAAACGTGAGTGAACTATGTCGCACTGTGACTGAGAGAACTTGTCCAGTAAACGTGACTGAACTACATCATACTGTGACTTACAGAACTTGTTTAGCAAACATGAGTGAACTACGCAGGGCCGGCGTCAGCACCCACTGCCGCCCACACACATCATGCCATCACGCCGCAATAATTATTTTCCCCTCCATTTGCTCATTTTCCCCTCCATTTGCTCTCTAACACAGGTTCTATGACAGTCCCTGTGACGTTCCTAAGGCCGCGGTCGGGTATCCAAGGGGCGTGCCCGCAGCATTCCCATGCGCGATCAATCAGCGACTCGGGATTTCCGTTACAGACAGACAGAATTAGACGATTACCGTATATACTCATGTATAAGCTGACCCGTGTATAAGCCGACCCCCCTAATTTTGCCACAAAAAACTTGGAAAACTTATTGACTCCTGTATAAGCCGGGTGTATAAGTTGCCGTCCTGCTCTGTGCTCCCCCATCCAGCTCTGTGCGCCCCCATTCTCCTCTGTGCTCCCCTCCTCCTGCTCCATTATCCTGTCCTGCTTGTGCTTTTCATCCTCCCCCGTCCTGCTCCGTGCTCCCCCATCCAGCTCTGCACTCCCCCATTCTCCTCTGTGCCCACCCCCGTCCTGCTCCGTTCTCTCCGTCCTCCCCCGTCCTGCTCCGTGCTCTCCGTCGTCCCCCTGTTCTGCTCCGTGCTCTCCGTCCTCCCCCCGTTCTGCTCCGTGCTCTCCGTCCTCCCCCCGTCCTGCTCCGTGCTCTCCGTCCTCCCCCGTTCTGCTCCGTCCTCCCCCCGTCCTTCTCCGTGCTCTCCGTCCTCCCCCGTTCTGCTCCGTGCTCTCCGTCCTCCACCCGTTCTGCTCCGTCCTCCCCCCGTCCTGCTCCGTGCTCTTCGTCCTCCCCCCGTCCTGCTCCGTGATCTCCGTCCTCCCCCCATCCTGCTCCATGCTCCTTGTCCTCCTCCATACTCCCCCCATCCTCCTCCATCATACTCACCCTCCCCGTGCCATCGCTGAATGTCCCGGCCGGCAATCCTGCGTTCTCCCCGGCTTCCTGCAGCTCTCCCCCGCTTCCTGCAGCTCTCCAGCGCTGAGCGGTGACATAATACCTGCTCATTAAGGCCATGAATATGGAGGCCACGCCCATGGGAGTGGCGTCGCGTCCATATTACATGACCTTAATGAGCGGGTATTACGTCACCGCTCAGCGCTGGAGAGCTGCAGGAAGCCGGGGAGAGCTGCAGGAAGCCGGGGAGAATGCAGGATTGCAGGGACGTTCAGTGATGGCACGGGGAGGGTGAGTACGATGCCCCAGCCACCGGCTCCTGCTGCCGCATCCCCTCCCCCGCTGGTTCCTGCCCTATGACTCGTGTATAAGCCGAGGGGGCATTTTCAGCACAAAAAAAGGTGCTGAAAATCTCGGCTTATACACTAGTATATACGGTATATAGTAGATGGGAATACCCCTTTAGGTTATGCCATTTAAATGCAGGATACTATTATTTGTGCATTTTACACTGGTTGTTAAAAATTGACATGTTTGTGTTTGTGTGTATTCTTTTAAAATATTGCAGAAGTATAATTTTCATTTTTCACTTGTAGTTCAATTATCTAAATTTATGGTACTTCATAAACTTTTCAAAATTATTAGAAGAGTCTACTCAAATCTACTGTATATCTGACCATGTACTTATTCATCTAGTGATTGCTTTATTTTCTTAAGGGACATGTTCAGGGGCGGATTACCAGAGGGTCAATCTGGGCTACCACCCAGGGCCCAGTCGAGTGGGGGGGCCCACCACAGGGCCGCCATCAGGGCATTACTGCCCTGACGGCGGCGCGCTCTGGCAGTTTAACGCTATTGACGTGCGGGCGCCCGCACGTCAATAGTTAACAGCTGCCAGTCAATCGGAGGCTGGCAGCTGATGTTGGCCGCAGCGCACATGTCGCCGGCGTCTGACGTCATTGTCAGTTGCCGGCGAGTGCGCGCTTGTGGAGGGAACTTCGGCGATGGAGCACGGAAAGGTAAGAAGAGAACATGTGTTTTTTTTTTTTTATTGAGCGGCAGGCCGGGTGACAGACTCACTGGACACATGGGGGAAGAATGCTGCCTGCCATGATGGGGACATAATGCTGGACATGATGGGGCAGAATTCTGGACATGATGGGGGCAGAATGCTGGACTTGATGGGGGCAGAATGCTGCCTGCCATAATGGGGACATAATGCTGCACATGATGGGGGCAGAATGCTGGACATGATGGGGGCAGAATGCTGGACATGATGGGGCAGAATGCGGGCCATGATGGGGCAGAATGCTGGACATGTTGGGGGCAGAATGCTGCCTGCCATGATGGGGACATAATGGTGGACATGATGGGGGCAGAATGCTGGCCATGATGGGGGCAGAATGCTGGCCATGATGGGGGCAGAATGCTGTCCATGATGGGGGCAGAATGCTGGACCTGATGGGGGCAGAATGCTGGCCATGATGGGGGCAGAATGCTGGCCATGATGGGGCAGAATGCTGGCCATGATGGGGGCAGAATGCTGGCAATGATGGGGGTAGAATGCTAGACATGATGGGGGCAGAATGCTGGCCATGATGGGGGCAGAATGCTGGCCATGATGGGGGCAGAATGCTGGACATGGGGGCAGACTGTGAGACATGGGGCAGAATGCTGGACATGGGGCAGAATGCTGGACATGGGGGCAAACTGTGAGACACGGGGCAAACTTTGAGACATGGGGTAGAATGCTGGACATGGGGGCAGACTGCTGGACACGGGGGGCAGAATGGAGATACGGGGCATGATTGTAGACACAGGGGGCAGAATGAGACACTGGGGGCATGACTGGAGACACTGGAGGCATGACTGGAGATACTGGGGGCAGGATTGGAGACAGATGGGGTAGAATAGCGACACAGGGGCATGATTGGAGACAGATCATGCAGGATCATGGGGCAGGATGGATACGATGGAGACAGATGAGGCAGGATGTGGAGATCATATGGGGCGGGATGGGAGAACATATGGCTGAAGCCAGGAATGAGACACACGGGGCTAGGATGGGGAATTTTATTACCATAGGGGCTAATTAAGGGATATTACTGCAGTCATGTATTTATTTTATTTTTTGAGGATACTGTTTTAAATGGGCGAGGCGGTCCTGTTACTGTGCAGAGCGACACTGTCGCCTTTTTTTCTTCATGTGGTGTAATGTAGAAGTGGGGAAAAATTAAGTAATGTGTTCTGCAATCGGAGCGCTAGATAACTGTGTTATTTCCTGCAGAGACGAGCCCTGGCTAGAAGAAGTGATGGCGGTCTGTGCTGGATGAAAGATGAAAAGCAAAGATGAAGGACTTCAACTAGAGACGTCACTAGTGAGTCAGTGTGTTACCTATACACTGACACTATACACTGTATACTATATACAGAGCTGTGCATAATGTCACCACCAGTGATCACTGTATTACCTGTACACAGACACTGCATACTAAGTACAGATCTCCTGTGTATAATGGCACTTATGGTGATATTGTATTGTGTTTTTTTTTATTACTGATCAGTATTGTAGTATTCAGTCACTATGTGGTGGTAATATGTGCTCTGGTCATGTGTTTGTGATATTTGTTCCTTGCATGTGATATTATTCGATCACTGTGGTGGTAATATGTGCTCTGGTCATGGTGTTGTGGTATTTGTTCCTTGTATGTGATATTATTCGATCACTGTAGTGGTAATATGTGGTCTGGTGGTATTTGTCCCTTGTATGTGGTGTTATTGGTCATTTTGAAAATTGAAAAATAAATTAAAATATACCTAAATTGTATTGCATATTTTAACAAATATTTAATAGGTTACAGCAGAGTAGGGCCCGGCCAAAAGTGTCGGCGGCTTAAAAAAGCTTTTGGCCAAAACAAAAGCTGCTGGCTATATGTATGATCTGGTGATGGGAACTGTTAATGTGTGATAGGTGAGAAGTGGAGTTTTTCCAAGAGAGAGCGGTGGGACTGTGGACAGTTCGAAGGGTGGAGGCGCCTGGAATAATCTGTTTCAGTTATAAGATGACCCCGTCGCTTGACCCTGTCACATGACCCCGTCACATGACCCCGTCACATGATCGGGGGGCCCACAGAGTTTGAACAGCCCGGGGTCCTGGCTACCCTTAATCCACCCCTGGACATGTTATATTTGTTTTAGGCTTTTTTGCCACTGTAGATCCTTAACATTTTTGCTATGATTTAGGAAAAACTGCAGCAAGAGAATACATATTTGCTATGATGACGGCACAAAAATGCAACTCAGCAGCAACATATCAGGCTAAGCAATTTCAGTTAATGCAACTGGACTCCTATAGAATAATCTATTGCAGATTAACAAACTAGCATGCCCTGAATGTTATTTATGGAAAAGAAACCTTTAGGGAACAAAGTTATCCAATACCCTGGTGATGAAGTGACTTCCTAATTAAAGTTAATTACAAGTTTCAACATCTTTAACGGCAATAATAACAACCAAATGTTTCCTGCCTGGACTTTGATATCAATCTTTCACATCAATGTTAAGAAATCTTAGCCCTCACGTCTTGCACAACTGATTGCTTAACGTTTGCGGATGAAGTTACTCTTTTAGGTTTTTTTGAGGTGGGTGACTCCACCAAGTATATCAACAGGAAAATGCTCCAGGAAACACATTTTTTTTTCCTGAAGCATCTTTTGTTTTGTTATTTTTTGGATATTTCCTGATCACTTTTTTTGGGAGGAGTTTTAAGCACTTTCCCATAATTTATTGGCTTGTTTTTAACTAGTGTTTTCTGGTCAATTTTTTTTAAAATCCATAGAATATTAGCGGCAAAAGACTCAACAGACTGAATATATGAACACAAAATCATTTTCACATAAAAATGCTTATATTCCCCCTTTTAGGTGCTTTCTGTGAGCTTTTTCAGACAATTTTTGACGCATAACTGCTTGAAAAAGACATCGTGATCACATGCTCTTACTGCGAACAAACCACAATTCATGACAAAGGCAATTTAAACCTTTGGTTAAGTGTTTGCAGAACTGTTCTAGAAAGTTGGACCTTTGTATTGCCATTAACACATTGCACTTCAGCTTGCAGACAATTAACAGACATACTTCTTTCTCACTTACCCTATGCTATGACTTGACTATGCTTATTGTGCCAAAACTGTGACATAAAATTATAGGATCATAGAATGTTAGACTTGGAAGGGACCTCAAGGGTCATCGTGCTAAACTCCCTGCTTAATGAAGGATTCACTAAACCATCTCAGAGAGATGTCATTCCAGCCTCCATTTAAAGACTTCGGCTCTGTGCACACGTTGTATTTTTTAAGCGTTTTTGCCATGTTTTTACGTGGCGTAATCGCTTAAAAAATGGTTACAAAACGCATCCCATGCAATCCTATGGGATTACACATTGCTGTGGACATGCTGCATATTTTTGCGGAGCGTAATCGCTTTGCGTAAAAATAAGCAGCATGTCCATTCTTTTGGCGTAATCGCGGCGATTACACCGCCATAGGAATGCATTGATACGCTCACTTTACACAGGTGGCTATGCCCACCATGTGTGAAGTGAGCGTTTCATGTGCGGATGGTACCCAGGGTCTGGAGGAGAGGATACTCTCCTCCAGGCCCTGGGCACCATATTCCTGTCAAAATAGGATTAAAATAAAAAATATTGATATACTCACCCTCCGTCTGCCCCCGTAGTCTTCCCGCTCCTCAGCAAAGTTGCCGCCAAGTTCCGTTCCCAGGGATGCATTGCAAGAATCACCCAAGATGACATAGCGATCGAGTGACCGCGACGTCGCAATGGTCATTCTCGCAATGTATCCCTGGGAACGGAACTTGCTGGCAGCGTCGATGAGGAGCGGGAAGACTCCAGGAGCTGACGGAGGGTGGGTATATCAATATTTTTTATTTTTCTTATTATTTTTCACATTACTCATTAGTAAACAGTTGGTCACACTTGTCAGCACTATGCTTGACAAGTGTGACCGACCTGTCAATCACTTTTCCAAGCGATGCTTCAAATTGCTTGGAAAAGCGCGAGCATTCTGCAAGCTAAAAACGCTTGCAAAATGCTTGTGTTTTGCGGGAAAACGCATACTAATTCCGTATGTGTTTTTCCCGTGGCAGGGAGTTGCGCAAATGCTCCGCAAAATGTCGGAGCATTTGTGCAACGTGTGCACATAGCCCTCCATTGAAGGACAACTCTTGAGGCAGCCTGTTCACTCATTGATCACCTTCACTGTCAAAAAATGTTTTCTAATATCTATTCTGCATTTTCTCCCTTTCAGTTTCATTCTATTGCTTCTCGTATTTCCATGTACAAATGAGAAGAAGAATTATCCCTCTACTTTGTGACATCCCTTCAGATGTAGACAGCTATTAAGTCTCCTCTTTTTTGCAAGTTAAACATTGCCAGATCTTTTAACTGTTACTTGTAGAAAATTAGTATTCCAGATGAGTTCTGAAAAGGAGGAGTAGAGGGGGGATAATTACTTCACGTGATCCAAACTCTATGCTTCTCTTAATACATTCCTGAACTGTGTTTGCCTTTTTTCTGCTGCATCACACTGTTGACACATGTGCAGTCTGTGATCTACTAATATAGCCAAGTCTTTTTCACACGTGCTGTTGCTTAGTTCTATTCCTCCCATTCTGTAGATGTCATTTTCATTTTCTTTGCTCAGATGCAGAATCTTTAATTTCTACCTGTTAAATACCACCATTAGTTGCTGTCCATTTTTCAAGTTTATCTAGATCCTTCCGAATCCTTTCTCTGTCTTCTCTAGTGTTAGCTACCCTTCCTAGCTTTGCATGGTCTGCAAATTTGATTAGTTTACCTTACATTCACTTATCTAGATCATTTATAAAAATGTTGAACAACACTGAGGCCAGGACAGAGCCTTGTGGTGCCCCACTTGAAAAACTCTTTCAATTGGATGTGCAACCATTTATCAACACACTATGAGTATGATCACTGAGGCAGTTATGAAACTACCTTGTAAATCTCATGATGATTATTTTTTCAATAAGGATTATATGATATACTTTATCAAATTTTTTGCTGACGTCAAGATATACTATATCTACAGCATTTCCCTGCGTCACCCAGTCAGCGACTCCATCATAGAAGGAATTTAACTTACCCTAGCATGACTTGTTTGCTACAAACTCATGCTGGCCCTGGTTAATTACTGCATTCCTATACAAGTACTTACATACATGCTGTTTAATAATTTGTTCAAAGTAAGTTTTTGGCTCCATCTTCCTTTCTTTATTGAAGATAGGTACAATATTTGCACTTCTCCAATCTTCTGGGACTTCTCCTGTTCTCCTGGAATTTTCAAAGATTCTGTCTAGTGGTTCTGCAATTTCCTTGCTAACTCTTCTAGTACCATAGGATGTAATTGATCTGGACCAATATATTTAATTTCATTTAAATTAGCTACACATTCCATCACCATCTCTCTGTTTATAGACAGTGTAGATTATTTTATTCCTTCGATAGCCAATTGCTTTCTTGGAGAACACAGATACAAAATTTAAACAACATCATTTTTAATCACTTTACCCTTTTCATCCTGTATAAATCATATAGCATCTTTGACTTTTCTTTTGCTTTTGATGTACCCCCAAAATCCTTTTTTATTACTTTTGGTCTCACTTGCAAGCCTCACTTCATTACTGACTTTAGCTCTTCTAACGCTCGCCCTGCATTCCCTGCAAACAGAATAATATTCTTCTTTAGATATGGAGGTCTTCTTTAACTGCTTTTGATCTGCCATCCTTTTCGAATGACTCTGCAGAGTATTGCAATCTTTAAAGGAATCAGTGTTATGCACACAGCACAACATAAACAATATAGATTATTTATAGGCAGAACAAATTAACAACAGTCTTCCATAAACGGGAGGAAGCAGTCTTTTAGTTAAAATGGAACAAGTAACCCTTTAGCGAATACAACTGTTGTTCATACGTACCATATTTTTAAGACATGGGGGTCCATCTTTTAGTCCGAATTTATCTTACCAGAGTGGCGGCAGCAGTGGAGCTGGGTCACAGGAAGCATGGTTCCTTCCTCAAGTAGCTGGCAGCGGCAGAAGTATGGCAATGCTGCGGACCCAGGGTGGGAGAAGTCGGTGCCCAAGCTATGTGATACTATGGGCCCAGTGTCGGTGGTAAGGCAGAGCAGATACCATGGACTTCAGGGAAATGACCGCCGGGGACAGCATTTGCACAGAGTAAGTGGGAAGAGCTGGGCAAAGTGCCAGAATTGGCACATCTAATAGATATGCCTTTTCTGGGTGGCTGTGGGCTGCTATTTTTATGCTGGGGGCAATATTCATGGCCCCTTGCCAGCCTGGGAATACCAGCCCCCAGCAAGGCTGAGTGTGAAAAAAAGGGGGATCTCAACGTCTTTTTGTTAAATTATCTATTTAATAATTAAAAAAACAGCTTGGGGACCCCTCAATTCTTCATAACCAGCTTTGCTAATACTGACAGCTGAGGGTTGCATCTCCCAGCTGTCAGTTTTGCCTGACTGGTTATCAAAAATACGTTTTTTTTTAATTATTTATTTAGAGCGCAGGCTACGGCTGATGAATACTACCGACATCCACTTCTGGTATTGCTGTTATTAGCGGCAACAGGCGTAAGCTGACGGGAACAGTAGTCCCATCAGCTTACGTCAGTGTTCGGTGGAAAACTTTATATTTCCGATCACAGCTGCAGGCTCACGCTGTCATTTAACAGTGTGGGAACAGTGGCTATCTGACTGGCTGTAATGATTTTTCCACAGATCAGAAGCAGTGTTTGCTGCGCTGTTATGCACATGACAGCTTGACAAACAACCGGTGTTTGGGAGTCCGGGTTCGGTGTCTGTGCCCAAACAGTAGGTGTTCAGTACAGATGCCGAACTTTACTGTTTGGGTTCGCACATCTACATTCATGTTGGATCATAACTGTTTCGGTAGAGTGGTACGGATCTGTTTGTTTTAAGGTGCAGAATTGGTATTTCAATGTCCCAACGACTCACTTTCCATGTATATAGAGACCAGTTCTTTAAATTGCAGGCATAATTTGGGATTGTTACTGATTTTAAACTTAGAGCAGAAGAGCTTTTAGTTAAGCATCTAATTTAGGCAAAGGTTTTAAAAGATATCTACTGTGAAGCAATCCTAACATGTACCGTTTATTGTAGACTAGAGTTGAGAGAAACAGGTTCGGTCAGATTCAAAAAACAACGACTTTCGCCAAAGTCGGGTTTTGCCGAGCGAAACCCGACCATAGCGTGAGGTTGGCCATGCGTTCGGCGACCTGAGCGCCAAAGTCGGTTTTCCCATAATGCTTGAAGGGACTTTTCTCAGCCAATGAGCAAGGACGCACACTGTGGGCAACGCGATGACATGGGCAGCGGCCACCACCATCTTAGAGAAGGGCATTGCAGTGATTGGCTTGCTTTGTCTGGCGTCACAGTGCCTATAAAAGCCTTCGCCGCTGACCGCCATTTTACTTCTGCCGATCTTAGCATAGGGAGAGGTTGCTGCCGCTGGTTCTCAGTAGGGAGAGCGTTAGGCAGGAAAAAAAACTAATTCTGTGCTTGTGCTGATAGCGATTAGCTGTACAGTTAGTGTGCAGTGACAGGGGAGGATTTTGTTGTGTGCAGCAGCGCTGGTTCTTAGGCTGCCTGCCAGTGACAGGGGAGGAATTTCTTGTGTGCAGCAGCAGAGCTGATTATTAGGCTGCCTGCCAGTGACAGGGGAGGAATTTATTGTGGGCAGCAGCAGAGCTGATTAATAGGCTGCCTGCCAGTGACAGGGGAGGAATTTCTTGTGTGCAGCAGCAGAGCAGATTATTAGGCTGCTAGCTGTATTGCTGTGTGTGTACACTGCTGTGTAGAGTGCTTTTTAACACAGCACCTACACAGCACTAATACTTTTATTCTTTTTTTCTTCAGATTTACCGAGCATTCACTTTTTCCCACACCGTATAGAGCTGTACGCTCCTCACACTACCGTGTACCGGCTGGTATCACAGACAAATACATGCTGACTATCTGTGTGTGACTCTGGAAATATATACGGAGATTTAAATTTTCCCCAAAACCGTATACAGCTGGTATCTTCTGATACAGTACCGTTTTTCTGCCTTCTGTATTACGGTCAAATGCATACTGAGAGAGCGTCTTTGTGTGACTACGGAAATATATACGGAGATTTAAATTATCCCCAAAACCGTATACAGCTGGTATCTTCTGATACAGTACCATTTTTCTCCCTTCTATATTACGGTCAAATGCATACTGAGAGAGCGTCTGTGTGTTACTCCTGAAATATATACGGAGATTTAAAATTACCCCAACACTGTATACAGCTGTACGCTATTGATACAGTACACTTTTCATGCTTTTCATATTCTGGTCTACTCCATACTGAGACTGTGAGCGTCTGTGTGTTACTACTGAAATATATACAGAGATTTAAAATTACCCCAACACTGTATACAGCTGTACGCTACTGATACAGTATACTTTTTCTGCTTTTCATATTCTGGTCTATTCCATACTGAGCCTGTGAGCGTGTGTGTGTTACTCCTGAAATATATATGGAGATTTAAAATTACCCCAACACTGTATACAGCTGTACGCTACTGATACAGGACACTTTTTATACTTTTCATATTCTGGTCTATTCCATACTGCGCCTGTGAGCGTCTGTGTGTTACTCCTGAAATATATACGGAGATTTAAAATTACCCCAACACTGTATACAGTCGTATGCTACTGATACAGTACACTTTTTCTGCTTTTCATATTCAGGTCTACTCCATACTGAGCCTGTGAGCGTGTGTGTGTTACTCATGAAATATATAAGGAGATTTAAAATTACCCCAACACTGTATACAGCTGTTCGCTACTGATACAGTATATTTTTGATGCTTTCCATATTCTGGTCTACTCCATACTGAACCTGTGAGCGTCTGTGTGTTACTCCTGAAATATATACGGAGATTTAAAATTACCCCAACACTGTATACAGCTGTACGCTTCTGATACATTACCCTTTTTCTACTTTTTATACTGTGGTCTAATCCATACTGAGCCTGTGAGAGTCTGTGTCTGTTACTCCGCAAACATATACGGAGATTAAAATTTTTCACTTTCACCGTATACAGCTGTACGCTTCTGATACAGTACCATATATCTGCTGGTATTTTGGGTACATTTTCACAAACATTAGGAAGTATGGTGGAAGAAGCCACGGAAATGGGCATGGGGGAGCCACCTGGTACTGATGGTGGTGGTGGTGCATCTGCTGGTAGTGCCAAAAGCACAATAGCACCTAAGGCAGGAGGTGTTGAGCCTGCGTCATCGTCTGGCTCCAGAAGGCCTGGAAGGCTCTCTTTTCTGGGAGTACGTAAACCGCTTTTAAAGCCGGAGCATCAGGAACAGGTTTTGGCTTACATTGCTGAAACAGCCTCCAGCTCTATCGCCTCCTCTTCTGAAGTTTCAAAAACTCCAAGCACTGAGTCGTCAGTGCAGGCTTCTGGTCAGGAACAACCCCTTTCCTTGTTCCTTCACTCGCACCAAAAGTGAAGGATGCGCAGGCCACACTTCAGATTACTCCATGGAGCTCTTTTCACATACCATGCCTGGGTTATCAAGTCAAATCCTGAATTCCCCAGTCAAAGATGAATCTGACATGGAGTGCACTGATGCACAGCCACTGCTAGATGATTCTGCTGGTACATTCAACCAGAGCATTACATTGCCCTCGCAGTCTACTGAGCCAGAATGTGACCCTGATGAAACTGAGGTGCCCCTTCCTGCATACTATACCACCTTACACGGTGACACAGAGGAAGGTGCAGATGAAAGTGAAGAGGAGGTGATGGATGACCCAGTTGTTGACCCGGATTGGCATCCATTGGGGGAAGAGGGTGCCACTGGCAATAGCTCAGAAGGGGAGGAGGATCAGCAGCAGGTTTCAATATCGCAGCTGGGATTATCTGGCACGCCCATAGCAGTCCAAAAAGGTGTTAAAAAAACAAAAAGAGTTGAAGGACAGCTTGGCCAGACGGTCAAATTAGCACAGCGTGCAAGCCCTGAAAATTTATACCGTAGTAGGAAGAGTGTAGTGTGGCACTTTTTTGACCAAAATCCTATTGATGAGGCAAAGGTTATCTGTAAGAAGTTGGAAGGACCTTTAGCCGAGGGAAAAATCTCAGAAATCTGAATACCAGTTCCATGCTTTGACATTTAATGAACATGCACTTGCAAGTGTGGACGGACTACAAAACCTAAGGTAGCACATGTGCACCTGCTCCGACTGAAGTTAGCCAGCAACGCTCCATCGCTTCCCCCACTGTAAGCCCACCGATTGGCACACCACCAGCAAGAAATCTTGAGGAGTCGTCGCAAGGCCAAAGCAGTCAGGGAATCACAATGTTTTTGAAACGAAAGACTGCATCTAGGCCATCACCACCACCAACAACAACACCATCACCATTACCAACCCCCTCTCAGTCCGTAATGTCCACCGCTAGTTCCCCCATATGCAGCTCTCAAGTCCAGCTCACTCTACCAGACACTCTGAGTAGGACAAGAAAGTACTCATCCTCTCATCCGCATACAATGGCTTTGAATGCCTACATTGCCAAACTGATCTCATTAGAGATGATGCCCTTCCGCTTGGTTGAAAGCGCAGCGTTCAGAGACCTCATGGCCTATGCTGTCCCACGCTATGACCTACCCAGTAGGCACTTCTTTTCTAGAAAAGCCATCTCTGCCCTTCACCTGCATGTGAAAGACCGCATTGTCCATGCACTCAAACAATCAGTGAGTGGAAAGGTGCACCTCACAACAGATCCATGAGCGAAAGCTTGTCAACAGAGCTCAGTCGCAAGAGCACTCCATCCGCAGCTGTCAGTGTTGCACACGAGGTGTCCCACTTTCGAACAGCTAGTGGTAAGCGTCAGCAGGCTGTTTTAAAAATGATGTCTTTGGGCGACAACAGACACACCGCGGAGGTAATGGCCGACTACTTGCAGCAAGAAACTTGAGTCATGGCTGGGCAGTATACATCTTGAGCCAGGCAAGGTAGTCAGTGACAATGGCTGTAATTTTGTGGCGGCTATAGCCATGCAAAACTCAGACACATACCTTGCCTGGCTCACACCTTGAACCTGGTGGTGCAGTGCTTCTTAAATAATTATCCGGAGTTAACAGCCCTGCTCCATAAAGTGATAAAACTGTGCTCGCACATCCGTCGCTCGCCCGTAGACTCCAGTTGTAAGGTTCTTTGTCTCTGTTGACATGTTCCTTGAAACTCAGTTTTCCGTCGGCCATTTTGCTTTCTGTCTTTCTGCAGCTCTTGCCCTCAGTTAATATGGAGTTTCCAGTTTTCATGTTCCCGCCCTGATTCTTCCCTCTTGCTTCTTAAGCAGCCTCAGCTGAACAATCAGTGCTCCTGAATCAAGCCTCAGTCAGTCTGTGACCTGACTCCTGGAAGCCTTGGACTTGTACTCCAGCTATTCCCTACTGAGGAACCTTGGAACACTTTTGGACTCTGGAAACCTGCTGTTTGGTGAATCCATGTTTGCAGAGGAATTACGGTACAGAGAAGAGATCCTGAACCTGCTTTGGAGATTTATTGTAGTGCTTAAAGTTACTCTGGCCTGCTGTGTCTCCTGTCGCTGTTCCTGCAAACTGTGTGAACTTTTCAGTATGCTTGTATGAAGTAATACAAGTCATTTCATTTCAACCTATGTCTCCTGTGTTCTCGTCGCACCCAAGCACAAGACGCTATAGGAACTGTACACTATACTTGACAAGATTCAGGAGCCAATGTTTAGTGTCTGCTGGGTCTGGGAAAGCCGTGTCTGCTGTGACTGTGGATATCAGATGTCCGTTTAATACCTTATGTGATGACAGTGGTTGTGACTTCTCACAACCATTCCAGGTGAGCGCATTCCCTTAAAATTTTACTCTGGAGTGTTACCACAGGTAAACACTATTGTTTTTTTTTTTCTTCCTTTCCTCTTCTCCTTCCAGCACCTCTGCCTTAAAAGATCTGGAAGATGGAGGCCCGCATAAAGGAACTTTGCGGAGTGACTGATACAATCCTTTCAGATGTACAGACTTTAAAAACCCGTTTTGCAAGCCTACAGGACCTCACTAATGATAATTTGCAAGTGTTTGGACAGACTACCCAGGAATTGCGAGCCAGGATTGAGGCTCTAGAGGAACGAGCCCAGGCTCCTGCCATAACCCCAAGTTCTGGGATCCCCAAATTACCTCATTTTCGTTTTGGCGGTGAACGTGAGAAATTCAGGGGATTTATTAATCAATGCAATTTATTATTCTCTGCACATGCTTCACAATTTCCCACTGAACGATCCAAAGTGCTTACTATAATCATGTTGCTTACCAATAAGGCTTTGATGTGGGCAAACCCTCTGATTGAGACTGAGGATGATTGTTTGAATCACCTTGATGCTTTTATTTCAGCCATGGGGCAGGTGTTTGATGACCCCAATCGAGGTGCAACAGCTGAAGCAGCCATGTTAACTTTGCGCCAAGGTAAGCGTTCAGTAGCCGAATATGCCCTGGATTTCAGGAGATGGGCTCTTGATACCACTTGGGACACTTCCGCTAAAAAATCTATTTTTCGGAAAGGGTTGTCTCCACTGATTAAGGATGAACTTACTCGTGCCGACCCTCCTACTGCGTTAGGTGACTTTATTAACTATTGTATCCGTATTGATGCTCGTCTGACTGAACGCAGACAAGAGAGATGGTTCGAAAATAATCGCACTAACCTTTTACTACCTCCCTCCTCAGCTAAGGAACCTTTGAGTAGGATCACAAGGAAACCAGAACCTGAACCCATGCAGGTGGACTCTTTACAAAGACGGGTTAGTGATGCACGCAAAGAACATCGTATAAAGGAAAATCTATGTTTTTACTGTGGTAAGTCAGGGCACTTCATTATAAACTGCCCCAGCCGTTCTCGTAAGACTACTGCAGCAGTCATTCACTGTGAGTGTTGCGAGAGGAGCTCTGTCATGTCCGAGCCTCAGACTCCAGAGAGATCTGCTGCAAGAGATCTTGATTTTTCGGACTTAAACTCTGTTAGTTCTGGGGACAATGACGGTATAAACGCTGCAATTTTTCAAGTTTCCTCAGCGGTGTCCCAGCTGAGTTGTAAAATAAATAATTCTCATTGCTTCCTTTCCATCAAACTCTGGGTGGACTCAGTCTGGGTGTCTAGCTCTGCTATGATCGACTCAGGAGCAAGTGGAAATTTTATGGATATCTCCTTTGCTCTGAAACAGGGGATACGTTCAGTGAAGAAGGCTACTCCAGTACAGATGGAGACTGTGGATGGCTCTCTACTGACTTCTGGACCAGTGGATCAAGAAACAGAGCCTTTGAGGGTCCTTATGGGTAAAGATCATCAGGAGAAAATGTCTTTTTTGCTTATCTCTTCTCCCCACTTTCCCATCATTCTAGGGCTACCATGGCTGCAGGCGCAGAATCCTACGATTAACTGGGAGACCAAGAAATTACACTTTCCGGAGAAACAGATGAGTCAAGGAGTTTCAGCTTGCTCTGTTCCTAAAGGAACCATGTCAGTCCCTGAACTACCAGCTGTATACCAGGACTATGACGATTTATGTGACAAGAAGAACGCTGATCAGCTTCCTCCTCACCGTCCATATGATTGTCCAATTGAATTATTACCCGGAGCCGAGATACCTTTTGGTAAGATCTACCCCTAGCGGGGCCCGAGCTAAAAGCTTTGAAGGATTATATAGACGAAAATTTAGCCAAGGGCTTCATACGCCCCTCTTCATCTCCCGCAGGTGCACCCATCTTCTTTGTGAAGAAGAAAGATGGATCTCTGAGACCCTGCATAGACTATAGGGAACTCAATAAGGTTACTATTAGAAACCGTTATCCATTGCCTTTAATCCCTGAGTTGTTGGAGAGAGTGCGGCATGCCAAAATTTTCTCTAAACTGGATCTCCGTGGGGCCTATAACTTGGTCCGTATCAGACCTGGGGATGAATGGAAGACTGCTTTCAGGTCACGCTATGGACACTTTGAATATCTAGTTATGCCTTTTGGTCTGAGTACCGCCCAGCCACTTTCCAACACTTCGTGAATGATATCTTCAGGGATCTCCTAGATACATTTGTGGTGATTTATCTGGATGATATTCTAATTTTTTCTAACTCCACAGAGGAACATCATGGACATGTGAGAATGGTCTTAGAACGCCTAAGACAAAACCATCTCTACATCAAACTTGAAAAATGTGAATTCCATAGGACCGAAATTCAATTTCTGGGTATGTACTATCTACGCAAGGGATTAGTATGGATGGAAGCAAGACCCAAGCCATCAAGGATTGGCCAATTCCTAGAAATGTGAAGGAGGTGCAGCGTTTCATCGGGTTTGCCAACTTTTATAGACGTTTCATTAAGAATTTTTCTGAGGTAGTGTCACCTATCACCCAACTTACCCGGAAACAGTCTAGGTTCTCCTGGACCCCGCAAGCTCAGGAAGCATTTTCCTGTTTAAAGGATAAATTTACCACCGCACCTATCTTAGTACATCCCAACCCCGAGCTTGCCTTCATAATAGAGGTGGATGCTTCAGACTGTGCCGTTGGAGCTATACTCTCTCAGAGAACAGGTGAGAAGAATGTCTTGCATCCCTGTGCCTTCTTTTCCCAGCAGTTGTCTTCGGCTGAGAGGAACTAGGATGTGGGCAATAGAGAATTATTGGCCATTATTGCCGCCTTCAAGGAATGGAGACACCTTCTTCAGGGAGCTGCACAGCAAATAGTCGTCCTGACAGACCATCGTAACCTTGAATTTATCAGGTCGGCTAAGTGCCTGACTCCTCGCCAGGCTCGCTGGAATCTTTTCCTAAACCAATTTAATTTTGTCATTTCTTATAGACCAGGATCGCGCAATGGAAAGGCTGATGCACTCTCTAGGATTCATTCAGCAGAGAAACGTCCACTTACTCCTCCTAAGACTATTCTTCCTGACTCTAGATTCCTGGGAGTGATTCATAATCAAGACCTACTTAAGGACATCAAGGAAGCATACCATGCAGATTCTTTGTTGGCTCAACCCCCAAGGGACGTAAGTCTTGTCTTTAAGAATGGTGTGTGGATTCAGGGACAACGTCTGTATATACCTGAAACAGTCAGATTGAGAGTATTGCAACTCATCCACGATTCCAAGATAGCCGGGCATAGGGGAATTCTAAAGACACAAGAATTTCTTTCTCGTTTCTTTTGGTGGCCCACTTACAGGAAAGATGTCTTAAACTATGTCACTTCATGTGAAGTCTGTGCAAGATGCAAAACACCTCGCTCCTCACCAACTGGTCTGTTGCAACCTCTTCCCACCCCGTCCCGCCCGTGGGGATCCATTTCTATGGACTTCATTGTGGAGTTACCAACCTCTCAAGGGAAGAACACCATTCTAGTGGTGGTTGACCGTCTAACAAAGGCAGCTCATTTTATCCCTTGTGTCGGCTTACCCACTGCAAAACAGACATCAGACTTGATGATTAAGAATGTGTTTCGCTTACATGGAGTACCGGATGAGGTCATTTCGGATCGAGGGGTGCAATTCACTTCAAGGTTTTGGCAAAATTTCTGTGCAGCATTGGACATTAAAGTAAACCTTTCTTCTGCTTTTCATCCCCAGACTAATGGACAGACAGAACGAACCAATCAGACCCTGGAGCAGTATCTCCGGTGTTTTATCTGCCACCTACAGGATGATTGGGTGGATCTACTTCCACTGGCTGAGTTCTCTTATAACAACTCTCAGAGCACCTCCACTAAGCAGTCTCCTTTTTACTAGAAATCTAGGTTATCATCGTAACATTCTTGCTCGATTTCCCATAGATACACCCTTGCCGGCAGTGGCTGAAAGAATCACTTCTTTACAAAAGAATATGGATCTTCTAAAGGAAAATCTAGAATTGGCTCAGGAAAGGTACAAGAAAGCAGCAGATAAATTTCGTAAACCTGCACCAGCTTTCAAGGTAGGAGATTTGGTCTGGCTGTCAACCAGAAATCTTAAATTAAAGATTCCATCGTCTAAATTGGGACATAAGTACATTGGACCTTATAAGATCAATAAGATTATAAGTGCTGTTGCTTGTCGTCTTCAACTACCCAGAACTATGAGAATCCACCCTGTCTTTCATGTATCCCTACTAAAGGCTGCAACACCCAATACGTTTCCTGGACGTTCTTCTCCTTGCCCTGACCCAGTGCTGGTCGATGGTCAGGAAGAATTTATGGTGGAAAGGATTCTAGATTCCAGGTTGTACAGAAATCAGTTGCAATATTTGATTAAATGGCAGGGCTACCCAGTGGAGGACAACTCATGGGAACCAGTCAATAATGTAAATGCTCCTCGCCTGCTCCGCCAGTTTCATCAGAGGTACCCTGACAAGCCTGGTCTGAGGTCATCCGGAGGTTGTCCCTAAGGGGGGAGTAATGTAAGGTTCTTTGTCTCTGTTGACATGTTCCTTGAAACTCAGTTTTCCGTCGGCCATTTTGCTTTCTGTCTTTCTGCAGCTCTTGCCCTCAGTTAATATGGAGTTTCCAGTTTTCATGTTCCCTGATTCTTCCCTCTTGCTTCTTAAGCAGCCTCAGCTGAACAATCAGTGCTCCTGAATCAAGCCTAAGTCAGTCTGTGACCTGACTCCTGGAAGCCTTGGACTTGTACTCCAGCTATTCCCTACTGAGGAACCTTGGAACACTTTTGGACTCTGGAAACCTGCTGTTCGGTGAATCCATGTTTGCAGAGGAATTACGGTACAGAGAAGAGATCCTGAACCTGCTTTGGAGATTTATTGTAGTGCTTAAAGTTACTCTGGCCTGCTGTGTCTCCTGTCGCTGTTCCTGCAAACTGTGTGAACTTTTCAGCATGCTTGTATGAAGTAATACAAGTCATTTCATTTCAACCTATGTCTCCTGTGTTTTCCTCGCACCCAAGCACAAGACGCTATAGGAACTGTACACTATACTTGACACCAGTCGTATGCAGAGGCTGCAGCGATCGCTCCACCTCCCCAAGCACCGCCTAATCATAGACGTTGCAACAAGGTGGAACTCCACCATGCACATGGTTGAGAGGCTGTGCGAACAGAGGCAGGCTGTAATGAATTTATGGGAGGATACACGGGCAGGCAGTTTGAGGGCAGACACGGAGTTGTCGAGTGTGCTGTGGTCAAAGCTGAAAGATCTCTGCAAAGTCCTTCAGTGTTTTGAGGAATGCACACGGCTGGTAAGCGCAGACAATGACATCATAAGCATGAGCATCCCACTTATGCGTCTGCTAATGCAAACGTTGATGCACATTAAGGATCATGCGTCTGCAGCGGAGGAGGAAGAGGAGGAAGAGGAGGAGGAAAGCCTTGATGACAGTCAGCCATTGTCTGCTCAGGGAACTGTCCTGGACGAGGTGGAGTAAGAAGAGGAGAAGGAGGATGAAGGGGATGATTATTTTGGGGAGGGTATGCTTCTCAGGGGGCAAGAGAAAATGTTGGCTTGCCAAGGTCAGGTATAGGGTTTGTGCGTGACTGGAGGGATGTGGATTTGGCAGTGCTTCTTTGACACCACCACTGGCAGTGCATCTTTGACACCTGGAACATTGGCCCACAAGTGTGATTATGCCTTGCGGATCCTAAAAAGGGACCCTCACATTGCCAAAATTATGAAGGATGACGACTACTGGTTGGCCAGCATCCTCGATCCACGCTATAAAGACAAATTACAGAACATCATGCCACAGGAGAACCTAGAGCTAATATTGGCGAACAAACAAGCAACTCTGGTAAACCGTTTGTTAGAGGCATTCCCAGCACACAGCAGCGGTGCAGGTTCTACAACGAGCCGTACTGGGCCAAACGGAAGAGGTGTTCATGGTGCACACAGCCGAAGTGGCGTTGGAGACAGGGGTTTCACGACCATGTTTTGGACTGATTTCTAGATTACCGCTCACACGACTGGTAATACAGAATCGATTGCAACAGACAGGAGATAGCATTTGTCAACTATGGTTCAAAATTACTTCTCCTCCCCTATTGAACCTTCACAGGTCATTCCCCTTTGACTACTGGGCCTGTGAACTCGACACCTGGCCTGAATTGGCACAATATGCCTTACTGGAGCTCGCTTGCCCTGCTGGTAGTGTGCTATCAGAAAGAGTCTTCAGTGCTGCTGGATCAATCCTGACAGAAAGAAGGACCAGTCTGTCGATCCAAAATGTTGATGATCTAACCTTCATTAAAATGAACCATGATTGGGTTTCAAAGGATTTTGTCCCACCTTCCCCTGATGACACATAGGTTGCCAGCATAATGGCTCGCTTTGTCCTCCTCTTCCTCGGACTTGTCCAATTCCTCCATTTGCAGCCTACACCTCAACATATGCCAGTTTTTCCACCTCCCTAACTGGGCTGTCCCCCCCAGGTCCAGGGTCACCACCTGGCGCACCCGAGCAAGTGCCGCTGCCCTGAGCAGGTGGGGGGGCCCACTCTTGGGCGATGGCACTGGCACAGGGCCCTTCATAGTACAATAAAGTGTCTCTGACGGTGGGGGGGTCCACTCGCCGTCAGACACACCGTCATACTATGAGGCGCCCTGTGCCAGTACCGGCGCCCATGAGTGGGCCCCCCCTGTTTGCTTAGGGCACCAGCATTTGCAATATTTACCTCTCCATGCTACACCGCTGTGGAGTCTGGGCAGTTAAATCCTTCACAGGGACAACCACTACAAATTTGGTGAACTGATCGATGATGGTTAAGATGTAGCTATGGCCTGTCCTGGTGGGCTCTACCTTCAGATGATCAATGGCAACCATTTCTAATGGACGTCGACTCACAATCGGATGCAGTGGTGCTTTTTGATCAGCTTTCACAGTTTTCCTAGTCACAGACGTGTGACATTCCTGCCACCATTTTTCAATGTCTCCTCTCATGCCAATCCAATAGAATCGCCTACGGCCTGTGGCTTCTGTCTTTTACACTCCAAAGTGACCAGACTGATCATGATCGGCAGTGAGGACCATGTCTACATCTCTCCTTGGGATCACAATTTGATGGAGACGACTAACGGTGATGGGATCCACACTACTGCGATACAGAAACCCTTTCTTCACAAAGAACCATTTTCGCTGTCTCCACAGACAAAGCAATTGAGGGTCATCATCGCCTCTGTAAATTCTACCCGGAGGTTGTCCCGTGATTAGGAATTCCCAAATTTCTGCAATCACTCTACTTTCAGTCTGTACTTGTATCCATCTAGTTTCCTGTAGCGGAGAGTCTGGACTGGCTTACAGAGACTGAAATATATACGAAGATTTAAAGTTATCCCAACACTGTATACAGCTGTACGCTTCTAATGCATTAGCCTTTTTCTCCTTTTTAAATTCTGGTGTAATCCATACTGAGCCTGTGAGAGTCTGTGTCTGACTCTGGAAAAATATACAGAGATTTAAAATAACCCCAACACTGTATACAGCTGTACGCTTCTAATACATTACCCTTTTTCTACTTTTCATATTCTCGTGTAATCCATACTGAGCCTGTGAGAGTCTGTGTCTGACTCTGGAAAAATATACAGAGATTTACAATTACCCCTAGACTGTATACAGCTGTACGCTTGTGATACAGTACCCTTTTTGCCAGAAAGTCCTCCTCCCCCCACCACTCTAAGTGCATCATTGACACATGGAACATTGGCCCACATGTGCGATTATTTCTTGCGGATCTGCTTTTTATATTCTTGTCTAATCCATACTGAGCCTGTGAGCGTCTTTGTCTGACTCCTGAAATATATACGGAGATTTACAGTATTTTCACTATACTATAAACACCTGGTATCTGGTGATACAGTACCCTGTTTCAGATTTTTTATATCTGGTCTAATCCATACTGAGCCTGAGAGCGTCTGTGTCTAACTCCTGAAATATATACTGTAAGGAGATTTATAATATTTTCACTATATTATATACACCTAGTATCTGGTAATACAGTACCCTGTTTCAGCTTATTATATTCTGGTCTAATCCATACTGAGCCTGTGAGCGTCTGTCTGTTACTCCGGAAATATATACGGAGATTTAAAAATTACCCCAACAGTGTATACAGCTTTACGCTTCTAATACATTAACCTTTTTCTGCTTTTTATATTCTGGTCTAATCCATACTGAGATTGTGAGCGTCTGTCTGTTACTCCGGAAATAAATGCGGAGATTTACAATTACCCCTAGACTGTATACAGCTGAAAGCTTGTGATACAGTACCCTTTTTGGCAGAAAGTCCTCCTCCCCCACCACTCTAAGTGCATCTTTGACACCTGGAACATTGGCCCACATGTGTGATTGATTATTTCTTTCGGATCTGCTTTTATATTCTTGTCTAATCCATACTGAGCCTGTGAGCGTCTTTGTCTGACTCCTGAAATATATACAGAGATTTACAATATTTTCACTATACTATATATACCTGCTATCTGCTGATAGAGTACCCCTTTTTCTTCTTTTTATATTCTTGTGTAATCCATACTGAGCCTGAGAGCGTCTGTGCCTGCCTCCTGAAATATATACGGAGATTTAGAATATTTTCACTATACTATATATACCTGCTATCTGGTGATACAGTACCCCTTTTTCATCTTTTTATATTCTTGTGTAATCCATACTGAGCCTGAGAGCGTCTGTGTCTGCCTCCTGAAATATATACGGAGATTTGGAATATTTTCACTATACTATATATACCTGGTATCTGGTGATACAGTACCATTTTTTCTTCTTATTATATTCTTGTGAATTCCAAACTGAGCGTCAGAGCGTCTGTGTCTGCCTCCTGAAATATATACGGAGATTTCCAATATTTTCACAATACTATATATACCTGGTATCTGGTGATACAGTACCCTTTTTGCCAGAAAGTCCTCCTCCACCCACCACTCTAAGTGCATCATTGACACCTGGAACATTTGCCCACGTGTGATCATTTCTTGCGGATCTGCTTTTTATATTCTGGTGTGATCCATACTGAGCCTGTGAGAGTCTATCTGTTACTCCGGAATTATATACGGAGATTTAAAAATTACCCCAATACTGTATTGTATTGCTGCTGTAATACTGTAATTTCCCCCCGGGATCAATAAAGTGTATCGTATCGTATACAGCTGTATGCTTCTGATACATTACCTTTTTTCTACTTTTTATATTCTAGTGTAATCCATACTGAGCCTGAGAGCGTCTGTGTGTGACTCCTGAAATATATAAGGAGATTTACAATTATCCCTAGACTGTATACAGCTGTTCGTTTCTGATACAGTACCATATATCTGCTGGTATTTTGGGTACATTTTCACAAAAATGAGGAAGTATAGTGGAAGAGGCGGCATACGTGGGCGTAGAGGGCCAGCTGGTACTGATGGTGGTGGTGCATCTGCTGGAAGTGCCATAAGCACAATAGCACCTAAGGCAGGAGGTGTTGAGCTGGCGTCATCGTCTGGCTCCAGAAGGCCTGGAAGGCTCCCTTTACTGGGAGTAGGTAAACTGCTTTTAAAGCCGGAGCATCAGGAACAGGTTTTGGCTTACATTGCCGAAACAGCCTCCAGCTCTATCGCCTCCTCTTCTGAAGTTTCAAAAAATGCAAGCACTGAGTCGTCAGTGCAGGCTCCTGGTCAGGAACAACACCTTTCCTTGTGTGCTTCACCCCCACCAAAAGTGAAGGATGTGGCAGCCCACACTTCAGATTACTCCATGGAGCTCTTTTCACATACCATGCCTGGGTTATCAAGTCAAATCCTGAATTCCCCAGTCCAACATGAATCAGAGATGGAGTGCACTGATGCACAGCCACTGCTAGATGATTCTGCAGGTACATTCACCCAGAGCACTACATTGCCCTCGCAGTCTACTGAGCCAGAATCTGACCCTGATGAAACTCAGGTGCCCCTTCCCGCATACTATACCACCTTACACGGTGACACAGAGGAAGGTGCAGATGAAATTGAAGAGGAGGTGATGGATGACCCAGTTGTTGACCCGGATTGGCATCCATTGGGAGAAGAGGGTGACACTGGCAATAGCTCAGAAGAGGAGAAGGATCCACAGCAGGCATCGACATCGCAGCAGCGGTTATCTGGCAGGCCGGTAGCAGTACAAAAACGTCTTAAATAAACAAAAAGAGTTGCAGGACAGCTTGGCCAGACAGTCAAATTAGCACAGCGTGCAAGCCCTGAAAATTTATACCATAGTAAGGAAAGTCCAGTGTGGCACTTTTTTTGACCAAAATCCTATTGATGAGGCAAAGGTTATCTGTAAGAAGTGCGGCAGGACCTTTAGCCGAGGGAAAAATCTCAGAAATTTGAATACCAGTTGCATGCTTAGACATTTAATGAACATGCACTTGCAAGCGTGGACGGACTACAAAACCTACAAATACCCCCCCAGGGCCGGCATCAGCACATGGTGCACCCGGGCAAGTGCCGGTTCCCTGAGCAGGTGTGGGGGGGCCGACTCGTGGGCGACAGCACTGGCACAGGGCCCCTCATAGTACAAAAAAGTGTCTCTGATGGTGGGGGGCCCACTCGCCGTCAGACACACCGGCGTACTATGAGGGACCCTGTGCCAGTGCCGTCGCCCACGAGTCGGCCCCCTGCTTGCTCAGGGCCCAGCACGTGCAATACTTACCTCTCCCTGCTCAACCGCTGTGACGTCTTCCGCGTTTCCTGACAGTGACATTCAGGTTAGAGAGCGCGATGACGTCACATCTGTACGCCCTCTGCCTAAACAGTCCAAGTGCAGAGAGCTGTAAGATGGCGACGCTGAGGAGTCCAGAGTAGAGCAGTGCACAGTGAGGTGAGGTATTTCATTTTTTTTAAAGTTTGGAGCAATATATGGGGAGCATTATTGTTAGGGTCTGCGGAACGCACCAAATATATGAGGTAGAGAGGTGCGTTCGCAGCCCGGGGTCCACCGTGCAGGCGGAACCTGCTGCTAGTAAAATGGCGCAAGACACGAACTCTGTTATCCCGCAGAGTCGCCAAAATAAACACCGCAATGCGCTGTGGCAATATGTGCGAACTCTGTTATTTCACAGAGCCGCTAGAAGGAGTGCCGCAGCGCTATATGGCGATGTGTGCGAACTCACTAAACACAACTGAGTCGTAAAATAAACATGCTAGGGCGCTGTCTAGCGTTGAAAGCGAACCCTGTTACGTCACAGGGCCGCTGAGAAAAAGTTCTGTGTCCTGTCAGGCACCCAGGTACACAGTTAAGTGCTAAACGAACATAGAACGTGATCATGCGCTAATGTCCTCGCGGGAGTCACCCGCAATCTATGGCGTCTGAATGCCAGACCCTGAATACGGCAATCAAACTCCTCACCAGTTATGCTGGTAATCTAGGGCATCTAGGACACCGACCCTGACCAGCTAGCATACCAAACTCCTCACCAATTAAGTCGGTATTCTAGGGGCTTATTTCAGCCGGGCCCTAACCACACACACACATGACCACACTGGCGCAAAGCATATAATGGTTGATATTAGCGCATGGCGGCCCAGCCATGCTACCCTTTTATAGTAACAGCTACAGGACCTGCCAGAAACAAGGACCAATGAAACTTGTTCCAGAATACCAGTAGTCACATGACCTTCCTGGCAGACCAATAGGAGCTGCTGCAGTACCTGAGCATGTGACCCCTGATCTCCAATGAGAATCTCACTCTGGGCATACTCAGAAGGGGAAAACAAGGACTTTGTCCTAAAGACGTCTGCTCGCCGCTAACCAGTACTGGCCACAATAGCAGAGCCTGGAGGAGCAGCAGTAATCCTCTGCACACTGTTAGACTGGGCGAGACCCTGGGACCGACGTCTAAGCTGAGCAGGCTCTACTGCGGATGGAGATGAATGGGGGACCGCAGCGGGACTGGTTTGAGACTCCCCTTGTACAGCAGCAGGAACTCGAATCCTAACATTGGCCCCCCTTCTTTGGGCCTGGCTGCGCTCAAAGGCAGCGATGAGCTGCGGAGCGTGAACATGTTCGGCAGGCTCCCAGGACCTATCCTCAGGCCCATAACCCCTCCAATCCACCAAATAAAATTTTTTGCCTCATACCCCCTTGCACCCAACAATGGCGTTCACCTCATGATCATCGGTAGATGAACCCGACGTCCCGGCAGATGACTCGGAAAACCGGGAAATGGCCACGGGTTTCAGGAGGGACACGTGAAAGGTGTCGGTGATACCAAGGCGAGGCGGAAGGGCTAGGCGGTAAACCACCGGGTTCACCTGCTCAAGAACTTTAAAGGGGCCCAAAAAGCGAGGTGCCAACTTGGTGGACTCTACACGTAGCCTGATGTTTCAGGCAGAAAACCACACTAGATCACCCGGAGCAAATGTAGGAGGGGGCGCCGATAGGCATCGGCCGAAGACCTCATCCTCTCTTTGGATGCCTGAATGGCATCCTGGGTGCGGTCCCAAATGTCCCGTGCTTCCACAGCCCAGTCTACCACACTGGAATCGGCAGAAGACACGGGCATGGGCACTGGTACCCGCGGATGCTGACCGTAGTTCAGGAGGAATGGGGTCTTTCCGGTGGAGTCAGCTACAGCATTATTTAGAGCGAACTCAGCCCACGGTAGCAAGGATGCCCAGTCATCCTGCCTGGCAGAGACAAAATGTCGCAAATATGTGACCAAGGTCTGGTTGGCCCTCTCTACCAACCCATTCATCTCGGGATGGTATGCAGAGGAGAGATTCAACTCAATGCTGAGTAAACGACACAGCTCTCTCCAGAACCGAGACGCAAAATGGGGACCTCGATCACTGACAATTTTGTCTGGCATACCATGTAGGCGGAAAATATGCCTAATGAACAATGCTGCCAAGGCCCGTGCAGACGGTAACCGTGGTAATGGCACTAAGTGCACCATTTTGGAGAAGTGGTCGGTTATCACCTAGATGATGGTGCAGCCCAGAGACTTGGGTAAGCCCACCACAAAATCCATCCCGACCATCTCCCAAGGCCTGTCTGCCACCGGTAAAGGGAAAAGTAGCCCAGCTGGCCGTTGTCGAGGGGACTTATTCTTGGCGCAGGAGACGCACGCCTGAACGTATTCCCTGACGTCAAGGACCATATGTGGCCACCAGTATGTCCTCGCCAGCAACTCAGATGTCCTTTTTGCCCCAAAATGTCCACCCACCCTGGACGAATGTGCCCAAGAGAGTACCTCCGGTCACAAATTGGTGGGCACAAAAGTCTTGCCCGGAGGCACAGACTCAAGCGAAACCGGGGCCACAGTTCTTAGGCTCTCTGTGGGGACAATCAACCGAGGCTCCTCCTCCACCTCCTCAGAGGACACCACGGAGCGAGAAAGCGCATCGGCCCGAATGTTCTTCTCACCGGAGAGGAAATGGAGGGTGAAATGAAACCGGGAAAGAACAGGGACCATCTGGCCTGATGAGAATTTAGCTGCTGGGCGGTCTGTAAATAGACCAAATTTTTGTGGTCAGTGAAAACTTGAAAGGGAAAGCGAGCCCCTCCAGGAGATGTCTCCACTCGGAAAAGGCCAACTTCATGGCTAGCAACTCCCTATCCCCAATGGAATAATTCCTCTCCGCTGGTGTGAAGGTCTTGGAAAAGAAGAAACAAGGATGTTTCCGACCTTGAGCATCCTTTTGAAAAAGGACTGCTCCAGCACCAACGGACGAGGCATCGACCGCCAATAAAAAAGGCTTATCAACCTCGGGGCGATGTAAGATGGGAGCGCTAGCAAAATGGGACTTAATTGAAGTAAAGGCCTTGGAGACCTCCTCTGACCACAATTTGGGATTGGCTCCCTTCTTGGTGAGGGCTACCAAGGGAGCTACCAAAGTGAAGAAGTGGGGAATGAATTGACGATAGTAATTAATGAACCCCATAAAGCGCTGCACCGCTTTAAGAGAATGGGGTTCTTGCCAATCCATCACAGCATGTAGTTTGGCAGGATCCATAGCCAATCCCTGGGTGGAGATGATATAGCCCAGGAAAGGTAAAGACTCCTGCTCAAACATGCATTTCTCCAACTTTGCATAGAGGGAGTTTGCCCGTAACAGGTCGAAGACTTTGCAGACATCCCTCCGGTGAGAGAAAAGATGAGAATATCATCCAGATAGACTACTACAGTGGTGGAAAGCATATCCCGGAATATATCATTGACAAAGTCTTGGAAAACGGCTGGGGCATTACAGAGCCCGAAGGGCATCACCAGGTATTCATAATGCCCATCCCTGGTATTAAAAGCCGTCTTCCATTCGTCCCCTTCACGGATGCGAATCAGGTTATAAGCACCATGCAGATCTAATTTAGTAAATACCCTTGCTCCCCGGAGCCTATCAAAGAGCTCAGAGATCAGGGGCAATGGGTACTTATTCTTAACGGTGATGGCGTTAAGACCTCTGTAATCTATACACGGACGTAATTCTCCACTCTTCTTCTGCACGAAGAAGAACCCCGCTCCTGCTGGTGACACCGACTTCCTAATGAACCCTCTTGCCAGATTCTCCTGGATATATTGAGACATAGCCTCCTTCTCAGGAAGAGAGAGGGGATAGACCCTTCCCCGAGGAGGTTCTGCTCCAGGCAAGAGGTCAATAGGACAGTCGTAGGGACGATGGGGCGGCAGAGTCTCCGCAGCCTTTTTAGAGAACACGTCTGCATATGACTGATAACACTTGGGAAGAGGAGAAAGATCTGCGGGTATCTCTGTAGTGGTAACCTGAATGCACTCCTTGACACATCTGTCCTTACATGACTCACTCCAACCCAGTATCCTACCGGAGGTCCACTCAATATGAGGGGAGTGGGAACTGAGCCAGGGTACTCCCAGTAGGATTTCGTCTATTCCCTCAGGAAGGACGAGAAGGGAAATAATTTCCTGATGGGAAGGGGGTACACACAAAGTAAGAGGGACAGTCTGATGTGTAATTGGCGAGGGCAATGTCAACCCATTCACTACCCGGACAGTCACTGGTTTGTCGAGCGCTACCAGATGTATTGCGTGGCGACGAGCAAAGGTGGATGACATGAAATTCCCCTCTGCTCCTGAGTCCACACAAAGCTCGACTGTAAGTGTGGAAGAGTCCACAGTGACTGTCCCTTTAAATGTCATCTTGGAGGAAAATGCTGCTGTCTCTAGTGAACCTCCTCCCAGGGCCACTAAACGCGATCGCTTCCCCGATCGCTGTGGACATTTGTTGGCATAGTGTCCTGTCTGCTGACAAAGGTTACAGACCACAGATACTCGTACGACTCGAGACTTAGGTCTTGCACGAGGAACCTCTGTGGCCTTTTGGGATTCGGACGCCAGATCGGGGGATTCGAGAGGTGTGGCAAAGGTGGGAGCCAACCGAATCCTCTGCCTACACTGGTCCCGCTCCAACCTCCGCTCGTGAAAACGGAGGTCGATGCGGGTAGATATGGACATAAGCTTCTCCAGTGTGGCGGGAATCTCCCTGGTAGCCAAAGCGTCTTTAACATGATCAGCCAGTCCTCGCCAGTAGACTGGAATGAGAACTTTATCCGACCAGTCTAGCTCTGAGGCCAGAGTCCGAAACTGGACGGAAAACTGACTGACCAAAGACGAACCCTGTACCAATGCCAGCAGTTGTAGCGCCGTATCGTGGGTGACCTGAGGTCCTAAAAAGACCTTTTTAAGAGCCTCCAGGAAACGAGGAGCACTCCACACCACACGATCGTCGCGCTCCCACAGCAGCGTTGCCCACTCCAATGCTCTGCCCGAGAGTAGAGACAGTACAAAACCCACTTGTGCCCGATCAGTGGGGAAACGTGCAGCCAGAAGCTCGAGCTGTATAGAGCATTGACTCACGAATCCCCGACATTGCTTGCTGTCACCAGCAAACTTGTCAGGAAGCGGGAGGTGGGATAATGTAGGAGCAGAGGTGGCAGAGAACAAACTGACTGCAGCCACGCTAGCAGCCTGAACAGCGACTGCGGTAACATCCACAGCTGAGGTTGTGCGCTCAAGAGCCGCCAACCTACCCTCCAGCTGCTGGATGTGATATGGAAATTTAATTAGGATAAAAATATCCTTCTGTGTTTGCTGCTTGCCATGTCCAAATCTCTATATAATGTCTTTTTGAGCGCTCAGAACGAAATGAGGACTGTCCACACGCAAGTGTCAGTATAACAGTTCGTCAAAGACATACATTTATTATTGTTTCAAGGTTTTATACGTTTACAAAAAGGGGCTGGTCAGTCAATTAACATACAATTAAAAGCTGCTAGATTATTGGCTGTTCTAGTGTAAATATGATAATTATGATTAAAAGAGCTGAAGTTGCAGAATTATTGTTTTATATTCTTGTGACCTAGTTGCCTTGCATAACTATAATGTAAACAACAGATATCTAATAGGACATTTTGTACTTCATGCATTTGTTCCTTTACGAAGGTCTTATGGAGGCCAGATTTCTTTAAAACGACTGATTATATCTGGCCTAGAAATATGTGAGCACAAGGTTTTTTAGCAAGTGAAATCTATCTAACTGTGAACTGTGAATACATATATGTGAATATACTTTGAATATATGGAATACATATATATTTCCATGACAGTCCCCCCTTAGATACCACTTGCCCTAAAAACCTGCTCCTGGCCCAAAGCGCTGCAACTCTTTTGTGCTGCCGGTGAGTTGAGACACCCCTAGTACATGCCTCCCCCACCGAATACAGACTTTTCGCAAATGGGCGGTCAGGAGGACTGTCCCTGTCGGGGGTTTATGTGTTTGCAATCATAATCTCATAGTTGATATGATGTTTCATCAAGGATGTGTATTCTCAGTCTGGAGGTAGTTCGGAGATCTGGTCAAGCCAGGCAGTTCCATCCGGACTGGTGCGAGGTCCAAGATGGTGAGTGGCATCAAATTGGTTGTCTCCTGAACAGTTTTTTCCATTATCCTGCGGATACAAGGAATAACACAGCAACCAGTAATTAATGCAAAAATGAGAACCCCCATAATGGCTGTCCCAACCTGTGCCAACATTTTCTGCCACCCACTCATCCACCCAAAGTATCGATCCCATGGGTCAGTGACACCTGAGTTCTGTTTCAGTTCCTCTGATAACTCAGTAAGTTTCTGTATTGCCATTGTGACTTTACCATTTGGGCCAGTGTTGTCTGGGATGTAGGTGCAACAGGTGTCTTTGATCATTTTGTAAACAACTCCTTTCTCAGCTAGAATCATATCCAAAGCCATTCTATTCTGGAATGCCATAATGGAAGTGGGGCCTAACTGTGCTGCCAAACCTTTTACAGCATCTATGGTGAAGTTAACAAATCTCTGCTGGTTATAATAGATGTAATTTATCCAATCAACATTTTTTTATAGTTACTAGTGGCAATAGTGACTCAAATCCTGCTTTAACTTGGTCTCTGGCCTTGAACTCATCAGGTAGGTCATCTGGTCATCTGTCTGGTCAGTCAGAGCATCCACGACATCCTTCGTGGCTTAGGTGTCTCTCCTGGTACGGGAGCTTCCTTGCAATGCGATATGTGGATTCAAACAGGCTTTCCCTCTAGTTACACAGAGGTTGATGTCATCTGGGGCTCTTGGACAGGATCATCAAATCTGGCAGTGAGGAGAAAAACTCGAGAATGGACATTAGTTTTTGACCAATTCAATTACATAAGTGTTATGATTTGGTAGCTGAGGAGAGCAGGCAAAAAAAAGTAATACACCAGAGAGGTTGGAATCTATGGGATTGCAGTACCCTGACTAACCACCACAACTAAAGGCAGCCGTGGAGCGTTCCTACGTTGGTCCTAGACGCCTCGTCACAGCCTGAGAAGCTAACTACACCTAAAGATAGAAAAAGGAAAGCTATCTGCCCCGGAGCAGATCCCCAAAGAACATAGGAAGCCCCCAAACATGTAATGGCGGTTAGACAAGAGGAAATACAGACACAGACAGAAAATAGTATGAGCAAACGTTGGGGCCCAAACTTCCTAAATAGAAAAGGATAGGAAAGGCACTTACTGCAACCCCAAAAAACCCTGAAAAGTACCAACTCTACTAATTACAAAAACACCTGAGATCACACGACCTCTACCACCTAAATTAGTTCTCTGGTGTAACAAAAACTAAACAGCAACCACTGAAAAAAACTGGAAAAGGCAAATGAACAAACAGTGGCTGAACTAAACTGAGAGGAGCATAAGCCCCCCGAAGGGGACCCGGCAGACCCCCACAGAAGTGCAGGACAAAATGCAGGCACCAAAAATCTAAAAAAAGAAAATGTCTTATCTGTTAGCAGAAGATGCAGGCACGAAACAGCTTTTCTGGGTCTCTAGGAGTGTGCCTTTCGCTAAACAGTGCAATTAGGAGTGTGTCATGCCATGGTTTGCGTGTCTCTTGGGCAATTTTTTCAGCATTCTATTCTTAAGTGTTTCGTTCAGTTTTTTCTACCTTCCTGCTGCTCTGGGGGTGGTAAGGAGTGTGTAGGCCTAAATCTGACCCTACTGCTAATCGGGTCTTGTGTGTCAGATTTGCTGTGAATGCGGGTCCCTGATCACTTTCTATCATTTCTGGAACCCCGTATCTGCACACTATTTTCCGAAAGTAGCTTCGTTGCAGTAGTCTTTGCTGACTTGGAAGGCTTCTGTTCATCTTGAAAATTCTTCTTTTGACTACAATGGCGTATTTGAATCCTTCACTTGGCGATATCTGGATGTGGTCTATCTGGATCCTTTGAAGCTGGTAGAGTGGTCTTTCCAGATAAGGTGAGGGGGACTTTCTTCCATACGTCCAGGCTTGAATTTGCCGCAGGTCAGACAGCTGCTGGTGAGTTTGGCTGTTAGGGTGGAGATCCCTGAAGCGAAACAGTAAGCACCAATCAGATCATTCATCTGTGTCTTTGATATGTGGATGTGGGTCCATGTACCCATTGGACCACCATAGGGTGCATACTTTGTGGTAGGCAGAGTTTGAAGTCTATTATTGATAGCCTTCTTTCTTCACATGTTGCTTTTTTCGCATTCAGCTCTTCTTCTCCTTTTGGAGCTTGGTCTTGTAACTTCTTGAGCAGATTCCAGGACGTTTCTTTGTCAGGTTTCTTGTCTTCAGTCGTCATGTAGTAGCCGTCCGGCTCTACAACCTCTCCCACTTCTCCATGTTGTCTTCCTTTGGCTGCTTCTTTGGCTGCCATGTCCGCCATGTTATTGCCTCACGCCTCTTCTGTTCTCAGTTTTCCATGCACTTTGATTTTTCAAATTGCCACCATTTTGGAAGTTGGAGTACACCCAGCAGGTCCCTGAAGGCTCCATGATGTTTCACGGTTGTCCCGTTTGCTGTGATGAAGTCCCTTGTAGCCCAGATGGGTCTAAAGTCTGTGCTTATGCCATGCGAGTACCTGTAGTCCGTGTAGATGTTTGCAGTCTTGCCTTCTGCCATCTGGCAGGCCTTCGTCAGCGCTATCCGTTCTGCTTCCTGGGCTGACAGGCTAGGTGACAGACTTCTGGACCACAGGATTTCTTGATTGCTGGTCACTGCACTTCCTGTGTTGAAAACTTCTTCTGGAGCCATCCAAGTATCCCCCCTTGGGAGTGGGAGTAGAGTGGCCGGGCTGAGGACTGTAGGTCTGGAGACGGTGACATTATGAGACAAAGGCAATAGAGGCGCCACAAAGATGCCTGGCGGTGGAGAGATTACTGTTGGTTGAGCTTGATTGAAGATTGCCAAGATGTCATGTGGAGTGAGAGTTTCCAGTGGCTGTCCAAGAGTGATGTCAGCAACCTTGTCCAGGAGGGTGTGTGCTGCGGATACTGCCATCAGGCAGGAGGGTGCTCTTCTTGCAACTGGATCCAAGCGGGCTGAGAGGCAGCCAAAAGTCTCTGTTTTCCCCCGTGAATCCGTGCCAGGACTCCAGTAGCATGACCTTCTTTCTTCCATCAGGTAGACGGAAAGACTTTTCATAGTCAGGTAGGCCTGGTATTGGCGCTGAGACTGTGGAGTTCTTCCAATCTCCTGAATGGGTTGAAGGCTGCGTCTGATAGAAGGAGCGGGGTTGCGTTGATGCAAGCACACAGAGGCTGCATTAGGACTGAGGCATCAGGGATCCAGGTTCTGCAATATGACACTAGACCAGGGAAGTCCTGCAGCATTCTTGGAGTTGTTGGGGGAGCCATCTTCTCCACAGTGGTCTTCCAGTCTTTTGACATGTGTTTCGTCTTGTGGGCAATACAGTGTCCCAGGGATGTAACTTGCTTCTGGCATCACTGGACTTTGTTCTTCCAGACCTTGCGTTGCTGTTCTTCCAGGTAGAGTAGGAGAGACAAGGAATAGACTGTGCAGGTGTTGATGTCAACCACACAAAATAGAAGGTCATCCACGTGTTGTAGAAGAGTGACTCTTGCATATTCTGCAATCCAGTTGACGAGGATGGAGGACATTGTCTTGGTGAAACTTAAAGGGCTTGTTTTGAGCACCTTGAGGCAACATTGTCCATATGCACTGCACTGGTGCGTGAAAGCAGGCCTCCAGGTGGAGGGGAAACACTGAAGAAGGTACTGGCCAGGTTGATCACCGTGAATACCGTTGCGGTGACTGGGACTCTTGAGAGCAGAGTGTGATGGTTCAGCACTGTTGGGGTTTCAAATACCGTAGCCTCTTTCGCGGCCTCCAGGCCTTGCACCATTCTGAACTCAGTGGGGTTTACAGTCTTTTTCTTCACTGTGGAAAGCTGGGATTGATTCCGATGGGCGAGGCAGCCCAGTTTGGCCTTGTCCTTCAGTATGCGGCAGGGGACTCCCATGTGCTGGTGCAGAGCTGGCGGGAAAACAAGCCGTCTACTAGGGTCCACATCATGAGAGATGACGACCAGCTGGCTTTCTTGTTCTCCACCAAGACAGTTACTGTGTTAGCACCTGTTCTGGTCACAGGGGGTCTTCTTGTTGGGACGTCTCCTTAAACGGCTGCTTTTTTCTCAGCACGGGCCATCAGTAGTTTCTTTTTCTCCAGCTCGGTCTCAGGTCAGTATTTGTGCACAAGTTTGAAGAGCTGAGTGGTCTTTTGCCGGTCTAGGGCCTGGGTGAACTGGTTGATTGCAGGGGGCACCTCCTGGTGCTTGCAAAAGATGAACCTCTGGCGTTAGAGCTGGATGAGGTGTTGCCATTCCATGAAGCGAGTAGAGTCCTTCTTGAGTTGAATATCCTGGCCAATGTCAAAGCTCTCAGGCCGTCTTCTTAGGCGAGCTCACTTAGACCTTCAGTTGGTCAGAGACATCTTGACTCTGGGTGATGGAGTGGCTTTTCTGGTACTATGTCCAGCACCTCCCGTGATAGGTCTGCAGCGTGGTTGCCCGAGGTTCCTGTTTCTTCTTGGGTCAGGGGTGAAGAAAGTGTCATGGTCCCATCTTCCTGGAACACTCTGGTCGCTTTCAGCCTCACAGTAGGTCCACTCCCAATAGGTTGAGGGTGCAGGTTTTTTTTACACAACAAACTGGGACATGATGGAGTGTTCTGGCTGAGTCCACACGCTCAGGGGCTTCATAATCTGGAAATATCTGACTTGACCATCAATTCCCATGCAGGAAGCAGAAGATTCTGATAGGTAGGTGAGGTTGCGGAGTTCCACAAGAAAAGATATGACTACGCCATCCACTCTCAGGATATTGGTCCCACTGGTGGGGTTCCTTGTGGACTTGGTGTGCTCTTGTCCTATGGACGGGGTTCTTCACTGCTTTCTGTGTTTCTTCTTTTTCTGGGTGAAGTCAGTGTTCTGCACTTGTTCCGGAAATGACCAAACTCGCCACAGTTGTAACACTTGACATTCCTTCTGTCCCGGCGGGACTCAATCCTTTTTGCTACTGTGAGCAGGGTGTCCATTGCTATTGACGTGTACTCAGGCCTGGCTGCTACCAGTGGTTTCCTGATTGGTTCTCTCAGTCCATGCACAAAAGCCTGTGCCAACATCCGTCTGTGTGTCTGATCATGGGTAATGAGGCCCAACTCTTGAAACACTTGCATTACTCTGTCATGGAACTTCTCCACAGACTCTGTCTTGTCTTGACTCGTGACATGTAGGCTGAGAGTTTGTCCTGTCAGTCTGCTTTTGGCCCATTCTCTGAGTTGCTCAATTAGCTTTGGTCCTGTCTCCCAGGCATACGCATCTAACTCTGCTGGATGCTTGAAGTGTTCTCTCATAATTGGCCAGAATGCATCACCTGCTTTTATTTCCATTACGGTCCAGAGATCAGTCCAGGCTGCTGCATACGTTCGCTGGATCTGCTGCATTTTTTGGCAAAATGGCATGGGGTGTATCCCTGGGTCTGGCAGCATACTGATCACCTGGCTTGGGATGAAGGGCTCATAGGATGGTGCCTCTACCTGTCCCTGCTCTATTGGTGCTTGTGTGTTTTCTTCCCTAGTATTGGGCAGCATGTGTGACGTTGCATCTTCATCTTCATCAGATAAGAAGTGACATGGTGTACTTGGTGCATACACTGGGTGAGATTTGGGCTTTAAAGTTGTCTTGCTGCATGGGGATTTCCCACTTCCTTGCTGAGGCTGCGGTGGATCAGTGTCATGGTTCCATGCTAGCAGCCCTGTAGCTATACCACTCCCCTGTGAAGCCTTAGCAGTGGACTGTTGTGTCTGGGGGCTACATGTAGCGTTTTGTGTAGGGAGATCTGTACTTTCTTCTCCTGATATAATGACTGGCAATGTTTGTACTGTGCTTGGGATAGACAAAGTGCCCTGTTCTGGAAACACTGAATACAGGGACACCACATTGCTTGGATTGGGCGTTGACACAGTTGATGACGAAGTAGAAAAAAGAGGAAGAGAAGGGAGGTGTGAGGGAGGAGCGAGAGAAAGAGGAGGGGAGGGAGAGAAGAAAGATGGAGGGGGAGTCCCCCCTGTGACTCTTGAGAGGGGATGGTTGAAACAAAAATGCCTTCTCCCTGTGGAGAGAGGCGGGGAGCGTTTTTCCCTGTACAAGGCTCCTTATTCAATGAGAGCAGCCTACACCTGTCCTGTGTCTCCACATGATGGACATGTGATGTGTGTGACTCTGAATTCTGCTCTTGTGACATGTCAGTGATCTTTTTCTCACAGATGATTTAACACCTTTTCAAACTTATTCACATAAAAAAAAAAAAAAAAAATCACTTCCTGGTCCGTTCAAATTAACTTGCTGTATCTTTTACACGATGCACCGCTGCTCTTTATAGCAGATGGTAATCTATTAAACTTTCCCGTTACCTTTCAAATAACAAAAAACAAGAAAAAACATTTCATTATGCAGCGTAAAGGCTGTCTGTCTATTTGCTTCTCACGTACTTGACATTCTATTCACATGCCTAGCCCTTCGATTCTTACGTACTGTGTCTATTCCAAAAACATATTCAACAAATTTCCTCGCCGAATGCCCGACGGGTGGGGCTACTCAGACCACTGCGTAGTTTGTGTCTGCTCTCTCCCACAGCCTGTAATTCTCCTTATCTATGTGACCTTGTTGTAAAGCAAGCTTGTAGAAAAAAAAATGGCTGGAGAAATAAAGCTCTAGAGAAAAAAATCTCTCCAAAATCATTCAAAAATGTACTTAAAAGAAAAAATTTTAAAAACAAAAGTTAGATTTAGTAAAAAACTCTAGAAAAAGTAAACATAAAAAAAATAAATTCACCAAAAAGGGGAGAAAAGAAAAACCGTATTAATCATAAAACTCTGAAAAACAACCCTTGTTACTAAAACAGCTAATTAAAAATCTCTGGAATGTCAGCTGGCTGCTTCCCCCCTCCCTTCCTTATATCTCTGCTTGCTGTCTCTATAGCCACTGAAATCACGTATCAAAAAAAAAAAAAAAAAAATTATTATTCCTCAGAATAGCAAAAAATGAATATAGTTCAGTCTGAATGCCTATAATTCTCACGTTAAAACCTGTAGCCAAAAAACTAGCTTAAAAAAATAAAAATCAAAGCCAAGAAACAGAATGCCTGATAACGTGATTAGCAGAGGAGGGGGGTCAAAGGGGTTTTCTCGCTGCTGCAGCCAGCACACTGCTCTGAATGAGATACTAACAGAGCGCACGGAGATGTGATTTAAAGCGACAGTACCTGATACAGACAGTTGACAGACACCCGGGAGAATACGAATCCCTCTTTTGATGATCTGTGACACATACAAGCTGCTCTGGTAACTGATAACTCACCAATTGCACTGAGCGCGGCGAAGCTCAAGGTTCTATCGCTCTGTACCGTACCTGGCCGGTGCACCGGTCACAGTAATCTGCAATAGCCTTCATCAAAATTCTCACTATCCACGTCTGATTTGACTGGGATGGCCTCCCGGTGCGTGGACAATTATTGTGAGAACTTATCCAAAACAAAGCTTCTGCCCTTCACGTCTGATTTGACTGGGATGGCCTCCCAGTGCGTGAAAGTTTACTGCAGAAACTTAACCGAACAAAGCCCTCGCTTCCACAACTGGATTTTTTTTGGGATAACCTCCCTCCAATGTGTGAAGAATATCTGCGTGGACTTATCCAAAACAAAGCTCCCGCCCTCCACGTCTGATTTGACTGGGATGGCCTCCCGGTGCGTGAAAGTTTACTGCGGGAACTTATGCAGCAATTGTCTTTTGCTATACAGCCCCCAGAGATCAGCAAGCAAAAACACAGTCACCGTTCCAACTTTCTCCCGGTTCACATAAAACATGAAACATATACAGCACAGCAGCAACCAACTCGGCTTATATCCCAGGGCTTTTGGATAAGGGTATGGACTTTTTACACAACCTGGGAATGCGGTGATGACCACGTCCGACCGGCTGGAAGTGTAGGCTAGGACTAGGCACAGGGAACATTCAGGTAAGATGACAAAGTTTTCTTACCTTACTGATGGAGCTGCAGTCTCCGTCCCGTGTGCCAAGGCCAGGGCCAACACCCCCGTCTCTCCGGTCGGCCGAGTCCTCGTGCGTTTGTCCAATGCCCCGCGTGCAGGCGCCAACTGATATGGAAATTTAATTAGGATAAAAATATCCTTCTGTGTTTGCTGCTTGCCATGTCCAAATCTCTATATAATGTCTTTTTGAGCGCTCAGAACGAAATGAGGACTGTCCACACGCAAGTGTCAGTATAACAGTTCGTCAAAGACATACATTTATTATTGTTTCAAGGTTTTATACGTTTACAAAAAGGGGCTGGTTAGTCAATTAACATACAATTAAAAGCTGCTAGATTATTGGCTGTTCTAGTGTAAATATGATAATTATGATTAAAAGAGCTGAAGTTGCAGAATTATTGTTTTATATTCTTGTGACCTAGTTGCCTTGCATAACTATAATGTAAACAACAGATATCTAATAGGACATTTTGTACTTCATGCATTTGTTCCTTTACGAAGGTCTTATGGAGGCCAGATTTCTTTAAAACGACTGATTATATCTGGCCTAGAAATATGTGAGCATAAGGTTTTTTAGCAAGTGAAATCTATCTAACTGTGAACTGTGAATACATATATGTGAATATACTTTGAATATATGGAATACATATATATTTCCATGACAGATGTACTGCGGTAGACGCTAGTCATCCCCCATTTTACTAGCCAGACTCTGGCGCTAATATTATGTTAGGGTCTGCGGAACGCACCAAATATATGAGGTAGAGAGGTGCGTTCGCAGCCCGGGGTCCACCGTACAGGCGCAACCTGCTGCTAGTAAAATGGCGCAAGACACGAACTCTGTTATCCCGCAGAGTCGCCAAAATAAACACCGCAATGCGCTGTGGCAATATGTGCGAACTCTGTTATTTCACAGAGCCGCTAGAAGGAGTTCCGCAGCGCTATATGGCGATGTGTGCGAACTCACTAAACACAACTGAGTTGCAAAATAAACACGCTAGGGTGCTGTCTAGCGTTGAAAGCGAACCCTGTTACGTCACAGGGCCACTGAGAAAAAGTTCTGTGTCCTGTCAGGCACCCAGGTACACAGTTAAGTGCTAAGCGAACATAGAACGTGATCATGCGCTAATGTCCTCGCGGGAGTCACCCGCAATCTATGGCGTCTGAACGCCAGACCCTGAATACGGCAATCAAACTCCTCACCGGTTATTCCGGTAATCTAGGGCATCTAGGACACCGACCCTGACCAGCTAGCATACCAAACTCCTCACCAATTAAGTCGGTATTCTAGGGGCTTATTTCAGCCGGGCCCTAACCACACACACACATGACCACACTGGCGCAAAGCATATAATGGTTGATATTAGCGCATGGCGGCCCAGCCATGCTACCCTTTTATAGTAACAGTTACAGGACCTGCCAGAAACAAGGACCAATGAAACTTGTTCCAGAACACCAGTAGTCACAGGACCTTCCTGGCAGACCAATAGGAGCTGCTGCAGTACCTGAGCATGTGACCCTGATCTCCAATGAGAGATCTCACTCTGGGCATGCTCAGAAGGGGAAAACAAGGACTTTGTCCTAAAGACGTCTGCTCGCCGCTAACCAGTACTGGCCACAATAGCAGAGCCTGGAGGAGCAGCAGTAATCCTCTGCACACTGTTAGACTGGGCGAGATGCTGGGACCGACGTCTAAGCTGAGCAGGCTCCACTGCGGACAGAGATGAATGGGGGACTGCAGCGGGACTGGTTTGAGACTCCCCTTGTGCAGCAGCAGGAACTCAAACCCTAACACATTATACACTGGAGAATTATATATGGGTCCAGCATACACTTGAGCATCATAGATAGGGCCCATCATACACTGGAGCATTTTAAATGGGGGACATCAGACACTGGAGCAGCATCTACAGGGCCCATTATACACTGGAGCATTATAAATGGGGCCTAATATATATGAGCATTATTTTGGCCTATAAGACACTGGAGCATCATCCATAGAGCCCATCATATACTGGAGTATTCTAAATGGAGGACATCAGACACTGGATCAGCATTTACGGGGCCCATTATACACTGGAACATTATAAATGGGGCCTATTATATATGGAGCATTACATTGACCCATAAGACACTGGAGCATCATCCATGGGGCCCATCATATACTGGAGCATTCTAAATGGGGCAGATCAGACACTGGAGCATCATCCATGGGGTCCATCATATACTGGAGCATTCTAAATGGGGGACATCAGACACTGGAGCAGCATTTACGGGGCCAATTACACAGTGGAACATTATAAATGGGGCCCATTATATATGGAGCATTATTTTGGCCCAAAAGACACTGGAGCATCATCCATGGGGCCCAACATATACTGGAGCATTCTAAATGGGGGACATCAGACTCTGGAGAAGCATTTACGGGGCCCATTATACACTGGAACATTATAAATGGGGTATTATATATGGAGCATTATATTGGCCCATAAGACACTGGAGCATCATCCATGGGGCCCATCATATACTGGAGAATCATATAGGGTTCATTATTTATGGGGCATCATATAGGGTATGGCGCATCATATGGGGCACATATGGGGCCTATTCTGTATGGAGCATTATATAGAGCCCATTCTGTATGGAGCAATATATGGGGCCTATCATATACTGTATGGAGCGTTATATGCGACTCATTATACTGTATGGAGAAATATGTGGGGCTCATTCTACCGTCCTATACTTTATGGCACATTATATGGGCACTATCATATACTGGAGCAGTATGTGGAGCTCATCATATACTGTTAGGAACATTATATGGGACCAATTATGTATGGAGCAATATATGGGGCTCATTATTCTGTATGGCGCACTATGTGGTGGCCATAATATTGTATGGAGGAATATACTGTCCGGTTTTTGAGCTATTGTAGGTTTTAACATAGATATCAGTCTTGTCATGTAAGAAGTGAAGTATTTTTCATTGTACTATACCTATATTTCTGTGCCGTATCAGAGCATCATGAATTGTGGTATGTGTTAAAGGGGCCCACTGACACTCTTTGGCCCAGGGCACACGAAAACCGGGAGCCAGCCCTACCCCCCCCACAACTTTAGCCAAATAACCCCGTTTTCAATGCGTAACTATTATTATAAAGTTAATTAAGGTTGCCAAGCTTAAGTAATAAGAATTGATGTCGTTGCCATTCAAATGGGCACTGTAGGTGTGTTTACTGTCCTCCACTCCCTGCCGACTTTGCTTCCCCATTGACTTGCATTGGGTTTTGTGTTTCAGTCGGACCTCCGACTTTTACCGATTGTCGGCCGATTTCGTTCAACTCGACTTTTGAGAAAGTCGGTTGCATGAAACCCGACTCGACCCTAAAAAAGGCAAAGTCGCTCATCTCTATTGTAGACTATGCAAAATGTACCCTGGTTCCTCTCTATAAAAGACCATAAATACACCTTGAATGTATTTTTTGCATGTTCAAATTGAAAGGAGAGACTCAATTTAACTTTTTTGAATATGTGTATATTTGGGAAATTTGATTAACTTTATTTTGACTCAACATTCACAGAGTGAGTCAATGACCTTGAAAAACTACTATTCAAACTGAAATGTTTCACTTTCCCTATATGTCAAGACTCACAATTCAAGGCTGATTGCTAGAGTTGAGCGATACTTTCCGATATCCAAAAGTATCGGAATCGGAATGGTATCGCCGATACCATTAAAATATCGGCGATACCCGATACCGATACCGGAAGTCCCATGTAAGTCTATGGGAACAAAATATCGTAACTAAAAAAACCTCTTTCTTTCCTTGTAAACACTAAATATACACACATAGAATACATATATATATATATATACATGTCATTGTGACATATATATATACATATATGTATAGTTTATACACTTCTACATAGTAAAATATCCTCTGATTCAATTGCCGGGTAAAGCCGGCTTCTGTGAAAAGACAGAAGCACCCGACATGAAATGACACTTGGTGTACATAGGGTTAACCATGTCTTTTCATGTCCTTTGCTATCTGATTTGCACAAACAATTACATCAGTCTATGTGTGCAAAATTTCACACCTGTAGGGGTTAATTAAAGGTGTAAATTCGTTGTAAAAAAAACAGACTTTTTGCTACGAATTTACACCTTTAATTAACCCCTACAGGTGTGAAATTTTGCACACTTACACTCATGTAATTGTTTGTGCAAATCAGATATCAAACTACATGAAAAGACATGGTTAACCCTATGTACACCAAGTGTCATTTCATGTCGGGTTCTGCATTTTCACAAAAGCCGGCAATTGAATTAGCGGCTATTATACTATGTAGAAGTGTATGAACTATAAATATAAATATATATATATATATATGTGTCACAAATTCAATGACATGTATATATATATATATATATATATATATATATGAGGTGTAAAATTGCTGAAAAAAAATGCGTGGGCTCCCGCCCTATTTTCGCAACCAGACAGACAAAGCCAGTGAGTGGGGGCAGATAATAATAGCCCAGAGAGGGACCATTTTTTTTGGCCCCCCCGGCTACTTAACATCTGCCCCCAGACACCCCAGAAAGGGCAAATCTCTAATTAGATTTGCCCTTTCTGGCACTTTGCCCGTCTATTCCCATTGCCCTGTAGCGGTGGCGAATGGGTTAATAAGGGGTTAAAATGACCTTGCAATTGAAAGGTTTAATTAGACAACTATCAATTATTAATCCTATTGTATGAAAGAAAAATCAAACACACACACTTTAATAAAAAAGAAGTTTAATGAAATAATCACACAGTTTTTGACCATATTTTATTTACCTGCTAAAACCATTTCCTGTAATAAAAATAAAATAATAAAGCAAAATTATTCTTACCAATCCGATGCACAGTCAGGTCCCATGGTGTAATCCTTCAGAAAGGGTTAATGTTTACTGCAGGGACCGCAGCTAATGCTGCAGCCTCACAGTAAACCCCCAAATGAATGAGTTCCTCTCCTGGCTGACAGGAGAGGAAGTGGAAAGCTTAATTGATTGCTTTCCACTTTCACTTCAGGTCAGCCAGGGACACCATCAGTGACGTCAGAGGGAACTGATTAACAAAAATAGGGGTTCCCTTCAAAAAAAATGGCGTGGGGTCCCCCCTATTTTTGTTAACCAGCCAGATGAAGCAGACCGCTGAGGCCTGGATTTTCAGGCTGTTAAGGAGCCAAGATCCATGGACCTTGCCAGCCTGATAATACCAGGCCACAGCAGTCTGCATATCTTGGCTGATTAACAAAAATAGGGGATCCCCTCGAAAAAAATTGGCGTGGGGTCCCCCCTATTTTTGTTAACCAGCCAGATGAAGCAGACCGCTGAGGCCTGGATTTTCAGGCTGTTAAGGAGCCAAGATCCATGGACCTTGCCAGCCTGATAATACAGGCCACAGCAGTCTGCATATCTTGGCTGATTAACAAAAATAGGGGATCCCCACGAAAAAAATTGGCGTGGGGTCCCCCTATTTTTGTTAACCAGCCAGATGAAGCAGACCGCTGAGGCCTGGTTTTTCAGGCTGGTAAGGATCCAATATCCATGGACCTTGCAAGCCTGATAATACCAGGCCACAGCAGTCTGCTTAGCTTGGCTGGTTAACAAAAATAGGGGATCCCCTCGAAAAAAAAAACGGCGTAGGGGTCCCCCTATTTTTGTTAACCAGCCAAGTAAAATGCAGACTGCTGCGGCCTGGTATTAAAAGACTGTCAAGGCCCATGGATTTTGGCCCTCAACAGCCTGATAATACCAGGCTACAGCAGCCCCACATTTGGCGCATCAAAAGATGTGCCAATTGTGGCACTTTACCCGGCTCTTCCCACTTGCCCTGTAGCGGTGGCAAGCGGGGTAATAAGGGGTTAATGTCACCGTTGATTGCACGGTGACAATAAGCCCGGTTAATAATGGAGAGGCGTCAATAAGACACCGATCCATTATTAATCCCAAAGTTTTTAAATGTGTAAAAAAAAGACACAGCAAGAAAAAAGTATTTTAATGAAATAAAAGAGACAACACAGTTTTCATTTTTTTTATTACTCTCTCATTCCTGCGACGCCATCGATCTCCTGTAAAAAAATAAAAAAAACAAACCAACAGTATACCACCTGTCCGACGCAGTCCATAGTAACGACAGTCCCACGACGATCCAGCTCTGCTACATCGGAATGACAGGCAGAGCCTGACATCCCGGCGCAGCACAGCTGCTTACCAGCTTCCCCGGCGGTGACGTCATCGGACTGCTTTACGGCCGCGATTACCCAGCAGTCACTGCAGTTATCGCGAGAAACTGCATGTGACCGCCGGGGAGAAGAGGATGGCGGCCATTAAGCAGTCCGGGATGTGACCGCCGGAGATCTTCTGCCGGGTAAGTGCCGCTGACTCCTGACAGACCCGACCGACGGACACTGACAGTGACAGTGACAATTCCGATTCCGGTATCCGATATGACGAAAATATCGGTACTCGGAATCGGAATTCCAATACAGCCAATATCGGCCGATACCCGATATTTGCAGTATCGGAATGCTCAACCCTACTGATTGCATTTCTGAAATATGCTTTGTGTTAAAATGATTCATGTAATGGTAAGCAATGAATATATGGATTATACTTTTTGAGGTTGAATGCATATTGCACCATTTCAAAAACATCATTTTTAATGTGTTTTGTACTATATACTGACATAGTCTGAGATGGGTATAATTTAGGGCAGTTTACATTATTATATATTTATTAGACTGGCTTACTACAAAAAGGTCTTTGCTCAAGGCATATGTGAACTTTCACAAGTTCTTTTTTTATTGCCCAAAATGCAACTTAAATAAGTGGAAAAAAATCAAATTTTTACTAGCAAGAATTTGTGGATGAATATAGAGGTGGCATTGCAGGATCAGACTACAGTCATGGCCAAAAGTTTTGAGAATGACACAAATATTATATTTTCACATGATCTGCTGCCCTCTGGTTTTTATGTGTGTTTGACAGATGTTTTTATCACAGACAGAAATATAATAATTGCAAACATATGAGTAACAAAACCTTATATTCACAGTTAGAATGAGTTAATGCAGCAAGTCAATATTTGCAGTGTTGACCCTTCTTCTTCAGGACCTCTGCAATTCTCCCTGGCATGCTCTCAATCAACTTCTGGACCAAATCCTGACTGATAGCAGTCCATTCTTGCACAATCAATGCTTTCATTTTGTCAGAATTTTTAGGTTTTTATTTGTCCACCCGTCTCTTGATGATTGACCACAAGTTCTCAATGGGATTAAGATCTGGGGAGTTTCCAGGCCATGGACCCAAAATCTCTATGTTTTGTTCCCTGAGCCATTTAGTTATCACCTTTGCTTTATGGCAAGGTGCTCCATCATGCTGGAAAAGGCATTGTTGATCGCCAAACTGCTCTTGGAGGGTTGGGAGAAGTTGCTCTTGGAGGACATTCTGGTACCATTCTTTATTCATGGCTGTGTTTTTAGGCAAGACTGTGAAAGAGCCGATTCCCTTGGCTGAGAAGCAACCCCACACATGAATGGTTTCAGGATGCTTAACAGTTGGCATGAGACAAGACTGGTGGTAGCGCTCACCTTGTCTTCTCCGAATGAGGCGTTTTCCTGATGTCCCAAACAATCGAAAAGGGGATTCATCAGAGAAAATAACTTTACCCCAGTCCTCAGCAGTCCACTGCCTGTACCTTTTGCAGAATATCAGTTTTTCCATAATGTTTTTTCTGGAGAGAAGTGGCTTCTTTGCTGCCCTCCTTGAGACCAGGCCTTGCTCCAAGAGTCTCCGTCTCACAGAGCGTGCAGATGCACTCACACCTGCCTGCTGCCATTCCTGAGCAAGCTCTGCATTGCTGGTAGCCCGATCCCGCAGCTGAAACACTTTTAAGAGACGGTCCTGGCGCTTGCTGGTCTTTCTTGGGCGCCCTGAAGCCTTTTTGGCAACAATGGAACCTCTCTCCTTGAAGTTCTTGATGATGCGATAGATTGTTGACTGAGGTGCAATCTTTCTAGCTGCGATACTCTTCCTGTTAGGCCATTTTTGTGCATTGCAATGATGACTGCACGTGTTTCTTTAGAGATAACCATAGTTAACAGAAGAGAAACAATGATGCCAAGCACCAGCCTCCTTTTAAAGTGTCCAGTGGTGTCATTCTTACTTAATCATGACAGATTGATCTCCAGCCATGTCCTCATCAACACCCACACCTGTGTTAATGGAGCAATCACTGAAAAGAGGTTAGCTGGTCCTTTTAAGGCAGGGCTGCAATGATGTTGAAATGTGTTTTGGGGGATAAAGTTCATTTTCTAGCCAAATATTGACTTTGCAAGTAATTGCTGTTAAGCTGATCACTCTTTATAACATTCTGGAGTATATGTAAATTGCCATTAGAAAAAGTGAAGCAGTAGACTTTGTAAAAATTAATATCTGTGTCATTCTCAAAACTTTTGGCCATGACTGTACACAAAATTTACTTGTACTCTGCTAATATGACATTTTGGCCAATTCCCTTAGACCAGCATTTTGTATTAATGAGTCTTAATGTGCAGGTACAAAATGCACCAAATTCATTAAGAGGCAAACTCCACTTAATGACTTCGGTGAAGCTTATTAGTGGCCACGCACCTCACCAGAAACTATACTCTTGTAAGAAACTGGTGAAACATTTCTGGCATAATGCACACCGTCACTTTTGATGAATTTGTTGGAAGGGTGTTATCAGTATCAATGATCAATATATCTTTGGAGTAGAAAACTAGATGGGCTGACAGTTGTAGGCATCCACTATGGCACACGTTTCGGAGATCCAGCAAGCCTCTCAGCCTGGGCAAATGAGTCCAATGTAAGAAAGAAAAAACTGGCGTCTCCGGTAAAATCTTGGCAGAGTTATTACAATTCCATTAAAAACAGGTCACAAACATGACATGTTGCTTCCTCATTTAAAAACATTAACACACCCCCCCAGAGTGACATCACAAGAATCAATTAATTATATGCAAAAAGATTTGTAGTGGATCAATAAATGCAAATATCAAAATATACACAAAATTCCAAAATTTAAACATTGTTTCACACAGCAAACAAAACAATCAAATAAATGCGAGAAGAAAAAAATATGATTTTCAAAAATATGTTTTCTTTATTCTTTCTCTCAAATTTCCACATTTCAATTGTTATTTTTGCAATTTTCTGTTCAACATTATTTACAGTTTTTAGTTAGAATCTCTTTGTAGTAATCTGTCCTGAATCATATTCTGTTGTTCAGAAAAATTGCAGTCTAAACACATACAAAATCTTAAACTATAAAGGATAACATTCAAAATGTGTCTGAGATGACATCTATCCACTTTAATGTTATATTACCCACACAAGATTTTCCATAAATGGTTAAATGAACTTCATGCTATATAGTTTACTTCCCCCAAAAAAGCAAAAAAAAAACCCTTTTCTTTATTACTTTATTTCTCTTTCTTTTACCTTAACCCCTTCACCCCCAAGGGTGGTTTGCACGTTAATGACCGGGCCAATTTTTACAATTCTGACCACTGTCTCTTTATGAGGTTATAACTCTGGAACGCTTCAACGGATCTTCGCGATTCTGAGATTGTTTTCTCGTGACATTTTGTACTTTATGTTAGTGGTAAAATTTCTTCGATATACCTTGCGTTTATTTTTGAAAAAAACGCAAATCTGGCGAAAATTTTGAAAATTTTGCAATTTTCAAACTTTGAATTTTTTTTCCCTTAAAACAGAGAGATATGTCACACAAAATAGTTAAGAAATAACATTTCCCACATGTCTACTTTACATCAGCACAATTTTGGAACCAAAATTTTTTTTTGTTAGGAAATTATAAAGGTTTAAAGTTGACCAGTGATTTCTCATTTTTACAACAAAATTTACAAAGCCATTTTTTTAGGGACCACCTCACATTTGAAGTCACTTTGAGGGGTCTATATGGCAGAAAATACCCAAAAGTGACACCATTCTAAAAACTGCACCCCTCAAGGTACTCAAAACCACATTCAAGAAGTTTAATAACCCTTCAGGTGCTTAACAGGAGCTGAAGCAACGTGGAAGGAAAAAATTAATATTTAACTTTTTAGCCACAAAAATGATCTTTTACAAACTTTTTTATATTTTCACAAGGGTAAAAGGAGAAAATGGGCAGATAAAGTTGTTGTGCAATTTCTCCTGAGTACGCGAATACCCCATATGTGGGGGAAAACCACTGTTTGGGCACACGGCAGAGCTCGTAAGGGAAGGAGCGCCGTTTGACTTTTTCAAACTAAAATTGGCTGGAATTGAGATTGGACGCCATGTCGTGTTTGGAGAGCCCCTGATATGCCTAAACAGTGGAAACCCCCCACAAGTGACACCATTTTGGAAACTAGACCCCCTAAGGAACTTATCTAGATCTGTTGTGAGCACTTTGAACCCAAAAGTGTTTCACAAAAGTTTGTAATGCCTGGGCGTGAAAAAAAAAAAAAAACAATTTTCCACAAAAATGATTTTTTAGTCCCAAATTTTTGATTTTTCCCAAGGAAATTGGACCCCAAAAGTTGTTGTCCAATTTGTCCTGAGTACGCTGATACCCCATATGTGGGGGGGGAAACTGTTTGGGCGCACGGCAGGGCTTGGAAAGGAAGCAGTAACGTTTTGGAATGCAAACATTGATGGGGGTCATGTTCCGTTTGTAGTGCCCCAGATGAGCCTAAACAGTGGAAACCCCCCACAAGTGACCCCATTTTGGAAGCTAGACCCCCTAAGGAACTTATCTAGATATTTGGTGAGCACTTTGAACCCCCAAGTGCTTCACACAAGTTTATAATGCCCAGGCATGAAAATAAAAAATCCTATTTTTTTCCCACAAAAATTATCTCTTAGTCACTAATTTTTTATTTTCCCAAAGGTAACAGGAGAAATTGGACCACAAAATTTGTTGTCCAATTTGTCCTGAGTACGCTGATACCCCACATGTGGGGGGGAACCACTGTTTGGGCGCATGGCAGAGCTCGGAATGGAAGGAGCACCATTTGACTTTTTCCAACCAAAATTGGCTGGAATTGAGATTGGACGCCATGTTGCATTTGGAGAGCCCCTGCTGTGCTTAACAGTGGAAACCCCCCACAAGTGACCCCATTTGGGAAACTAGACCCCCTAAGGAACTTATCTAGATCTTTGGTGAGCAATTTGAACCCCCAAGTGCTTCACACAAGTTTATAACGTAGAGCCGTAAAATTAAAAAATCATATTTTTTCCACAAAATTGATCTTTTCACACCAATTTTTATTTTCCCAAGGGTAACAAGACTCCAAAAGTTATTGTGCAATTTGTCCTGAGTGCGCTGATACCCCATATGTGGGAGTAAACCACTGTTTAGGTGCATGGCAGAGTTTGGAAGGGAAGGAGCGCCGTTTGACTTTTTCAACACAGAATTGGCTGGATGCCATGTCGTGTTTGGAGAGCTCCTGATCTGTCTAAACAGTGGAAACCCCCCACAAATGACACCATTTTGGAAACTAGACCCCTCAAAGAACTTATCTAGATGTGTGGTGAGCACTTTGAACCCCAAAGTGCTTCACAGAAGTTTATAACGTACAGCCGTAAAATAAAAAATCTCTTTTTTTTTTACAAAAATGATTTTTTTCGCCCCCAATATTTTATTTTCACAAGGGTAACAGGAGAAATTGGACCCCAAAAAGTTGTTGTCCAATTTGTCCTGAGTATGCTGATACCCAATATGTGGGAGTAAACTACTGTATGGGCGCACGTCGGGGCTCGGAAGGGAAGTAGTGATGTTTTGGATTGCAGACTTTGATGGAATGGTCTGTGGGAGTCATGTCGCATTTGGAGAGCCTCTGATGCGCCTAAACAGTGGAAACCCCCCACAAGTGACCCAATTTTGGAAAATAGACCCCACAAGGAACTTATCTAGATGTGTGGTGAGCACTTTGAACCCCGAAGTGCTTCACAGAAGTTTATAACGTACAGCCGTAAAAATAAAAAATCCTTTTTTTTTTACAAAAATGATTTTTTCGCCCCCAATATTTTATTTTTACAAGGGTAACAGGAGAAATTGGACCCCAAAAGTTGTTGTCCAATTTGTCCTGAGTACGCTGATACCCAATATGTGGGAGTAAACTACTGTATGGACGCACGTCGGGGCTCGGAAGGGAAGTAGTGACGTTTTGGATTGCAGACTTTGATGGAATGGTCTGGGGGCGTCATGTCGCATTTGGAGAGCCCCTGATGCGCCTAAACAGTGGAAACCCCCCACAAGTGACCCCATTTTGGAAAATAGACCCCACAAGGAACTTATCTAGATGTGTGGTGAGCACTTTGAACCCCGAAGTGCTTCACAGAAGAAGTTTATAACGTACAGCCGTAAAAATAAAAAATCCTTTTTTTTTTTTACAAAAATGATTTTTTCGCCCCCAATATTTTATTTTCACAAGGGTAACAGGAGAAATTGGACCCCAAAATTTGTTGTCCAATTTGTCCTGAGTACGCTGATACCCATTATGTGGGAGAAAACGACTGTATGGGTGCACGTCTGGGCTCGGAAGGGAAGTAGTGATGTTTTGGATTGCAGACTTTGATGGAATGGTCTGGGGGCGTCATGTTGCATTTGGAGAGCCCCTGATGCACCTAAACAGTGGAAACCCCCCACAAGTGACCCCATTTTGGAAAATAGACCCCACAAGGAACTTATCTAGAAGTGTGGTGAGCGCTATGAAGCCCCAAGTGCTTCACAGAAGTTTTATAACATACAGCCGTAAAAACAAAAAAATCATTTTTTTTTTTACAAAAATGATTTTGTCGCCCCCAGTTTTTTATTTTCCCAAGGGTAACAGGAGAAATAGGACAAATTGCACAATAACTCTTGTGGTCCAGAGTACGCTGATACCCCATATGCGGGAGTAAACTACTGTTTGGGCGCATGGCAGAGCTCAGAAGTGAAGGAGCACCGTTTGACTTTTTCAACGCAGAATTGGCTGGAATTGAGATCAGACGCCATGTCACATTTGGAGAGCCCCTGATGTGCCTAAACAGCAGAAACCCTCCAATTCTAACTCCAACCCTAACCCCAACACACCCCTAACCCTAGTCCCAACCCTAACCACAAACCTAACCCTAACACACCCCTAACCGTAATCCCAACCCTAATCCTAATCCTAACGTTTTCGCCAACCCTAACCCTAACTTTAGCCGCAACCCTAACCCTAACGGGAAAATGGAAATAAATACATTTTTTAAATTTTATTATTTTTCCCTAACTAAGGGGGTGATAAAGGGGGGTTTGATTTACTATTTATAGCGGGTTTTTATGATTGGCAGCTGTCACGCTAAAAGACGCTTTTTATTGCAAAAAATAGTTTTTTGCATCACCACATTTTGAGAGCTATAATTTTTGCATATTTTGGCCCACAGAGTCATGTGAGGTCTTTTTTTTTTGCGGTACGAGTTGACGTTTTTATTGGTACCATTTTTGAGCACGTGACATTTTTTAATCGCTTTTTATTTCGATTTTTGGGAGGTTAGAATGAACAAAAATCAACAATTCATGAATTTCTTTTGGGGGAGGCGTTTATACCGTTCCGCATGTGGTAAAATTGATACAGCAGTTTTATTCTTCGGGTCAGTACGATTACGGCGATACCTCATTTATATCATTTTTTTATGTTTTGGCGCTTTTATAGAATGAAAACAATTTTATATAAAAAATTATTATTTTTGCATCGCTTTATTCTGCAAGCTATAACTTTTTTATTTTTTCACTGATGATGCTGTATGATGGCTCGTTTTTTGCGGAACAAGATGACGTTTTCAGCGGTACCATGGTTATTTATCTCGGTCTTTTTGATCGCGTGTTATTCCACTTTTTGTTCAGCGGTATGATGATAAAGCATTGATTTTTTGCTTCGTTTTCTTTTTTTTTTTAAGGGGTTCACTAAAGGGGTTAACTAGTGGGACAGTTTTATAGGGGGGGTCGTTACGGACGCGGCGATACCAAATATGTGTACTTTTATTGTTTTGTTTTTTTTATTTACAGGAAAGAATGAATTTATTGGGGAATATTTTTTTTTTTTTATGATTTTTTTTACCACTTTTTATTTTTATTTTTTTTACTTTTTTACTTTGTCCCAGGGTGGGACATCACTGTATTTTAGCAGATCGCTGGTGTGACAGTGTGCACAGCACTCTGTCATACCAGCGATCGCTCTGGCATCGCTGCAGGCTTCTCAGTGCCTGCTTTCAGCAGGCACTGAGGAAGCCGCCTCCTTGCAGGACCCCGGCGCCATCTTGGATCCGGGGACCTGGAGGGAGGACGGACCCTCGGAACAGCGCGACACATCGCGCTGCTCTGAGGGTCTCAGGGGAACGCGCAGGGAGCCCCCACCTGCGCGATCCTCCCCTGTGCCCCGGGTACACCGCGATCATGTTTGATCGCGGTGTGCCAGGGGTTAATGTGCCGGGAGCGGTCCGTGACCGCTCCTGACACACAGTCACGGGTGTCAGCTGTGATAATCAGCTGACACCCGGCGGCGATCAGCTGCGCTCCCCCCGGGAGCGCAGCTGATCGCCCATGACGTACTATTCCGTCCATGGGAATTAGGTCCAGGGTCACATGGACGGAATAGTACGTCTGATGGAATAAAGGGGTTAATAAATATACAGTCATGGCCAAAAGTTTTGAGAATGACACAAATATTATCTTTTCACATGATCTGCTGCCCTCTGGTTTTTATGTGTGTGTTTGACAGATGTTTTTATCACAGACAGAAATATAATTGCAAACATATGAGTAACAAAAGCTTATATTGACAGTTAGAATGAGTTAATGCAGCAAGTCAATATTTGCAGTGTTGACCCTTCTTCTTCAGGACCTCTGCAATTCTCCCTGGCATGCTCTCAAACAACTTCTGGACCAAATCCTGACTGATAGCAGTCCATTCTTGCACAATCAATGCTTTATTTTGTCAGAATTTTTAGGTTTTTATTTGTCCACCCGTCTCTTGATGATTGACCACAAGTTCTCAATGGGATTAAGATCTGGGGAGTTTCCAGGCCATGGACCCAAAATCTCTATGTATTGTTCCCTGAGCCATTTAGCTATCACCTTCTCTTTATGGCAAGGTGCGCCATCATGCTGGAAAAGGCATTGTTGATCGCCAAACTGCTCTTGGAGGGTTGGGAGAAGTTGCTCTTGGAGGACATTCTGGTACCATTCTTTATTCATGGCTGTATTTTTAGGCAAGACTGTGAGAGAGCTGATTCCCTTGGCTGAGAAGCAACCCCACACATGAATGGTTTCAGGATGCTTAACAGTTGGCATGAGACAAGACTGGTGGTAGCGCTCACCTTGTCTTCTCCGAATGAGGCATTTTCCTGATGTCCCAAACAATCGAAAAGGGGATTTATCAGAGAAAATAACTTTACCCCAGTCCTCAGCAGTCCACTGCCTGTACCTTTTGCAGAATATCAGTCTGTCCATGATATTTTTTCTGGAGAGAAGTGGCTTCTTTGCTGCCCTCCTTGAGACCAGGCCTTGCTCCAAGAGTCTCCGCCTCACAGTGCGTGCAGATGCACTCACACCTGCCTGCTGCCATTCCTGAGCAAGCTCTGCACTGCTGGTAGCCCGATCCCGCAGCTGAAACACTTTTAAGAGACGGTCCTGGTGTTTGCTGGTTTTTCTTGGGCGCCCTGGAGCCTTTTTGGCAACAATGGCACCTCTCTCCTTGAAGTTCTTGATGATGCGATAGATTGTTGACTGAGGTGCAATCTTTCTAGCTGCGATACTCTTCCCTGTTAGGCCATTTTTGTGCATTGCAATGATGACTGCACATGTTTCTTTAGAGATAACCATGGTTAACAGAAGAGAAACAATTATGCCAAGCACCAGCCTCCTTTTAAAGTGTCTAGTGGTGTCATTCTTACTTAATCATGACAGATTGATCTCCAGCCATGTCCTCATCAACACCCACACCTGTGTTAATGGAGCAATCACTGAAAAGAGGTTAGCTGGTCCTTTTAAGGCAGGGCTGCAATGATGTTGAAATGTGTTTTGGGGATAAAGTTCATTTTCTAGCCAAATATTGACTTTGCAAGTAATTGCTGTTAAGCTGATCACTCTTTATAACATTCTGGAGTATATGCAAATTGCCATTAGAAAAAGTGAAGCAGTAGACTTTGTAAAAATTAATATTTGTGTCATTCTCAAAACTTTTGGCCATGACTGTACAGTGGGAGAAATAAGCATTTGATCTCTTGCTGATTTTGTAAGTTTGCCCACTGACAAAGACATGAACACTGTATATTTTTAAGGGTAGGTTAATTTTAACATTGAGAGATAGAATATCAAAAACAAAATCCAGAAAATCACATTGTATAAATTACGTAAATTTATGTGCATTTTGCAGTGAGAAATAAGTATTTCATTCCTCTGGCAAACAAGACTTAACACTTGGTGGAAAAACCCTTGTTGGCAAGCACAGCGATCAGACATTTCTTGTAGCTGATGCACATGACAGGAGGAATTTTGGTCCACTCTTCTTTGCGGATCATCTCTAAATCATTAAGATTTTGAGGCTGTCGTTTGGCAATTTAGAGTTTCAACTCCTTCCATAAGTTTTCTATGGGATTAAAGTCTGGAGACTAGCTAGGCCACTCCATGACCTTAATGTGCTTCTTTTTGAGCCACTCCTTTGTTGCCTTGGCTGTATGTTTTGGGTCATTGTCTTGCTGGAAGACCCAGCCACGACCCATTTTTAATGTCCTGGCGGATAGAAGGAGGTTGTCACTCAGGATTTAACTGTACATGGCTCTATCTATTCTCCCATTGAGGCGGTGAAGTAATCCTGTGCCCTTTGCAGATAAAATATAAAATAGAACCCGGCACTCAACTTAGTGTAAAGATTGTAGGTGATTTTATTCAATCACAAACAGTAGCATTACAAAACGCTTCTGTCCATACAAAAGACCTTAGTCAGTTGCATACTGAGGGTTGTGGTACATATGCAATGGCCAAGTCACAGGATAGCAATACGGTGAATGCCAAAAGGTTATATTGTAGTCTGGTATACTAGGTAATAGGAGGGTGGATACAGCCAACGTTTCGGTTCATACAAAAGACCTTTGTCAGTTGCTGTGGAGCTATACATGGGTATATGACATATCGTATATCAGCAAAAAAGGAAAAAACAATAAAAAGAGGAAAAACAATTAAAAAAAATAAACTATATACACAAAAATATAAATATCTTCATATATTTCCATTTTGGCAAATAGGTAAACGAGATAGTTGTTATTAGGAAGACAAAACATCAAGGCACAGTAAAAGTGGGTAGAGATCGAGATGACATACAGTACAGACCAAAAGTTTGGACACACCTTCTCATTCAAAGATTTTTCTGTATCTTCATGACTATGAAAATTGTAGAATCACACTGACAGCATCAAAACTATGAATTAACACATGTGGAATTATACATTACACTTTACAAAAAAGTGTGAAGCAACTGAAAATATGTCTTATATTCTAGGTTCTTCATAGTAGCCACTTTTTGCTTTGATTACTGCTTTGCGCACAGAAAAGGTGAACGGATGGACTCTACATGCCTGGTTCCCACCGTGAAGCATGGAGGAGGTGGTGTGATGGTGTGAGGGTGCTTTGCTGGTGACACTGTTGGGGATTTATTCAAAATTGAAGGCATACTGAACCAGCATGGCTACCACAGCATCTTGCAGAGGCATGCTATTCCATCCGGTTTGTGTTTAGTTGGACCATCACTTATTTTTCAACAGGACAATGACCCCAAACACACCTCCAGACTGTGTAAGGGCTATTTGACCAAGAAGGAGAGTGATGGGGTGCTACGCCAGATGACCTGGCCTCCACAGTCTCCAGACCTCAACCCAATCGAGATGGTTTGGGGTGAGCTGGACCGCTCACCGCTTCAATTTTGAATAAATCCCCAAGTGTCACCAGCAAAGCACCCCCACACCATCACACCACCTCCTCCATGCTTCACGGTGGGAACCATGCATGTAGAGTCAATCCGTTCACCTTCTCTGCGTGCAAAGCAGTAATCAAAGCAAAAGGTGGCTACTTTGAAGAACCTAGATTATAAGACATATTTTCAGTTGTTTCACACTTTTTTGTAAAGTGTAATGTATAATTCCACATGTGTTAATTCATAGTTTTGAAGCCCTCAGTGTGATTCTACAATTTTCATAGTCATGAAAATACAGAAAAATCTTTGAGAAGGTGTGTCCAAACTTTTGGTCTGTACTGTACCATACTGTCATGTGTGCATCGCCACGAAGATCGTCGCGGTTGCACATTCTGACTTCTCACAGCTGAGTTGCTGTTTCTTTGTGTTTGGCAGTTAGGGAGTTAATTCTGTCTGTGCTCAGTTCTGGGACTGGGTGCAGTTTCTTCCGGCTGCAATTAATTATTTGTTGATTGGTTTCCTTTAAATCTCTGGTTGTCTGTGTTGGGAGTTGCCAGTGAAATTCTTCATGCAGACCACAGATAGGATTGTATCTGTATAGACTTAAGTTAAAGAGCTCCTTAGTTGTTTTAAGCTCACCTTGCTTAGAGTTTAATATCCCAGATCATTTATGTTCCTTCTGTGTTTGAGTGTGTATGCAAGTCTGTGTTTTCTCCAGTCTGTCTTATATGTCTAATCTGTGTATTTAGCAGAGATCAGCCCATATCCCTTTGGTGGTAATCAGAATCCTTCTTAGGACTGATTACAGGGTTCAGGGACTGATAGGAGACAGGGTTAGGCTGGAGACTTGGACCTCTGAACCATTATCAGTACCTCCAAGGTGAGGGATTAGTTAGGACCCAGTTTAGGGTCAGGTTAGACCCCGGTCCTCCTCTTTCCTGTGACAGTGTATCAAGTCCTCAAGATTAACCCTGAGTTCAACGGATATCGTGTCAGGTAAATCTATTCTATATTTACATGCTGATGTTGCTAATCTATATGTTGTATAGAGGGTTGTTCCTTTAAGAATAGTTTACTGACATCGTACACATATCATAAGACCGCGTGACATTTTCACTGGCCCATAAAATTATTCCCAGTTGCCATGGATCCAGTAGCCCAGCTGGCTCTGCAGTTGCAGGGATTATCCATGGAGCTGACGGACATTAAGTCCAAAGTTTTGTCTCCCTCGGAGCAAACCAGATTTGAACCTAAAGTAGCTCTCCCGGACAGGTTCACTGGTGGGCGAGACAAATTTTTTACCTTCAGGGAAGCATGTAAATTGTATTTTCGGCTTCGGCCTCGATCATCAGGGAGTGAAGAGCAGAGAGTGGGAATTGTTATCTCGCTCCTACAAGGGGACCCTCAATCCTGGGCCTTCTCCCTTCCTCCGGGATCCCCGGCTCTACAGTCAGTAGATCGATTTTTTACTGCCCTGGGTTTGGTATATGATGACCCAGATCGGGTCTCTCTTGCTGAGACAAAATTACGTAAGATACAGCAGGGAGATCGTCCGGCGGAGGAATTTGCTTCTGAGTTCCGTAGATGGGCCACAGATACTCAGTGGAATGACCCAGCTCTTAGGAGCCAGTTTTGTCATGGGCTTTCTGACAAATTAAAGGACGTTTTGGCTCAGTATGATTCTCCTCCATCACTGGAGGCTGCTATGGCCCTAGCTATCCGTACTGATAGACGGCTCCGGGAGAGGTGCGAGGTAACTCCGCCCCCTGTTGTTACTCCACCTACTACTAAAGTCCCTTATGTTGAGGTTCCCCTTGTCTGTTCGGAGGAGCCTATGCAGTTGGGAGGGACATCATTTCGTAGGAGGGGATTGGCGGTACGCCGCAGGACTAGAAGGTGTTTCTTCTGCGGGAAAGAGGGACATTTTGTTGGGGGATGTCCATCCCGTGCCTTCTTGAGCAAAAAGTGCCGGAAAAACTGTTAATCCCAGGTTGTGTGGTGGACGACAACCTGGGAGTATGTATTTCGTCCGCTATTCTTCTCAGTTCCTTGTACCAGTGGAGGTGGTGGTTGGTACGAGAGTGGAGAGATTTTCTGTTCTTCTTGATAGTGGGTCCGGGGCTAATCTGGTTGACGCTCAGTTTGCTCAGGCTCAAGGTATGCATCTGAATGTATTGGTCAAACCGATCCCTATATTCTCCATTGACGCCAGGCCTCTCGGCCAAGGTAGCTTTGTTCATGAGGTTCATAACATTGACCTTCGGGTAGGGGCAATACATAGGGAACTATTATCTTGTTATGTGTTGGAGGGTCTACCTACTCCTATTGTGTTGGGACTTCCTTGGTTGGTTAAACATAACCCTGTGATTAATTGGCAGTCCAGAGATATAAGCCAATGGGGGGAGTTTTGCAAAAGTAACTGCATGAACACAGTCATCAGTGCGGTCGTGCCTAGTACTTTGCCTCCTTTTTTGGAGGACTTTGGGGATGTGTTCTCTGAGGAGGGGTGTCAGGAGTTGCCTCCTCATCGCGTGTATGACTGCTCTATTAATTTACTTCCTGATGCTAAGTTACCTAAAGCTAGGTTATATAACCTTTCTGGTCCTGAGAGGCAGGCTATGAAAGATTATATTTCGGAAAGTCTGGCCAAAGGGCATATTAGACCTTCATCTTCCCCAGTGGCCACGGGGTTCTTCTTTGTGAAGAAAAAGATGGAGGCCTACGCCCTTGCTTGGATTTCCGCGAATTTAATCGGATTACTGTTCGAGATCCGTATCCACTCCCTCTGATTCCTGATCTCTTCAATCAAATTGTTGGCGCCAAATGGTTCTCTAAATTGGATCTCAGGGGGGCGTATAATCTGATTAGGATAAAAGAGGGGGATGAGTGGAAAACGGCGTTTAACACGCCGGAGGGACATTATGAGAACCTTGTCATGCCTTTTGGTCTGACTACTGCACCAGCAGTATTCCAACATTTTGTTAATGACATTTTTCGTCATCTGGTGGGGCTGTTTGTTTTCGTATATTTGGATGACATTTTAATTTACTCACCAGATCTTGTGTCTCACCAGGAGCATGTGAGACAGGTGTTGCAGATCTTGCGAGACAATAAACTATACGCCAAACTGGAAAAGTGTGTATTCGCCGTACAGGAACTTCAGTTTTTGGGTTTCTTGGTGTCAGCCTCCGGTTTCCGTATGGACCCTGAAAAGGTGAGAGCAGTGCTTGAATGGGATCAGCCAGAGGATCTTAAGGCTCTGCAGCGTTTTCTGGGGTTTGCTAACTACTACCGGAAATTTATTTGTAATTTCTCATCTGTTGTCAAACCTCTCACTGACATGACAAGAAAAGGGACGGATTTTTCTAAATGGTCGGACAAAGCTTGCCAAGCTTTTTCCTCTTTGAAAAAATGTTTTGCTTCGGCACCCGTTCTCATCCAACCAGATGCATCACAGCCATTCGTTGTGGAGGTGGACGCGTCTGACGTAGGGGTGGGTGCAATATTGTCCCAGGGTCCGTCCCTGGTAAATGGCATCCGTGCGCTTTCTTTTCTAAAAAATTGTCGTCCGCCGAAAGGAATTATGATATCGGCAATAGGGAACTTTTGGCCATTAAGTTGGCTTTTGAAGAATGGCGTCACTTTTTGGAGGGGGCAGTCCACCCGGTCACCGTCATTACTGATCACAAGAACCTGCTGTATTTGGAATCTGCTAAGCGTCTGAATTCCAGACAAGCTCGATGGTCGTTGTTTTTTACCAGGTTTAATTTTGTTGTCACTTATCGCCCTGGATCTAAGAATGTTAAGGCGGATGCCTTGTCTCGCAGTTTCCAGGGGCCGGGAAAATGGATGACCCGATTCCTATCCTTCAGGAGGGGGTGGTAGTGTCGGCTGTATGTTCTGAGCTTGAGGAGGAGGTGTTAGAGGCTCAGGGGGACGCCCCTGCAGGACCTCCAGGGAGACTGTTTGTCCCAAATCAGTTGAGACAAAAGGTTATTGAGGCACATCATAATTCTGCTTTAGCAGGACATCCAGGGAGTAAGATCTCCTTTCTCGCCGGTTTTGGTGGCCTAACGTTAATAAAGATGTTTTAACTTTTGTCGCGTCCTGTGGGGTTTGTGCTCGCTCTAAGACCCCTCATACCCGTCCGTCTGGGACCCTCTTACCCTTGAAACTTCCGGAGCGTCCATGGACTCATTTGTCTATGGACTTCATCACGGACCTTCCTCAGTCGTCAGGGAAGACTGTCATACTGGTGGTTGTTGACAGGTTCAGTAAGATGGCACATTTCATTGCTCTTCCTGCCCTCCCTAATGCTAAAACTCTGGCGCAGGTGTTCATTGGGGAGATTGTGAGACTTCATGGGTTGCCTTCTGATGTGGTGTCAGATAGGGGGTCTCAGTTTGTGTCCAAGTTTTGGAGGGCATTTTGTTTACGTCGGGGGATGCAATTGTCATTTTCCTCGGCTTTTCATCCGCAGACCAATGGTCAGACAGAGCGTCTGAATCAAAGCCTAGAGACTTATCTTCGGTGTTTTGTCTCAAAGAACCAGGAGGACTGGTCTTCTTTCTTGCCTCTGGCAGAGTTCGCTCTTAACAACAGGCGGAGCGAGTCCACTGGTAAGTCCCCGTTTTTTGGGGCATATGGTTTTCATCCCCAGTTTTGTACATTCAATGGGGGGGGCCCTTCTGGGGTTCCTGAGGAGGAGCGTTTATCGTCGTCACTTGCTTCAGTGTGGAGAGGTGTATTGAATAATCTGAGTGCTATGGGGAACCGTTATAAACGTATGGCTGATAGGAGGAGAGTTTCTGGTCCAGATCTTAATGTGAACGATCTGGTATGGTTGTCTACCAGGAATATAAAACTTAAAGTTCCCTCCTGGAAGCTGGGCCCCAGATTCATCGGGCCGTACAGGATCAGTTCCATAATTAATCCTGTGGCATTTCGTCTGGACCTCCCTCCTACGTTTAAAATTCATAATGTGTTCCACAAGTCATTACTTAAGAGGTACGTGGCACCAGTCATACCATCACCTCTACCTCCTCCTCCAGTGGTGGTCAATGGTAACTTGGAGTTTCAAGTGTCAAAGATCATTGACTCACGTCTGAATCGCCGGTCCCTTCAGTACTTGGTGCATTGGAAGGGGTATGGTCCAGAGGAGAGGACGTGGGTTCCTGCGTCTGACATTAACGCAGATCGTTTGGTGCGGACCTTCCACAGAACTCACCCGGGCAAACCTGGCCCTGAGGGTCCGGAGGCCCCTCGTAGAAGGGGGGGTACTGTCATGTGTGCATCGCCACGAAGATCGTCGCGGTTGCACATTCTGACTTCTCACAGCTGAGTTGCTGTTTCTTTGTGTTTGGCAGTTAGGGAGTTAATTCTGTCTGTGCTCAGTTCTGGGACTGGGTGCAGTTTCTTCCGGCTGCAATTAATTATTTGTTGATTGGTTTCCTTTAAATCTCTGGTTGTCTGTGTTGGGAGTTGCCAGTGAAATTCTTCATGCAGACCACAGATAGGATTGTATCTGTATAGACTTAAGTTAAAGAGCTCCTTAGTTGTTTTAAGCTCACCTTGCTTAGAGTTTAATATCCCAGATCATTTATGTTCCTTCTGTGTTTGAGTGTGTATGCAAGTCTGTGTTTTCTCCAGTCTGTCTTATATGTCTAATCTGTGTATTTAGCAGAGATCAGCCCATATCCCTTTGGTGGTAATCAGAATCCTTCTTAGGACTGATTACAGGGTTCAGGGACTGATAGGAGACAGGGTTAGGCTGGAGACTTGGACCTCTGAACCATTATCAGTACCTCCAAGGTGAGGGATTAGTTAGGACCCCAGTTTAGGGTCAGGTTAAACCCCCGGTCCTCCTCTTTCCTGTGACAGTGTATCAAGTCCTCAAGATTAACCCTGAGTTCAACGGATATCGTGTCAGGTAAATCTATTCTATATTTACATGCTGATGTGCTAATCTATATGTTGTATAGAGGGTTGTTCCTTTA
>JARQOD010000006.1:72682521-72793794 GCA_033576555.1 Oophaga sylvatica | reverse complement strand
TTTTGGATGCCCCAAAAAATTTAATGAACCCCATATGATGCCTAGTATACGATGGGCCCCCCCCCCCTTTATATGGCTCCAGTGTTGATGACCCCCATATAATGTCCAAATAAAATGGTCCCCTTATAATGCCCCTATTAATGGCTCCATGTGTGTTCCATATATAATGTGCCCATTGTGCACCATTATAATGGGCCCCATTGATGCCCAGTATAAAAAGGGGCCCCATGGATGATGCCCCAGTGTATGATGGGTATATAATGTCCTTATATAATGGGCCCCATATGATGCTCCAGTTTTTCTGGGCCCCATGGATGATGTTTCCAGTGTTTGAGGGGCCCTATATAATGCTCCCTATATAAGGGGCCCCCTATGTGTTCCGGTTAAAATGGGCCCCTAGATGATCCCTCCCGTGTATGGGGGCCCTATATAATGCTCCATATATAATGGGCCCCATATGATGTACAGTGTTAAGGGCCCCCAGTATTGATGTTCCAGTTATCAGGGCCAATTTTAATGCTCCTTGTATTGATGTGCCCATACTAATGTTTCCAGTGTATGATGGGCCCCCTTTTATAATGCTCCAGTGTATGGGGGCCCCATATAATTTCCGTGTAAAATGCCCCCCATATATTGCTCCAAAACTTTAAAAAAAAAAAATACCTCTCCTGGTGGGCCCCCCCTGTCTCTCTGGACCCCCTCACACGCCATCTTCCAGCTCTCTGCACTGTGACTGTTCAGGCAGAGGGCGCACAGATGTGACGTCATCACGCTCTCAGACCTGAATGTCACTGTCAGGAAACGCGGAAGACGTCACAGTGGTGGAGCTTGGAGAGGTAATATTGCAAGTGCTGGGGCCCTGAGCAAGCAGGGGGGCCACTCGTGGGCGCCGGCACTGGCACAGGGCCCCTCATAGTATGCCAGGTCTCTGACGGCGAGTGGGGCCCCTCCACCTGCTCAGGGCCCCGGCACTTGCCCGAGTGCGCCAGGTGCTGACCCGGCCCTGGGAGGGGTACAGCCCAGTTAGGGAGGTGGAAAAATGGCATTGTTGAGGTTTTGGCTGGACATTCAGCAGCTGCAAATGGAGGAATTGGAGAAGTCATAGGAAGAGGAGGACAAAGTGTGTAATGTATGGTGTAAGTTCTTTATAGCGTCTTGTGCTTGGGTGCGAGGAAAAAACATGAGACACAGGTTTTGATATAGAGACTTGTATACTTCATACAAGTGGCAAAAATAGTCACACAGTTTGCAGGTACAGACGCAGGAGACACAGCAGGCCAGAGTAACTTAAGCTCAGCAATAATCTCCCACAACAGGTTCAGGATCTCTTCTCTGTTATCGTAATTTCATGCAAACGTGGATTTATCAAATAGCAGGTTTCCAGAGTCCACAAGTGTTCCAAAGTTCCTCAGTAGGAAATAGCTGGAGTACAAAGTCCAAGGTTTTCCAGGAGTCAGGTCACAGGCTCACTGCAGGCTTGATTCTGAAGCACTGATTGCGAACGTCCAGGAAACGTATTGGGTGTTGCAGCCTTTAGTAGGGATACATGAAAGACAGGGTGGATTCTCATAGTTCTGGGCAGTTGAAGACGACAAGCAACGGCTCTTATAATTTTTACTGATTTTATAGGGTCCAATGTACTTATGTCCCAACTTAGACAATGGAATCCTTAACTTAAGATTTCTGGTTGACAGCCAGACCAAGTCTCCTACCTTGAAAGCTGGTGCAGGTTTACAAAATTTATCTGCTGCTTTCTTGTACCTTTCCTGAGCCAATTCCAGATTTTCCTTTAGAAGATCCATATTCTTTTGTAAAGACGTGATTCTTTCAGCCACTGCTGGCAAGGGCGTTTCTATGGGAAATCGAGGAAGAATGTTAGGATGATAACCTAAATTGGAGTAAAAAGGAGACTGCTTAGTGGAGGCGCTCTGAGAGTTGTTATAAGAGAACTCAGCCAGTGGAAGTAGATCCACCCAGATAAAGCAGCGGAGATACTGCTCCAGGGTCTGATTGGTTCGTTCTGTCTGTCCATTAGTCTGGGGATGAAAAGCAGAAGAAAGGTTTACTTTAATGTCCAATGCGGCACAGAAATTTTGCCAAAACCTTGAAGTGAATTGCACCCCTCGATCCGAAATAACCTCATCCGGTACCCATGTAAGCGAAACACATTCTTAATCATCAAATCTGATGTCTGTTTTGCAGTGGGTAAGCCGACACAAGGGATAAAATGAGCTGCCTTTGTTAAAAGATCAACCACCACTAGAAGGGTGTTCTTCCCTTGAGAGGTTGGTAACGCCACAATGAAGCCCATAGAAATGGATCCCCCAGGGCGGGACGGGGTGGGAAGGGGTTGCAACAGACCAGTTGGTGAGGAGCGAGGTGTTTTGCATCTTGCACAGACTTCACATGAAGTGACATAGTTTAAAACATCTTTCCTGTAAGTGGGTCACCAAAAGAAACGAAAAGAAATTCCTGTGTCTTTAGAATTCCTCTATGCCCCGCTATCTTGGAATCGTGGGATGAGTTGCAATACTCTCAATCTGACTGTTTCAGGTATATACAGACGTTGTCCCTGAATCCACACACCATTCTTAAAGACAAGACTTACGTCCCTTGGGGGGTTGTGCCAACAAGGAATCCGCATGGTATGCTTCCTTGATGTCCTTAAGTAGGTCTTGATTATGAATCACTCCCAGGAATCTAGAGTCAGGAAGACTAGTCTTAGGAGGAGTAAGTGGACGGGTCTCTGCTGAATGAATCCTAGAGAGTGCATCAGCCTTTCCATTGCGCGATCCTGGTCTATAAGAAATGACAAAATTAAATTGGTTTAAGAAAAGATTCCAGCGAGCCTGGCGAGGAGTCAGGCACTTAGCCGACCTGATAAATTCAGGTTACGATGGTCTGTCAGGACGACTATTTGCTGTGCAGCTCCCTGAAGAAGGTGTCTCCTGTTATGTTACGGTAGCTGAGGAGTGCAGGTAAAAAAGGAAATACACCAGAGCAGTTGGAATCTATGAGATTGCAGTACCCTGACTAACCACCGCAACTAGAGGCAGCCGTGGAGCGTTCCTACGATGGTCCTAGACGCCTCGTCACAGCCTGAGAAAACTAACTACACCTAAAGATAGAAATAGGAAAGCTATCTGCCCGGAGCAGAACCCCAAAGATAATAGAAAGCCCCCAAACATGTAATGGCGGTTAGACAAGAGGAAATACTGACACAGAAAGAAAATAGTATGAGCAAACGCTGGGGCCCAAACTATCTAAATAGAAAAGGACAGGAAGGGTACTTACTGCAATCCCAGAAAACCCTGAAAAAACCAACTCTACTAATTTCAAAATCACCTGAGATCACACGACCTCTACCACCTAAATTAGTTCTCTGGTGTAACAAAAACAGCAGCCACTGAAAAAACTGCAAAAAGCAAAAGTAAAAAACACAGTGGCTGGACTAAACTGAGAGGGCAAAGCCCCGGAGGGGACCCAGAAGGCCCCCACAGAAGTGCAGGACAAAATGCAAAAATATAGCAAAAACACAAAATAAGAAATTGTCTTATCTGATAGCAGGAGATGCAGACAAAGACACAGCAGGCTACAAGGGAAACTGGAAAGAAGGATTCAGACCAGAACAATTGATCACCGGCAACCCTGATGGGAAAATGATTCCCTTAAATAAGACCAATCAGTAACACCTGATTCCCAATCCTCACTAGTACCCCTTGTAACCACCAGAGGGAGCCTCTGCTCAGAACTCATCTCAAACCCATTCACAACAGTACCCCCCCCTTGAGGAGGGGTCACCGAACCCTCATTTGAGCAACCAGGTCGGTCAGGATGAGTTCTATGATACGCACGGATAAGTCTCCTAGCATGGATGTCCGAAGCAAACACCCAAGAATTATCTTCCTGACCATAACCTCTCCATTTAACCAAATACTGGAGTCTTCGTCTAGAAAAACGAGAATCCAATATTTTCTCAACCACATACTCCAGATTGCCCTCAACCAAAACAGGGTCAGGAGGCACAGCAGCAGGAACCACTGGCTCAACAAACCTCTTCAACAAGGACTTGTGGAACACGTTATGGATCTTAAATGTCCCTGGAAGAAGCAAACGAAAAGAAACAGGATTAATAATCTCCATGATCTTATAAGGTCCAATGAACCTAGGCTTAAATTTAGGAGATGCTACTCTCATAGGAATATTCTTTGAGGACAACCAGACCAAGTCCCCCACTTTAAACCGGAGGACCATCAGTCCTATGCCGGTTAGCAAACCGCTGGGCCTTCTCCTGAGAGAGGGACAACCTCTCCACTACCTGGTCCCAAATCTGCTGCATACGCTCAACAACAGAGTCAACACCTGGACAGACAGAAGCCTCCGTCTGTCCTGAAGAAAATCGAGGGTGAAACCCAGAATTACAGAAAAACGGAGACATCAAAGTGGCAGAGCTAGCCCTATTATTAAGAGCAAACTCAGCCAAAGGCAAAAAAGAGACCCAGTCATCCTGATCAGCAGACACAAAGCATCTTAGATAAGTCTCCAATGTCTGGTTTGTTCTCTCAGTTTGACCATTGGTCTGAGGATGAAATGCCGAGGAGAAAGACAATTGAACACCCAGTTTAGAACAAAAAGTCCTCCAAAATCTGGAAACAAACTGGACTCCTCTGTCAGACACAATGTTTCAGGAATGCCGTGTAAACGAACCACGTGCTGAAGGAACAAGGGCACCAATTCAGAGGAGGAAGGCAACTTAGGTAATGGCACAAGATGTATCATTTTGGAAAACCTATCACAAATTACCCAGATGGTGGTCATTCTCTGAGAAACAGGAAGATCGGAAATGAAATCCATAGAGATATGGGTCCATGGTCTCTTGGGCACAGGCAATGGCATCAACAAACCACTAGAGCGAGAGCAAGGCTTGGAGCGAGAGCAAGTCCCGCAGGACTGCACAAATTCCCTGACATCGCGAGACAAGGTAGGCCACCAAAAGGACCGACTAACCAAGTCTCTGGTACCAAAAATTCCGGGATGCCCAGCCAATGCGGAACAATGAATCTCAGACATCACACTCTTTTTCCATTGTCCGGGACAAACAATTTTCCAACAGGGCAGCGCTCGGGCCTATCCTCCTGACACCCCTCCAGAGCAAGTCTCAAATTAGGCGAGATGGCGGAAAGAACTACACCCTCCTTCAAAATAACAGAGGGATCAGATAGCTCAGGAGAGTCCGCAAGGAAACTCCTCGAGAGGGCATCCGCCTTAACATTCTTAGTGCCAGGAAGAAAGGAAACCACAAAATTAAAACGTGTGAAAAACAAGGCCCACCTGGCCTGTCTAGGATTGAGTCGCTTGGCAGATTCCAGATAGACCAGATTCTTATGGTCCGTAAGGACCACCACCTGATGTTTGGCTCCCTCCAGCCAATGTCTCCACTCTTCAAAAGCCCACTTCATGGCCAATAACTCCCGATTACCCACGTCATAATTACGTTCAGTAGGAGAAAATTTTCGAGAGAAAAAGGCACAAGGGTTACTTTTAGAGGTCTCTGGATCTTTTTGGGACAAAACGGCACCTGCCCCAATTTCAGAGGCATCAACCTCCACCTGAAATGGCAGAGAAACATTAGGCTGCCGTAGAACAGGAGCAGAAGTGAATCTCTGCTTAAGTTCCTGAAACGCAGAGACTGCCTCAGGAGGCCAATTCACCACATCAGAACCCTTTCTGGTCAAATCAGTTAATGGTTTAACAATAACAGAGAAATTACCAATAAATTTACGATAAAAATTGGCAAAACCCAAAAATCTCTGAAGAGCCTTTAATGAAGTAGGTTGGACCCAATCACAGATGGCCTGAACCTTGACCGGGTCCATTTCAATAACAGATGGGGACAAAATGAATCCCAGAAATGAGATCTTCTGTACGCCAAAAAGACACTTTGATCCCTTCACATACAGAGCATTCTCTCTCAAAATCTGGAATACAGTTCGAACATGTTTCACATGAGAGTCCCAGTCATTAGAAAAAATCAAGATATCATCCAAATAAACAATCAGAAACTTGTCCACAAAATCCCTGAAAATGTCATTCATGAAGGACTGGAAGACGGAAGGAGCATTAGTGAGCCCAAAGGGCATCACAAGGTACTCAAAATGCCCTTCAGGGGTGTTAAATGCCGTCTTCCATTCATCCCCGTGCTTAATGCGAATAAGGTTATACGCCCCCCTGAGGTCAAGCTTGGTAAACCAAGTAGCGTTTTTCACCCTGGAAAACAGGTCAGAAATCAAGGGTAACGGGTATTGATATTTCACAGTAATATTGTTCAAGAGACGATAATCAATACACGGCCTTAATGAACCATCTTTTTTGGCCACAAAGAAAAAACCGGCACCTAAGGGTGAAGAGGATGGTCTGATATGACCCTTCTCCAATGATTCCTTGATATAAGACCGCATAGCGTCATGTTCAGGTACAGACAAGTTAAAAAGGCGACCCTTAGGGAATTTACTACCTGGCACTAATTCAATAGCGCAGTCATAGCTCCTATGGGGAGGTAAGGATGCAGATTTACTTTCGCTAAACACATCAGAAAAATCAAACAAAAAGTCAGGAACATCCTCAGCCTGGGGGGAGGCAGAAAAAACAGGAGTGTTGGTATTAACACAATGGCAGCCCCAACTGGTTACAGACACAGATTTCCAATCCAAAACAGGATTATGAGACTGTAACCAAGGGAAACCAGCACGATAATGTCATGCAGATTATATAGAACCAAAAATTTGCAGCACTCCTGGTGATCAGGTTCAACCCTCATTATCACCTGAGTAGAAAACTGGGGTTTATTCTCAGCCAAAGGGGTAGAATCGATCCCCAGTAGGGGAATAGACTTCGTAGGGGTATCAAGGGAAATCCACAACGTTTAGCAAAATCATAATCCATCAGGTTAATAGCTGCTCCAGAATCAACGAAAGCCTGAGCAGAAAATGAGGACAGAGAGCATATCAGAGTGACAGTTAATAAAAACTTAGTCTGAACACCACCCAAGACAACTGAGCGTGCAAAACGTCTTCCCCGCTTAGGGCAGACTGAAATAGCATGAGAGGCATCACCACAGTAGAAACATAACCCATTGCGCTTTTGAAACTCATGACGCTGTGCCCCAGACACCACTCCATCACACTGCATGGGCTCAGCAGCTGGCTCACAAGGCAACACCACTCCACGCATACTTCTCCGCTCACGCAAACGTCTGTCAATTTGAATCGCTAATGACATAGAATCATTGAGACCAGAGGGGACAGGGAATCCCACCATAACATCCTTTACATTATCCGACAGACCCTTCCGGAAAAGGGCCGCCAAAGCGTCGTCATTCCATTTGGTCAGGACTGCCCACCTACGGAATCTCTGACAGTATAACTCAGCGTCATCAAGCCCCTGATTTAATGCCAACAAGGCTTTTTCAGCTTGATCAGTGACATTAGGCTCATCGTACAATAACCCCAAAGCCTGAAAAAATGCATCAACATCACTCAAAACAGGATCCCCAGGTGTGAGGGAAAAAGCCCAATCCTGAGGATCGCCGCGCAGGAGAGAGATGACAATTTGAACCTGCTGCGCTGCGTTTCCTGAGGACTTAGATTTTAAGGCAAGAAACAATTTACAATTATTTTTGAAATTCTGAAACTTAGCTCGATCCCCTGAAAACAAATCTGGCATGGGGATCCTAGGTTCCACAACAGGCAACCTAGCAAGATATGCAGCAATACTCCGAACCTCAGTGGCAAGCTGATCCACACGGCCAGACAACTGTGCAAACTCCATTGGGAGAAAAGATCCTCCCCAGCACCCAGAGATACAGAGGGAAAAAAAAAAAATGCAACAAACAGAAAAATATCTCTGACAACTTTTCTTCCTTCAAAATATTTTTTCCCTTCTGTGAGTACCATACAATTTTTATGGCCGGTGATACTGTTATGTTACGGTAGCTGAGGAGTGCAGGTAAAAAAGGAAATACACCAGAGCAGTTGGAATCTATGAGATTGCAGTACCCTGACTAACCACCGCAACTAGAGGCAGCCGTGGAGCGTTCCTACGATGGTCCTAGACGCCTCGTCACAGCCTGAGAAACTAACTACACCTAAAGATAGAAATAGGAAAGCTATCTGCCCCGGAGCAGAACCCCAAAGATAATAGAAAGCCCCCAAACATGTAATGGCGGTTAGACAAGAGGAAATACTGACACAGAAAGAAAATAGTATGAGCAAACGCTGGGGCCCAAACTATCTAAATAGAAAGGACAGGAAGGGTACTTACTGCAATCCCAGAAAACCCTGAAAAACACCAACTCTACTAATTTCAAAATCACCTGAGATCACACGACCTCTACCACCTAAATTAGTTCTCTGGTGTAACAAAAACAGCAGCCACTGAAAAAACTGCAAAAAGCAAAAGTAAAAAACACAGTGGCTGGACTAAACTGAGAGGGCAAAAGCCCCCGGAGGGGACCCAGAAGGCCCCCACAGAAGTGCAGGACAAAATGCAAAAATATAGCAAAAACACAAAATAAGAAATTGTCTTATCTGATAGCAGGAGATGCAGACACGACACAGCAGGCTACAAGGGAAACTGGAAAGAAGGATTCAGACCAGAACAATTGATCACCGGCAACCCTGATGGGAAAATGATTCCCTTAAATAAGACCAATCAGTAACACCTGATTCCCAATCCTCACTAGTACCGCTTGTAACCACCAGAGGGAGCCTCTGCTCAGAACTCATCTGAAACCCATTCACAACAGTCTCCATTCTTTGAAGGCGGCAATAATGGCCAACAACTCTTTATTGCCCACATCGTAGTTCCTCTCAGCCGAAGACAACTGCTGGGAAAAGAAGGCACAGGTGTTGTGAATGGGTTTGAGATGAGTTCTGAGCAGAGGCTCCCTCTGGTGGTTACAAGCGGTACTAGTGAGGATTGTGAGGACTGGGAATCAGGTGTTACTGATTGGTCTTATTTAAGGGAATCATTTTCCCATCAGGGTTGCCGGTGATCAATTGTTCTGGTCTGAATCCTTCTTTCCAGTTTCCCTTGTAGCCTGCTGTGTCGTGTCTGCATCTCCTGCTATCAGATAAGACAATTTCTTATTTTGTGTTTTTGCTATATTTTTGCATTTGGTCCTGCACTTCTGTGGGGGCCTTCTGGGTCCCCTCCGGGGGCTTTTGCCCTCTCAGTTTAGTTCAGCCACTGTGTTTTGTACTTTTGCTTTTTCCAGTTTTTTCAGTGGCTGCTGTTTTTGTTACACCAGAGAACTAATTTAGGTGGTAGAGGTCGTGTGATCTCAGGTGATTTTGAAATTAGTAGAGTTGGTGTTTTTCAGGGTTTTCTGGGATTGCAGTAAGTACCCTTCCTGTCCTTTTCTATTTAGATAGTTTGGGCCCCAGCGTTTGCTCATACTATTTTCTTTCTGTGTCAGTATTTCCTCTTGTCTAACCGCCATTACATGTTTGGGGGCTTTCTATTATCTTTGGGGTTCTGCTACGGGGCAGATAGCTTTCCTATTTCTATCTTTAGGTGTAGTTAGTTTCTCAGGCTGTGACGAGGCGTCTAGGACCAACGTAGGAACGCTCCACGGCTGCCTCTAGTTGCGGTGGTTAGTCAGGGTACTGCAATCTCATAGATTCCAACTGCTCTGGTGTATTTCCTTTTTTGCTTGCACTCCTCAGCTACCGTAACATAACACACAGGGATGCAAGACATTCTTCTCACCTGTTCTCTGAGAGAGTATAGCTCCAACGGCACAGTCTGAAGCATCCACCTCTATTATGAAGGCAAGTTCGGGGTTGGGATGTACTAAGATAGGTGCGGTGGTAAATTTATCCTTTAGAAGGAAAATGCTTCCTGGGCTTGGGGGGTCCAGGAGAACCTAGACTGTTTCCGGGTAAGTTGGGTGATAGGTGACACTACCTCAGAGAAATTCCTAATGAAACGTCTATAGAAGTTGGCAAACCCGATGAAGCGCTGCACCTCCTTCACATTTCTAGGAATTGGCCAATCCTTGATGGCTTGGGTCTTGCTTCCATCCATACTAATTCCTTGTGTAGACAGTACATACCCCAGAAATTGAATTTCGGTCCTATGGAATTCACACTTTTCAAGTTTGATGTAAAGATGGTTTTGTCTTAGACGTTCTAAGACCATTCTCACATGTCCATGATGTTCCTCTGTGGAGTTAGAAAAAATTAGAATATCATCCAGATAAATCACCACAAATGTATCTAGGAGATCCCTGAAGATGTCATTCACCAAGTGTTGGAAAGTGGCTGGGGCGGTACTCAGGCCAAAAGGCATAACTAGATATTCAAAGTGTCCATAGCGTGACCTGAATGCAGTCTTCCATTCATCCCCAGGTCTAATACGGACCAAGTTATAGGCCCCACGGAGATCCAGTTTAGAGAAAATTTTGGCGTGCCGCACTCTCTCCAACAACTCAGGGATTAAAGGCAATGGATAACGGTTTCTAATAGTAACCTTATTGAGTTCCCTATAGTCTACGCAGGGTCTCAGAGATCCATCTTTCTTCTTCACAAAGAAGATGGGTGCACCTGCAGGAGATGAAGAGGGGCGTATGAAGCCCTTGGCTAGATTTTCGTCTATGTAATCCTTTAAAGCCTTTAGCTCGGGCCCCGCCAGGGGGTAGATCTTACCAAAAGGTATCTTTGCTCCAGGCAATAATTCAATTGGACAATCATATGGACGGTGAGGGGGAAGCTGGTCAGCGTTCTTCTTGTCACATAAATCCACATAGTCCTGGTATACAGCTGGTAGTTCAGGGACTGACATGGTTCCTTTAGGAACAGAGCAAGCTGAAACTTCTGGACTCATCTGTTTCTCTGGAAAGTGTAATTCCTTGGTCTCCCAGTTAATGGTAGGGTTCTGAGCCTGCAGCCATGGTAGCCCTAGAATAATGGGAAAGTGGGGAGAAGAGATAAGCATAAAGGACAGTTTCTCTTGATGATCTTTACCCATAAGGACCCTCAAAGGCTCCGTTTCCTGATCCACTGGTCCAGAGGTCAGCAGGGAGCCATCCACAGTCTCCATCTGTACTGGAGTAGCCTTCTTCACTGAACGTATCCCTGTTTCAGAGCAAAGGAGATATCCATAAAATTTCCACTTGCCCCTGAGTCGATCATAGCAGAGCTAGACACCCAGACTGAGTCAACCCAGAGTTTGATGGAAAGGAAGCAATGAGAATTGTTTTTCTTACAACTCAGCTGGGACACCGCTGAGGAACCTTGAAAAATTGCAGCATTTACACAGTCATCGTCCTCAGAAGTGACGGAGTTTAAGTCCGAGAAATCAATATCTGTTGCTGCAGATCTCTCTGGAGCCTGAGGCTCGGACCTGACAGATCTCCTCTCGCAACACTCACAGTGAATGACTGCTGCAGTAGTCTTACGAGAACGGCTGGGGCAGTTTATAATGAAATGCCCTGACTTACCACAGTAGAAACATAGATTTTCCTTTAAACGATGTTCTTTGCGTGCATCACTAACCCGTCTTTGTAAAGAGTCCACCTGCATGGGTTCAGGTTCAGGTTCCCGTGTGATCCTACTCAAAGGTTCCTTAGCTGGGGAGGAAGGTAGGAAAAGGTTAGTGCGATTGCTTTCGAACCATCTCTCTTGCCTGCGTTCAGTCAGACGAGCATCAATACGGATGCAGTAGTTAATAAAGTCACCTAACGCAGTGGGAGGGTCGGCACGAGCAAGTTCATCCTTAATCAGTGGAGACAACCCTTTTCGAAAAATAGATTTTTTGGCGGAACTGTCCCAAGTGGTATCGAGGGCCCATCTCCTGAAATCCAAGGCATATTCGGCTACTGAGCGCTTACCTTGGCGCAAAGTTAACATGGCTGCTTCAGCTGTTGCACCTCGATTGGAGTCATCAAACACCTGCCCCATGGCTGAAATGAAAGCATCAAGATGATCCAAACATTCATCCTCTGTCTCAATCAGAGGGTTTGCCCACATCAAAGCCTTGTTGGTAAGCAACATGATTATAGTAAGCACTTTAGATCGTTCAGTGGGAAATTGTGAAGCATGTGCAGAAAAAAAAAGATTGCATTGGTTAATAAATCCCCTGAATTTCTCACGTTCACCGCCAAAATGAAAAGGGGGTAACTTGGGAATCCCAGAACTCGGGGTTATGGCAGGAGCCTGGACTCGTTCCTCTAGAACCTCAATCCTGGCTCGTAAATCCTGGGTAGTTTGTCCAAACACTTGCAAATTGTGATTAGTGAGGTCCTGTAGGTTTGCAAAACGGGTCTTTATAGTCTGTATATCTGCAAGGATTGTATCAGTCACTCCGCAAAGCTCCTTTATGCGAGCCTCCATCTTCCAGATCTTTTAAGACAGGAGTACTGGAAGGAGAAAAAAAAAAAAAAAAACAATAGTGTTTACCTGTGGTAACACTGCAGAGTAAAATTAAGGGAATTGCTCACCTGGAATGGTTGTGAGAAGTCACAACCACTGTCATCACAGAAAGTATAACCGGACATCTGATATCCACAGTCACAGCAGACACAGCCTTCCCAGACCCAGCAGACACTAACGTTTGGCTTCAGAATCTTGTAATGTATGGTGTACAGTTCATATAGCGTCTTGTGCTTGGGTGCGAGGAAAACACATGAGACACAGGTTTGATATAGAAGGACTTGTATTACTTCATACAAGTGGCAAAAATAGTCACACAGTTTGCAGGTACAGACGCAGGAGACACAGCAGGCCAGAGTAACTTAAGCTCAGCAATAACTCTCCACAACAGGTTCAGGATCTCTTCTCTGTTACCGTAATTCCATACAAACGTGGATTTATAAAATAGCAGGTTTCCAGAGTCCACAAGTGTTCCAAAGTTCCTCAGTAGGAAATAGCTGGAGTACAAAGTCCAAGGTTTTCCAGGAGTCAGGTCACAGGCTCACTGCAGGCTTGATTCTGAAGCACTGATTGCTCAGCTGAGGCTGCTTAAGAAGCAAGAGGGAGAGAATCAGGGCGGGAACATGAAAGCTGGAAACTCCATATTGACTGAGGGCAAGATAGCTGCAGCAAGACAGAAAGCAAAATGGCTGACGGAAAAAACTGAGTTTCAAGAAACATGTACAAAGAACCTTACAAAGTGAGCCATTTTGCTGGCAACCTATGTGTCATCAGAGGAAGGTGGTACAAAATCCTTTGAAACCCAGGCATGGTTCATTTTAATGAAGGTGAGATTACCTACATTTTGGGTCGAAGGTCAGGTCCTTCTTTCTGTCAGGATTGATCCAGCAGCACTGTAGAACTCTTTCTGATAGCACACTACCAGCAGGGCAAGCGATCTCCTGTAAGGCATATTGTGCCAATTCAGGCCAGTTGTCCAGTTTACAAGCCCAGTAGTCAAAGGGGAATGAACTGTGAGGGAGAACATCGATAGGGGAGGAGAGGTAATTTTGAACCATAGTTGACAACTGCTGTCTCCTGTCTGTTGCAATCGATTCAGTATTACCAGTCGTGTGAGCGGTACTCGAGAAATCAGTCCACAACATGGTCATGAAACCCCTGTCTCCAACGCCACTTCGGCTGTGTGCACCACGAACACCTCTTCCATTTGGATCAGTACGGCTCGTGGTAGAACCTGCACCGCTGCTGTGTGCTGGGAATGCCTCTAACAAACGGTTTACCAGAGTTGCTTGTTTGTTCGCCAATATCAGCTCTAGGTTCTCCTGTGGCATGATGTTCTGTAATTTGCCTTTATAGCGTGGATCGAGGATGCTGGCCAACCAGTAGTCGTCATCCTTCATGATTTTGGCAATGCGGGGGTCCTTTTTTAGGATCCGCAAGACATAATCACACATGTTGGCCAATGTTCCAGGTGTCAATGATGCACTGCCAGTGGTGGATGGAGGAGCACTTTCTGCCAAATCCACATCCCTCCACTCACGCACAAACCCTGTACCTGACCTTGGCAAGCCAACATTTTCTCTTGCCCCTGAGAAGCATCCTCCTCCTCAAATTAATCATCCCCTCATCCTCCTCCTCTTCCTCTTCTTCCTCCACCACGTACACGACAGTTCCCTGAGCAGACAATGGCTGACTGTCATCAAGGCTTCCCTCCTCCTCCTCCTCTTCCTCGTCCGCTGCAGACGCCTGATCCTTAATCCTCCTCCCACAAATGCATTACAGCCTGCCTCTGTTCGCACAGTCTCTCAACCATGTGCATGGTGGAGTTCCACCTTGTTGCAATGTCTATGATTAGGCGGTGCTTGGGGAGGTGGAGCGAACGCTGCAGCCTCTGCATACGACTGGAGTCTATGGGCGAGTGACGGATGTGCGAGCACAGTCTTCGCACCTTATGGAGCAGGGCTGTTAACTCCGGATATTTATTTATGAAGCACTGCATCACCAGGTTCAAGGTGTGAGCCAGGCAAGGTATGTGTCTGAGTTTTGCCAGGGCTTTGGCCGCCACAAAATTACGGCCGTTATCACTGACTACCTTGCCATGCTCAAGATGTAGACTGCCCAGCCATGACTCAGTTTCTCGCTGCATGTAGTCGGCCAGTACCTCCGCAGTGTGTCTGTTGTCGCCCAAAGACATCATCTTTAAAACAGCCTGCTGACGCCTACCACTAGCTGTTCGAAAGTGGGACACCTCGTGTGCAACACTGGCAGCTGCGGATGGAGTGCTCGTGCGACTGCGCTCTGTCGACGAGCTTTCGCTTCTGGAGGAGGATGAGGAGGAGGAGGGTCGAACGCCTACAGGCAACTGTTGCCTATACCGTGGGCTAGGCAGCACTGTCCCACCGCCGCTGTCCCCTGTGGACCCTGCATCCACCACATTAACCCAGTGTGCAGTGATGGACACGTAACGGCCCTGGCCATGCCTACTGGCCCATGCATCTGTTGTGAGGTGCACCTATCCACTCATTGATTGTTTGAGTGCATGGACAATGCGGTCTTTCACATGCAGGTGGAGGACAGGGATGGCTTTTCTAGAAAAGAAGTGCAGACTGGGTAGGTCACAGCGTGGGACAGTGTAGGCCATGAGCTCTCTGAATGCTGCGCTTTCAACCAAACTGAAGGGCTTCATCTCTAATGACATCAGTTTGGCAATGTAGGCGTTCAAAGCCAGTGTGCGCGGAAGAGAGGATGAGTACTTTCTTGTCCTACTCAGAGAGTCTGCTAGGGTGAGCTGGACTTGAAAGCTGCATATTGGGGACTGAAAGGGGGTTGGTGATGGTGATGGTGGTGGTGGTGGTGATGGCCTAGATTCATTCTTTCGTTGGAAAAACATTGTGATTCCCTGACTGCTTTGGCCTTGCGACGACACCTCAACATTTCTTGCTGGTGGTGTGCTAACCGGTGGGCTTACAGGGGGGGAAGCGATGTAGCAGCTTTGCTGGCTACCTTCAGTCGGAGCAGGTGCACATGTGCTACCTAAGGTTTTGTAGTCCGTCAACGCTTGCAAGTGCATGGTGTTTAAATGTCTAAGCATGCAACTGGTATTCAAATTTCTGAGATTTTTCCCTCGGCTAAAGGTCCTTCCGCACTTCTTACAGATAACCTTTGCTTCATCAATAGGATTTTGGTCAAAAAAGTGCCACACTGCACTCTTCCTACTATGGGATAAATTTTCAGGGCTTGCACGCTGTGCTAATTTGGCCATCTGGCCAAGCTGTCCTGCAACTCTTTTTGTTTTTTTAACATGTTTTTGGACTACTACTGGCCTGCCAGATAACCGCAGCTGCGATGTCAATGCCTGCTGCGGATACTCCTTCTCTTCTGAGCTATTGCCAGTGGCACCCTCTTCCCCCAATGGATGCCAATCTGGGTCAACAACTGGGTCACCCATCACCTCCTGTTCAATTTCATCTGCACCTTCCTCTGTGTCACCGTGTAAGGTGGTATATTATGCAGGAAGGGGCACCTGAGTTTCATCAGGGTCACATTCTGGCTCAGTAGACTGCGAGGGCAATGTAGTGCTCTGTTTGAATGTACCAGCACAATCATATAGCAGTGGTTGTGTATCAGTGCAGTCCATGTCATATTCATCTTGGACTGGGGAATTCAGGATTTGACTTGATAACCCAGGCATGGTATGTGAAAAGAGCTCCAGGGAGTAATCTGAAGTGTGGGCTGCCGCATCCTTCACTTTTGGTGCGGGTGAAGGACATAAGGAAAGGTGTTGTTCCTGACCAGGAGCCTGCACTGATGACTCAGTGCTTGCAGTTTTTGAAACTTCAGAAGAGGAGGCGATAGAGCTGGAGGCTGTTTCAGCAATGTAAGCCAAAACCTGTTCCTGTGTAAGGTTCTTTGTCTCTTTTGACATGTTCCTTGAAACTCAGTTTTCCGTCGGCCATTTTGCTTTCTGTCTTTCTGCAGCTCTTGCCCTCAGTTAATATGGAGTTTCCAGTTTTCATGTTCCCGCCCTGATTCTCTCCCTCTTGCTTCTTAAGCAGCCTCAGCTGAACAATCAGTGCTCCTGAATCAAGCCTCAGTCAGCCTGTGACCTGACTCCTGGAAACCTAGGATTTTGGACTCCAGCTATTTCCTACTGAGGAACTTTGGAACACTTTTGGACTTTGGAAACCTGCTGTCTGGTGAATCCATGTTTGCAGAGGAATTACGGTACAGAGAAGAGATCCTGAACCTGCTTTGGAGATTTATTGTAGTGCTTGAAGTTACTCTGGCCTGCTGTGTCTCCTGTCGCTGTTCCTGCAAACTGTGTGACCTTTTCTGCATGCTTGTATGAAGTAATACAAGTCATTTCATATCAACCTATGTCTCATGTGTTTTCCTCGCACCCAAGCACAAGACGCTATAGGAACTGTACAATATACATGACAAGATTCAGGAGCCAATGTTTAGTGTCTGCTGGGTCTGGGAAAGCCGTGTCTGCTGTGACTGTGGATATCAGATGTCCGTTTAATACCTTCTGTGATGACAGTGGTTGTGACTTCTCACAACCATTCCAGGTGAGCGCATTCCCTTAAATGTTACTCTGGAGTGTTACCACAGGTAAACACTATTGTTTTGTTTTTTTTTTCCTTTCCTCTTCTCCTTCCAGCACTTCTGCCTTAAAAGATCTGGAAGATGGAGTCCCACATAAAGGAGCTTTGCGGAGTGACTGATACAATCCTTGCAGATATACAGACTATAAAGACCCGTTTTGCAAGCCTACAGGACCTCACTAATAGTGTTGAGCGATACTGCTCGATATCTAAAAATATCGTATCGGAATGGTATCGCCGATATCACTAAATATCGTCGATATCCGATTCCGATACCGGAAGTCCCATGTAAGTCTATGGGAACAAAATATCGCAACCAAAAAAACCCTTTCTTTCGTTGTAAACACAAAATATACACACATAGAATACATATATATATATATATATACATGTCATTGTGACATATATATATACATATATTTATAGTTTATACACTTCTACATAGTAAAATAGACTCTGATTCAATTGCCGGGTAAAGCCGTGACATACCCCATAGAAGTCGACGGGCTCGGTGCCGAGTACCCCCAAAACCTCTGGCTCTGTGCGACTCAACTTTGGCGTCACGAACAGGATTCTGTAGCTCGCTATAAGCGAGTCCTGTGTGCCTGAATTGAACTGGTTTTGTGCTTGAGAATTGCTAAAATCATCAGAGAATGTATTTGCCATTTTTCCGCCATATCTGCGTCACGACGAGGCACTGGTGAAGAAGAAGGGCGTGCTCTTCGTGGGTGTACACTCACTCAGTGGCGCGAAAACGATGGCCGACCACTCTAAATGTTACTGCAATGTAAGATCGTGCCCCACAGCTCTTGAGTTCCGCCTCCTCATCCTCCTCAGTGTGCGGAAACTAACATGAAGGTCCCGCCTCACTACAAAAGAGGGGCCCTCTCCAGATGCTAATGACACATGTGACTTGGCAGAGATGGCTAATGGACACGAGCAGAAGTGTGAAGGGATGGAGCAGTCAGAGCTCTCCCCCCACGGAAGCGACCCGATCGCCACGGAACCACCGTTGGGCACCCGGCCTGGAAACCCTCCTACGCTGCAAGAAGCGGAGGATACCCTAAGAGGCCTGGCCCGGCACCGGGAGGAGGTCGCCAGGATGGAAGCCAGCTGGCGTGCCCTAAAACTAAACTTGGAGCGGCGCCAATCCCTCTTACCTGAAGTGTCTGTACCGGAAGGTGAGGCACCCGTTCTAGTAGAGGAGTCCGTGCGGGCATCCCAGCCCTTGCAATGTGATCCGGTTGACGTTGTCGCAGTGGAGGCACCCGTTCCTGCAAAAAACGCTGCATCGGCAGCACCCCAGATCCCGCTGTCTGCCCCCGTCGCTGAGACAGAAGAAGCGACACCCGCCCTCATGGAGGAGGCCGCGCAGGCACCAGAGGTCTACCTGTCTGTACCGGAGCCCCGACTGTCATCTGTTCCAGAGCCGGCTGCTTCCTACGCAGGTGAGCGCCGCCAGGACTGTCGGGCGCCAGGAGAGCTGCTGCAAACCGGACATCGTAAGCTGCAGTTTGATGGTGGAGACATGGAGATGCTGGTGGAGGAGAATTACAACCGGCGTCAGGAGGAAGAGTGTAGACGTCGAGAGAGAGAAGCCGAGCGACAAAGGGAGCAGCGCGAATCCCAGAAGCTTCGGCAACGTCACCTAGAGAAGGACCGGGCAGATAAGGACCGGATGAGAAAAGATAAAGGAACCCTGTGGGAGCCGCGGCGTAAGGGTGCAGTACGGAACTTTAAGTTAAAAGGTGGGTGGGGCTTCATCCAGGAGCCTGGACTTTATTTAGAAGTGTTTGTGACCCGGCGGGACGTGGAGACTCACCTCCCAGAAGGACACCCGGGGAGGGACCTGTTGCCAGGAGACTTGGTGACTTACACCCGACACTGGGGTTACAATGGATGGTACGCCCTAAATGTTACCAGGTGCGACCCCTACTCCCCAGAGTGTCAGGAACCTGTGAGACCCTCGGAGCCTTCAGGCTCCCACATCCAGGCCTCTGCACAAGTGCCCACCCCACGCTGTAAATCTCCCCAGCCTCCTTCAGTGGTCTCCTCAGCAGCCCCAGCTATGGACATGATAATGATAGCTGGCCCGTACCCGGCGCCTGTTAGGCACCCTGGGGTTCGTTCAGTCCGGGACATAGGGCTCCAGACCCGGAGGGAGATGAAAGACGTGGCCACACAGACACAGATAGCGGGTCACGACTTGACTGTACAGACCACACGACGTCATCAGGTCCTGGTGGTCCTTGGTGTCTCGGATGTTTGGCAAGCATCAGAAGAGTACCAGGTGGTACCTGGAACACCCCTGCCAAAGAATTATAAATAACCTGGACAGGGTCCCTGTATGTAAATAGTTAAATTGTTGATGTACCCGGACGGGTGAATGTTCATAAAAAAGTTTTTTAATTTAATAAAAAACACAACACGGTTTTCATTACTTTTATTACAGTCTCATCCTGCGACGCCATCGATCTCCTGTAAAAAAATGAAGAAAAAAAAACAGCAGTATACCACCTGTCCGACGCAGTCCATAGTAACGAGTGTCCCACGACGATCCAGCTCTGCTACATCAGAATGACAGGCAGAGCCTGTCATCCCGGCGCAGCGCAGCTGATTACCTGCTTCCCCGGCGGTGACGTCATCGGACTGGTTTACGGCCGGAATTACCCTGCAGTCACTGCAGTTATCGCGAAAAACTGCATGTGACCGCCAGGGAGAAGATAATGGCGGCCATCAAGCAGTCCAGGACGTGACCGCCGGAGATCTTCTGCCAGGTAAGTGCCGCTGACTCCTGACAGACCCGACCGACGGACACTCACAGTGACAGTGACAAATCCGATTCCGGTATCCGATATGACGAAAATATCGGTACTCGGAATCGAAAGCCCGATACAGCTAATATCGGCCGATACCCGATATTTGCAGTATCGTATCGCTCAACACTACTCACTAATCATAATTTGCAAGTGTTTGGACAAACTACTCAGGAATTACGAGCCAGGATTGAGGCTCTAGAGGAACGAGTCCAGGCTCCTGCCATAACCCCGAGTTCTGGGATCCCCAAGTTACCTCCTTTTCGTTTTGGCGGTGAACCTGAGAAATTCACGGGATTTATTAACCAATGCAATCTATTTTTCTCTGCACATGCTTCACAATTTCCCACTGAACGATCCAAAGTGCTTACTATAATCATGTTGCTTACCAATAAGGCTTTGATGTGGGCAAACCCTCTGATTGAGACTGAGGATGATTGTTTGAATCACCTTGATGCTTTTATTTCAGCCATGGGGCAGGTGTTTGATGACCCCAATCGAGGTGCAACAGCTGAAGCAGCCATGTTAACTTTGCGCCAAGGTAAGCGTTCAGTAGCCGAATATGCCTTGGATTTCAGGGGATGGGCTCTTGATACCACTTGGGACACTTCCGCCAAAAAATCTATTTTTCGGAAAGGGTTGTCTCCACTGATTAAGGATGAACTTGCTTGTGCCGACCCTCACACTGCGTTAGGTGACTTTATTAACTATTGTATCCGTATTGATGCTCGTCTGACTGAACGCAGACAAGAGAGATGGTTCGAAAATAATCGCACTAACCTTTTCCTACCTCCCTCCTCAGCTAAGAAACCTTTGAGTAGGATCACAAGGGAACCAGAACCTGAACCCATGCAGGTGGACTCTTTACAAAGACGGGTTAGTGATGCACGCAAAGAACATCGTATAAAGGAAAATCTATGTTTTTACTGTGGTAAGTCAGGGCACTTCATTATAAACTGCCCCAGCCGTTCTCGTAAGACTACTGCAGCAGTCATTCACTGTGAGTGTTGCGAGAGGAGCTCTGTCATGTCCGAGCCTCAGACTCCAGAGAGATCTGCTGCAAGAGATCTTGATTTTTCGGACTTAAACTCTGTTAGTTCTGGGGACAATGACGGTATAAACGCTGCAATTTTTCAAGTTTCCTCAGCGGTGTCCCAGCTGAGTTGTAAAAGAAATAATTCTCATTGCTTCCTTTCCATCAAACTCTGGGTGGACTCAGTCTGGGTGTCTATCTCTGCTATGATCGACTCAGGAGCAAGTGGAAATTTTATGGATATCTCCTTTGCTCTGAAACAGGGGATACGTTCAGTGAAGAAGGCTACTCCAGTACACATGGAGACTGTGGATGGCTCCCTGCTGACCTCTGGACCAGTGGATCAGGAAACAGAGCCTTTGAGGGTACTTATGGGTAAAGCTCATCAGGAGAAAATGTCTTTTATGCTTATCTCTTCTCCCCACTTTCCCATTATTCTAGGGCTACCATGGCTGCAGGCGCAGAATCCTACGATTAACTGGGAGACCAGGGAATTACACTTTCCGGAGAAACAGATGAGTCAAGGAGTTTCAGCTTGCTCTGTTCCTAAAGGAACCATGTCAGTCCCTGAACTACCAGCTGTATACCAGGACTATGTGGATTTATGTGACAAGAAGAACGCTGATCAGCTTCCTCCTCACCGTCCATATGATTGTCCAATCGAATTATTGCCTGGAGCCGAGATACCTTTTGGTAAGATCTACCCCCTAGCGGGGCCCGAGCTAAAAGCTTTGAAGGACTACATAGATGAAAATCTAGCCAAAGGCTTCATACGCCCCTCTTCATCTCCCGCAGGTGCACCCATCTTCTTTGTGAAGAAGAAAGATGGATCTCTGAGACCCTGCATAGACTATAGGGAACTCAATAAGGTTACTATTAGAAACCGTTATCCATTGCCTTTAATCCCTGAGTTGTTGGAGAGAGTGCGGCACGCCAAAATTTTCATAGAATCATAAATCATAGAATGGTAGAGTTGGAAGGGACCTCCTGGGCCATCTGATCCAACCCCCTGCTCAAAGCAGGATTCTCTAAATCATCCCAGACAGATGTCTGTCCAGCCTCTGTTTGAAGACTTCCATTGAAGGAGAATTTACCACTTCTCGTGGCAGCCTGTTCCACTCCTTGATCACCCTAACTGTCAAAAAGTTTTTTCTAATATCTAATCTGTGTCTCCTCCCATTCAGTTTCATCCCATTGCTTCTAGTCTTTCCTTGTGCAAATGAGAATAAAGATGATCCTTCTACAATGTGACAGCCCTTGAGATATTTGTAGACAGCTATTAAGTCTCCTCTCAGTCTTCTTTTTTGCAAGCTAAACATTCCCAAATCCTGCAACCGTTCCTCATAGGACATGGTTTGCAGACCGGTCACCATTCTGGTGGCTCTTCTCTGAACTTGCTCCAGTTTGTTGATGTCTTTTTTAAAATGTGGTGCCCAAAACTGGACACAGTATTCCAGATGAGGTCTGACCAAAGAGGAGTAGAGGGCAATAATGACCTCACGTGATCTAGACTGTATGCTTCTGTTGATACATCCTAGAATTGTATTTGCCTTTTTTGCTGCTGCATCACACTGTTGACTCATGTTCAGTCTGTGATCAATTAGTATACCCAAGTCTTTTTCACATGTGCTGTTACTTAGCCCTATTCCTCCCATTTTGTATATGCTTTTTTCATTTTTATTGCCCAGATGTAGTACTTTGCATTTTTCCCTGTTAAAAACCATTCTGTTAGTTGCTGCCCACTGCTCCAGTTTATTTATATCTTTTTGAATCCTCTCTCTCTCTTCTCTAGTATTAGCTACCCCTCCTAGCTTTGTGTCATCAGCAAATTTGATCAGTTTACCCTCAATTCCTTCATCTGAATCATTGATAAAGATGTTGAACAATACAGGGCCTAACTGGATCTCCGTGGGGCCTATAACTTGGTCCGTATTAGACCTGGGGATGAATGGAAGACTGCATTCAGGTCACGCTATGGACACTTCGAATATCTAGTTATGCCTTTTGGTCTGAGTACCGCCCCAGCCACTTTCCAACACTTGGTGAATGACATCTTCAGGGATCTCCTAGATACATTTGTGGTGATTTATCTGGATGATATTCTAATTTTTTCTAACTCCACAGAGGAACATCATGGACATGTGAGAATGGTCTTAGAACGCCTAAGACAAAACCATCTCTACATCAAACTTGAAAAGTGTGAATTCCATAGGACCGAAATTCAATTTCTGGGGTATGTACTATCTACGCAAGGGATTAATATGGATGGAAGCAAGACCCAAGCCATCAAGAATTGGCCAATTCCTAGAAATGTGAAGGAGGTGCAGCGCTTCATCGGGTTTGCCAACTTCTATAGACGTTTCATTAGGAATTTCTCTGAGGTAGTGTCACCTATCACCCAACTTAACCGGAAACAGTCTAGGTTCTCCTGGACCCCGCAAGCTCAGGAAGCATTTTCCTGTTTAAAGGATAAATTTACCACCGCACCTATCTTAGTACATCCCAACCCCGAGCTTGCCTTCATAATAGAGGTGGATGCTTCAGACTGTGCCGTTGGAGCTATACTCTCTCAGAGAACAGGTGAGAAGAATGTCTTGCATCCCTGTGCCTTCTTTTCCCAGCAGTTGTCTTCGGCTGAGAGGAACTACGATGTGGGCAATAGAGAATTGTTGGCCATTATTGCCGCCTTCAAGGAATGGAGACACCTTCTTCAGGGAGCTGCACAGCAAATAGTCGTCCTGACAGACCATCGTAACCTTGAATTTATCAGGTCGGCTAAGTGCCTGACTCCTCCCAGGCTCGCTGGAATCTTTTCCTAAACCAATTTAATTTTGTCATTTCTTATAGACCAGGATCACGCAATGGAAAGGCTGATGCACTCTCTAGGATTCATTCAGCAGAGACACGTCCACTTACTCCTCCTAAGACTATTCTTCCTGACTCTAGATTCCTGGGAGTGATTCATAATCAAGACCTACTTAAGGACATCAAGGAAGCATACCATGCGGATTCTTTGTTGGCTCAACCCCCAAGGGACGTAAGTCTTGTTTTTAAGAATGGTGTGTGGATTCAGGGACAACGTCTGTATATACCTGAAACAGTCAGATTGAGAGTATTGCAACTCATCCACGATTCCAAGATAGCCGGGCATAGGGGAATTCTAAAGACACAAGAATTTCTTTCTCGTTTCTTTTGGTGGCCCACTTACAGGAAAGATGTTTTAAACTATGTCACTTCATGTGAAGTCTGTGCAAGATGCAAAACACCTCGCTCCTCACCAACTGGTCTGTTACAACCTCTTCCCACCTCGTCCCGCCCGTGGGGATCCATTTCTATGGACTTCATTGTGGAGTTACCAACCTCTCAAGGGAAGAACACCATTCTAGTGGTGGTTGATCGTCTAACAAAGGCAGCTCATTTTATCCCTTGTGTCGGCTTACCCACTGCAAAACAGACATCAGACTTGATGATTAAGAATGTGTTTCGCTTACATGGAGTACCGGATGAGGTCATTTCGGATCGAGGGGTGCAATTCACTTCAAGGTTTTGGCAAAATTTCTGTGCCGCATTGGACATTAAAGTAAACCTTTCTTCTGCTTTTCATCCCCAGACTAATGGACAGACAGAACGAACCAATCAGACCCTGGAGCAGTATCTCCGCTGCTTTATCTGCCACCTACAAGATGATTGGGTGGATCTACTTCCATTGGCTGAGTTCTCTTATAACAACTCTCAGAGCGCCTCCACTAAGCAGTCTCTTTTTTACTCCAATCTAGGTTATCATCCTAACATTCTTCCTCGATTTCCCATAGATACGCCCTTGCCGGCAGTGGCTGAAAGAATCACTTCTTTACAAAAGAATATGGATCTTCTAAAGGAAAATCTAGAATTGGCTCAGGAAAGGTACAAGAAAGCAGCAGATAAATTTCATAAACCTGCACCAGCTTTCAAGGTAGGAGATTTGGTCTGGCTGTGAACCAGAAATCTTAAAATAAAGATTCCATCGTCTAAATTGGGACATAAGTACATTGGACCTTATAAGATCAGTAAGATTATAAGTGCTGTTGCTTGTCGTCTTCAACTGCCCAGAACTATGAGAATCCACCCTGTCTTTCATGTATCCCTACTAAAGGCTGCAACACCCAATACGTTTCCTGGACGCTCTTCTCCTTGCCCTGACCCAGTGCTGGTCGATGGTCAGGAAGAATTTATGGTGGAAAGGATTCTAGATTCCAGGTTGTACAGAAATCAGTTGCAATATTTGATTAAATGGCAGGGCTACCCAGTGGAGGACAACTCATGGGAACCAGTCAATAATGTAAATGCTCCTCACCTGCTCCGCCAGTTTTATCAGAGGTACCCTGACAAGCCTGGTCTGAGGTCAACCGGAGGTTGTCCTTAAGGGGGGAGTAATGTAAGGTTCTTTGTCTCTTTTGACATGTTCCTTGAAACTCAGTTTTCCGTCGGCCATTTTGCTTTCTGTCTTTCTGCAGCTCTTGCCCTCAGTTAATATGGAGTTTCCAGTTTTCATGTTCCCGCCCTGATTCTCTCCCTCTTGCTTCTTAAGCAGCCTCAGCTGAACAATCAGTGCTCCTGAATCAAGCCTCTGTCAGCCTGTGACCTGACTCCTGGAAACCTAGGATTTTGGACTCCAGCTATTTCCTACTGAGGAACTTTGGAACACTTTTGGACTTTGGAAACCTGCTGTCTGGTGAATCCATGTTTGCAGAGGAATTACGGTACAGAGAAGAGATCCTGAACCTGCTTTGGAGATTTATTGTAGTGCTTGAAGTTACTCTGGCCTGCTGTGTCTCCTGTCGCTGTTCCTGCAAACTGTGTGACCTTTTCTGCATGCTTGTATGAAGTAATACAAGTCATTTCATATCAACCTATGTCTCATGTGTTTTCCTCGCACCCAAGCACAAGACGCTATAGGAACTGTACACTATACATGACATCCTGATGCTCCGGCTTTAAAAGCAGTTTACTTACTCCCAGAAAAGGGAGCCTTCCAGGCCTTCTGGAGTCAGACGATGATGCAGGCTCAAGACCTCCTGCCTTAGGTGCTATTGTGCTTTTGGCACTGCCAGCAGATGCACCAACACCACCATCAGTACCAGCTGGCCCCCCCGCCCTCATCCGCGGCCTCTTCCACTATACTTCCTCATGTTTGGGAAAATGTACCAAAAATACCAGCAGATACATTGTACTGTATCAGAAGCGTACAGCTGTATAAGGTGTAGGGGAAGATTTAAATCTCTGTATATATTTCCGGAGTCACACACAGACGCTCTCTCAGTATGGATTTGACCGTAATAAAACAGCAGAAATACTGTACTGTATCAGAAGCGGACAGCTGTATACAGTGTAGGGGAAAATTTAAATCTCCGTATATATTTCCGGAGTCACACACAGACGCTCTCTCAGTATGGATTTGACCAGAATACAAAAAGCAGAAAAGCAGTACTGAATAAGAAGGGGACATCTGTATACAGTGTAGGAAAAATTTAAATCTCCGTATTTATTTCCGGAGTCACACACAGACGCTCACTCAGTATGGATTTGACCGTAATAAAAACAGCAGAAAGGCTGTACTGTATCAGAAGCGGACAACTGTATATGGTGTAGGAAAAAATTTAAATCTCCGTATTTATTTCCGGAGTCACACACAGACGCTCACTCAGTATGGATTTGACCAGAATACAAAAAGCAGAAAAATGGTACTGTATCAGAAGCGGACAGCTGTATACTGTGTAGGGGACAATTTAAATCTCCGTATATATTTCCGGAGTCACACACAGATGCACTCTCAGTATGGATTTGACCGTAATAAAAACAGCAGAAAGACGGTACTGTATCAGAAGCGGACAGCTGTATACAGTGTAGGGGAAAATTTAAATCTCCGTTTATATTTCTGAAGTCACACACAGATGCTCTCTCAGTATGGATTTGACCGTAATATAAACAGCAGAAAGATGGTACTGTATCAGAAGTGGACAGCTGTATACGATGTAGGAAAAAATTTAAATCTCAGTATTTATTTCCGCAGTCACACACAGACACACACTCAGTATGGATTTGACCAGAAAACAAAAAGCAGAAAAATGGTCCTGTATCAGAAGCGGACAGCTGTATACGGTGTAGGAAAAAATTTAAATCTCCGTATTTATTTCCGGAGTCACACACAGACGCTCACTCAGTATGGATTTGACCAGAATACAAAAAGCAGAAAAATGGTACTGCATCAGAAGCGGACAGCTGTATACAGTGAAGGGGATAATTTAAATCTCCGTATATATTTCCGGAGTCACACACAGATGCTCTCTCAGTATGGATTTGACCGTAATAAAAACAGCAAAAATACGGTACTATATCAGAAGCGGACAGCTGTATACAGTGTAGGAAAAATTTAAATCTCCTTTTCTGTTTCCCTAGTCACACACAGACGCACACTCAGTATGGATTTGACCAGAATATAAAAAGCAGAAAAAGTATACTGTATCAGAAGCGGACAGCTGTATACGGTGTAGGAAAAAATTTAAATCTCCAGTATTTATTTCCAGAATCACACACAGATGCTCACTCAGTATGGATTTGACCGGAATACAAAAAGCAGAAAAACTGTACTGTATCAGAAGCGAACAGCTGTATACAGTGAAGGGGAAAATTTAAATCTCCATATATTTCCGGAGTCACACACAGACGCTCTCTCAGTATTGATTTGACAGTAATAAAAACAGCAGAAATACAGTACTGTATCAGAAGCGGACAGCTGTATGCAGTGTAGGGAAAATTTAAATCTCCGTATATATTTCCGGAGTCACACACAGACGCACACTCAGTATGGATTTGACCAGAATACAAAAAGCAGAAAAATGATACTGTATCAGAAGCGGACAGCTGTATACGGTGTAGGAAAAAATTTAAATCTCCGTATTTATTTCCAGAATCACACACAGACGCTCACTCAGTATGGATTTGACCGGAATACAAAAAGCAGAAAAACTGTACTGTATCAGAAGCGAACAGCTGTATACAGTGAAGGGGAAAATTTAAATCTCCGTATATATTTCCGGAGTCACACACAGATGCACACTCAGTATGGAGTTGACCAGAATACAAAAAGCAGAAAAACAGTACTGTATCAGAAGCAGACAGCTGTATACGTTGTTGGAAAAAATGTAAATCTCCTTATTTATTTCTGGAGTCACACACAGATAGTGAGCATGTATTTGTCCGTGATACCAGCAAGTACACGGTAGTGTGTGAGGAGCGTACAGCTCTATACGGTGTGGGAAAAAATGAACGCTCGGTAACTGTGCAGAAAAAAAGAATAAAAGTATTGGTGCTGTGTAAAAAGCAGTCTGCACAGCAGTGTACACACAGCAATACAGCTATCAGGCAGCCTAATAACCAGTGCTGCTGCACACAAGAAACTCCTCCCCTGTCACTGCACACTAACTGTACAGCACAATTGCTATCAGCACAAGCACATAAGAACTTCTCTTTCCAGCCCTTACTCTCTCCCTACTGATAAACAGCGTCAGCAACCTATCCCTACTGTTACGGCAGAAGTAAAATGGCGGTCGGCGGTCAGGGCTTTTATAGACACTATGACGTCCCCCAAAGCAAGCCAATCACTGCAATTCCCTTCTCTAAAATGGCGGTGGACGCTGCCCATGTCATCTCAATGCCCACAGTGTACGTCCTTGCTCATTGGCTGAAAAAAGGCGCAAGTATTATTTGAAAACTGACTTTGGCACTCGTTTTGCCGAACGCATGGCCGACTTCACGCTATGTACCGGTTTCGCTCGGCGAAACCCGACTTTGGCGAAAGTCGGCGACCTATGAATCTGACCGACCTGTTTCACTCAACTCTAATCCTGATTTCACATAACTGACACCAATATGCACAACTACACATATCTCCCCTCATATACTGTGACAGTGACCCTATCACATATCCCCCCTATTGCAAAAGCCGGCGGTTTTGGCGCCTTCAGACACAAGTCAGGGAATTCAGGAGAGAGCATCCGATTCACCATCGTCGACTTGGTTCTCATAAGGAGATCAATTTTGGCAAAATTTGTGATAAATCGCCGGTAATACCCCATAATTCCAAGAAGCACCCTCACTTGCTTCTTGGAGAGTGGTTGCAGCCACTTCTGAATTAATAATAATAATAATTTTATTTCTATAGCACCAACATATTCCGCAGCACTTCACATTATAGAGGGGACTTGTACAGACAATAGACATTACAGCCTAAAGGTCCCGTCACACTCTTCAATGTCCCAGCGATCCCACCAACGATCCGACGTGGATGGGATCGCTGGGACATCGTTAGCTGATCGCTGGTGAGCTGTCACATGGGCAGACTCACCAGCGATCAAGATCAGCGAGCACGCTGGTATCCAGTGTACACATCGGGTAACTAAGCGCTGCGCCGCGTTTAGTTACCCGATGTGTACCCTAGATACCAGCTCCCAGCTTCTGTTGTACGTGCTGGGAGCTCGCTGATCATTGGTCTCCCGCTGTCACACGCAGCGATGCGTGCTGGCCAGCGGGAGACCAGCGATAAAAAAATGGTACAGGCCATTCAACGACGATCAGCGATACCCAGCAGGGGGGGCTGGTCGTCGCTGCGTGTCACACTAAGCGAGATCACTGGCTAGGTTGCTGTTGCGTCACAAAATCGGTGACGCTTCAGTGATCTCGCTAGCGATCTCGCTTAGTGTGATGGAGGCTTTACAATAAACACAAATCAAAGTAGATCCCAAGAGGAATGCAGGCCCTGCTCGCAAGCTTACAATCTATGAGGAAAAAGGGGATTGCCTCTATCTTATTTAACAACTGAGGCTTGATTTCACCTTTCCAGAGTATGTAACCTAGGTACCTGGCCTCTTCCTTCTCTATGGCACACTTCTTTGGATTTACAAGGAATCCAGCTTTCCTAAATGCATCGAGGATCACCTGTTCCTTTAGCAGATGAGTACTCCAGTCAGGCCTGAAGACGAGAATGTCATCCAGGTAGGCTGTGGCATATTAATTAAGATTCAATCCATTGCCCTCTGCAAGGTAGCAGGGGCCCCCTGCAGTCCAAAGGGCATTCAGGTGTACTGGAAACACCCATCCGGCATCGAGAAAGCCGTCTTTTCCTTGGCGCTCTGGGACATGGGGATCTGCCAGTACAACTTCGTCAGGTCGAGGGTTGTGATGTACCTTGTGGGCCCCAGTCGCTCAATGAGTTCATCCAAGTGGGGCATCAGATACGCATCAAAATGGGATATCTCATTGAGCTGCAGTAGTGGTTACAAAACCGCCACTCGCCATTGAGCCTCGGCACAAAGACAATGAGGCTCGACCATCCCTTTTGTGACTCCTTCATCACCCTGAGCTCCAGTATTCTCTTCATCTCCTTTGAGATTATCTCCCAGCATGCTTCGGGGATTCTATAGGGCTTGAGGTTCACCCTTACATGTGGCTCTGTTAACACGTTGTGTTCAACGATCTGTGTGCTGTGCACCCTGGCAACTCCGAGAACAAATCGCGGTTCTGCTGCAGCAGCTCTCGATACTGTTACTTCTGGCCCGGCTTTAGTGTCTTAGCAATAATGACTTCCGCCACCTTGGACTGTGCCTCCTGCTGCTGTCACTGCTGCTGTTCTTGAAGCTGCTGTGCTAACAGCTTATTTGTCTCCTGTTGCGCCAGTTGCTGCTATTGACTGGCGTGTTGGTGTTGCTGTTGTACCTAGACGAGATGCTTCACAAGTTCCTACATGATGCCAGACATCTCGTGCTGGATGACAGATTTTACCCAGCAAGTGCAGTTGTCAACAGCCTCTATGCGTGTTCCTGAAATTCTGCCCGTATGTGAGTGGTTGACTCATTTGGTTGCTTGCAAAGGTAGGCTCAGGAATGCCTTTTGAGGTAAATCACCTGCTAGTTTATTAAAGCACAGCATAAAAATTAGCGGAGTTGAATAAAGTAAACGTGGCCTTTCTGGCCTAATGGAAAACAAACATAAAGCGCAAAAGAGTCCTTTCCCTTCAGGATTCACACACAGAAACCACACAATGTCCTCAGCTCCTCCAGGAGCCACGTGGGAGTTCCTCCTCTCCCAAGACACAACACCCACTAACTCTTTAGACAAGCTATTTAACCCAGACAATATGATGATCACTTGACCGTGACATCATCCCAGGTCCTGTCAAAACACATGCCAGTGTCAGCTCTGCAGGTGGAGAAGTGGTGAGCACCTTCCCACCCACTCTTTGGGTGCCCACATAAAACCAGCCCAGGTATACAACTTTAATTTAACCCTCTCAACACGTAGTGTGCTGGAGGAAAAATATCCTGGTTCCACATCACCGACTCCAATATGCGCAGTGAAACATATCTCCCCTCATACACTGTGCCAGTGACCCTGTCACAATTGTCATCCATAGGCTATTAGGTCTTTGTGAGGGATCTCACAGGGGAAGGGGGGGTCATCTTCACTCACCTCGGGGAGAGGGGAGAGAAGGACCTAGCAGGGGTCGGCTCTCTGGCACCACCATTTGCTCCAGGTCAGTCAGGGAACTGCAGCTGGGGCAAATAGTCACCAGAAAGGCTTCTCTTATAGGTACGAGTTACTGAGGCGCTTCCAGTGAGGGGGATATATATCACCAGTCCAGGCTGGGAATATATATACAAACCTCACGGCCGTCACTGCCAGAGTGCCTCACTAATACAATATGGTATTCTGCCACCAGTTCCTCGTTTGAAATAAGCCCCGTCCGACAGCAGGCTTACATTGGGTCAGGAACCCACCCAGGTAGCGTATGATATAACCAACCGAGCGTGCAGACGTGGGGATTCGTAGATCGAGATAAAATAGCAGCCCAGGATTAATTTTATATTTAATCGCCTAAAAGGTGCACTAGAAATATACAAGCATATATTTACAGAACAATATACAGGTATGCAGTCAGGAGTGTAGTACAAAGGATAGGGTATAGATAGGTTGCAATTACCGTGTTATGTAGCATGTGACCACAAGGAGGCACTGATGGATCACAGGTCTAAATCTTAGTTACTGGCCTTCCTAGCCCCATCTAATAACAGGAGTGAGGAGCTGACAATTATCTCCTTGGCTGCTCTTCCCACATTCTGCGTCCACCCCTGGGCTTGTGCAGCCTCTCTGCTTCCATCTCTGAGAGTTTGATTTTCAGTCTAGAACTGTGGATGGCCCACAACTTTCCGCCCGAAGCTATGAATGGGATGGCAGCGGTGCCACTGGATTCCGCTGGATTTTATCTGTGCATAGAGACTAAATATGCCTATTGTGTGTAATTCGTATTAGCTATGCTTTATAACTGCATAATCCAGAGTGCTACAGGTTGTTATCGGGCACGGGCGTATGGGGGAAGGAACGATGATGCTCTGGGCTAGGCTCAGGGATATTGCATTCTGTTGTTATAGGTCATATTCCAGATTCAATACCTCAGAGTCTGCAGTGCCTTATCGTGCCATGTTGTCTCCATGTGTGTCAGTCAGACAAAAGGGCCAGCTGGCTTGCAACTGCAGAAGTTTTCACACCATTGTGTTATGAGTTTTAAAGGATCTGTTCTTTGTTTTTTAGTTAAAGATAAACACTGCATGGCTTTTTATGGCCTTGGGGAATGCAAGGGTGGGGGTACATTTCAGGAGTGGAAGGAGTCCTGAACTTAAAATCCAAAATGGATTCTCACTTGTCCCTCACAGACTTTATGTAACATTTCTGTGTCATATAACACTCCAAAAAAGCCTTGACAAATTTTTCTGTATTCAATTGCTCATTTATATATTATTACATGCTCTGTGGTACATTTCAGTGTTACATAACCATAAAAAAAGTAGAAACATTTTTATGAATTCAATTACTCATCAATTGCTCACAAGTTTTACGTGACTTGCAGTACATAATGGTGATATTAAACTAAAAAAAATGCTTTGACTGCTGCAGATGACCAACTTTTTTTAAGCTAAAAATAAACTTGGTTTCAATAGACCTAGCAATTAGAAAATGCCTAAGGCATGCAATAAGGGACAGGGAAGGGGAAGTGCTGAAGATGGTGCACACAGACGCCAAATACGTGGGGGCAGATGAGATTGCGCCTGTTGCTGGAGCAGCAGAAACACTCCAGTTAACGACATGTAGCTTCCTGTCCCACTTTGCAGGGAGGCACGGTACACCACAGTGCGATCAGGTGGTTGTTTGATAGCATATAATGCTTCCTGTATGCTTGGCAGCACCACCCAGTCTTCCACATGGTCCAGTCTCACCAGCCTACAGTCTGGATCACTTAAAGGGAATCTGTCAGCAGGATAGTGGTGAGTAACCTACACACAGTGTCAGGTTGGCACCATCATACTGATTAAAATTATACCTGGGTTGATGAAATCCATCTTTTGGTTGTTGTTTAGTTTTCAGTTATTGAGATTCTCATGCTTCATGGCGGGCCTGTGGGGATCTTCATGTGGTTCTCTGCTTACATATTCATCTGTATGGCTTATGACAGGTCACTGATTCCTCAAAAAAAGAAAAAAAAATTACATTCATCGTGGAGGCACTGGCAGCGGTGCCTGCGCTGTAGCATGATCTGATCTATAATAGCCATATTTTTATTTTATTTAGAAGTATAAATTTCTTGGGAAAAAAAATGCACAAAATGCATAATTTGGAACTCGATAGATGCTACTGCTCTGGCGCCACGGCCAGCACCATTTTGCTAGAGGAAAAAAAATGGCCTCCAAAATTGCGCTGGCAGTGCCTGCACAACAGTATTTATTTTTATCGACAATAGATGCAACTGCACAGGCATATCCAGCTCCATCTTGGTGGAGACATTTTTTTTCCCTTTAGTAAAATGGTGCCGGCGGTTGCCAACCGGTTCCCCAGGCTGTTCTTTCATTCAGCACTTTTTCTGTCTAGTTGAGCTGTTCTCCTTTCATTCAGCACTTTTTCTATCTAGTTGAACATTCTTACTGCCCCCTAGACCTCCTTGTAAGGTCAGCCGGAAAAATGCTTATAGTTCCCATTGACTCTCATTATACTCGTTACTCAAAGTGAGCACTCAAGCATTAGAAATTGCTTGGTTCGAGTAATGAGCATCTGAGCATTTTACTGCTTGCTCAACTCTAGTAAATAAGTGCTCCTCAAGTTTAATCATAACAACCAGGATAATACGCATACTTTCTATATGAATGGAGTATGGGCCTTCAAGGTAATTTCCTCTGATGGGCCAGAGAAAGTCAGGTCGGTCTAGCATGGACTATGCCACCAAGTATCAGAAGATTTGCTAGCAAATCCACTCTTTAAAACAATGATAGATATCAAACATACGTTAGAGTGTAACCCCATATTCAACATACTTTGAAGCAGAACACCATATATCATGTCCTCTATTCGACACTGCTGTCAGTGTTTTTCACGCACTCATTATATATTTATTTTGTTGAATTTCACTTTTCTTTAAATTGAATTTTGTTAAAATTACCCATCCAGGCACATGGTAAGATACTAATGGAGAAGATGCCTTGAACTTGTAAAATATAGAAAATTTGTTAACTTTCTGCCTTAAAAAGCAAAGTATTATTTTCTATTTACACTAATCTAGCATCAGTGACATTTTGTAATTAAGTTGCTATAAATGGAGACGGCTTGGGAACTGTATAATAGGCAGGCACCTTCCGAATCCTCAGATGTGACATAGCTCTAAGCTTCCTCCAAATATTCACATCTATCATTCTTCCTGTTAGAAAGTATAAGAGATAGGATGGATGTTAAGAGTTTTGGAGGACAGAGTACAGAGATTTGGATGAGTCGGAGTGATTTGTTTTGAAGAGCTAGGAAAGATGAAAGAGGTTTAATGTATAAATCAGCTCCTCCAATCATTCACTTTCTTAAACCACTTTAGTTTTGTCGTACTTAACTCTTTTACAGAAAAATGAACACAAATCTTTCATAATGCTACAGATATGTGTTCACATGAATATTCTATTAAACAAAATATATTACATATCATAGGTATTTTACATGCTGCAGCCTTTAGCCTAGGGCTACACAACAACGTGTCATGCGACCAAAGTTTGTCACAGCACAATACAGGTGAATGAGGTTGCATTGCCACCACGAGGGTACCGAAACCATGAAAAGCAAGACGCATCATGTCCAACCTCATCAGATTTTTGTGTTCTCTATTGGAAGATGAATAAACTGTCAACTGGGAATTCTCTACCCCATGAGATTACAGGACTAGCGGATATTTTAATTTTATAAGTTCCCAAAACTCAACCCTTTGTGAATTTAAATAATGTATTAATAACAGACCTACTAGCAACACAAAAGCAAGGAAACCTTGTGCTGCAGACAGGACTGAGAGAAAATGGATTTACAGTCTAAATCTAAAACTTCTCACATGTCCCTTATAGCAGCAGAGCCAATGCATAATTTATATTTTAGAAGATATTTTCTACCATTCATTTATACGGTCATAATTTTTATCAGAAGAGTTGTCAGGCTAAAAAATATGGAAAGGAGATCAGTTGATTAAAGAGAAATTAAAATGTCTTAATTTCTTTATAATTTTATCAATCAACCAGGGAAAGTTATAGAACTTTGAAAATCACTTTATTAGGGGTTTTGCCTTCATTCCTGTAAACAAAATTGCATGTAAGTGGCTTTTAATCTCCTCCTTTTTTCATTCTATTTGCCTGCCTTCAGCTATATCAGCTGTATTAGACTATTTTAATTTGGAATACAGATAATAGCAGTGAAAGGGTCAACATAGGTTTACCAAGACAGAGAGGAGCCAGAAGACCACGCTGTCTGATTTTTCCTACTCCTGTAATGATTAGAAGCACTTCACCTTCATATTAAACAGGGCAGGTTTATTTTAGCAATGCAAGGGTTAATCTGTTCAGTTGAGAGGTCCTGGAAGCTTACCTGTGTTGATGGTCTCAGCTGTTCAGTGTTGGCCACTCCCATCTCCTATATGTACTGGCTTCTGCCAGAGTTAGCATCATGTGGCATGGTTCAGGAGCTGGAGGAGTTTTGTAGTTTGAGGAGAAGTTTGATGGATTTATCTAAAGACTGTTGTTTGGTTTTGCTTGTATGCAAATCCTCTTCTTCTCCAACTTTGGTTTTTCCCTTCCTTCATTCCCCCCGTGGTCCCCTCCGTTGTTATGAGAGCATATTTGTATGATTAGTATTTTACTTTATCCCAGTATTACCTTGTTAGTCTGGTTGGTGTATTTCCATACACTACAACTCCCCTCTTCCCTGGGTGGAGGAAGGGAACAGACTTTGGATCGATTTAGGAGCTCAGGAAAGAATATGGCCTCAGCGTCTTCACCATTAGAAATAATCCTGGGAACTGGGATAGCTGGGTGCCCTAGAGCAAGTATTTGTCACTTTTTAGTACAATTCTCTTTATATTGTTAAAAATGTCCTGATTTTACACATTACAGCACATATCATTTCTTGGTCCTCTTGTCCACCTTTAAGACTGCGGCACAGTGTCAGGCAGAAGCACCATAAATACAAAGAAGCTTAGTCAGGTGGGAATGACCTGAAAAGCAAAACCATATGATCGCTATAATCTTACAATTTTACCAATGAGAATGTTTAAGAAATGAATTAACAAGTGAGGATTATAAATGTGAAATATAACAAGAAAGCTCAAGTTGTATCTGTTTCTACACTGTTTTACATTGCCCATGCAATGTATATGAAAACATCCTTAATCCTTATACCTTATATATTCTACTAGTATAGTGAACAGATTTAAATAATTTCCGTTTTATTTATAGAATCCCGAGTTTTAAATATGGATAAGCAGTCAATAAAACAAAATGGAAATGGAATCATAAGATATTAATTGGGGAAAAATCATATATGTACCTAGTTAAAACCTGCATTGGAGAATACCAAATTATTAATTACATTATTTGAGGAGGATATTCAGGGATAAAAACATGAAAGAAGGCAAAGGCAATCAAATAGAAGGATATAGGGTAGAAGAAGGAAGCTAAAAAGGTACAAAAGAAGGTTGGAGATTAGACATGTGAAGGAAAAAGTTGGAAAAGAGAGAGAGGTTAGAATAAAAAGAGAGCTAAGGCTAAGTTCAAACTAGGCATTTTTGCTTTGTTTTTTAAATTTTTATGCTCATTTTCAGCTGCTTTTTACAGTACCAGAAAAGCCTGTGAGATTTCAGAAATCTCATGCACACACATTGTTTTTTGTCATCAGTATTTTGTGCTTTGAATAGCTTTTTGGACTTAGAGCATGTCACTTCTTTCAGCGTTTTTTCAGCGATCTTCATCCATTGACTTGAATATGTGGTTAAAAAAGGCAGAAAAATGCAAAAATGCACCAAAAACACAGGTATCATGTTTTGCTGCATTTTTTATTCCAAAACCTGATTCTGTCAAGGTAAATATTCTTATACTGATACACTTTCATACATATATGCTTATACATGCTTTGCTACCATTTTGTCTCATTGCTACCATTTTGTGGAAACAATAAGTTTTTCCCTTGTCGAATATTATAGCAGATATATCAGAAACAAAGCTTAAGATGATACCAGCATCAACCAACACCTACACCTGTTTCCTCTGAGTTCCAGGACAACGGCTGAACCAGACCACAACAGGAAGAGTTACAACGGCTGAACTTTACACGATGTCAACCACAGTCTGCTTGAACAAGACCTAACCAATCAGAGATGGAAGATGCTAGACATATACAGTTTGCCCACGCTTGCAGATGTTAGCAAAAACACAGTTAACCGTTTATCCACCCCCACCCTGTCATCCTGTTTTGCTTGTCCATATAATCGTGTATGCGGAAATAAAGTACAGAACTGTGCTGAGACTGCTGCCTGCTAGTAGCTCTCGGAGCAAGCTCTGAGTTTGAATCAGCTTGTTGTCTGACTCATTCTTTGAATGGTTGACCCTTGCTCTTAGTTTATATTTGGAGTGACTGGAGGACGAGTGGTTTGTCGTAACGACCCCGACAATTCTAAGGAATAGGACTTTTTTTTCAACACTAAATTTAATCAGCTTAAGCAAAAGGAAAATCTAGCAAGCCAAAGCCGCCTCAAAAAACTCATCAAAAACTCTGAGAAAAACCAAGGGAAACATGCTTTTTTCTGCAGCTTCTTTCCTGCCAAGAGATCAGTTTTCGCTGCAGAAAAAAAAATGCTGGAACAATGCCAAGTATGAACTTAGCTTAAGAGTGCATTTACACTAGCCAATAATATAATCTTGAGGAAGCGTTCCTAAAAAACGTTTATTTCCCAATAATCAAGCAGTGTAAACAGGCTGCTGATCACCTACTAAAAAAGCAAGACACTATAACAAACAAGCAAAAAAATATTTTGACCCTTTTTTAAAAAATCCAAAACCATTGCACAAATTAATTCCCTGTACTACACGTTTCATATGGAATCAATTACCAGGCACAAGAATTTTTACAAAGTGAAGTTTAATATATAGTACATGTATCATAAGGGTCAAGGTCACTAGGTGATCCATGTCTTGCAATTTTTAAGCCCAGATCAGTAAAATTGTATTGCTAATGCAGTTCAGGTTTTTGTATACTTTAGAGACCAACTTGTAATTACTTGTAATTTGTGTATTTTTAAAGTTCATGTCTAGTGTTGCCTTATATTATATGTTTATGCTCTGTTTCAATTTATCATGAGCAGGAAGTAGAATATTGCATGTATTTTCAGTATATAAAATGTATTTGCTGTACTTTTCAAACTTACATCTGCATACCTCTCTCAGTTTGTCTAGTGCATAATATGCTAAATTTCGGTTTTGTGATTCTCTTGATTATTTCATTATGTTAATGTGATTTATTCTATCCTGAGCTCTATTATGTATTTCGTTCTTTTGTTGTGATGCCTGGGATTTTTGCAGAGCCAAACTCTGATTATATTCTCTAAATTGAATCCAGAATAATTCTGTAGGATTTAGGAGAAAAGTTTACATTATGGTTTGGAACTAACCACCACATTGGGCTACAGAAAAACAAGCTAACCACAAAATGATTTGTATTCCCTAGAGCGCTTAAGGTAATTGGAAACAAATCTGATACATTTATTGCCATATCATATTAGCTCATGCAATAATTCTTTGAAAGTGAAAAGTGAAAACATTTTGAAAGTTGTTGCCATGGGCATGTAAAGCATACGGGAGAAAGTTTAGAAAGGATTATTATCGTTATAGGCAATGAGGTTGTGATACCTACTGTGCAGGTATCTAAGGAGGGGTTGACCTACTATAACAACTTATTTGATATTGATCACTAGGGACCACCCTCCCTTATACCTGAGAATGGAGCTCAGGAGTTCTTCTTTTGAGTTAAATATTTGTCACGCATGTAACCCACTTCACCACTCATTATCTTTGAAATAAAAGAAAAAACAATGAAAAAAACCACTTGGCTATCTCCATCACTCCCATAGCCAATGATTAGAGCAGTGGTGTGCATTGCTCCATTCCAATGGAGGACAATTCTGTAGGCATTGCAAATGGGCAGAAGCCAATTCTGATGATTTAATAAAATAGACATTGACCATCAAAATCTTAAATTCTCCAATAAAGTCACTTAATTTAACAGGCGCTGGTTCTCATGAGTTTAGAGTGACTGCCGGATTAATGAGTGGTCGCACTCGTTAGACTGGCACTCACACTAAACTCATGAGAACCAGCGCCTATGAATTGAGGTGGCTTCAGTAAGGTTACCGTAGGCCATCGGCTATGAACTGCGGTAACCTTAGTGATGCCAGTGCTGTTCGCATCAGCTGGATTCACACTTTAATGTCAGTAAGTTTTGGCTGCTCATGCTGAGTAGTCACACAACTAATGTCACCGCTCAGCACTGCATCTGGATTGAGCATAGTTCTGGATCATCATGCGACTTCATCATTATTGATTAACGGCAGACACATGAGGATTACTTTGATTTTTTATTTGCATTTTTATCTTACTAAATGGGTAAAGGAGTGGATTTGTCAGGGAATCTTTTGTTCAGTTAAAGGACTTTTTTCTATGTGGGTCTTTCTTACTTTTGACTACGGTGTTAGTAATGTGGGTGTCTTACAGATGCCTCAGTGTCATGTATAGTGTACAGTTCCTATAGCGTCTTGTGCTTGGGTGCGAGGAAAACACAGGAGACATAGGTTGAAATGAAATGACTTGTATTACTTCATACAAGCATGCTGAAAAGTTCACACAGTTTGCAGGAACAGCGACAGGAGACACAGCAGGCCAGCGTAACTTCAAGCACTACAATAAATCTCCAAAGCAGGTTCAGGATCTCTCTCTGTACCGTAATTCCTCTGCAAACATGGATTCACCAAACAGCAGGTTTCCAGAGTCCAAAAGTGTTCCAAGGTTCCTCAGTAGGGAATAGCTGGAGTACAAGTCCAAGGCTTCCAGGAGTCAGGTCACAGCCTGACTGAGGCTTGATTCAGGAGCACTGATTGTTCAGCTGAGGCTGCTTAAGAAGCAAGAGGGAAGAATCAGGGCGGGAACATGAAAACTGGAAACTCCATATTAACTGAGGGCAAGAGCTGCAGAAAGACAGAAAGCAAAATGGCCGACGGAAAACTGAGTTTCAAGGAACATGTCAACAGAGACAAAGAACCTTACATTACTCCCCCCTTAGGGACAACCTCCGGATGACCTCAGACCAGGCTTGTCAGGGTACCTCTGATGAAACTGGCGGAGCAGGCGAGGAGCATTTACATTATTGACTGGTTCCCATGAGTTGTCCTCCACTGGGTAGCCCTGCCATTTAATCAAATATTGCAACTGATTTCTGTACAACCTGGAATCTAGAATCCTTTCCACCATAAATTCTTCCTGACCATCGACCAGCACTGGGTCAGGGCAAGGAGAAGAACGTCCAGGAAACGTATTGGGTGTTGCAGCCTTTAGTAGGGATACATGAAAGACAGGGTGGATTCTCATAGTTCTGGGCAGTTGAAGACGACAAGCAACAGCACTTATAATCTTATTGATCTTATAAGGTCCAATGTACTTATGTCCCAATTTAGACGATGGAATCTTTAATTTAAGATTTCTGGTTGACAGCCAGACCAAATCTCCTACCTTGAAAGCTGGTGCAGGTTTATGAAATTTATCTGCTGCTTTCTTGTACCTTTCCTGAGCCAATTCTAGATTTTCCTTTAGAAGATCCATATTCTTTTGTAAAGAAGTGATTCTTTCAGCCACTGCCGGCAAGGGCGTATCTATGGGAAATCGAGGAAGAATGTTAGGATGATAACCTAGATTGGAGTAAAAAGGAGACTGCTTAGTGGAGGCGCTCTGAGAGTTGTTATAAGAGAACTCAGCCAGTGGAAGTAGATCCACCCAATCATCCTGTAGGTGGCAGATAAAACAGCGGAGATACTGCTCCAGGGTCTGATTGGTTCGTTCTGTCTGTCCATTAGTCTGGGGATGAAAAGCAGAAGAAAGGTTTACTTTAATGTCCTATGCTGCACAGAAATTTTGCCAAAACCTTGAAGTGAATTGCACCCCTCGATCCGAAATGACCTCATCCGGTACTCCATGTAAGCGAAACACATTCTTAATCATCAAGTCTGATGTCTGTTTTGCAGTGGGTAAGCCGACACAAGGGATAAAATGAGCTGCCTTTGTTAGACGGTCAACCACCACTAGAATGGTGTTCTTCCCTTGAGAGGTTGGTAACTCCACAATGAAGTCCATAGAAATGGATCCCCACGGGCGGGACGGGGTGGGAAGAGGTTGCAACAGACCAGTTGGTGAGGAGCGAGGTGTTTTGCATCTTGCACAGACTTCACATGAAGTGACATAGTTTAAGACATCTTTCCTGTAAGTGGGCCACCAAAAGAAACGAGAAAGAAATTCTTGTGTCTTTAGAATTCCCCTATGCCTGGCTATCTTGGAATCGTGGATGAGTTGCAATACTCTCAATCTGACTGTTTCAGGTATATACAGACGTTGTCCCTGAATCCACACACCATTCTTAAAGACAAGACTTACGTCCCTTGGGGGTTGAGCCAACAAAGAATCCGCATGGTATGCTTCCTTGATGTCCTTAAGTAGGTCTTGATTATGAATCACTCCCAGGAATCTAGAGTCAGGAAGAATAGTCTTAGGAGGAGTAAGTGGACGTGTCTCTGCTGAATGAATCCTAGAGAGTGCATCAGCCTTTCCATTGCGCGATCCTGGTCTATAAGAAATGACAAAATTAAATTGGTTTAGGAAAAGATTCCAGCGAGCCTGGCGAGGAGTCAGGCACTTAGCCGACCTGATAAATTCAAGGTTACGATGGTCTGTCAGGACGACTATTTGCTGTGCAGCTCCCTGAAGAAGGTGTCTCCATTCCTTGAAGGCGGCAATAATGGCCAACAATTCTCTATTGCCCACATCGTAGTTCCTCTCAGCCGAAGACAACTGCTGGGAAAAGAAGGCACAGGGATGCAAAGACATTCTTCTCACCTGTTCTCTGAGAGAGTATAGCTCCAACGGCACAGTCTGAAGCATCCACCTCTATTATGAAGGCAAGCTCGGGGTTGGGATGTACTAAGATAGGTGCGGTGGTAAATTTATCCTTTAAACAGGAAAATGCTTCCTGAGCTTGCGGGGTCCAGGAGAACCTAGACTGTTTCCGGGTAAGTTGGGTGATAGGTGACACTACCTCAGAAAAATTCTGAATGAAACGTCTATAGAAGTTGGCAAACCCGATGAAACGCTGCACCTCCTTCACATTTCTAGGAATTGGCCAATCCTTGATGGCTTGGGTCTTGCTTCCATCCATACTAATCCCTTGCGTAGATAGTACATACCCCAGAAATTGAATTTCGGTCCTATGGAATTCACATTTTTCAAGCTTGATGTAGAGATGGTTTTGTCTTAGGCGTTCTAAGACCATTCTCACATGTCCATGATGTTCCTCTGTGGAGTTAGAAAAAATTAGAATATCATCCAGATAAATCACCACAAATGTATCTAGGAGATCCCTGAAGATATCATTCACGAAGTGTTGGAAAGTGGCTGGGGCGGTACTCAGACCAAAAGGCATAACTAGATATTCAAAGTGTCCATAGCGTGACCTGAAAGCAGTCTTCCATTCATCCCCAGGTCTAATACGGACCAAGTTATAGGCCCCATGGAGATCCAGTTTAGAGAAAATTTTGGCATGCCGCACTCTCTCCAACAACTCAGGGATTAAAGGCAATGGATAACGGTTTCTAATAGTAACCTTATTGAGTTCCCTATAGTCTATGCAGGGTCTCAGAGATCCATCTTTCTTCTTCACAAAGAAGATGGGTGCACCTGCGGGAGATGAAGAGGGGCGTATGAAACCCTTGGCTAAATTTTCGTCTATATAATCCTTCAAAGCTTTTAGCTCGGGCCCCGCTAGGGGGTAGATCTTACCAAAAGGTATCTCGGCTCCGGGCAATAATTCAATTGGACAATCATATGGACGGTGAGGAGGAAGCTGATCAGCGTTCTTCTTGTCACATAAATCCACATAGTCCTGGTATACAGCTGGTAGTTCAGGGACTGACATGGTTCCTTTAGGAACAGAGCAAGCTGAAACTCCTTGACTCATCTGTTTCTCCGGAAAGTGTAATTCCTTGGTCTCCCAGTTAATCGTAGGATTCTGCGCCTGCAGCCATGGTAGCCCTAGAATAATGGGAAAGTGGGGAGAAGAGATAAGCAAAAAAGACATTTTCTCCTGATGATCTTTACCCATAAGGACCCTCAAAGGCTCTGTTTCTTGATCCACTGGTCCAGAAGTCAGTAGAGAGCCATCCACAGTCTCCATCTGTACTGGAGTAGCCTTCTTCACTGAACGTATCCCCTGTTTCAGAGCAAAGGAGATATCCATAAAATTTCCACTTGCTCCTGAGTCGATCATAGCAGAGCTAGACACCCAGACTGAGTCAACCCAGAGTTTGATGGAAAGGAAGCAATGAGAATTGTTTCTTTTACAACTCAGCTGGGACACCGCTGAGGAAACTTGAAAAATTGCAGCGTTTATACCGTCATCGTCCCCAGAACTAACAGAGTTTAAGTCCGAGAAATCAAGATCTCTTGCAGCAGATCTCTCTGGAGCCTGAGGCTCGGACATGACAGAGCTCCTCTCGCAACACTCACAGTGAATGACTGCTGCAGTAGTCTTACGAGAACGGCTGGGGCAGTTTATAATGAAGTGCCCTGACTTACCACAGTAGAAACATAGATTTTCCTTTATACGATGTTCTTTGCGTGCATCACTAACCCGTCTTTGTAAAGCGTCCACCTGCATGGGTTCAGGTTCTGGTTCCCTTGTGATCCTACTCAAAGGTTCCTTAGCTGAGGAGGGAGGTAGTAAAAGGTTAGTGCGATTATTTTCGAACCATCTCTCTTGTCTGCGTTCAGTCAGACGAGCATCAATACGGATACAATAGTTAATAAAGTCACCTAACGCAGTGGGAGGGTCGGCACGAGCAAGTTCATCCTTAATCAGTGGAGACAACCCTTTCCGAAAAATAGATTTTTTAGCGGAAGTGTCCCAAGTGGTATCAAGAGCCCATCTCCTGAAATCCAGGGCATATTCGGCTACTGAACGCTTACCTTGGCGAAAAGTTAACATGGCTGCTTCAGCTGTTGCACCTCGATTGGGGTCATCAAACACCTGCCCCATGGCTGAAATAAAAGCATCAAGGTGATTCAAACAATCATCCTCAGTCTCAATCAGAGGGTTTGCCCACATCAAAGCCTTATTGGTAAGCAACATGATTATAGTAAGCACTTTGGATCGTTCAGTGGGAAATTGTGAAGCATGTGCAGAGAAAAATAAATTGCATTGATTAATAAATCCCCTGAATTTCTCACTTTCACCGCCAAAACGAAAAGGAGGTAATTTGGGGATCCCAGAACTTGGGGTTATGGCAGGAGCCTGGGCTCGTTCCTCTAGAGTCTCAATCCTGGCTCGCAATTCCTGGGTAGTCTGTCCAAACACTTGCAAATTATGATTAGTGAGGTCCTGTAGGCTTGCAAAACGGGTTTTTAAAGTCTGTACATCTGAAAGGATTGTATCAGTCACTCCGCAAAGTTCCTTTATGCGGGCCTCCATCTTCCAGATCTTTTAAGGCAGAGGTGCTGGAAGGAGAAGAGGAAAAAAAAAAAAAAACAATAGTGTTTACCTGTGGTAACACTCCAGAGTAAAATTTTAAGGGAATGTGCTCACCTGGAATGGTTGTGAGAAGTCACAACCACTGTCATCACATAAGGTATTAAACGGACATCTGATATCCACAGTCACAGCAGACACGGCTTTCCCAGACCCAGCAGACACTAAACATTGCCTCCTGAATCTTGTCATGTATAGTGTACAGTTCCTATAGCGTCTTGTGCTTGGGTGCGAGGAAAACACAGGAGACATAGGTTGAAATGAAATGACTTGTATTACTTCATACAAGCATGCTGAAAAGTTCACACAGTTTGCAGGAACAGCGACAGGAGACACAGCAGGCCAGAGTAACTTCAAGCACTACAATAAATCTCCAAAGCAGGTTCAGGATCTCTTCTCTGTACCGTAATTCCTCTGCAAACATGGATTCACCAAACAGCAGGTTTCCAGAGTCCAAAAGTGTTCCAAGGTTCCTCAGTAGGGAATAGCTGGAGTACAAGACCAAGGCTTCCAGGAGTCAGGTCACAGACTGACTGAGGCTTGATTCAGGAGCACTGATTGTTCAGCTGAGGTTGCTTAAGAAGCAAGAGGGAAGAATCAGGGTGAGAACATGAAAACTGGAAACTCCATATTAACTGAGGGCAAGAGCTGCAGAAAGACAGAAAGCAAAATGGCCGACGGAAAACTGAGTTTCAAGGAACATGTCAACAGAGACAAAGAACCTTACACTCAGTCTCCATTAATAACCCCTGGGCTTGATGTCAGCGGACATAGAAGAGCTGACATCAACCAATACCCCACTTGCCAATGCACCAGGGAAAGCGGGAAGATCTCAGGCTAAACACCAGAAATGGTGCACTAAATGGACACACCATTTCTGGGGTGGCTGAGAGTTGGTGTTATTAGTCTAGGAGAGGGCCAATATCAATGGCCCCTTACCAACCTATTAATATAAGCCAGCAGCTGTCTGTATAACCTATGCTGGTTATTAACCCCTTCACCCCCAAGGGTGGTTTGCACGTTAATGACCGGGCCAATTTTTACAATTCTGACCACTGTCTCTTTATGAGGTTATAACTCTGGAACGCTTCAACGGATCTTCGCGATTCTGAGCTTGTTTTCTCGTGACATATTGTACTTCATGATAGTGGTAAAATTTCTTCCATATAACTTGCATTTATTTATGAAAAAAATGCAAATATGGCAAAAATTTTGAAAATTTTGCAATTTTCAAACTTTGAATTTTTATTCCCTTAAAACAGAGAAATATGTCACACAAAATAGTTAAGAAATAACATTTCCCACATGTCTACTTTACATCAGCACAATTTTGGAAACAAAATTTTTTTTTGTTAGGAAATTATAAGGGTTAAAAGTTGACCAGCGATTTCTCATTTTTACAACAAAATCTACAAAGCCATTTTTTTTCGGGACCACCTCATATTTGAAGTCACTTTGAGGGGTCTATATAGCAGAAAATACCCAAAAGTGACACCATTCTAAAAACTACACCCCTCAAGGTACTCAAAACCACATTCAAGAAGTTTATTAACCCTTCAGGTGCTTCACAGGAGCTGAAGCAACATGGAAGGAAAAAATTAACATTTTACTTTTTAGTCACAAAAATGATCTTTTACAAACATTTTTTTTATTTTCACAAGGGAAAAAGGAGAAAAAGGACTGATAAAGTTGTTGTACAATTTCTCCTGAGTACGCCGATACCCCATATGTGAGGGAAAACCACTGTTTGGGCACACGGCAGAGCTCGGAATGGAAGGAGCGCAGTTTGACTTTTCCAAACCAAAATTGGCTGGAATTGACAACGGACGCCATGTCGCGTTTGGAGAGGCCCCGATGTGCCTAAACAGTGGAAACCCCCCACATGTGACCCCATTTTGGAAACTAGACCCCCTAAGGAACTTATCTAGATGTGTGGTGAGTAGTTTGAACCCTCAAGTGCTTCACGCAAGTTTGTAATGTAGAGCCGTGAAGAAAAAAAATCATATTTTTTCCACAAGCATGATGTTTTAGTCCCCAAATTTTTATTTTCCCAAGGGTAAGAGGAGAAATTGAACCACAAATGTTGTTGTCCAACTTATCCTGAGTACGCTGATACCCCATATGTGGGGGGGAACCACTGTTTGGGCGCACGGCAGGGCTTGAAAGGGAAGGAGCGCCGTTTGACTTTTCCAAACCAAAATTGGCTGGAATTGCGAACGGACGACATGTCGCGTTTGGAGGGCCCCTGATGTGCCTAAACAGTGGAAACCCCCCACATGTGACCCCATTTTGGAAACTAGACCCCCTAAGGAACTTATCTAGATGTGTGGTGAGCACTTTGAACCCTCAAGTGCTTCACGCAAGTTTGTAATGTAGAGCCGTGAAGAAAAAAAATCATATTTTTTTCCACAAACATGATGTTTTAGTCCCCAAATTTTTATTTTCCCCAGGGTAAGAGGAGAAATTGGACCACAAAAGTTGTTGTCCAACATGTCCTGAGTACGCTGATACCCCATATGTGGGGGGGAACCACTGTTTGGGCGCACGGCAGGGCTCGAAAGGGAAGGAGCGCCGTTTGACATTTCCAAATCAAAATTGGCTGGAATTGCGAACGGACGCCATGTCGCGTTTGGAGGGCCCCTGATGTGCCTAAACAGTGGAAACCCCCCACATGTGACCCCATTTTGGAAACTAGACCCCCTAAGGAACTTATCTAGATGTGTGGTGAGCACTTTGAACCCTCAAGTGCTTCACGCAAGTTTGTAATGTAGAGCCGTGAAGAAAAAAAATCATATTTTTTCCACAAACATGATGTTTTAGTCCCCAAATTTTTATTTTCCCAAGGGTAAGAGGAGAAATTGGACCACAAAAGTTGTTGTCCAACATGTCCTGAGTACGCTGATACCCCATATGTGGGGGGGAACCACTGTTTGGGCGCACGGCAGGGCTTGAAAGGGAAGGAGCGCCGTTTGACTTTTCCAAACCAAAATTGGCTGGAATTGCGAACGGACGCCATGTCGCGTTTGGAGGGCCCCTGATGTGCCTAAACAGTGGAAACCCCCACATGTGACCCCATTTTGGAAACTAGACCCCCTAAGGAACTTATCTAGATGTGTGGTGAGCACTTTGAACCCTCAAGTGCTTCACGCAAGTTTGTAATGTAGAGCCGTGAAGAAAAAAAATCATATTTTTTCCACAAACATGATGTTTTAGTCCCCAAATTTTTATTTTCCAAGGGTAAGAGGAGAAATTGGACCACAAAAGTTGTTGTCCAACATGTCCTGAGTACGCTGATACCCCATATGTGGGGGGGAACCACTGTTTGGGCGCACGGCAGGGCTTGAAAGGGAAGGAGCGCCGTTTGACTTTTCCAAACCAAAATTGGCTGGAATTGCGAACGGACGCCATGTCGCGTTTGGAGGGCCCCTGATGTGCCTAAACAGTGGAAACCCCCACATGTGACCCCATTTTGGAAACTAGACCCCCTAAGGAACTTATCTAGATGTGTGGTGAGCACTTTGAACCCTCAAGTGCTTCACGCAAGTTTGTAATGTAGAGCCGTGAAGAAAAAAATCATATTTTTTCCACAAGCATGATGTTTTAGTCCCCAATTTTTTATTTTCCCCAGGGTAAGAGGAGAAATTGGACCACAAAAGTTGTTGTCCAACATGTCCTGAGTACGCTGATACCCCATATGTGGGGGGGAACCACTGTTTGGACGCACTGCAGGGCTTGAAAGGGAAGGAGCGCCGTTTGACTTTTCCAAACCAAAATTGGCTGGAATTGCGAACGGACGCCATGTCGCGTTTGGAGGGCCCCTGATGTGCCTAAACAGTGGAAACCCCCCACAAGTGACCCCATTTTGGAAACTAGACCCCCTAAGGAACTTATCTAGGTGTGTGGTGAGCACTTTGAACCCCCAAGTGTTTCACTAACGTTTATAATGCCCTGGCGTGAAAAAAAAAATATGTTTTTTTTTTCCACAAAAGTGATGTTTTAGTCCCCAATTTTTTATTTTCCCAAGGGTAAGAGGAGAAATTGGACCCCAAATGTGGTTGTCCAATTTGTCCTGAGTACGCTGATACCCCATATGTTGGGGGATACACTGTTTGGGCACACGGCAGGGCTCGGAAGGGAAGCAGTGACGTTTTGGAATGCAGACTTTGATGGAATGGTCTGCGGGCGTCATGTTCCGTTAGCAGAGCCCCTGATGTGCCTAAAGAGTGGAACCCCCCACATGTGACCCCATTTTGGAAACTAGACCCCCTAAGGAACTTATCTAGGTGTGTGGTGAGCACTTTGAACCCCCAAGTGTTTCACTAAAGTTTATAATGCCCTGGCGTGAATAAAAAAAAAAAAAAAAATTTCCACAAATATGATGTTTTAGTCCCCAATTTTTTATTTTCCCAAGGGTAACAGGAGAACTTGGACCACAAAAGTTGTTGTCCAATTTGTCCTGAGTACGCTGATACCCCATATGTTGGGGGGAACCACTGTTTGGGCGCATGGCAGGGCGCAGAAGGGAAGCAGTGACGTTTTGGAATGCAGACTTTGATGGAATGGTCTGCGGGCGTCATGTTCCGTTAGCAGAGCCCCTCATGTGCCTAAACAGTGGAAACCCCCACAAGTGACCCCATTTTGGAAACTAGACCCCCTAATGAACTTATCTAGGTGTGTGGTGAGCATTTTGAACCCCCAAGTGTTTCACTAAAGTTTATAATGCCCTGGCGTGAATAAAAAAAAAAAAAAAAAAATTCCACAAATATGATGTTTTAGTCCCCAATTTTTTATTTTCCCAAGGGTAACAGGAGAAATTGGACCACAAAAGTTGTTGTCCAATTTGTCCTGAGTACGCTGATACCCCATATGTTGGGGGGAACCACTGTTTGGGCGCATGGCAGGGCGCAGAAGGGAAGCAGTGACGTTTTGGAATGCAGACTTTGATGGAATGGTCTGCGGGCGTCATGTTCCGTTAGCAGAGCCCCTCATGTGCCTAAACAGTGGAAACCCCCACAAATGACCCCATTTTGGAAACTAGACCCCCTAAGGAACTTACCTAGGTGTGTGGTGAGCATTTTGAACCCCCAAGTGTTTCACTAAAGTTTATAATGCCCAGGTGTAAAAATAAAAAATCCTACTTTTATCCTCACAAAAAAAAATGTTTTAGTCCCCAATTTTTTATTTTCCCAAGGGTAAGAGGAGAAATTGGACACCAAAAATTGTTGTCCAATTTGTCCTGAGTACACTGGTGCCCCATATGTGGGAAAAAACTGTTTGGGCACAAGTCGGGGCTCAGAAGGGAAGTCGTGACGTTTTGGAATGCAGACTGATGGAATGGTCTGCGGGCGTCATGTTCCGTTTGCAGAGCTCCTGATGTGCCTAAACAGTAAAAAAAAACCACAAGTGACATAATTTTGGAAAGTAGACTCCCAAGGAACTTTTCTAAATGTGCCCCCCTTCTGGAACTAATCTTTCCTGTAAAGTAAATTAGTAGTGCATTGAGGTGTGGTACAATTTGAAACAATCCTTCATACACAGGCCAGGTTTTTCGGGGCAGGTGTCGCATTGGTAAGTGGTGTCCTTGCGTATTCCCCTTTTGTAACACACTTGGCACCTTTTTTGCGGCTTACCTTTGCTTCCAGTTGGCGGGACCACCCCCGGGAAATGCTGACCTGGTATGATACGAGCACCTTCAGTTCCAGAAGTACTGGGGCCCGCTGTTTCCTGAGCGCCAAACATCAGGGCCTTAACCACTACCTCCTGGAACTGAAGGTACGTCGTATCGCTGTTGCGTGCACATCGTGACAGCAGGAAAGCGTTGAGCATTGCCATTTGGACGATGTGCACGGACAGCTTCTTGTACCACACCTTGGCCTTTCTCAAAGCACTGTACGGTTGGAGGAGTTGATCAGAGAGATCAACACCCCCCATGTATTTATTGTACCCCAGTACACAGTCCGGTTTGCGGACCTGTGTAGAGGTACCCCGTACAGTGCTGAGGGCGCTGCCATCACCATGTATGGTGGTCAAGAGAAGGACATCCCTCTTGTCCTTGTACTTGACCACCAACAGGTGGTCGCTACATTGGGCTCTGCTCTCCCTTTCTGAGCATCTGCCCAAGTAGCGTCTTCGGGAGGCCTCTCTGATTTTTGCGGACGGTACCGCAAGCTGCGGTACCTCGCGCAGAGAGGGATTTGTAGAGTGGGACGCTGGAATAAAAGTTATCGGTGTAAAGGTGATAACCTTTATCCAGCAGTGGGTGCACCAAATCCCACACAATTTTCCCACTCACTCCCAGGACGGGGGGACACTCAGGGGGTTCAATCCTGGTGTCCTTTCCTTCGTAAACTCTAAAGCTGTGCGTGTACCCTGAGGTACTCTCGCACAGCTTGTAGAGTTTAATTCCGTACCTTGCCCTCTTGCTGGGCAGGTACTGGCGGAATCTGAGCCATCCCTTAAAATGAACCAAGGACTCATCCACGCAGATGTCCCTTTGGGGCACGTACACTTCAGCAAACTTTTTGCTGAAGTGTTCGATGACCGGCCGAACTTTGAACAGACGGTCAAAGTTGGGGTCATTTTGTGGGGGACACTGTGCATTATCATTATAATGCAGGAATTTGTGGATGGCCTCAAAACGCGTCCGAGCCATGACCATTATGAACAGTGGAGTGTTGTATAAAATATCAACACTCCAATATTGCCGAAGTTCTGGCTTCTTCAGGATCCCCATATGGAGGACCAGGCCCCAAAACTGCATCATTTCACCTGCGTCTACAGGAGACCAGTTGGAAAATGATGACACTGGGTTTTGCGCCAAAAATTGCCGAGCGTACAAATTAGTTTGCTCCACCACGAGGTTAATAAAATCCTCAGAGAAAAAGACTTTGAAAAATTCTATTTCTCTGAGGCCCGTGGTGTCAAACTTGATTCCTGATTCTGCCACAAAATCAGGAATCAGTGGCTCGTAATTTTCGGGGGGCGGGGTCCATATGGGGTCCGAAGAGGGGTGCGCTGGTTCATTTTCAGGGGTGGGCGCTGCCTCATCTTCTGTCCTGGGGCGTCTGCGTGGCGGTTCCGCAGGACCCGAGGAGGAAGATGAGGAAGAGGAGGAAGAAGAAGAAGAGGATGAAGAATCTGAAAAGTAAAGAAATGTGGGATCCTCTCCCTCGCTATCAGTGTCGGAGGCAAGGAAAGCGTATGCCTCTTCCACTGAATAGCGCTGTTGGGAAGAACGTGACGAGCGGGACATTTTTTTTGTGAATGTGGTGCTTTGTGTGAACTTTATTTATAACTGTGTGTGTGTGTGGGGGGGGATAGTGGTTGGTGCAAACTATGCTGAAAGGAAAAAGCTAAAAGAAAAGAAAGAGAATAGGGAAAAAAATGCCTGTGAAAAAAAGTCTAAACCAGCAGGCACGAGCTCTGATAAGTGACCGGTGTCACTTATCAAAGTTCCGCGGCTGCCGGATGTGCGCACAGGAGTGGCGGAAAGGGAAGTGAAAAAAAAAAAAACGGCAGGAACGAGCTCTGATAAGTGACCGGTGTCACTTATCAAAGTTCCGCGGCTGCCGGATGTACGCACAGGAGTGGCGGAAAGGGAAGTGAAAAAAAAAAAAAAAAAAACGGCAGGAACGAGCTCTGATAAGTGACCGGTGTCACTTATCAAAGTTCCGCAGCTGCCGGATGTGCGCACAGGAGTGGCGGAAAGGGAAGTGAAAAAAAAAAAAAACCGGCAGGAACGAGCTCTGATAAGTGACCGGTGTCACTTATCAAAGTTCCGCGGCTGCTAGATGTGCGCACGGGAGTGGCGGAAAGTGGAGTGAAAAAAAAAAAACTGCAGGAACGAACTCTGATAAGTGACTGGTGTCACTTATCAAAGTTCCGCGGCTGCTGGATGTGCGCACAGGAGTGGCGGAAAGGGGAGTGAAAAAAAAAATGCAGGAACGAGCTCTGATAAGTGACTGGTGTCACTTATCAAAGTTCCGCGGCTGCTGATGTGCGCACAGGAGTGGCGGAAAGGGGAGTGAAAAAAAAAAGACGGCAGGAGCGAGCTCTGATAAGTGACCGGTGTCACTTATCAAAGTTCCGCGGCTGCTAGATGTGCGCACAGGAGTGGCGGAAAGGGGAGTGAAAAAAAAAAAAACGGCAGGAACGAGCTCTGATAAGTGACCGGTGTCACTTATCAAAGTTCCGCGGCTGCTGGATGTGCGCACGGAGTGGCGGAAAGTGGGGTGAAAAAAAAAAACTGCAGGAACGAGCTCTGATAAGTGACTGGTGTCACTTATCAAAGTTCCGCGGCTGCTGGATGTGCGCACAGGAGTGGCAGAAAGGGGAGTGAAAAAAAAAAAAAACTGCAGGAACGAGCTCTGATAAGTGACTGGTGTCACTTATCAAAGTTCCGCGGCTGCTGGAAGTGCGCACAGGAGTGGCGGAAAGGGAGTGAAAAAAAAAAAAAAAAAAAGGGAGGAACGAGCTCTGATAAGTGACCGGTGTCACTTATCAAAGTTCCGCGGCTGCTAGATGTGCGCACGGGAGTGGCGGAAAGTGGTGTGAAAAAAAAAAAAACGGCAGGAACGAGCTCTGATAAGTGACTGGTGTCACTTATCAAAGTTCCGCGGCTGCTAGATGTGCGCACGGGAGTGGCGGAAAGGGGAGTGAAAAAAAAAAAAAACCTGCAGGAACGAGCTCTGATAAGTGACTGGTGTCACTTATCAAAGTTCCGCGGCTGCTGGAAGTGCGCACGGAGGGGGGTGCAAAAGAAAAATGAGCACGAATGTTGATCGGTGAACTGCGTCACCAATCAACGCTCGGCGGCTGCTAAATGTGTGCAAAGGGGGGGTAAAAAGAGGGGGAAAGGGAAGGGGGGAGGGGGGAATGGGGGGATTGGGGTGGATCGGGCAGGGATCGGGGCTCAAAAACTCACGTTTGTAGTCTCTCTTCTTTCTTCTCTTTCTTTCTTCTCTCTTCTTTCTTCTCTCTTCTTTCTTCAGCAGGAGTTGTGGTGTCACAGGCTACTGTGGCACCACAAGGCCCAGCACAGGAGGAGATCTGGCGTGTGACCGCACTGCAGGAATCCTCAGCAAGTGTGAGGACCCCTGCAGTGCGGTCAGACAGGTCAGATCCAGTTTGCAGACAGGTCACAGAGCGGTCACATCGCTGCTGTGACCTGTCATTGGTGGGATCGATGATCACATCGATCCCACCAATCAGAGGAGACCCTTGTTTTGCCGGTTGCTACGCACCGGCCTAGTAATCGGAGCTCACTGCTCCGATTCCTAGGCAGGTCACCGGCAGGTCAGGAAGCAGGGCACAGAGCGGTCACACCGCTGCTGTGCCCTGTGATTGGCGCGATCGTCGATGACATCGATCGCGCCAATCAGCAGCTGCAGGCCCTACTGGGCCTGTCCTAGGCTCCGGCCTAGGATCGGTGCTATTACTGCACCGATCCAGGCAGGTACAGGCAGGGCACAGCGCGGATACACCGCGGCTGTGCCCTGCGATTGGCGCGATCGATGTGATCGGCGATCGCGCCAATCCAGGGGGGGTCTGCTCCTTTCTATGCCCAGGCCTAGGATCGAGTACATCGGTACTCAATTCTAGCCTGGGATCTCACTGTTTCAGCCCATCGGATTGGCTGAAACAGTGAGAAAGGCTGCGATTGGCTGTTCAGAATTGAACAGCCAATCACAGCGATCGGGAGTGAGGGTGGGCGGTGACAGACCCCAGGATGCCGGCGCCATCTCTCCTGAGGTAAGATGGCATCGGAATTTTAATGCGATCATTGCGACTTAAGTCGCAATGTCGCATTAAAGGGCTGGACGTACTATCCCGTCCCCGGTCATACGGGCCCAGGTACCATGGACGGGATAGTACGTCCGATTGCAGTAAGGGGTTAAATATAGGGAGACCCCACGTCATTTTTTGAGGGCAACCACCCATTTTAAAAACCAGTAAAGGCTATGCAGACAGCTGTGAGATGATATTTATAGGCTGAGAACCTTTATGGATATTGGCCCCTTTCCAGAATAATAACACCAGGGCCCAGCAGTCTGCTTTCCCTCAGGTGGTTATTAAAAATAGGGGAGACTCCACACCATTTTTTGGGGATCCCTCTTTTTAATAATCAATAAAGGCTACGCATACAGCTGTGAGTGTAATGTATGTAGTACAGTTCATATAGCGTCTTGTGCTTGGGTGCGATGAAAATACATGAGACACAGGTTTGATATAGAAGGTCTTGTATTACTTCATACAAGTGGCAAAAATAGTCACACAGTTTGCAGATACAGAAGCAGGAGACACAGCAGGCCAGAGTAACTTAAGCTCAGCAATCACTCTCCACAACAGGTTCAGGATCTTCTTCTCTGTTACCGTAAGTCCATGCAAACGTGGATCTTTCAAAGAGCAGGGTTCCAGAGTCCACAAGTGTTCAGAGTTCCTCAGTAGGAATAGCTGGAGTACATAGTCCAAGGCTTCCAGGAGTCAGGTCACAGGTTCACTGCAGGCTAGATTCAGAAGCACTGATTGCTCAGCTGTGGCTGCTTAAGAAGCAAGAGGGAGAGAATCAGGGCGGGAACATGAAAGCTGAAAACTCCATATTGACTAAGGGCAAGATAGCTGCAGCAAGACAGAAAGCAAAATGGCTGATGGAAAAACTGAGTTTCAAGAACATATACAAAGAACCTTACATTACTCCCCCCTTAGGGACAACCTCCGGATGGCCTCAGACCAGGCTTGTCTGGGTACCTCTGATGAAACTGGTGGAGCAAACGAGGAGCATTAACGTTATTAACTGGTTCCCATGAGTTGTCCTCCACTGGGTAGCCTTGCCATTTAATCAAATATTGTAACTGATTTCTATATTACCTGGAATCCAGAATCCTTTCCACCACAAATTCTTCCTGACCATCGACTAGCACTGGGTCAGGGCAAGGAGAAGAACGTCCAGGAAACGTATTGGGTGTTGCAGCCTTTAGTAGGGATACATGAAAGACAGGGTGGATTCTCATAGTTCTGGGCAGTTGAAGACGACAAGCAACGGCACTTATAATCTTACTGATTTTATAGGGTCCAATGTACTTATGTCCCAACTTAGATGATGGAATCCTTAACTTAAGATTTCTGGTTGACAGCCAGACCAGGTCTCCTACCTTGAAAGCTGGTGCAGGTTTACGAAATTTATCTGCTGCTTTCTTGTACCTTTCCTGAGCCGATTCCAGATTCTCTTTTAGAAGATCCATATTCTTCTGTAAAGACGTGATTCTTTCCGCCACTGCTGGTAAAGGCGTTTCTATGGGAAATCGTGGTAGAATGTTAGGATGATAACCTAGATTGGAGTAAAAAGGAGACTGCTTAGTGGAGGCACTCTGAGAGTTGTTATAAGAGAACTCAGCTAATGGAAGTAGATCCACCCAATCATCCTGTAGGTGGCAGATAAAGCAGCGAAGATACTGCTCCAGGGTTTGATTGGTTCGTTTGGTCTGTCCATTAGTCTGGGGATGAAAAGCAGAAGAAAGGTTTACTTTAATGTCCAATGCTGCACAGAAATTTTGCCAAAATCTAGAAGTGAATTGCACCCCTCGATCCGAAATAACCTCATCCGGTACTCCATGTAAGCGAAACACATCTTTAATCATCAAATCTGATGTCTGTTTTGCAGTGGGTAAGCCGACACAAGGGATAAAATGAGCTGCTTTTGTTAGACGGTCAACCACCACTAGAATGGTGTTCTTCCCTTGAGAGGTTGGTAACTCCACAATGAAGTCCATAGAAATGGATCCCCACGGGCGGGACGGGGTGGGAAGAGGTTGCAACAGACCAGTTGGTGAGGAGCGAGGTGTTTTGCATCTTGCACAGACTTCACATGAAGTGACATAGTTTAAAACATCCTTCCTGCAAGTGGGCCACCAAAAGAAACGAGAAAGAAATTCCTGTGTTTTTAGAATTCCTCTATGCCCAGCTATCTTGGAATCGTGAATAAGTTGCAATACTCTCAATCTGACTGTTTCAGGAATATACAGACGTTGTCCCAGAATCCACACACCATTCTTAAAGACAAGACTTACGTCCCTTGGGGGTTGTGCCAACAAGGAATCCGCATGGTATGCTTCCTTGATGTCCTTAAGTAGGTCTTGATTATGAATACTCCCAGGAATCTAGAGTCAGGAAGAATAGTCTTAGGAGGAGCAAGTGGACGGGTCTCTGCTGAATGAATCCTAGAGAGTGCATCAGCCTTTCCATTGCGTGATCCTGGTCTATAAGAAATAACAAAATTAAATTGGTTTAAGAAAAGATTCCAGCGAGCCTGGCGAGGAGTCAGGCATTTAGCCGACCTGATAAATTCAAGGTTGCGATGGTCTGTCAGGACGACTATTTGTTGTGCAGCACCCTGAAGAAGGTGTCTCCATTCTTTGAAGGTGGCAATAATGGCCAACAACTCTCTATTGCCCACATCGTAGTTCCTCTCAGCCGAAGACAACTGCTGGGAAAAGAAGGCACAGGGATGCAAGACATTCTTCTCACCTGTTCTTTGAGAGAGTATAGCTCCAACGGCACAATCTGAAGCATCCACCTCTATTATGAAGGCAAGTTCGGGGTTGGGATGTACCAAGATAGGTGCAGTGGTAAATTTATCTTTCAGACGGGAAAATGCTTCCTGGGCTTGGGGAGTCCAGGAGAACCTAGACTCTTTCCGGGTAAGTTGGGTGATAGGTGACACTACCTCAGAGAAATTCCTAATGAAACGTCTATAGAAGTTGGCAAACCCGATGAAGCGCTGCACCTCCTTCACATTTCTAGGACTTGGCCAATCCTTGATGGCTTGGGTCTTGCTTCCATCCATACTAATTCCTTGTGTAGACAGTACATACCCCAGAAATTGAATTTCGGTCCTATGGAATTCACACATTTCAAGTTTGATGTAAAGATGGTTTTGTCTTAGACGTTCCAAGACCATTCTCACATGTCCATGATGTTCCTCTGTGGAATTAGAAAAAATTAGAATATCATCCAAATAAATCACCACGAATGTATCTAGGAGATCCCTGAAGATGTCATTCACCAAGTGTTGGAAAGTGGCTGGGGCAGTACTCAGACCAAAAGGCATAACTAGATATTCAAAGTGTCCATAGCGTGACCTGAATGCAGTCTTCCACTCATCCCCAGGTCTAATACGGACCAAGTTATAGGCCCCACGGAGATCCAATTTAGAGAAAATTTTGGCATGCCGCACTCTCTCCAATAACTCAGGGATTAAAGGCAATGGATAACGGTTTCTAATAGTAACCTTATTGAGTTCCCTATAGTCTACGCAGGGTCTCAGAGATCCATCTTTCTTCTTTACAAAGAAGATGGGTGCACCTGCAGGAGATGAAGAGGGGTGTATGAAGCCCTTGGCTAATTTTCGTCTATGTAATCCTTTAAAGCCTTTAGCTCGGGCCCCGCCAGGGGTAGATCTTACCAAAAGGTATCTCTGCTCCAGGCAATAATTCAATTGGACAATCATATGGACGGTGAGGGGGAAGCTGGTCAGCGTTCTTCTTGTCACATAAATCCACATAGTCCTGGTATACAGCTGGTAGTTCAGGGACTGACATGGTTCCTTTAGGAACAGAGCAAGCTGAAACTTCTGGACTCATCTGTTTCTCTGGAAAGTGTAATTCCTTGGTCTCCCAGTTAATGGTAGGGTTCTGAGCCTGCAGCCATGGTAGCCCTAGAATAATGGGAAAGTGGGGAGAAGAGATAAGCATAAAGGACAGTTTCTCTTGATGATCTTTACCCATAAGGACCCTTAAAGGCTCCGTTTCCTGATCCACTGGTCCAGAGGTTAGCAGGGAGCCATCCACAGTTTCCATCTGTAATGGAGTAGCCTTCTTCACTGAACGTATCCCCTGTTTCAGAGCAAAGGAGACATCCATAAAATTCCCACTTGCCCCTGAGTCGATCATAGCAGAGCTAGACACCCAGACTGAGTTAACCCAGAGTTTGAAGGAAAGGAAGCAATGAGAATTGTTTTTCCTACAACTCAGCTGGGACACCGCTGAGGAAACTTGAAAAATTGCAGCGTTTACACAGTCATCGTCCTCAGAAGTAACGGAGTTTAAGTCCGAGAAATCAAGATCTGTTGCTGCAGATCTCTCTGGAGCCTGAGGCTCGGACCTGACAGATCTCCTCTCGCAACACTCACAGTGAATGAGTGCTGCAGTAGTCTTACGAGAACGGCTGGGGCAGTTTATAATGAAGTGCCCTGACTTACCACAATAGAAACATAGATTTTCCTTAAAATGATGTTCCTTGCGTGCATCACTAACCCGTCTTTGTAAAGAGTCTACCTGCATGGGTTCAGGTTCAGGTTCCCGTGTGATCCTACTCAAAGGTTCCTTAGCTGGGGAGGAAGGTAGGAAAAGGTTAGTGCGATTGCTTTCGAACCATCTCTCTTGCCTGCGTTCAGTCAGGCGAGCATCAATACGGATGCAGTAGTTAATAAAGTCACCTAACGCAGTGGGAGGGTCGGCACGAGCAAGTTCATCCTTAATTAGTGGAGACATCCCCTTTCGAAAAATAGATTTTTTGGCGGAACTGTCCCAGGTGGTATCAAGGGCCCATCTCCTGAAATCCAAGGCATATTCGGCTACCGAGTGCTTACCTTGGCGCAAAGTTAACATGGCTGCTTCAGCTGTTGCACCTCGATTGGGGTCATCAAACACCTGCCCCATGGCTGAAATGAAAGCATCAAGATGATCCAAACATTCATCCTCAGTCTCAATCAGAGGGTTTGCCCACATCAAAGCCTTGTTGGTAAGTAACATAATTATAGTAAGCACTTTAGATCGTTCAGTGGGAAATTGTGAAGCATGTGCAGAAAAAAACAGATTGCATTGGTTAATAAATCCCCTGAATTTTTCACGTTCACCGCCAAAACAAAAAGGGGGCAACTTGGGAATCCCAGAACTTGGGGCTACGGCAGGAGCCTGGACTCGCTCCTCTAGAACCTCAATCCTGGCTTGAAAATCCTGGGCAGTCTGTCCAAACACTTGCAAATAGTGATTAGTGAGGTCCTGTAGGTTTGTAAAACGGGTTTTTATAGTCTGTAAATCTGCAAGGATATTATCAGTCACTCCGCAAAGTTCCTTTATGCGGGCCTCCATTTTCCAGATCTTTTAAGACACGAGTACTGGAAGGAGAGGAGAAAAGAAAGAAAAAAAAACAATAGTGTTTACCTGTGGTAACACTGCAAAGAGAAAAAAAAATTAAGGGAACTGCTCACCTGGAATGGTTGTGAGAAGTCACAACCACTATCATCACAGAAAGTTCAACCGGACATCTGATATCCACAGTTACAGCAGACACAAAAGAGGGAAGAGGAAAAAAAAAAAACAATAGTGTTTACCCGTGGTAACACTACAGAAAAAAAACTTAAGGGAATTGCTCACCTGGAATGGTTGTGAGAAGTCACGACCACTGTCATCACAGAAAGTACAACTGGACATCTGATATCCACAGTTACAGCAGACACAGCCTTCCCAGACCCAGCAGACACTAACGTTTTGGCTTCTGAATCTTGTAATGTATGTAGTACAGTTCATATAGCGTCTTGTGCTTGGGTGCGATGAAAATACATGAGACACAGGTTTGATATAGAAGGTCTTGTATTACTTCATACAAGTGGCAAAAATAGTCACACAGTTTGCAGATACAGAAGCAGGAGACACAGCAGGCCAGAGTAACTTAAGCTCAGCAATCACTCTCCACAACAGGTTCAGGATCTTCTTCTCTGTTACCGTAAGTCCATGCAAACGTGGATCTTTCAAAGAGCAGGGTTCCAGAGTCCACAAGTGTTCAGAGTTCCTCAGTAGGAATAGCTGGAGTACATAGTCCAAGGCTTCCAGGAGTCAGGTCACAGGTTCACTGCAGGCTAGATTCAGAAGCACTGATTGCTCAGCTGTGGCTGCTTAAGAAGCAAGAGGGAGAGAATCAGGGCGGGAACATGAAAGCTGAAAACTCCATATTGACTAAGGGCAAGATAGCTGCAGCAAGACAGAAAGCAAAATGGCTGACGGAAAAACTGAGTTTCAAGAACATATACAAAGAACCTTACAGTGAGCTTATATTAATATGCTGTGGAGATCCATGAATATTACTCCCTTCCCAGAATGATAACTCCAGATCACAGCTGTCTGCTTTTCTTACTAATGTGATTCAAGGACCCTGTCTCACATAGCGAGATCGCTAGCGAGATCGCTGCTAAACAGCGATCTCAGCAGCGATCTCGCTATGTCTGACACGTACCAGCGATCAGGCCCCTGCTGTGAATCGCTGGTAGTGTCAGAAATGCCTGGACTTTTTTTTGATCGCTGTTCTCCCGCTGGCCAGCACGCATCGCTGCGTGTGGCAGGCAGGAAACCAGTGATCAGCTGGTATCCAAGGTACACATTGGGTTTCCAGGCGCGGGACTGTGCCTGGAAACCCGATGTGTACGTTGGATACCAGCGCGCTGCTGCAGGGGAGCTGGTAACCAATGTACACATTGGGTTTCCAGGCACCGCGCAGAGCCTGGAAACCCGATGTGTACCTTGGTTACCAGCTCCCTGCATCAGCAGGCTGGTATCCAACGTACACTGCGGGTAACTAGGTGACGTTACCCGCAGTGTCGCTGTCCTGATCGCTGCCTTAGCTGCCTGTTTGGTAGCTCAGCAGCGATCATGTAGCGACACACCAGTGATCCTGATCGTTGTCGGGATCGCTGGTGTGTCGCTATGTGAGACGGGGCCCTAACTCTGGGTGGGTTTCAATGAATGGATGGATATTTACTCATTACTTTGATAAGAAAAGTCAACATTGACTAACATTGTTTTTGGACTGTGTGTTGTGTAGCTTCACGCCATTATGTTTATTCTATCTAGCCTGTTGGGTAAACTAATTAACTCAATGTTTAAAGTCATTTTTCTATCCACATTTGTTTCCAGGTCAACTGTCCTGCTCTTACCCCCTTTTTGCTTCCTTTTGAGCCCACTAGTTCATACTGCAACCAACAGCCATTTTACAGCACCAAAGTTCGAGTCCCCATGGACTTGCATTCGGATGAGGTTCGGGGTCAAGTTTGGACCCGAACCGAATTCTTAACTGTATTTTCATCTAACCTAAACATCCACAGGTCAGCTCATTACTACCAATGAGTTTTATGAACAATAATAAACTTTAGACTACAAAATTATAATGAACAGGAATTTAACCTCAGATTAGATTATTTATCCGTTAAACAGATGTCTAGCAGATAGTTGACTATATAAAGGTGTTACTTAACAAGGAAATTCCCTTTCCATTTAAAGCTGTCGGCAATGACACCTCATGGAAGAGAAATGTCACAATATCTGAGAAAGAAAATAATTTCTTTACACAAGAAAGGTGAAGGATACAAGAGGAACAGCAAAGCTTTAATTATTGGTTAGAATGCTGTTGCAAAAGTAATGCAAAAAATTAACAAAGATGGAACTGCAACCATCCCACAGAGACATCTATGCCAACCATGGGCATTAACATCTAAACAGGGGTATCTTCCAATGAGAAGGGTTGAAGAAAATCTAAATCCAAGTTCTCTGCAGTTAGCAAAAGAAGTAGAAAGCCAAACCAGTGTGAGTATTTCTCATGAACACAATATGGAGTATCTTTGCATAGGAATTGCATGCATGGGTGTCATCCATGAAGAAAGCCTCTCCTAAAGCCCTTGCACAAAAAAACCTGCCTACCATTTGTCAGAGCCCATGCAGAAATATATGAAGACTACTGTAACTCTAAACTCTGGAGTTATAATACCAAGACCATGTTTTTGAAACTCATGGCTTCAAAACTGTATGGTGTCACAAAAGTGAGGGGTACAGAGAAAAATGTGTGTTGCCTACAGTGAAACACAGTGGTGACAGTGTCCTTATGTAAGACTGCATGCTGGTGTCCAGCTATCATGAATTCACAGATGTACCGCTCTATATTGAAAGAGAACATGCTACCATCTTTCCATGTCCCTGGTAGACGTGCACTTTTCCAACATGACGATGATTCTAAACACACATCTATAGCCATTGTTGCATTTCTGAAGAAAAACAGGGTGAAAATGATTCATTGTTCAGTGTCTTTTGATCTGAACTCAATCGAACACCTATGGGGAATCCTGAAGAGACAAGTTGAGCATCACTCTCCATACAGTATCAAGGCTGTAAAAAAGGGTTGTTCTTGAAGAATGCGAAAAAATAAGTTATGCAATTTCCTGCCTAGAAGACTTGTTGCTGTCCTTAAAAATCAGGCAGGTCATACAAAATACTAGATGTAGTAGTTTTTGGTATGGCGTGTATTAAGTTTTGCATTAATTAAAACTAGATTTTGTAATGAAATTTATATTATGAACCATCCTTTCATATTATGACTTAAAAAATGTTTTATAAAACCCAGTCTTGTCAAAATATTGGAAAATGTACTTGTGTTCAGTGAAACATTGATTAAAATCTTACTTTTTAAAGGGGGTGTTCTCATTTATGCCGATAACTGTACATAACACTCATTCAAATAAACACAAAGTTGTATTGAACATGGTTATGTTCTGTCCACCGAAGTGAGAAACACTCTTTGAACCTAGCTTAGCTATGTTTCTGTCATAAGAAATCAAGCCTAAAAGCTACTAAATTGAAAAAGTATTTGAATAATAATCTGCTCTAAAGCAAAATAGGAGTAAAGTGAAAAAGCTTACAGTTTGTGCTATGCTTTACACTCATCATAAAAATGACTGTGGGTTAAGACTTGTTCGTTACACAAAAGGATTTATCATGCAAAAAAGTTTCAAAGCAAAATAATTTCTAATTCCTTTATTTTATATCATTGTGGTAGAATATTGTTTGGTTATCAGACCTTAAATCTTGTACAAATGTGTGAGGTGAAAATTGGAAAGCTGTATCCATCATATTTTGTGTACATCAGAATTATTCCTTAAGTGCTGCTAAGTGGTCCCAGAATAAGTAAATGAATTTGAAAATTAAAAAGAAAATCACTTTACAAAGTTGATTCTTCTTAACATTTTGAGAATTAATTCCCATAAAATCTATACATAAAAATATACTGGTATTTGACAATACAGCAATAAAAATCAAAATTCTTTTTTTTGCCATAGAGTTTAAATGTTTTTTCAGTCTTAATATTTTTTTCTGTGTTGCATCATGACTTGGTAAAATGAACAAAAGACTGTTTTTCATTATCACAGTGTGTTCTGCAGATTGACATATTTACATGCTAAGAAAGTCTCCATTTATAGGATTATGGGATCAGATTTAAAAAAAAATAACTAAATAAAATGCAATTATTATTCTCCGTCTCTAAAAGCAAAAAATAAAAAGCCTTCAGACTGCAAACATATTTTTTTAATCATTTTTATTTAATGTCATATGCAAATTAAATGTCCATCCAGAAATTATACTATGAAATGTGGCAAGGTTTGTTGGCGATAACAGCCGAGTATAAATAATAGAATTATATACTAGGTATTTTTGTTATGATCGCTTGTTTTTAGTTGTAACAAAACTAATGTATTCCAGTGCTATCAGATAGAGTCAGTTCCAAAACATGCAGTATAATTTAAAGCCTCAAAGTCCTTTCTGCTTTCTTAAAGAAACTGTGGTCTAATTGTAGGGAAGGCAAAAGGATCAATGAACAGAGGCCTCTAGTACTAAGACGCTTTCATGACTCAGTTGCCTCCAGTCCTTCTAGTCATGCAGCTGAAAATATTCAAAATGTAAACTCCAATATTATAAAAGATTTAATAAGTGTCAATGTAATTGCAGTCTTTTCTAATATTTGAATATTATTTACTTTACCAGTATTCTAAGAAGTCAGATATCTATTTCACTGCCTGCACTGCTAACTTGAAAAACAGCTGAAAACAAGAATATATTTATTGAAATATGCAAAAATATGCTGTATATTGCAGAGTGTGGATAAAAAAGAGCAAGCTTTCAGGCTCAAAGGTAATGGCAAGTTTTTAGGCTAGAAGGTAAAGGCAAAGAAGAGACCAAGAGAGCACAAATGATTTGAACAATCTGCAATTCAATTTTTAGCATGAATAACCCCCCAGAAAAGTGTCCATCACCATTTTACAAATTGCAGATGATTGCATCAGCCACAGAAAGCTCACGTGAGCTCAGACGATGCCACACAGGCTCCGGCACAATGCCTTGCAGCTGGTTTTGTATCAAGATGATATGAGGCCGAAGGAGATGGAAGACATAATTCAAACTCCTAGTTGTGTTAGTAGCACTGTCAGCCATGGCGGTAAAGGCACTGACCGCTGAAGTGGTGGTGGCACTCCGACTCAAGGCAAATCGACAGGTGGGAATTAGGCAGAGAGGCTAGGAGCTCAGGACATCCCCACAATAAGAAAACTGTCAGCTGAGCTACAAATTATGATGAAGATAGTAATGATGGTAATGATGATGATGGTGTGATGGATATAACCTCAGAATCAGATCGGAGTGCTTTGGAGGTTATATCATTATAGGTGAATGATATTGGTGCTGGTAGTAAATAGCAAAGGTGACATCCAGTCAAAAAATCTTCTGGAGTAAATCTGCTCATTTAGTCTCCAGCTCAGAAGCAGATGATGCTGCAACTGCTGTTGATCAAAGAGACTCAAAAACACCTTAAAGCTCTGGTTGTAGTCATGATGGTGGCAAACCATAGATATGCCATCATGGGTGTATAAGTTCTTTTCCACATTTCAAAAGCAAATCTTTTACAGTTTGCAGGCTCTATAGGAGGAAAATAAGCTGTGCACATCCAAGCTCTAAAAGACTGTTCTCCATCAACATATCACCTTCTCATTTGGTAAGAGCCAGCTGGCCAGCTGCATGAGCAAGGTTCATGCTGTCCTTTTAACTCTTCTCTTCTTGCTCATCTTTGTGGTAGCCAGGCCATATCCTCAAGTAGTACCTGATCATTGTCATTACCATCATTGTTTTCATCATCAACATCCACAACTACTACTTGTTGATCTCCTACTACTCCTTTTCTTCCACCATGCACTGCCATATATCCATTCCTGATTGTTGGTCAAGAAAACCGCTATATGCACTTAGACATTGGTTTGTGTGCCAACCAAGCTCCCACTTGGTCAAGTTGCTGGGAGTGCAGGACACAAAGTCACCATTATTTCTCTCAGAAAAGTGTGACCTCACATGCAGCAGAACATGGACACCTTTCTGGACTTATCATTGAGCTCAAAAGTGCACGGCACTATAGACACATGGAGCAGCACCTATGAACACCAACAGTAGACGTCTTTAATGCCTACTAGTTTAATGTTTAGAAAAACAGCAATGAACCACCGCAACCATGATAGGTTGTGAAATAGCAGGACAAAAGAAGAAGCTATGCAGCTGAATCATAGTTAGGAAGCAAGTGTGGGTGTGTAACACTCACTTGATATAGTACACTACCCCAAGAGCTTATTAAGGGCTACACAAGAGAATATGAAGGAAGCTCTGGACCCTTATGATGAGGATGTATAGTGGCATGTAAAAGTTTGGGCACCCCTGGTCAAAATTACTGTTATTCTGAACAGTTAAGCAAGTTGAAAATGATATGATCTCTAAAAGGCCTAAAGTTAGAGATGAACCGTTTCCTTTGTATTTGGACAAAATATATATATATCTTAATCTATTACATTTTATATATTACAAAAAGAAAAATGGGCAGATGCAAAAGTTTGAGCATCCTTTTGAGATTTGTGTGCTCAGATAACTTTGACCCAAGGTTTCAGACCTTAATTAGCCTGTTAGGGTTATAACTTGTTCACCATCATCATTAGGAAAGGCAAATTTCCCAGCTCTATAAAAATCCAGACTCCTCTAACCATGTGCCAAAAGCAGAAGCCATGGGTTCATCCAAGCAGCTGCCTAGCACTCTAAAAATGAAAATGGTGGAGGCCCACAAAGCAGGAGAAGACAATATGAAGATTTGCAATACATGAACAGTGGAGGTCAAAGTAAGGTCTGGAAGACCAAGCAAAATTTCAGTGAGAGCTGCTCATAGGATTGCTAAAGAGGCAACTCAGAATCCCCACTTGACTGTCTGAGTTCCCAGAAAAAGGTACAGCAGAGCGTTGCTTTCAAGGGTGAGGAGAACAAGAGAGAAAATGCACACAATTGTGTGCCGACACAGAAACTGTGCCAGGCTGTGTAAAGTTGTAAATGTCAGTCTACTTTTGTTTATGCTGTTCAACAGAAGCTGTTGCCCCATGTGAGAACCTGCAACCACCATCATCTGTGTCTGTATTCCTTGAACTTTCCTTGAATAACGAACCACTCTACGGAGTTGCATATACATATAAACTCTTATAACAGCAAATATTGGTAGGCACACTTAATTCAATAACATGCAGGACTTCTTTTCCTCTATTTACATCTTATAGAGGTGCATGACATGATTGACAACTAATACATGCTACAATATTTACCACTTTTTTGTCAATCAGCAGTTAAAAATGGAGCTATTAACAAAGTCATTGTAATTTCAATACTAATTATATGCACAAAACTGTCATTCTATTGCCAACAATTCTATCAATCATAAATGTTGCAGAAAAATGTGAACATTTGATACTTCTGAGCTGAGCTCTGCACCAGAATTCAACAATATACATTTTTATATTAATGTAGCAATTTATCATACTGCTTCGCTTCTTCTTTTCCTCTTCAAGTATTAAGTACACAAACTGAAGAGAAACAGTCCAATATTCCAACAAGTAAATTTTATTAAGCATATAACATAACTTCCTCAGGGCCCCTGAGGAAGGAGTGTGGCTCCGAAACGTACGTTGGGGTGGGTCGGCTGTCCGCCTTTCACCTCACCCTTATAGGTATGTGTATGCATTGCCATGTCTGGGATATTATTTTCTTTTGCTATCTAGCCTGCGATTTAAGAGTATTGTTGTTTCAGACATGCCATTTCCTATATAACAATATATTTGGGTGGGTGGATGGACTCTGATCCCCTTATCACGTTTTGATGCTGACACCATTGTGTCTGTCAGTTCCCCTGTGCGCTATGCACCAGTGCTATTTTTATGTTATGTTATATGCTTAATAAAATTTACTTGTTGGAATATTGGACTGTTTCTCTTCAGTTTGTTGCCTAGCAATACAGTCCTCCCACTAGTTTATCCCACATCCATGTGTATTTCTTGTGATTCTTTCAGAGATATTTGTATACACATATGTGATGGTTGGGGTTGTTGCTATTTTTTACAAGTATTAAGTACAGTGTAGCTCATAAAAAATGAGAAAGAAATACAGCAAAAAAAAAGATTAAGTCTCCAATATGTGGTTAGATTTTGTCACTTATGATAGAGGGGCCTGGTGTTTGTTTCCCCACTCCACTATTTTTATCACTATTCGTTCAATTATCAAGTTAATATATTTGCTAATAATGCAGTTCTTCTGGAAAGAATATCTCTATACTTTTCAGTCAGTAAAAGAAAATAATCCAGGCACCAGGACCAGTACTGTAGTATTAGTGTGACTTGCTGATCAGCTCCATGGAATTCCAGTGGAGAAGCAAAGAACTCAGGTGCTACCAGAAAATGCAGTGCAACAAAATGTCCAGTGAAAAAGATTGGGCAGCACTCACCATTCCTGATGCAATCCTTTATTCAAAGCGATTAAAACATGGCGACAGCAGAAATTTGCAGAGACAACAGTCACTTAATAGCAAAAGAGCTTTGACCAAGCAGAGTAGGAGTTTTGCTTTAAGGGTTTCATATTAGTAATATGGTTTGCATTTATGGAATATGCTCCTTTGTTCCTGTAATTGATAGACAGTAAGACTTGCTTGCATTTTAACACTGTTATATTCCAAGAGGGTTTACTTTTTTTATTAATGGGGCTATCCAGTCAACAATTTTTTGGCTATGGTCACAGAGTTGTTTGGACCTGTCCCTCCACCGCTCCTATTCCTACACTGCCAGGATTCAATGTTGGTCTCTAATTCCTGTTCCTGGCTGAAACACATGAAGTGCTAAGAAATATCTCTCATGATCCATTTACTGTCTGAAGTGACTCGCCTTTGGAGCCAATGATTTGATGAGAGGGCATGTTCTGTATGATAAGACTTGATCTGGAAGTAGAGACAGGTGAGACATTGTAAGAGTCAGAACAACACATTTAGCTTTATCCTGAGTGTTTCAGGTGCTGGCTGAAATTAGATTTAAAGGTTGTCTTTAGTAGAGATAAGCAAACCTTTCAAGGTTTGGTTCGCCAAGCGTCCCAATGTTCGCCAAACATGTTCACTGAACAGTTTGACAAAAGTACCCGTACTGCATTAGATTCAATGGGAGGCCAAACCAAACATATACACAGCACTTTAAGAGGTGCCAAAAACTTTCCCGAACAGATAAAATTAAAGACACACACCATGAAAAGTGGCATCAATTGACCCACAGTAGAAATCTGCAAATGGCACAGCAGCAGTCAGCCATGGGCTATGCATGAGTTATCAAGGCCTGGGCCAGCATTTATGTAGCTTGGAATTGAAGTTTCAATGGAGAACTGGTGGTTAAGGGAGCGGTGTAAGCATTCTTTGTTGGGAGCCCTGATACATCATGCAAACAGTTCCAATTTTTTTTCCTAGCCACACTCAGAAGGCACAAACATAAGTTTCATAGAGTACTATTGGTAGAAATATGTAAGGAAAGTAACACAGGTTTTTGAATGATTAATTGACCCACAGTAGAACATTTTATAATGCTACAGAAGCAATCAGCCATGGGCCATGCATGAGGTGTCATGGTGTGGGCCAGCATTTACAGCTTTGAATTGAAGTTTCAATTAAGACCTGGTGGATAAGGACATCTGGCTGTCCCCTGAAAGTGTACACCACCTAACTGTAATGTATGTAGTACAGTTCATATAGCGTCTTGTGCTTGGGTGCGATGAAAACACAGGAGTCACAGGTTTGATATAGAAAGTCTTGTATTACTTCATACAAGTTGGCAAAATAGTCACACAGTTTGCAGACACAGAAGCAGGAGACACAGCAGGCCAGAGTAATCTAAGCTCAGCAATCACTCTCCACAACGGGTTCAGGATCTTCTTCTCTGTTACCGTAAGTCCATGCAAACGTGGGTCTTTCAAAGAGCAGGGTTCAGAGTCCACAAGTGCTTCAGAGTTCCTCAGTAGGAATAGCTGGAGTACAAGGTCCAAGGCTTCAGGAGTCTGGTCACAGGTTCACTGCAGGCTAGATTCTGAAGCACTGATTGCTCAGCTGTGGCTGCTTAAGAAGCAAAAGGAGAGAATCAGGGCGGGAACATGCAAGCTGGAAACTCCATTTTGACTGAGGGCAAGATAGCTGCAGCAAGACAGAAAGTAAAATGGCTGACGAACAAACTGAGTTTCAGGAACATGTACACAGAACCTTACATTACTCCCCCCTTAGGGACAACCTCCGGATGACCTCAGACCAGGCTTGTGTGGGTACCTCTGATGAAACTGATGGAGCAAGCGAGGAGCATTAACGTTATTGACTGGTTCCCATGAGTTGTCCTCCACTGGGTAGCCCTGCCATTTAATCAGATATTGTAACTGATTTCTATACAACCTGGAATCTAAAATCCTTTCCACCACAAATTCTTCCTGACCATCGACTAGCACTGGGTCAGGGCAAGGAGAAGAACGTCCAGGAAACGTATTGGGTGTCGCAGCCTTTAGTAGGGATACATGAAAGACAGGGTGGATTCTCATAGTTCTGGGCAGTTGAAGACGACAAGCAACGGCACTTATAATTTTACTGATTTTATAGGGTCCAATGTACTTATGTCCCAACTTAGACGATGGAATCCTTAACTTAAGATTTCTGGTTGACAGCCAGACCAAGTCTCCTACCTTGAAAGCTGGTGCAGGTTTACGAAATTTATCTGCTGCTTTCTTGTACCTTTCCTGAGCCGATTCCAGATTCTCCTTTAGAAGATCCATATTCTTCTGTAAAGACGTGATTCTTTCAGCTACTGCTGGTAAAGGCGCTTCTATGGGAAATCGTGGTAGAATGTTAGGATGATAACCTAGATTAGAGTAAAAAGGAGACTGCTTAGTGGAGGCACTCTGAGAGTTGTTATACGAGAACTCAGCTAATGGAAGTAGATCCACCCAATCATCCTGTAGGTGGCAGATAAAGCAGCGGAGATACTGCTCCAGGGTTTGATTGGTTCGTTCGGTCTGTCCATTAGTCTGGGGATGAAAAGCAGAAGAAAGGTTTACTTTAATGTCCAATGCTGCACAGAAATTTTGCCAAAACCTAGAAGTGAATTGCACCCCTCGATCCGAAATAACCTCATCCGGTACTCCATGTAAGCGAAACACATCTTTAATCATCAAATCTGATGTCTGTTTTGCAGTGGGTAAGCCGACACAAGGGATAAAATGAGCTGGCTTTGTTAGACGGTCAACCACCACTAGAATGGTGTTCTTCCCTTGAGAGGTTGGTAACTCCACAATGAAGTCCATAGAAATGGATCCCCACGGGCGGGACGGGGTGGGAAGAGGCTGTAACAGACCAGTTGGTGAGGAGCGAGGTGTTTTGCATCTTGCACAGACTTCACATGAAGTGACATAGTTTAAAACATCCTTCCTGCAAGTGGGCCACCAAAAGAAACGAGAAAGAAATTCCTGTGTCTTTAGAATTCCTCTATGCCCAGCTATCTTGGAATCGTGAATGAGTTGCAATACTCTCAATCTGACTGTTTCAGGAATATACAGGCGTTGTCCCTGAATCCACACACCATTCTTAAAGACAAGACTTACGTCCCTTGGGGGTTGTGCCAAAAAGGAATCCGCATGGTATGCTTCCTTGATGTCCTTAAGTAGGTCTTGATTATGAATTACTCCTAGGAATCTAGAGTCAGGAAGAATAGTCTTAGGAGGAGTAATTGGACGTGTCTCTGCTGAGTAAATCCTAGAGAGTGCATCAGCCTTTCCATTGCGCGATCCTGGTCTATAAGAAATGATAAAATTAAATTGGTTTAAGAAAAGATTCCAGCGAGCCTGGCGAGGAGTCAGGCACTTAGCCGACCTGATAAACTCAAGGTTACGATGGTCTGTCAGGACGACTATTTGCTGTGCAGCTCCCTGAAGAAGGTGTCTCCATTCTTTGAAGGCGGCAATAATGGCCAACAACTCTCTATTGCCCACATCGTAGTTCCTCTCAGCCGAAGACAACTGCTGGGAAAAGAAGGCACAGGGATGCAAGACATTCTTCTCACCTGTTCTCTGAGAGAGTATAGCTCCAACGGCACAGTCTGAAGCATCCACCTCTATTATGAAGGCAAGCTCGGGGTTGGGATGTACTAGGATAGGTGCAGTGGTAAATTTATCTTTTAGACGGGAAAATGCTTCCTGGGCTTGGGGAGTCCAGGAGAACCTAGACTCTTTCCGGGTAAGTTGGGTGATAGGTGACACTACCTCAGAGAAATTCCTAATGAAACATCTATAGAAGTTGGCAAACCCGATGAAGCGCTGTACCTCCTTCACATTTCTAGGACTTGGCCAATCCTTGATGGCTTGGGTTTTGCTTCCATCCATACTAATTCCTTGTGTAGACAGTACATACCCCAGAAATTGAATTTCGGTCCTATGGAATTCACACTTTTCAAGTTTGATGTAAAGATGATTTTGTCTTAGACGTTCCAAGACCATTCTCACATGTCCATGATGTTCCTCTGTGGAGTTAGAAAAAATTAGAATATCATCCAAATAAATTACCACGAATGTATCTAGGAGATCCCTGAAGATGTCATTCACCAAGTGTTGGAAAGTGGCTGGGGCGGTACTCAGACCAAAAGGCATAACTAGATATTCAAAGTGTCCATAGCGTGACCTGAATGCAGTCTTCCATTCATCCCCAGGTCTAATACGGACTAAGTTATAGGCCCCACGAAGATCTAGTTTAGAGAAAATTTTGGCATGTCGCACTCTCTCCAATAACTCAGGGATTAAAGGCAATGGATAACGGTTTCTAATAGTAACCTTATTGAGTTCCCTATAGTCTACGCAGGGTCTCAGAGATCCATCTTTCTTCTTTACAAAGAAGATGGGTGCACCTGCAGGAAATGAAGAGGGGCGTATGAAGCCCTTGGCTAGATTTTCGTCTATGTAATCCTTTAAAGCCTTTAGCTCGGGCCCCGCCAGGGGGTAGATCTTACCAAAAGGTATCTCTGCTCCAGGCAATAATTCAATTGGACAATCATATGGACGGTGAGGAGGAAGCTGGTCAGCGTTCTTCTTGTCACATAAATCCACATAGTCCTGGTATACAGCTGGTAGTTCAGGGACTGACATGGTTCCTTTAGGAACAGAGCAAGCTGAAACTTTTGGACTCATCTGTTTCTCTGGAAAGTGTAATTCCTTGGTCTCCCAGTTAATGGTAGGATTCTGAGCCTGCAGCCATGGTAGCCCTAGAATAATGGGAAAGTGGGGAAAGAGATAAGCATAAAGGACAGTTTCTCTTGATGATCTTTACCCATAAGAACCCTCAAAGGCTCTGTTTCCTGATCCACTGGTCCAGAGGTCAGCAGGGAGCCATCCACAGTTTCCATCTGTACTGGAGTAGCCTTCTTCACTGAACGTATCCCCTGTTTCAGAGCAAAGGAGACATCCATAAAATTTCCACTTGCCCCTGAGTCGATCATAGCAGAGCTAGACACCCAAGCTGAGTCAACCCAGAGTTTGATGGAAAGAAAGCAATGAGAATTGTTTTTCTTACAACTCAGCTGGGACACCGCTGAGGAAACTTGAAAAATGGCAGCGTTTACACAGTCAACGTCCTCAGAGGTAACGGAGTTTAAGTCCGAGAAATCAAGATCTGTTGCTGCAGATCTCTCTGGAGCCTGAGGCTCGGACCTGACAGATCCCCTCTCGCAACACTCACAATGAATGAGTGCTGCAGTAGTCTTACGAGAACGGCTGGGGCAGTTTATAATGAAGTGCCCTGACTTACCACAATAGAAACATAGATTCTCCTTAAAACGATGTTCCTTGCGTGCATCACTAACCCGTCGTTGCAAAGAGTCTACCTGCATGGGTTCAGGTTCAGGTTCCCGTGTAATCCTACTCAAAGGTTCCTTAGTTGGAGAGGAAGGTAGGAAAAGGTTAGTGCGATTGCTTTCGAACCATCTCTCTTGCCTGCGTTCAGTCAGACGAGTATCAATACGGATGCAGTAGTTAATAAAGTCACCTAACGCAGTGGGAGGATCGGCACGAGCTAGTTCATCCTTAATCAGTGGAGATAATCCCTTTCGAAAAATAGATTTTTTGGCGGAACTGTCCCAGGTGGTATCAAGGGCCCATCTCCTGAAATCCAAGGCATATTCAGCTACCGAGTGCTTACCTTGGCGCAAAGCTAACATGGCTGCTTCAGCTGTTGCACCTCGATTGGGGTCATCAAACACCTGCCCCATGGCTGAAATAAAAGCATCAAGGTGATTCAAACAATCATCCTCAGTCTCAATCAGAGGGTTTGCCCACATCAAAGCCTTGTTGGTAAGCAACATAATTATAGTAAGCACCTTAGATCGTTCAGTGGGAAATTGTGAAGCATGTGCAGAAAAAAAAAGATTGCATTGATTAATAAATCCCTGAATTTCTCACGTTCACCGCCAAAACGAAAAGGGGGCAACTTGGGAATCCCAGAACTCGGGGCTACGGCAGGAGCCTGGACTCGCTCCTCTAGAACCTCAATCCTGGCTCGCAAATCCTGGGCAGTCTGTCCAAACACTTGCAAATTGTGATTAGTGAGGTCCTGTAGGCTTGCAAAACGGGTCTTTATATTCTGCAAATCTGCAAGGATATTATCAGTCACTCCGCAAAGTTCCTTTATGCGGGCCTCCATTTTCCAGATCTTTTAAGACAGGAGTACTGGAAGAAGAGGAGAGGAGAAAAAAAAAAACAATAGTGTTTACCTGTGGTAACACTGCGGAGAGAAAAAAATTAAGGGAACTGCTCACCTGGAATGGTTGTGAGAAGTCACAACCACTATCATCACAGAAAGTTCAACCGGACATCTGATATCCACAGTTACAGCAGACAAAAAAGAGAAAAGAAAAAAAACAATAGTGTTTACCTGTGGTAACACTGCAGAAAAAAAAACACTTAAAGGAATTGCTCACCTGGAATGGTTGTGAGAAGTCACAACCACTGTCATCACAGAAAGTACAACCGGACATCCGATATCCACAGTTACAGCAGACACAGCCTTTCCAGACCCAGCAGACACTAACGTTTGGCTTCAGAATCTTGTAATGTATGTAGTACAGTTCATATAGCGTCTTGTGCTTGGGTGCGATGAAAACACAGGAGTCACAGGTTTGATATAGAAAGTCTTGTATTACTTCATACAAGTTGGCAAAAATAGTCACACAGTTTGCAGACACAGAAGCAGGAGACACAGCAGGCCAGAGTAATCTAAGCTCAGCAATCACTCTCCACAACAGGTTCAGGATCTTCTTCTCTGTTACCGTAAGTCCATGCAAACGTGGGTCTTTCAAAGAGCAGGGTTCAGAGTCCACAAGTGCTTCAGAGTTCCTCAGTAGGAATAGCTGGAGTACAAGGTCCAAGGCTTCAGGAGTCAGGTCACAGGTTCACTGCAGGCTAGATTCTGAAGCACTGATTGCTCAGCTGTGGCTGCTTAAGAAGCAAAAGGAGAGAATCAGGGCGGGAACATGCAAGCTGGAAACTCCATTTTGACTGAGGGCAAGATAGCTGCAGCAAGACAGAAAGTAAAATGGCTGACGAACAAACTGAGTTTCAGGAACATGTACACAGAACCTTACACTAACTTTCATCAAGATGAATAAGTCATGGATCTCCAATGACTTTCCACCCCAGTCGCAGACTGGGCAGACTAGACAATGGTGTTGTTTTTAAAGTCATGCATTGATCTTGCGTTATTGCAGTCTGTGCCGCCTTTGTTGTGGCTTCTATGCCTGCTGTTGCTACTGCTGCTGATGTTACAAACAATTTTTTAAAATGTGGAGACTCCAAGTTTGGTTTCCATCTGGTAGATTGCCTGTAGAGGAATGGGTGTCAGAGGCCTATTATACTTTTTTCTACTCTGTGAAAATTAATGCCACTTTAGTAGTGTGACAACAATTTTTTGAAATGTGGAGAATCCAAGTTGGGTCTCCTGCATGTGTTTTGCCTGTAGAAGTAGGGTTCCCAGAAAGGCAGGCCTGCACTTGCTTTCACTCAACTACCTGTGTTACTATCTTTACATTTTTCTACCAATAGTACTATTTAAAAACTGGTGTTTATGCCATCTGAGTGTGGCTGGGAAAGAAAAAATTGGAAGTGTTGCATGAGATATCAGGGCTCAGACTAAAGAAGGCTTACACCGCTCCCTCAACCACCATGTCTTCATTGAAACTTCTATTCAAAGGTGTAAATGCTGGCACAGTCCCTGATACCTCATGCATGGCCCATGGCTGACTGCTGCTGTGCCATTAGAAAATTTCTACTGTGGGTCAATTGATGCCACTTTTCATGGAGTCTGCCCCTAATTTTATCTGTTTGGGAAGGTGTTTTGTCACCCCTTAAGATTTTGAGTATACATTTGGTTTGGCCTCCCATTGAATCTAATGGGATTTGGGAACGTTCATCGAACAGTTCAACGAACATGTTCGGCAAGCATTGGAACATTCGACGAGCTGAACCAAACCGAACCTTGGAAGGTTCACTCCATCTCTATTCTTTAGATCTAATTATTCTATCTAGAAATAAAAAAATAGACTGTTCCCTTTAAAGACCAAGATCTATAATCCACTTCTATCATCTGAAAGTGAAAAATCTCCTTTTAGCTTTAAAAAGAACCTGTCATGTAAAAAAAACGCTATTAACCTGTAAATATGGGGTTAAGCTGCACGTTAATAGCATACTGAAGTTATCGGCGCTCGCACCTAATGCCCTGCTGCCAGGATCGAATTAGCTTTGTGCCTCCGGCAGGCTTGGGGTTTCAGTCAAGATTGTGGTGCAGCATGGCTTCTGTCACCGCTTAGTGCACAGGGAGGGGTGGCTGTAACCGTGTCCTCAGCACTAACTGACAGTTACAGACATTGCTCACTATGCACTGAGGGTTGACCGCCAGCTACAACCCCATGACTGTAATTCCGAGCCTGCCTGCTATTAACCTGCACATTAACCAAAATATCTGCAGGTTAATTGTGTTCTTTTACATTACAGATTTCTTTTACAGCCTTTAATTAAAACAGCTTCAGTGTAATGTATGTAGTACAGTTCATATAGCGTCTTGTGCTTGGGTGCGATGAAAATACATGAGACACAGGTTTGATATAGAAAAGTCCGGTATTACTTCATACAAGTTGGCAGAAATAGTCACACAGTTTGCAGACACAGAAACAGGAGACACAGCAGGCCAGAGTAATCCAAGCTCAGCAATCACTCTCCAACACAGATTCAGGATCTTCTTCTCTGTCACCGTAAGTCCATGCAAACGTGAGTCTTTCAAAGAGCAGGGTTCAGAGTCCACAAGTGCTTCAGAGTTCCTCAGTAGGAATAGCTGGAGTACAAGGTCCAAGGCTTACAGGAGTCAAGTCACTGGTTCACTGCAGTCTAGATTCTGAAGCACTGATTGCTCAGCTGTGGCTGCTTAAGAAGCAAAGGAGAGAATCAGGGCGGGAACATGCAAGCTGGAAACTCCATTTTGACTGAGGGCAAGATAGCTGCAGCAAGACAGAAAGTAAAATGGCTGACGAACAAACTGAGTTTCAGGAATATATACATAGAACCTTACATTCAGTATGTTCAGTAATATTAACAGTGATGACCTTGAATTATAGACAGTTGGCTATCAGAGGTTAGCGTCTCCTTCGTGCATTATGTGTAGGTCACTAGACATTGCTAATACCATTTGTATGTTATTATTTTTATCATAAATTCTTTTTTATGCCTGTGTTACTAAGCTATAAATTACATTCTGAACAGCTAATCAGCAATGCCAAAATATGTCTATTAAAATTAGCTCAAAAACAGCCCAAAGCAAACACAAACAAGAAAAATCATTGCACATCTACAGCAAAGGTCAGGCTAATACAAACTGTAAAGGCAAGGCTATTAAAACCTGCTTTACCTTCTCACGACATTAAATATTCCAACAGTATCTATAGCAAACTGATAGTTTTATATCTCACACATGAGTACGGCTTAATTATCTGAGTAAGAGATTGTGCTTTTTATCTTATGCACATGGAGACATCACTTTTAGGATGAAAAGCTGCATTAATCTGCATCACATTCACGTGTTTAAGGGCTGCTGCCCTCACATACTCAGTTCATTATAGTGACACTTTGCAAAGTTAATCATAAACTGCTTCTCGTCTCCAGAATTAGCTGCCAATAGCCAAAAGTGCTTGAAGTCAGAACGAAACAATAAAGCTTCTATAAAGGGCAAGCTGTAGTCATTTTAAACTGTAAAATTGCCCCATCTCCAGATCACATATGCTGTCACTTGTCCCTGAGAATGTCATATCCAATGTTGTACAGCAAAACAAGGAACAAATTATTTTGCTAGTATAATGGCATCCCATTTTTTCCAGTGTGTCTCTTCTGTAATAAGCAATCAGGAAACAGGAATGCACCAAGGCAATATCACAACAGCTTTATTTTTGTGTTTCCTACCTATAATCATTCCTTGATTAAGTCTGACATCAAAGGTTTCATAATATGACAATAATATTTCTGGTAAAAAAATGGCTTCTAAAATTTCTACCTAAGTAGCAAGCAGCTTACATAGCATAGTTTGGTCCTTAAAGGGTTTTTTTCAATCTTTAAGGCCCCAATTCACCATTTCAGCATTTTTTTAGTCACTTTCCTTTTTTCTTGTCTTGGCTCAAAATTCATTAAAATGACATACGTGATTTATGAATTTGGCACATAATTAAAAAAAGGGCTTTCTTAAAGTATTTTGCCAAAAGTGCCGTTGGTGCCAAAAATGTCCTAACTGAAAAAAAGAGACGCTGCACCAAATTTTGAGACTTTTTAAAAGGTCGCTATTGATGAATCAAGCAAAAACATGTGGAATTGCTAGAGTTCACCCAAAAAGAGGGAAAACAAACAAACTCCTATAGGATAGACTTCAAAAAAGTGCAAATAGAAAAATAAATTGGGTGTAAACAAAATAAAAAACACAAAAAGCTACACAAAAGAAAACAGAGCAAAGGCAATGATGACATGGGACCTAAAAGTTATCACTTTTAGGCAGAGGTCACACTTGCGAGTGCAATGCGAGAAACTCGCGAGAGTCTCTCGCATCAATACCCGGCACTGCCGCCAGCACTCGGGACTGAGCGTGCGGCTGCATGTATTTCTATGCAGCTGAACGCTCCGGTCCGAGTGTTGGCGGCAGAGCTGGGTATTGATGCGAGAGACACGCGTGAGTTTCTCGTGTTGCACTCGAAAGTGTGACCCCCGGCCTCACAAAGAATATCTGATAAAACTAGGACCCCTTACTGATCCCAATAGTGGGACTCTAAAACTCTCAAAGGAACTGCCAAGTACAGAAAGGAGATGTGCTGGACATACATGGTCATCATTCACATCCAATGGAATATTTCATAGCCCAATCTTTCAGGGATTGGACTCCACTAGAAATGAACAGACCTGTGGAAGTTCAAGTACCCAACCCAAACTGTAGGTTAAACTTTGTTTCAGGTAGAAGAACTGTACCCAAACTTGAACCAGAACCCGAACCCTGTTGAAAACAATAGATACCCAAACATGGAATCTGGAAAAAAAAATTTCTCTCTATCACAGACTTCCCGCGAAACTCCGAACTTTGCATAAGACCTATTCGGCGTTTAACACAAAACACTAACTGTCCAGTATGAACCCCAAACTTTTAAGTTTGGGTTTGTTCATCTGTAGACCCTAGCTTATCCTTATTCTTTAACTTATTCTTAACTTTTATTATGAAAATAACCTTGTGAAGTGTACCCCATCTGTATAGTGAAATGTTTATAATGCAACAGAAAGATGATATCCGGCATGTCAGAAATAGAAAAAAAATAAAAACTATTTTCATTCATGTGATTAAAAATATAGTAGTAGACTAGCTTCTGTGGTGTAAATCGCATCAAATAAAGTTGTTTTAGCTTTTTCTATTTGTGACAGGATGCTGGATATCTTCTTTCTATTACACTGCTGCATGCTTTTCTGACATGGAATTCTCATCTGCGGACAGTCAATGATAAATGGAGTCCTCTGTTTTTTCATACTGTTGGATGAACTGAAAATATTTCTTTTTTCTTTTCACCTATGAAATGATTATAATACAAGAGTAATGGCTGCATTTTGTGCTGCTCGTTGGTCATATTTATGCACTTGTCGTCAAAGTGTCCTGCTATGTCTTTGAGGCTCCCATATATCCAATTTTGGAACCAGCATTGCAGAATGACAAAATTCTGCTGTCTTGCTTCCCATGCTGGACACAGAATACTATGTACCCTACTGTATTGATATGAGCAGCACGTACCATTGTTGGCAATACAGATCAAATTTGCTTTACAAGTTATTTTGTAAAATAATTATTGACCAAATTTTGCACTTAAAGGGTCTTTCTGTGATGGAGGTTGCATTCTTGAATAACTTTTTAATACATTTTTGGTGGGCAATAGAAAAAACAACATTTCCATAACTGTATTCGGGATTTGTCTTTTACAGTGTTCACCATACCAATAGCGTCATGTGGTGCAATTTAAACAAAGAACTTGCTGACATAAACACATACATTGTGAATTAGCACAATGCTGTTAATGCATACATTAATAACATTATTGCTATACACTTTAAAAATGTGAGGCAGGGACACTTTAAAGGGAATTCATCAGTAGAATCAACTACCATAAGCCATCTACAGTGCCTACAAGTAGTATTCAACCCTATGCAGATTTAGCTGGTTGACACATGCGGAATTAACTTGGCATTGTGACATTTGTACTGTAGATCAGCCTGGAAGTGGGAAATGCACTGCAGCAAAAAAAATTTAAAACATTTTTTTTTTTTTTTTTTAAAACGTTAAAAGTTAATTCAGAGTGTCATTTATTATTCAACCCCTCAAACCACAAGACTTCTGTTTGGTCCCCCTAAAGTTTTAAGAAGTAGTTCAGGCACCAAGAATAATGAGCTTCACATGTGTGGATTAATGATCTCTTTTGCCAGCCTTTTCTGACTATTTAAGACCCTCCCCAAACTTGTGAACAGCACTCATACATGGTCAACATGGGAAAGACAAAGGAGCATTCCAAGGCCATCAGAGACAAGATCGTGGAGGGTCACAAGGCTGGCAAGGGGTACAAAACCCTTTCCAAGGAGTTGGGCATACCTGTCTCCACTGTTGGGAGCATCATCCGTAAGTGGAAGGCTTATGGAACTACTGTTAGCCTTCCACGGCCTGGACAGCCTTTGAAAGTTTCCTCCCGTGCCGAGGCCAGGCTTGTCCGAAGAGTCAAGGCTAACCCAAGGACAACAAGGAAGGAGCTCCGGGAAGATCTCATGGCAGTGGGGACATTGGTTTCAGTCAATACCATAAGTAACGTACTCCACCGCAATGGTCTCCGTTCCAGACGAGCCCGTAAGGTACCTTTACTTTCAAAGCGTCATGTCAAGGCTCGTCTACAGTTTGCTCATGATCACTTGGAGGACTCTGAGACAGACTGGTTCAAGGTTCTATGGTCTGATGAGACCAAGATCGAGATCTTTGGTGCCAACCACACACGTGACGTTTGGAGACTGGATGGCACTGCATACGACCCCAAGAATACCATCCCTACAGTCAAGCATGGTGGTGGCAGCATCATGCTGTGGGGCTGTTTCTCAGCCAAGGGGCCTGGCCATCTGGTCCACATCCATGGGAGGATGGATAGCACGGCCTACCTGGAGATTTTGGCCAAGAACCTACGCTCCTCCATCAAGGATCTTAAGATGGATCGTAATTTCATCTTCCAACAAGACAACGACCCAAAGCACACAGCCAAGAAAACCAAGGCCTGGTTCAAGAGGGAAAAAGTCAAGGTGTTGGAGTGGCCTAGTCAGTCTCCTGACCTTAACCCAATTGAAAACTTGTGGAAGGAGCTCAAGATTAAAGTCCACATGAGACACCCAAAGAACCTAGATAACTTGGAGAAGATCTGCATGGAGGAGTGGGCCAAGATAACTCCACAGACCTGTGCCGGCCTGATCAGGTCTTATAAAAGACGATTATTAGCTGTAATTGCAAACAAGGGTTATTCCACGAAATATTAAACATAGGGGTTGTATAATAATTGACCCACACTTTTATGTTTAAAATTTATTAAAATTCAACTGAGCAACATAACTTTTTGTTTTGTAAGATTTATGCTTCTGTTAATAAATCCTACTCTCGTTTGCAGTTTGAAGGCTCTAACTTATTTGCATCTTATCAAACCAGCTAAATCTGCAGGGGGTTGAATACTACTTGTAGGCACTGTATATGGTCATATGGGTTGGAGAAAGTTGAACAGAATGATAACTTCATATTTGCAATCCGATGTTTTATTCCAGAGAAATCCCCATTTTTCCTAATATGTAAGTGAGCTGTTAAGATGTACAGTTGTGCTCAAAAGTTTACATAACCTGGAAGAATTTTTACTTTCTTGGCCTTTTTCAGAGAATATGAATGATAACACCAAAACTTTTTCTCCACTCATGGTTAGTGGTTGGGTGAAGCCATTTATTGTCAAACTACTGTGTTTTCTCTTTTTAAATCATAATGACAACTCAAAACATCGAAATGACCCTGACCAAGATTTTAGATACCATGGTGATTTTGGCCTGATAACATGCACAGAAGTTGACACAAATGGGTTGGAATGGCTACTGAAGGTAACATCCTCACCTGTGACATGTGACAAATGGCAGGAAAATTGTTTGGGATGCAAAGAAAAACCCACAAATCACAAATGACATCAGCTGAAATACTGGACTCTCTGAAAATTAGCGGTGTGGCTGTTTCAAGATGCACAATAAGGAGGCACTTGAAAAAAAATGGGCTGCATGGTCGAGTTGCCAGAAGAAAGCCAAATGACCCTGATCAAAAGTTCACATACCACATTTCTTAATACATGTATTGCCCCTCTAACATCAATGACAGCTTAAAGTCTTTTGAGGTATTAGTGGATGAGGTTCTTTATTTTCTCAGATGGTAAAGCTGTCCATCCTTTCATCCTGACGAAGGGACGAAACGGGCGTTGAGGCACTCGGTGAGACCACACACAGCAGACCACTACCTATGTAAGTGCTAATTAGCTTTTCTCTTCTTGGCCTAAAATGGGACATGTTTATTACCGGGTACTAGCAAGTTGAGTGGCCACAAATACAGTATTTTCCATATATGCACTGTTTACATGGGCTGTGGATCAGGTCTATGGTGGTAAACTTCCCTATTATGGCTATGTAGTGACCTTGAATATTTATTGAATGTCAACTGGGTATAATTTTTTATCATAAGTGTATAAATTACTCTAATTGAGTTTAATAAAGGTTACATTTTAATACTTGCACGGTATACTGGATTTTCTCTTGTTGTGTTGAGTATAAGGCCTCTTTCACACATCCGTTGTGCGCCTGACGGCGCCCTCCGGCATTTTTTGTCCAACTGCATCCGGAGTAATGTAATGCCGGATGCGTTTTTTTTTTTCCATTGACTAACATTAGTACCGCATGACGCCGCATGTCCCTGCGGCGCGTCCGGTTTGTGCCGGATGCGGTGTCTGGTCGCCGTCCGGCGTCTGGAAAAATCGTTGCATATCACGTTTTTTGTCTGCGGCGAAAAAGCCGGAAGCGCCGGATGCGGCGCTTCCGGCTTTTTTTACAATGAAAGTCTATGGACGCCGCAATGCACCGCATCCGGCAAGAGCCGCATCCGGTAGCCGCATCCAGTTTTTTAATTGAGATACCAGCCCACAGCAAACAGATACCAGACAGATACCACCCCTCAGCAAACATATAAAAAAGTATGCAGTGGGACATCAGACACATGCACAAGAGCCCACAAGAGCCCACAAGAGCCACCTGAGACGCAGCCAGGATAGATCCGCATCATGGAGCGGCAGCAAAACAGACGGTAAATATGAGACCCCCCAACCCAAAATTTACAATGCATATGTCACCAATGCTGTGTGAGCTACTGCATTTTTTTGGCACCCTGGTACATTTTCCAATTCATTTTTTTTTCTGTGATGGTGTTGGTTCCCCTGTTACTGTACGAAATTAAATTTCTGATGATGGGGTGGGTCCCCCTGATAGTGTTTAAAATACGTATGTTTGGTAACTTATATTGTGTATCCCCTGCTACTGTTGTGAATGGGTTTAATTAATAATGTGGATCTACTGGTACTGTTTTAGCAGTGATGTGCTTGGTCTCCCTGCGACAAAATGAAATGTGGATGTATTTGTGTATCATAATGTTGATTAAATTTTTATAATTTTTTCTGTGCCTGTGATGTGGTTGCTTGTCCTGCTACTATCTGAAATGTGCATCTTGTTAGTATCATAATGGTGATCTAGTGTTTCATTGTTTGTAAATTGTTTTTTTGTGGCCTGTGTATTTTTTTCTCATCATGCTGCTATGTGAAATGTGGTTTTTGGGTTGTTAACATAATGCTTTTTTTTTTTTTCAAACTTTTTTTTGGCCCTGTGACTGTTTATCTATTATGCTGCTATGTGCAATCTGTATTTTTTGGGTATCCTAATTTTTTTTGGGTTATTTTTAATTTTTAGTTTTGGGCCCTGTGACTGTTTATCTAGTAATGCTGCTATGTGCAATCTGTATTTTTTGGGTATCCTAATTTTTTTTTTTTTTTAATTTTTTTTGGGCCCTGTGACTGTTTATCTAGTAATGCTGCTATGTGTAATCTGTATTTTTTATGTATCCTCATCTTTTTTTGGGTTATTTTTTATTGTTTTTTTGGGCCCTGTGACTGTTTATCTACTAATGCTGCTATGTGAAATGTGTATTTTTTTGGTCTCCTAATCATGTATTTTATTTTTATTTTTTTTTGTCTGTGACGGTTTTTCTGCTCATGCTACTATCTGAAATGTGCATGTTTTTTAGTATCAGAATGTTGATCTACTGTTTTTTTTTTTGGTGGATCGGGTGTTTCCCCCTGGTACTGCTTTTTTTTTTTTTTGGGCCAGGGATAGGGTTTCCCCCTGGTACTGTTTGTCTACAATTAATGACTGCATTTTGTGTTTGGTAAAACATTAAGCTCAATAATGTTCATGTTTTAATCTTATATTTTAAAACAGGGACAATCAATAATTATAAACACAATTCCTTTTTGTCTGTTAATTCCACAGCAGAACAATTGATGCTGAAGATCAAAGGGCGCAGGAGATCCTGGATGCAAGGAGGCAAGCCAGTAGAAAGTAAATATGACATCCTCCATTTCCCTAAAAATTACATGTTTGTTTTTTTCTTTCAGCCAGGGCAAAGGAATAGACATATATTCACTGTCCCTTTTTGTGTCCTTATTCAATAGCAGAAGACTTCAACGAGAGGCGGCGGCGGCTGAAGCCCAAGTGGAGCTGAGGGGAGGAGAGGACCTCGAAGCTAGGAGGATAGCAAGCAGAAAGTAACTATTACATCCCCCATTTTGCTCTAAATTACATGTTTGTTTTTTTTTCAGCCATGGACAAGGAATAGTAAATTTACAGTCCCTTTTTACTTAACAGCAGAAGACGTCAAAAAGAGGCGGAGGCGGTGGCTGTAGAGAGACGAGTGGAGGAGAGGCGGGCAAGGAGGGAAGCCAGAAGAAAGTAAATATTACATCCCCATTTCACTAAAAAATTACATGTTTGTTTTACTCTTTCTGCCAGGGACAAGGAATATATAAATATATTCACTGTCCCTTTTTGTTTCTTCCACAGCAGAGAACGTCAAACAGCTGCTGCAGCTGCCGCAATGGCGGTGTTGGCGGAGGAGGCAGCGACTGAAGCAGCAGCAGTGGCGGCGGCAGCACCAGCAGCATCGCCATCTCCTCCCTCCTCCCAGCCAGAGCCGCCACAGTATGACACGTCTTCTTCTGGGAGCCCTCCTAGCCATCGTCAGCAATTGGCGGTAAAAATATCTATTTTTTTTTTTCTATCCACAATCCATCTGTGAGCTATATATCTTGATTGTGTTTTTTTAATAACAGGAATCGCAAGATGACGAGGAGCTCTCAGAGGAAGAAGGACGGGGTGGAGAGATACCCGGAGTGGGCTCACAATTCGTATGTATCCTGCATCAATCGCAGAAACACAACATCACAGTACACACAACACATAGAAAACATTTAGTACATACTACACACAGCGGCCAACACCTGCCAATATCCTAATTTTTATTTTCATTTTTAGTCTCTCGGATCTGGGAGCCAGAGGGTTCCTCCCAGCGCCTCCCAGAGTCGTCGTGAGACTGTCGGCGGTTCTCAACGTGTAAGTTTTTTTTGTTTTTTTTTAAGTTTATTTCATATTTTTTATTTTTTAAACGTAAATTTTTTTTGGGGGGGTTTTCTTAAAAATATTTAAAAAAAATTTTAACCACCATTTTTGGTAGCATTTTCTATAATTTTTCATTTTTACAAAACGTGTTATCTCAAAATTTTTGTTGCAGTAATTTTTCAAGTTTAACATCTATAATTTTGACTTTTTAAAACAATGTGTATGATAATTTTCTTTCTTTTCTTTTTTAATTTCACAGGCTTCACAGCGTGCTCCCGACTCGACAGGAGGAGGGCCTGGACGTGGAATTAATGATTGATCTGGTCCGAGAAAGGGAGCCGCTGTGGAACATGGGGGACCGCCGGCATTCCGATCAAATTGTGACCCGACGGCTCTGGGAGGAAGTGGCAGCGGGAATCGTGGACCGCTGGGAGGACCTCAATCCTAGGTCCCAGACTAAATTCCGTAAGTATAGTTTATGTTGCTGACTGTAAAGGTGTGTTTACAAAACTTCAGTCCTCGTGTCACCCACGCTTCATGTTTTCATGATTTCCTTTTGTGAAACACTATGGAAATAATGAAAACATGAACTATGGGGGACACGAGGACTGAAGTGTGGTAAACACTGATGTTGTATAGTAACCAATGTGTGCTTTCTCGTTTCAGGGGAGAGAATTGTGAAGCGGTGGCGGTCTGTGAGGGATCGCTTTAAGAAGGAATTCAACAAGGAGATGCGGGCCCCGAGTGGTTCTTCAGGACGCCAGAGCAAGTACAAGTACGCACGAGCTCTGGCGTTCCTGCGTGAAACCATGGTCACCAGAAGGTAAATATTAACATCAAATGTTACCCTTTTTTTTTTTTTTTGCAGCCAGGGCCATTCCACATCTGTATATTAATTTTATGTTTTTCTTTCTTCCACAGCACGGTGACCAGCACTCGGGCGCCCGCAGAGTTGGCGCCTTCTAGAGCGATCCCTCAGGAGACCGACACCGAGGGACACTTCGACCAACCCTCCACATCTGCCCCTTCCCAGCCTTCCCACACACTTGATCCCGCTCGCTGTCCCCTCCACCAGCGCTGGAGCAGCGTGGCCGGCTGCATTACATGAATCTGCTGGTCAGGAAATAGCGTTCCCTTTACCCCACCCTTCTGACCCTGCCACCTCTAGTACAGCTGCGGGTACTGGGCGGCAGCGTCAGAGGGGTCAGGAAAAGAACTATGCGCCCGAGTTCTTACATATGAACGCATCTTTCCAGAACTGCCTTAAGGTGCTATCTGAACAAGTTGCCGCAGGCGTTAGTCAGATAACCTCCCTAGTTGGTGAGGTGAAGACACTTCTGGAAACTGTGCGTTCAGAGTTAAGAGCACCCCCGAACCACAGTTTTTTTTAGGTCGGTTGCGGAGCGCATAGATCCGCTATCTTATGACCAGCAGATGTATGTGATGCACACGTGCCACGCTGCTCTAGAGCAGGTTGTCTCCCATCCTCAATCCACCCCAGTCATTCCTCCACCTCCCCCCCTACAGCCGCCGTCCATCTCCCCCCCTCCACCTGCCATACCTCCTCCCCCTCCTATTCAATACCAACCACCTCCCCAGGTCCATCAACCTCCCCAATTCCAACCACCTCCCCAGTACCAACCACCTCCCCAACTGCAGTCACCTCCCCAGTTCCAACAACCTACCCACTACCAGCCACCTACCCCCTACCACACTTCTACCTCTTACCAATCTCCTTCCCCCTTGTCTACTATGTCACCTGCTCCTCCTGCCCAACCCTCCACTCCACCACCACCCACCTGTTCTGCCTTGTCTTCCTTTACTCTTTCCACCCCTTCACCTCTTCCTGTTCCTTCCCCACCACCATCCCGTTCGTCCCTCCCACGGTCGAAGTGTCCCGCAGCCCCTCCAGCAGTATTCCACCCCACACTACACTGACCTGTAGTGTCTGTAAATATTTTGTTATATTTCTTGTAAAAAATAAAGTTAAAAAAAAAAAAAAAAAAAGTTACAAAATGAAAAAGTTGATTAAAAAATAAAGTGTTAGGGTCTGTGGAACGCACCAAATATAAGATGTGGAGAGGTGCGTTCGCCGCCCGGGGTCCACCGTGCAGGTGGAGCCTGCTGCTAGTAAAATGGCGTAAGAAGCAAACTCTGTTATCCCGCAGAGTCGCCAACATAAACGCCGTAACGCGCTGTGGCAATAAGTGCGAACTCTGTTACTCCACAGAGCCGCTAGAAGGAGAGCCGCAGCGCTATATGGCGATGTGTGCGAACTCACTAAACACAACTGAGTCGCAAAGAAAACACGCTGGGGCGCTGTCTAGCGTTGAAAGCGAATCCTGTTACGTCACAGGGCCGCTGAGAAAAAGTGCTGTGTCCTGTCAGGCTCTCAGGTACACAGTTAAGTGCTAAGCGTACATAAAGCGTGATCATGTGCTAATGTCCTCGCGGGAGTCACCCGCAATCTATGGCGTCTGAACGCCAGACCCTGAATACGGCAATCAAAACTCCTCACCGGTTATGCCGGTAATCTAGGGCATCTAGGACGCCGACCCTGACCAGCTAGCACACCAAACTCCTCACCGATTAAGTCGGTATTCTAGTGGCTTATTTCAGCGGGGTCCCTAACCACACACACACATGACCACACTGGCGCATAGCATACAATGGTTGATATTAGCGCATGGCGGCCCAGCCATGCTACCCTTTTATAGTAACAGCTACAGGACCTGCCAGAAACAAGGACCAATGAAGCTTGTTCCAGAACAACAATAGTCACAGGACCTTCCTGGCAGACCAATAGGAGCTGCTGCAGTACCTGAGCATGTGACCCCTGATCTCCAATGAGAGATCTCACTCTGGGCATGCTCAGAAGGGAAAACGCAGGACTTTGTCCCAAAGACGTCTGCTCCAGCACTGGCTATAATAGCAGATCCAGGAAAGGCAGCAGCAAGTCACTGCACAGTACTGGAGTGGGCAAGACGCTTGGACCGACGTCTCTGCAGAGCAGGCTCCACTGCGGCTGGAGATGAATGGGAGACCGCAGCGGGGCTGGTTCGAGACTCCCCTTGTGCAGCAGCGGGAACTCGAACTCTAACATTACCCCCCCTCCTAGGGCCCCCCCTTCTTTGGGCCTCGCTGCGCTCAAAGGCAGCAACGAGCTGCGGAGCGTGAACATGCTCAGCAGGCTCCCAGGACCTATCCTCAGGCCCATAACCCCTCCAATCCACCAAATAAAATTTTTTGCCTCGTACCACCTTGTACCCAACAATGGCGTTCACCTCATGATCGTCGGTAGATGAACCCGACGTCCCGGCAGATGACTCGGAAAACCGGGAAATGGCCACGGGTTTCAGGAGGGACACGTGAAAGGTGTCAGTGATACCAAGGCGAGGCGGAAGGGCTAGGCGGTAAACCACCGGGTTCACCTGCTCAAGAACTTTAAAGGGGCCCAAAAAGCGAGGTGCCAACTTGGTGGACTCTACACGTAGCCTGATGTTTCGGGCAGAAAGCCACACTAGGTCACCCGGAGCAAATGTAGGAGCGGGGCGCCGATGGGCATCGGCCGAAGACCTCATCCTCTCTTTGGAGGCCTGAATGGCATCCTGTGTGCGGTCCCAAATGTCCCGTGCCTCCACAGCCCAGTCTGCCACCCTGGAATCGGCGGAAGACACGGGCATGGGCACTGGTACCCGCGGATGCTGACCATAGTTCAGGAGGAATGGGGTCTGTCCGGTGGAGTCAGCCACAGCATTATTTAGAGCGAACTCAGCCCACGGTAGCAAGGATGCCCAGTCATCCTGCCTGGCAGAGACAAAATGTCGCAAGTATGTGACCAAGGTCTGGTTCAGGGGCGGAACTATAGTGGAAGCAGGGGAAGCAGGTGCCACAGGGCCCGGGCTAGAAGGGGGCCCGTCCCTGCTGCAGCTGCCCTGTGATTTAGGAGCAAAAAGGGGGGCCCGAGCACGCTGGCAAATGGATCCGCGCTCGGGCCCCCTCCCAACATTTTGTTCAGGCTTCTGACTCTGAACGCTGATGCATAACAACACTGTGTTGTTTTAAAGAGACACTACAGTGTTGTAAATGCAGACAGCGAACAGAAATGAGCACTGTAGCTTTAAGCTGCGGCCCAGTGCATTATGGTCCGTCTGTCACAGCGTGTGTGCATGTGGGGGCGGACAGCAGACGGCCAGGCAGACCACATGAAGCAGCAGGCTGACTGGACAAGCAGGTGGAAGCCCGGGCGAGCAGGGTGAGTACCGTGAGTCTCTCAACAGTGAGAAGAGGCTTGGCTGCTCAATGGTGACTGAGAGAGCAGGTGCAGGCAGGATCTAACAGGGCCCACATTCAACAGGGCCCAGGCTGCAGTGCAGGGGGCCCACATTCAACACAGGGCCCAGGTAGCAAGGGGCCCGCATTCCAACAGGGCCTCGGGCTCCTGGGCCCTGTTTGACGCAAGCCTCAAGTCACCACTAACCTCCCCCTGGGCCCTGTTGGGCACGGGACCTCAGTCACCAGTAGCATCCCCCTGGCCCAGTAACAGCCTCATGGTTGCTACAAGTGACGAGTGACACCCTGATCTCTGCTACATGTGACAAGTAACAACCTCAGCTCTGCTACATGTAACAAGTAGCAACCTCAGCTCTGCTACATGTGACAAGTAACAACCTCAACTCTGCTACTTGTGACAAGTAGCAACCTCAGCTCTGATATTTGTGACAAGTAACAACCTCAGCTCTGCTTATGTGACAAGTAACAACCTCAGCTCTGCTCATGTGACAAGTAGCAACTTCAGCTCTGCTACATGTGACAAGTAACCTCAGCTCTGCTACATGTGACAAGTAGCAACCTCAGCTCTGCTACATGTGACAAGTAGCAACCTCAGCTCTGCTACATGTGACAAGTAACCTCAGCTCTGCTACATGTGACAAGTAACAACCTCAGCTCTGCTACATTTGACAAGTAACAACCTCAGCTCTGCTACATGTGACAAGTAGCAACCTCGCTCTACTACATGTGACAAGTAACAACCTCAGCTCTGCTACATGTGACAAGTAGCAACCTCAGCTCTGCTCATGTGACAAGTAACAACCTCAGCTCTGCTCATGTGACAAGTAACAACCTCAGCTCTGCTCATGTGACAAGTAACAACCTCAGCTCTGCTCATGTGACAAGTAGCAACCTCAGCTCTGCTCATGTGACAAGTAACAACCTCAGCTCTGCTCATGTGACAAGTAGCAACCTCAGCTCTGCTCATGTGACAAGTAACAACCTCAGCTCTGCTCATGTGACAAGTAACAACCTCAGCTCTGCTCATGTGACAAGTAGCAACCTCAGCTCTGCTACATGTGACAAGTAACCTCAGCTCTGCTACATGTGACAAGTAGCAACCTCAGCTCTGCTACATGTGACAAGTAGCAACCTCGGCTCTGGTACATGTGACAAGTAGCAACCTCAGCTCTGCTCATGTGACTAGTAGCAACCTCAGCTCTGCTACATGTGACAAGTAACCTCAGCTCTGCTACATGTGACAAGTAGCAACCTCAGCTCTGCTACATGTGACAAGTAGCAACCTCAGCTCTGCTACATGTGACAAGTAACAACCTCAACTCTGCTACTTGTGACAAGTAGCAACCTCAGCTCTGCTATTTGTGACAAGTAACAACCTCAGCTCTGCTCATGTGACAAGTAACAACCTCAGCTCTGCTCATGTGACAAGTAGCAACCTCGGCTCTGCTACATGTGACAAGTAACCTCAGCTCTGCTACATGTGACAAGTAGCAACCTCAGCTCTGCTACATGTGACAAGTAACCTCAGCTTTGCTACATGTGACAAGTAACAACCTCAGCTCTGCTACATTTGACAAGTAACAACCTCAGCTCTGCTACATGTGACAAGTAGCAACCTCGGCTCTGCTACATGTGACAAGTAACAACCTCAGCTCTGCTACATGTGACAAGTAGCAACCTCAGCTCTGCTCATGTGACAAGTAACAACCTCAGCTCTGCTCATGTGACAAGTAACAACCTCAGCTCTGCTACATGTGACAAGTAGCAACCTCGGCTCTGCTACATGTGACAAGTAACAACCTCAGCTCTGCTACATGTGACAAGTAGCAACCTCGGCTCTGCTACATGTAACAACCTCAGCTCTGCTACATGTGACAAGTAGCAACCTCAGCTCTGCTCATGTGACAAGTAACAACCTCAGCTCTGCTCATGTGACAAGTAACAACCTCAGCTCTGCTACATGTGACAAGTAACAACCTCAGCTCTGCTACATGTGACAAGTAACAACCTCAGCTCTGCTACATGTGACAAGTAGCAACCTCAGCTCTGCTACATGCGAGGAATGACAGCCTCATCTCTGCTACATGCGCGGAGTGACAGCCTCAGCTTTGCTATACAAGTAGCAGAGCTGAGGCTGTCACTCCTCACATGTTGCAGAGATGAGGCTGTCACTCCTTACGTGTAGCAGAGCTGAGGCTGTCACTCCTCGAATGTAGCAGAGCTGAGGCTGTCCCTACTCACATGTAGCAGAGCTGAGGCTGTTCCTCCTCACATGTAGCAGAGCTGAGGCTGTCACTCCTCACATGTAGCAGAACTGAGTCTGTCACTCCTCACATGTAGCAGAGCTGAGGCTGTCACTCCTCACATGCAGCAGAGCTGAGGCTGTCAACTCCTCACATGTGTAATTGGTGAGGGCGTGGTGCAGAAGTACGGTATACAGAACAATCTTAGATTATTCTGTATACCGGACTGTTGTTCTACTGAATAAATCATCCGTTTTGAAAGCAATTTGCAGGCTGGATTACAAGTTTCTTCACATATTTACTCTGGAGAAAGCCTACCTTCGTCACTACCTCAGTTGCTTCCTGGGAGTTGGTTCTTTTCTGTTATTTCACTATCATTACTCCAAAAACCTCTAATTTTGGATAATAAAGGTATCTTTCTTAACACAACTTGGGTAGACCGGGATTGGCAACGCGCGCGAGGGGGGGCCCCATTGTGAAGTTTGCTGTGGGGCCCTGCCGTTCCTAGTTACGCCCCTGGTCTGGTTGGCCCTCTCTACCAACCCATTCGTCTCGGGATGGTATGCAGAGGAGAGATTCAACTCAATGCTGAGTAAACGACACAGCTCTCTCCAGAACCGAGACGCAAACTGGGGACCTCGATCACTGACAATTTTGTCTGGCATACCGTGAAGGCGGAAAATATGCCTAATGAATAATGCTGCCAAGGCCCGTGCAGAAGGTAACCGTGGTAACGGCACTAAGTGCACCATTTTGGAGAAGTGGTCGGTTATCACCCAGATGATGGTGCAGCCCCGAGACTTGGGTAAGCCCACCACAAAATCCATCCCGACCATCTCCCAAGGCCTGTCTGCCACCGGTAAAGGGAAAAGTAACCCAGCTGGCTGTTGTCGAGGGGACTTATTCTTGGCGCAGGAGACGCACGCCTGAACGTATTCCCTGACGTCACAGGCCATCTGCGGCCACCAGTATGTTCTTGCCAGCAACTCAGAAGTCCTTTTTGTCCCAAAATGTCCACCCACCCTGGACGAATGTGCCCAAGAGAGTACTTCCGGTCGCACATTGATGGGCACAAAAGTCTTGCCCGGAGGCACAGACTCAAGCGAAACCGGAGCCACCGTTCTTAGGCTTTCTGTGGGGACAATAAGCCAAGGCTCCTCCTCCACCTCCTCAGAGGACACCACGGAGCGGGATAGAGCGTCTGCGTGAATGTTCTTCTCACCGGAGAGGAAATGGAGGGTGAAATGGAACCGGGAGAAAAACAAGGACCATCTGGCCTGACGGGAATTTAGCCGCTGGGCTGTCTGCAAATACACCAAGTTCTTGTGGTCCGTGAATACTTGGAAGGGGAAGCGAGCCCCCTCCAGAAGATGTCTCCACTCGGAGAAGGCCAACTTCATAGCCAGTAACTCCCTGTCCCCGATGGAATAATTCCTCTCTGATAGTGTAAAAGTCTTGGAAAAGACGAAGCAGGGATGCTTCCGACCCTGGGCATCCTTTTGAAAGAGGACTGCTCCAGCACCAACAGAAGAGGCATCCACCTCTAAGATAAACGGTTTATCGACATCGGGGCGATGTAAGATGGGAGCACTGGCGAAATGCGACTTGATGGAGGAGAACGCCTTTGTGACCTCCTCTGACCACAACTTGGGATTAGCTCCCTTCTTGGTGAGGGCTACCAAGGGAGCTACCAAAGTAGAGAAGTGGGGAATGAATTGGCGATAGTAGTTAATGAACCTCATAAAGCGCTGCACCGCCTTAAGGGAGTGGGGTTCTTGCCAATCCATCACAGCCTGTAGTTTGGTAGGATCCATAGCCAATCCCTGGGTGGAGATGATATAGCCCAGGAAAGGTAGAGACTCCTGCTCAAACATGCACTTCTCCAACTTCGCATATAGGGAATTTGCTCGCAAGAGGTCGAAGACCTTGCAGACATCTCTCCGGTGGGAGGCCATATCTGGAGAAAAGATGAGAATGTCATCCAGATAGACTACCACCGGGGTGGTCAACATATCCCGGAAGATGTCATTCACAAAGTCTTGGAAGACAGCTGGGGCGTTACAGAGCCCAAAGGGCATTACCAGATATTCATAATGCCCATCCCTGGTGTTAAATGCCGTCTTCCATTCGTCCCCCTCACGAATGCGAATCAGGTTATACGCACCCCGCAGGTCTAACTTAGTAAATACCCTTGCTCCCCGAAGCCTGTCAAAAAGCTCAGAGATTAGCAGCAAAGGATATTTATTTTTCACGGTGATACCGTTGAGACCCCTATAATCAATGCACGGACGTAATTCTCCGTTCTTCTTCTGCACAAAGAAGAACCCCGCTCCCGCTGGTGACACCGACTTCCTAATGAATCCCCTTGCCAAGTTCTCCTGAATATATTGGGACATGGCCTCTGTCTCAGGAAGAGAGAGGGGATAAACCCTTCCTCTAGGAGGCTCAGCTCCAGGCAAGAGGTCGATAGGATAGTCATAGGGGCGATGAGGCGGAAGAGTCTCCGCAGCCTTCTTCGAGAAAACGTCGGCATAAGACCAATAGACCTTGGGAAGAGGAGAGAGGTCTATGGGTATCTCAGTGGTGTTGACCTGCACGCTGTCCCTAATGCATCTGCCTTTACATAAATTACCCCAACCCAGAATTCTCCCTGAAGACCACTCAATATGGGGAGAGTGGTGGCGGAGCCAGGGTAATCCCAACAAAACCTCATCTATACCCTCAGGGAGGATAAAAAATGATATATTCTCCTGATGGGAAGGAGACATAGACAAGGTGAGTGGGACAGACTGATGGGTGATTTGTGAGGACAGAATTGCTCCGTTCAACACCCGTACCGATACTGGTTCAGCCAGCAACACCAAAGGCATGGTGTGGCGAGAAGCAAAGGAGGATGACATAAAATTCCCCTCTGCCCCAGAATCCACACACAGCTTGACGGGTAGGGTGGTAGAACCGTGGGTAATTATCCCCTTGAGGAGCACTTTAGGGGCAAAACTCATGGCGTCCAGTGACCCTGTTCCTACGGTTACTGGGCGCGACCGTTTATTCAGCCGTTGTGGACATCGGTTGGCAAAATGTCCCTGCTGCTGGCAAATATAACAAATCGGGGATGGACGAGTGACCCGAGATTTAGATCCTGCAGGAGCAACCTCCTGAAGGTCGGGCGCCTGAACGGGCGACTCCAGAGGGGTGGTGAAGGTTGGAGCCAACCGAACCCTCTGCCTACACTGGGCACGTTCCAGCCTCCGCTCGTGGAAACGGAGGTCGACGCGGGTGGAAATAGCGATAAGCTTCTCCAGTGTGGCAGGAATCTCTCTGGTAGCCAAGGCGTCTTTCACATGACCCGCCAGTCCTCTCCAGAACACGGGAATGAGGACTTTATCTGGCCACTCTAATTCCGAGGCCAGAGTCTGAAATTGGACAGCAAACTGGCTGACCAAAGCCGAACCCTGGGTACTTGCCAGCAGTTTGAGCGCCGTATCGTGGGTGATCTGAGGTCCTAGAAAAAACCTTTTTCAGAGCCTCCAGAAAACAAGAAGCACTCCGCACCACACGGTCGTCGCGCTCCCACAGCGGCGTTGCCCACTCCAACGCTCTGCCCGACAGAAGAGCTATCACAAAGCCCACTTGTGCCCGATCCGTGGGGAAACGTGCAGCCAGAAGCTCGAGGTGTATGGAGCACTGACTCACGAATCCCCGACATTGCTTGCTGTCACCAGCAAACTTGTCTGGAAGCGGGAGGTGGGACAATGTAGGGACAGAGGTGGCAGAGGACAAACTGGCTGCAGCTACGCTAGCAGCCGAACAGCGACTGCGGTAACATCCACAGCTGAGGTTGTGCGCTCAAGAGCCACCAACCTACCCTCCAGCTGCTGGATGTACAGCTGTAAACGCTGTTCATCTGCCATTTTACTAGCCAGACCCTTTTGCTAATATTATGTTAGGGTCTGCGGAACGCACCAAATATAAGATGTGGAGAGGTGCGTTCGCAGCCCGGGGTCCACCGTGCAGGCAGAGCCTGCTGCTAGTAAAATGGCGTAAGAAGCAAACTCTGTTATCCCGCAGAGTCGCCAACATAAGCGCCGCTAGAAGGAGAGCCGCAGCGCTATATGGCGATGTGTGCGAACTCACTAAACACAACTGAGTCGCAAAGAAAACACGCTAGGGCGCTGTCTAGCGTTGAAAGCGAACCCTGTTACGTCACAGGGCCGCTGAGAAAAAGTGCTGTGTCCTGTCAGGCTCTCAGGTACACAGTTAAGTGCTAAGCGTACATAAAGCGTGATCATGTGCTAATGTCCTCGCGGGAGTCACCCGCAATCTATGGCGTCTGAACGCCAGACCCTGAATACGGCAATCAAAACTCCTCACCGGTTATGCCGGTAATCTAGGGCATCTAGGACGCCGACCCTGACCAGCTAGCACACCAAACTCCTCACCGATTAAGTCGGTATTCTAGTGGCTTATTTCAGCCGGGTCCCTAACCACACACACACATGACCACACTGGCGCATAGCATACAATGGTTGATATTAGCGCATGGTGGCCCAGCCATGCTACCCTTTTATAGTAACAGCTACAGGACCTGCCAGAAACAAGGACCAATGAAGCTTGTTCCAGAACAACAGTAGTCACAGGACCTTCCTGGCAGACCAATAGGAGCTGCTGCAGTACCTGAGCATGTGACCCCTGATCTCCAATGAGAGATCTCACTCTGGGCATGCTCAGAAGGGAAAACGCAGGACTTTGTCCCAAAGACGTCTGCTCCAGCACTGGCTATAATAGCAGATCCAGGAAAGGCAGCCGCAAGTCACTGCACAGTACTGGAGTGGGCAAGACGCTTGGACCGACGTCTCTGCAGAGCAGGCTCCACTGCGGCCGGAGATGAATGGGAGACTGCAGCGGGGCTGGTTTGAGACTCCCCTTGTGCAGCAGCGGGAACTCGAACCCTAACATAAAGTTTACAGAAATAATAAAGTTTAATAAAAAATAAAGTTTATTTAAAAGTGAAAAATTGGACCAAAAGGCCTACTTTGATAAATATTATATTAAAAACATTTTCTTCAATAAATTGTTCATAGTTTTTACATTGTTGTCTGTCTTTTATTTATAGGATGTTAAGTTTTAAATTTGTTATACAGGTACCCTAACTTTGGCTAAAAGGTTCATAAATGCAACCTTTTTGCCAAAGTTATGTCCCGGGTTGTGTAGTATGCAAAGTATATTCTCTTTTTCCAAAAATTGTGTACTTTTTTAGATTATCCCCTACCCAGGTTTCCCCCACTCCAGTCCTCAAGGCCACCAAAAAAATATCATGTTTTCAGGATTTACTTTGTATTGCACAGGTGAGGCAATTATCACCTGAGCAATACAAAGGAAATCCTGAAAACAAGACTTGTTGGTGGGCCTTGAGGACTGGATTTGGGGAACCATGGCCTACAATGTACACTTTTTTGGGAGAAAATGTGAAATACTTTTAACAATTTTGCCTTTTGTCCTAAAAAAGGGTACATTGTAGCCCAGGTTTCCCCTACTCCAGTCCTCAAGGCCCACCAAAAAAATATCATGTTTTCAGGATTTACTTTGTATTGCACAGGTGAGGCAATTATCACCTGAGCAATACAAAGGAAATCCTGAAAACAATACCTGTTGGTGGGCCTTGATGACTGGATTTGGGGAACCATGGCCTACAATGTACACTTTTTTGGGAGAAAATGTGAAATACTTTTGTCAAACAGCCATGGACACAACAATGGCAAAAAGGTTACAGTAGAAAACACACAAGAAGGTAGACAAGTAAACTATTAAAGGTTTATTGTGGGTAAAGAAAATTTGGAAAAGAAACAATACATTTATCACACTCTGTCATCCTGCCAGTCAACACTACCTTCCGGTGACACAAAGTATTGAGCAAACTGGTCCCTCATTCTTGAAACCGCAACTGTACTGCGAGTGGTAATGTTGCTGTAGTCGTGCAAAGTTGTTTCTTGATTGTGGTCCTCCATAGAAATTGGTTCCTTGGTTAGGACAAAATTATGGAGGACCACGCACGCTTTCACTACATCATCAACAGTCTCGGTCTTCAAGTTAATTGCAGTCAAAAGGACACGCCATTTAGCTGTCATAATGCCAAAGGCACACTCCACCATCCGTCTGGCTCTTGTGAGGCGGTAGTTAAATATCCGCTTTGTATGTGTCAATCCTCTGCTGGCGTACGGCTTCAATAGGTGTTCAGACAGCTGGAATGCCTCATCACCTACACAAACGAATGGCATCGGTGGGCCTGAGGTTTGAGGCAGTGGCCTAGGGGGGGGAAACTGAAAACTGTTTCCATACAGTTTACGTCCCATAGCAGATAGTTTAAAGACTTGGGAGTCATTAGACCGTCCATAAGACCCAATGTCCACCGCAATAAACTTGTACTCCCGCATCTGCAATAGCCATCAGGACGACAGAGAAATATTTTTTATAGTTAAAGAATTCTGATCCGGTTCCTTTAGGCTTTTGAATGCGGATGTGCTTTCCATCAACAGCGCCCAGGCAATTGGGGAACTGGCAGATGCATAAAAACTGGTCCACTATTTGAAGCCACCGCTCTGTTGTTGGCTCTGGAATAAATTCTCCAACCAAACTATCCCACAGAGCACGACAAGTGTACTTTATTATCCCGGATAGTGTGGAGATTCCCAGCCGATATTGAAAATGGAGCGATGACAGAGTTTCGCCAGTTGCCAGAAATCTGAAAACAAATTAGAAAATACAAATTATTTCAGAAACACAGCATTACATACCAGAACTCAGCTAGAACTATTGGAGATACCAAAAATAAGAACATCAATGAGAAACACTGTTTTATAACTAAATTTTGGACTACTGATATGGTTTCCTAGTTGTCCTGTGATGTTAAATGAATGATAAAATTACAAGTGTGCTGAAGAAAACAGATCCAATACATGTAGCTTACCTTATAGTCACCATGAGACGCTCCGCCGGAGATATCGAGAACCGACAGTAGGTGTCCGATTTTTTAATTTGGTCGCCAACACGCTCCAGCAAATCATCAAAGTTTTCTTTGTTCATCCGCAGATAGGCAAAAAACTTCTCTGGATTTTGTCGCAGCTTCATGTTCAGTGTGGAATAGACACCACGAGTTAATCTCTGTGCCGTGATGGGGTGGATCCACATCCGTCGTCGTCTTCGCAGGCGCTGACGCCTAATGCGCTGCTCCTCAAACTTTCGCTCCTTCTCCAGAACGATAAACCTCAATCGATTCATCTCCGCAGTAAAATCAACAAGATTCCTGAAGATATTGCCGATAATGACATCCATGTTCGCCAATCACTTGCTACTTGCTCTCTCTCCAACCTGCACTTGCTCCTCTACAACCTGTCAAAGATGGAATGTAGGAGCAGTGTATATATAGGATTACAGTAGCCAATCATGTTTGGAACCCCAAAAATGGGCGTTCTTAAAAACCGGATCCGGCGCATTACGGCGTCAACGGATGCCAAACCGGATACACCGGATGAGACGGATGCGGTTTTTGAACACATTCGTGAACCGGATCCGGCGAAAAAACGGATGCGGCGCATCCGGTTTTCATACTGGATGTCGGATGTGGCGCGGCGGCAAAATGCCGGGGGCGCCGTCAGGCGCACAACGGATGTGTGAAAGAGGCCTAAGACATGTAAAGAAAGAGCATTTGTTTGAATTGTTGCAGAAGGACTCTTGGACTTCTGTACCGGTAGATGAGTGAAACATCACAGAAAAAAACAGTCTTATTTATCAATGTCATGTAAAATTACTAGTGCACTGAAGAATGCAGAAAACCCTCATGATAAAAAACAGAGGCAGCAAAATACTGGTGAACAACTACGCACGCACCTACTATCCTTAAGGTGTGGTTGTTTAGTGTTACAAATGCATACAGATAGACCTTGTATAGAGTGACAAACTTTATTTACTCAGATGGTAAAGCTGTCTTATACTCAGAAGTCTCTCTCTTGCCATCATTGCATCTTACATATAATGGAACAGGTTTTCCTCTTTCATAAGACTACACATGTGTTTATACTGTTGAACAGAATGATGGATCAAGGAGCTAATTTCTCACATTGAGTCTGCGCCTATGAGTGTGAGACTCAGCACACATCAGGTGCAATGACATCACTGCATCAAACCTGCTGTGTGGAGCCTCAGTCCTTTCACTGAACAGACCCCAGCAGCAAGCCTGGGGAACAAGGGTAGGTAAGTAGTGTTTATTTGTTTTAAATGTCAGTACTTATTGGGGCATAATACTAAGTGGGGGACTCTAGGGTTCCATTACACTATGAGATAGGGCTCTGGAAGCAATCATAATGAGTGAGGAACTGTGGGAGGAGCCATTATACTGAGTGAGGGGCTGTGGGGGCCATCATACTGAGTGGATAACTGTGGAGACCATACTACTAAGTGAGGGGCTATGGAGGCTATCATACTGAGTGTACAATTGTGGGGGCCATCATACTGAGTTGATGACTGGGTGGACATCATACTGGAGGAACTTTGGTGGCCATTGTATTGAGTGGAAGCCTGTGGGGGCCATCCTACTTAGGGGCCATCATACTGAGTAGGGGCTGTGGGAACATCATAGTGAGAGAATATCATACTATGTATGTGCTGTGGGGCCTTAATACTAAGTGGGGGCTGAGAGGGTATCATACTGAATGGGGGCCATCATACTGAGTGAGGCCTGTAATGGCATTATACTAAGTGGGGACCTTCATACTGACAGGCCATCCTAGAGTGTGGAAGCCATGATACACGTCCTCGCAACCATGATAACCTCATACCCATTCACCCAGCCCCCACTCCCCCGGTCCCCCTACCTATCATTTATCCACGACCTCTTATCACCAATAAACTCTCCTTCCTTGGCATCACCGAAACCTGGCTCACCCCCTCTGACTCAGCCTCTCCAGCTGCACTTTCTTATGGAGGATTCCACCTATCTCACAACCCCCGCCCCAGCAACAAACGTGGTGGAGGAGTTGGTTTGCTCCTATCTGATACCTGCTCCTTTGCCCCAATTCCACTACCCCCCTCCGCTGCTACTCCCTCATTTGAGGTGCACTCCGTCCGCATCTACTCCCCCTCCAACCTCCAGCTGGCTGTCATCTACCGCCCCCCAGAACTTGCCATCTCCACCTTTCTCGACCACTTCACCACCTGGCTGCTTCATTTCCTCTCTGCTGACATCCCCACTATCATCATGGGTGACTTCAACATCCCCATTGATGCTTCCACCCCAGCGGCCTCTAAACTTTTATCGCTCACTGCCTCCTTTGGCCTCACTCAATGGTCCTCTGCGGCCACTCACAAAGATGGTCACACGCTCGACCTTATCTTCACCCGCCTCTGTTCCCTTACTAATCTCACTAACTCACCCCTTCCCCTGTCTGACCACAACCTACTGACATTCTCTTCTCTCTCCTCTTCTAGTGCACAACCCCCACTCCACAAACTCACTCACCCTCGCAGAAATCTCAAACACCTCAATTTACCAATGCTCTCTGAGTCCCTCCTCCCTCTTACAGACATATCTTCACTTCACGACACAGATTCTGCTGCCACCTTTTATAACACTGCAATAACAGCAGCACTTGACTCGGCTGCCCCCCTCACACATAGCAAAACTTGTACAAACAACAGGAAGCCCTGGCTGACCAGCCTCACCAAAGAACTGAGACGGGCTTCCAGGGTTGCTGAGCGGAGATGGAAAAAATCCCGCTCTGCCGAGCACCTAACCGCATACAAGCAGTCCCTCACCAGCTTCAAGTCCACGCTCACTGCTGCAAAGCAAACTTACGTCTCATCTCTCATATCCTCCCTGTCTCACAACCCTAAACAGCTCTTCAACACTTTCAATTCTCTACTCTGTCCCCCAGCACCTCCCCCTTCTCCTCTCATTTCTGCTGAAGACTTTGCCTCCTTCTTTAAGCAGAAGATCGATACGATCAGAGAAAGCTTTGGCCCACAGCCCCCACTGCCCCTCTTAGCTGCTCAACCCTCTTCCTCCAAAGCCAACTTCTCCACCATGACAGAAGATCAGCTCTCCACCCTCCTATCAAGATCACACCTCACCACTTGCACGCTTGACCCGCTGCCATCCCACCTCATCCCTAGCCTCGCCACCGTCTTCACCCCTACTCTAACACACCTCTTCAACCTCTCACTTACAAATGGTGTCTTCCCCTCATCCTTCAAACATGCCTCGATCACACCCATTCTCAAAAAGACCTCCCTTGACCCATCCTCTGTGTCTAGCTATCGCCCGATATCTCTTCTCCCTTATGCCTCAAAACTACTGGAACAGCATGTCCATCTTGAACTGTCCTCCCACCTCTCCTCCTGCTCCCTCTTTGACCGCTTACAATCAGGCTTCCGACTGCATCACTCAACTGAAACTGCCCTAACTAAAGTCACCAACGACCTACTAACCGCCAAGAGCAAGCGTCACTACTCTGTCCTCCTTCTCCTGGACCTGTCTTCTGCCTTCAACACTGTGAACCATTCCCTCCTGTTACAGATTCTCTCATCTCTTGGCATCACAGGCTTGGCCCTATCCTGGATCTCATCATATCTAACAAACCGAACATTCAGTGTCTCCCTCTCCCACACCACCTCCTCACCTCGCCCCCTGTCTGTCGGTGTTCCCCAAGGTTCAGTTCTTGGACCCCTACTCTTCTCCATCTACACCCTCGGCCTGGGACAGCTCATAGAATCCCATGGTCTTCAGTATCATCTCTACGCCGATGACACGCAGATCTACCTATCTGGACCTGACCTCACCTCCTTACTGACCAAAATCCCACAATGTCTGTCTGCTATTTCTGCTTTCTTCTCTGCTCGCTTTCTAAAACTGAACATGGACAAAACAGAATTCATCATCTTTCCCCCATCTCACTCTACCCCCCCACCAGACCTGTCCATTAACATCAATGGCTGCTCACTTTCCCCAGTCCCGCACGCTCGGTGCCTCGGAGTGATCCTCGACTCTGCCCTCTCTTTCAAGCCACATGTCCAAACCCTAGCCTCCTCCTGCCATCTCAAACTCAAAAATATTTCCCGGATCGTGCATTCCTTGACCATGAAAGTACAAAAACACTAGTGCATGCCCTCATCATCTCCCGCCTCGACTACTGCAACCTCCTACTCTCTGGCCTTCCCTCTAGCACTCTGGCACCACTCCAATCCATCCTGCACTCTGCTGCACGACTAATACACTTGTCTCCCCGCTATTCCCCAGCCTCTCCTCTCTGCCAAGCCCTTCATTGGCTTCCTATCGTTCAGAGGCTCCAGTTCAAAACCCTAACCATGACCTACAAAGCCATCCACAATCTGTCTCCTCCATACATCTGTGACATGGTCTCCCGGTACATACCCACACGCAACCTTCGATCCTCTCAAGATCTCCTCCTCTACTCCCCTCTTATCTCTTCTTCCCACAACCGCATACAAAGCTTCTCCCGAGCCTCTCCCATACTCTGGAACTCTCTACCCCAACACATCAGACTCGCGCCTACCATGGAAACCTTCAAAAAGAACCTGAAGACCCACCTCTTCCGACAAGCCTACAACCTGCAGTGATCATCAGTCTACTGAACCATCGCACGATCAGCTCTTCCCTCTCCTAGTGTATCCTCACCCATCCCTGTTGATTGTGAGCCCTCGCTGCTGTGCTGTTGTTGCTGCTGTGTGCCTCTTCTTACATAGTTATTAAGGTTGAAGGAAGACTTTAAGTCCATCTAGTTCAACCCATATTCTATCCTAACCTGCCCTAACATGCGGGCAGGGTCCTCTCTCCTTCTGTACTTGTGTGTGCCTTGTATTGCTCATGTTTACTGTACTTGTCTATATTTGCCCCTCTTCACATGTAAAGCGCCATGGAATAAATGGCGCTATAAAAATCTATAATAATAATAATAATAATACTGTGTGTGGGGAACTATCGGGACATCGTAATGTTGGAGGCCCCTTTAAGGGATTCATGCTTTGTTGGCATTAAACTGTGTTGGGGGCACAGTGGGAGTGTTATTCTATACTTGTGAAGAGGGTAGTAGAGCGAAATTGTCGGGGGATATCACACACTGTGTGTACGGGTGGGGGCATTTTTGCAAGCATCACACCCTATAATGACCATGAAAGGGCAGGCGTACCATAAGTGAGAACAATAATGGTGTTAAATAGTGGAATAATTACTGTGCATGTTCCACAATGGCATGTCCCTCTCAGTATTTATAAAAGTTTGGAGATATACAGTGAAGAGGAAAACGATAACAATGTTTTGAACTTTTAACTTTCAGGCTTCATATCTCACCATTCACTAATGCTTTGATTGTGAGACTACCATTATTTTATAGACAATCATCTTGACTATCTCATACATGAATTTGACCTGCAACTACTTAGCATATGATTAGTTATGCAGATTCTTGTCACGTCACTGCATTGTTACTGTTTTGCTCCACGTGGTGGAAAAATATTTTTCTTCCTGAATACTACAAAATGCAACCTGTTCTCACATTCCCTAATAGCTCAGTGTACAGCCAAAGGTTTTGGCTAATTGACGAAGATCGATGGTGGCGTCAATGCTGAGCTATAAGTAGGTATCCTACAAGATGAGTTACTTCGTACACTCAAGTACTATGGGTATGAAAACGATGACATAGTTTTCCAACAGGACAATTGCACGAAGTATATGTCGAGATTGGCAAACAAATGGTTCAATGACAATGAAGTAGAGGTGCTGGAATAGTCCCCAGACCTCAACCCAATTAAACGCTTGTGGGCAGAATTGAAGAAAAAAATGTATACATACCCAAGTGAGTCGACCAGTATGCACCAACTTTGGGAACATGTAGAAGAGACCTGAGATCAATTTTCGGTCGACACATGCTTGAATCTGATAGAGAGCATGCCCAGAAGGATTCAGGCAGTGTTGAAAGCCAAAAGTGGATTTACAAAATACTAACAAAATAATAAAAAATAAAATTTAGATCTTTAGGAGCAAAAAAGTAACAATGCAATGACATGACAAGAATCTGCATAACTAATCATATGCTAAATAGCTGCAAGTCAAATTTAAGTATGAGATAACCAAGACGATTGTCTATAAAATGATTTTAGTCTCAAGTAGTGTTGAGCGATATTGCTCGATATCTAAAAATATCGTATCGAAATTGTATCGCCGATAGCACTAAATATCGTCGATATCCGATTCCGATTGCGGAAGTCCAATGTAAGTCTATGGGAACAAAATATCGCAACTAAAAAAAACCTTTATTTCCTTGTAAACACTAAATATACACACATAGAATACATATATATATATATATATATATATATATATATACATGTCATTGTGACATATATATATATACATATATGTATAGTTTATACACTTCTACATAGTAAAATATCCTCTGATTCAATTGCCGGGTAAAGCCGGCTTCTGTGAAAAGACAGAAGCACCCGACATGAAATGACACTTGGTGTACATAGGGTTAACCATATCTTTTCATGTCGTTTGCAATCTGATTTGCACAAACAATTACATCAGTCTATGTGTGCAAAATTTCACACCTGTAGGGGTTAATTAAAGGTGTAAATTCGTTGTAAAAAAAACGGACTTTTTTGCTACGAATTTACACCTTTAATTAACCCTACAGGTGTGAAATTTTGCACACTTACACTCATGTAATTGTTTGTGCAAATCAGATATCAAACTACATGAAAAGACATGGTTAACTCTATGTAAACCAAGTGTCATTTCATGTCGGGTTCTGCATTTTCACAAAAGCCGGCAATTGAATTAGCGGCTATTATACTATGTAGAAGTGTATGAACTATAAATATAAATATATATATATATGTGTCACAAATTTAATGACATGTATATATATATATATGAGGTGTAAAATTGCTGAAAAAAAATGCGTGGGCTCCCGCCCTATTTTTGCAACCAGACAGACAAAGCCAGTGAGTGGGGGCAGATAATAATAGCCCAGAGAGGGACCATTATTTTTGGCCCCCCCCGGCAACTAACATCTGCCCCCAGACACCCCAGAAAGGGCAAATCTCTAATTAGATTTGCCCTTTCTGGCACTTTGCCCGTCTATTCCCATTGCCCTGTAGCGGTGGCGAATGGTTAATAAGGGGTTAAAATGACCTTGCAATTGAAAGGTCACTTTAAGCCAGGTTAATAATTGAGAGCTGTCAATTAGACAACTATCAATTATTAATCCTATTGTATGAAAGAAAAATCAAACACACACACTTTAACCCCTTCACCCCCAAGGGTGGTTTGCACGTTAATGACCGGGCCAATTTTTACAATTCTGACCACTGTCTCTTTATGAGGTTATTACTCTGGAACGCTTCAACGGATCTTCGCGATTCTGAGACTGTTTTCTCGTGACATATTGTACTTCACGTTAGAAGTAAAATTTCTTCGATATAACTTGCGTTTATTTTTGAAAAAAACGCAAATATGGCGAAAATTTTTAAATTTTGCAATTTTCAAACTTTGAATTTTTTTCCCTTAAAACAGAGAAATATGTCACATAAAATAGTTAAGAAATAACATTTCCCACATGTCTACTTTACATCAGCACAATTTTGGAACCAAAATTTTTTTTTGTTAGGAAGTTATAAAAGTTAAAAGTTGACCAGCGATTTCTCATTTTTACAACAAAATTTACAAAGCCATTTTTTTTAGGGACCACCTCTCATTTGAAGTCACTTTGAGGGATCTATATGGCAGAAAATACCCAAAAGTGACACCATTCTAAAAACTGCACCCCTCAAGGTACTCAAAACCACATTCAAGAAGATTATTAACCCTTCAGGTGTTCACAGGAACTAAAGCAACGTGGAAGGAAAAAATGAATATTTAACTTTTTAGCCACAAAAATGATCTTTTACAAACTTTTTTTTTATTTTGACAAGGGTAAAAGGAGAAAATGGACAGATAAGGTTGTTATGCAATTTCTCCTGAGTACGCCAATACCCAATATGTGGGGGAAAACCACTGTTTGGGCACACGGCAGAGCTCGTAAGGGAAGGAGCGCCTTTTGACTTTTTCAAACTAAAATTGGCTGGAATTGAGATTGGACGCCATGTCGTGTTTGGAGAGCCCCTGATGCGCCTAAACAGTGGAAACCCCCACAAGTGACACCATTTTGGAAACTAGACCCCCTAAGGTACTTATCTAGATCTGTTGTGAGCACTTTAAACCCCCAAGTGTTTCACAAAAGCTTATAATGCCTGGGTGTGAAAAAAAAAAAAAACAATTTTCCACAAAAATGATTTTTTAGTCCCAAATTTTTGAATTTTCCAAGGAAATTGGACCCCAAAAGTTGTTGTCCAATTTGTCCTGAGTACGCTGATACCCCATATGTGGGTGGGGGAAACTGTTTGGGTGCACGGCAGGGCTTGGAAAGGAAGTAGTAACGTTTTGGAATGCAGACGTTGATGGGCGTCATGTTCCGTTTGCAGTGCCCCAGATGAGCCTAAATAGTGGAAACCCCCCACAAGTGACCCCATTTTGGAAACTAGACCCCCTAAGGAACTTATCTAGATCTTTGGTGAGCACTTTGAACCCCCAAGTGCTTCACACAAGTTTATAATGCCCGGGCATGAAAATAAAAAATCCTATTTTTTTCCCACAAAAATTATCTTTTAGTCACTAATTTTTTATTTTCCCAAGGGTAACAGGAGAAATTGGACCACGTAAGTTGTTGTCCAATTTGTCCTGAGTACGCTGATACCCCATATGTGGGGGGGAACCACTGTTTGGGCTCACGGCAGAGCTCGGAATGGAAGGAGCACCATTTGACTTTTTCCAACCAAAATTGGCTGGAATTGAGATTGGATGCCATGTTGCATTTGGAGAGCCCCTGATGTGCCTAAACAGTGGAAACCCCCCACAAATGACCCCATTTGGGAAACTAGACCCCCTAAGGAACTTTTCTAGATCTTTGGTGAGCAATTTGAACCCCCAAGTGCTTCACACAAGTTTATAATGTAGAGCCGTAAAATTTAAAAATCATATTTTTTCCACAAAAATGATCTTTTCACCCCAATTTTTATTTTTCCAAGGGTAACAAGACTCCAAAAGTTATTGAGCAATTTGTCCTGAGTGCGCTGATACCCCATATGTGGGGGTAAACCACTGTTTGGGTGCATGGCAGAGTTTGGAAGGGAAGGAGCGCCGTCTGACTTTTTCAACGCAGAATTGGCTGGACGCCATGTCGTGTTTGGAGAGCTCCTGATCTGCCTAAACAGTGGAAACCCCCATAAATGACACCATTTTGGAAACTAGACCCCTCAAGGAACTTATCTAGATGTGTGGTGAGAACTTTTAACCCCCAGGTGTTTCACTAAAGTTTATAACGTACAGCCGTAAAATAAAAAATCCTTTTTTTTTTTACAAAAATGATTTTAATAATCTAATAATATTTTATTTTCACAAGGTAACAGAAGAAATTGGAACCCAAAAATTGTTGTCCAATTTGTCCTGAGTACGCTGATACCCAATATGTGGGAGAAAACTACTGTATGGGCGCACGTCAGGGCTCGGAAGGGAAGTAGTGACGTTTTGGATTGCAGACTTTGATGGAATGGTCTGGGGGCGTCATGTCACATTTGGAGAGCCCCTGATGCACCTATACAGCGGAAACCCCCCACAAGTGACCCCATTTTGGCAAATAGACCCCACAAGGAACTTATCTAGATGTGTGGTGAGCACTTTGAACCCCGAAGTGCTTCACAGAAGTTTATAACGTACAGCCGTAAAAATAAAAAATCTTTTTTTTTTTACAAAAATGATTTTTTCGCCCCCAATATTTTATTTTCACAAGGGTAACAGGAGAAATTGGACCCCAAAAGTTGTTGTCCAATTTGTCCTGAGTACGCTGATACCCAATATGTGGGAGAAAACTACTGTATGGGCGCACGTCAGGGCTCGGAAGGGAAGTAGTGACGTTTTGGATTGCAGACTTTGATGGAATGGTCTGGGGGCGTCATGTCGCATTTGGAGAGCCCCTGATGCGCCTAAACAGTGGAAACCCCCCACAAGTGACCCCATTTTGGAAAATAGACCCCACAAGGAACTTGTCTAGATGTGTGGTGAGCACTTTGAACCCCGAAGTGCTTCACAGAAGTTTATAACGCACAGCCGTAAAAATAAAAAATCTTTTTTTTTTTTGCAAAAATGATTTTTTTGCCCCAATATTTTATTTTTACAAGGGTAACAGGAGAAATTGGACCCCAAAAGTTGTTGTCCAATTTGTCCTGAGTACGCTGATATCCAATATGTGGGAGAAAACTACTGTATGGGTACACGTTGGGGCTCGGAAGGGAAGTAGTGACGTTTTGGATTGCAGACTTTGATGGAATGGTCTGGGGGCGTCATGTCGCATTTGGAGAGCCCCTGATGCGCCTAAACAGTGGAAATCCCCAAAAAGTGACCCCATTTTGGAAAATAGACCCCACAAGGAACTTATCTAGATGTGTGGTGAGCGCTATGAAGCCCCAAGTGCTTCACAGAAGTTTATAATGTACAGCCGTAAAAACAAAAAAATAATTGTTTTTGTACAAAAATGATATTTTCGCCCCCAGTTTTTTATTTTCCCTAGGGTAACAGAAGAAATATGGACAAATTGCACAATAACTCTTGGGGTCCAGAGTACGCTGATACCCCATATGTGGGGATAAACTACTGTTTGGACGCATGGCAGAGCTGAGAAGTGAAGGAGCACCGTTTGACTTTTTCAACGCAGAATTGGCTGGAATTGAGATCAGACGCCATGTCACATTTGGAGAGCCCCTGATGTGCCTAAACAGCGGAAACCCCCCAATTCTAACTCCAACCCTAACCCCAACACACCCCTAACCCTAGTCCCAACCCTAACCACAAACCTAACCCTAACACACCCCTAATCCCAACCCTAACCCTAATCCTAACTTTAGCGCCAACCCTAACCCTAACTTTAGCCGCAACCCTAACCCTAACCCTAATGGGAAAATGGAAATAAATACTTTTTTTTAATTTTATTATTTTTCCCTAACTAAG